>PVKU01000038.1:142151-742151 GCA_004027475.1 Anoura caudifer
CCCCCCCCCCCCCCCCCCGCGCCGTTCTGTGCCTGACGTTCAGTATGGGGCTCAGTACGCAGGCATTGGTCCAAGTCTCCCAATCCGTTGACAGGCCAGCAAATGAAACCTTTCGTGGTGTGAGCATCCAGCCCTTGCTCAGCAAAGGCACTTGGCTTGCCTCCTGCACCCTCGTTGAATAAACACGTCAAATTGCTCAGTTTATAGTACTTTCCTGACAGTGGCAGAGGGAAGACAATTTTTAAAATATGCAAATAAATAACAGAATTTCAGGCAGCAATAAATGCGAGGAAGGAAACCAAATAGCTTAGAGAAATAAAGGGGACCCAGGGCGGGGCGGGAGGGGCGGTCTCTCTGGCTACCAGGGTTAGGGACAGCCTCTTTACCGAGATGACTTTGGAGCGGAGGCCTGATGGTGCGGTGGAGCACCCCCGTACATCACGTGGAGGGGGGTTCTTTCTGGCGCCGGGAGCCCTTGTGGTCATTCGCGGTCATAGCCAGAATAATGGCCGCAAAATACGCCCGTGGGGGTGATGGGTTGATGTAGCCGGTGTCGCCTGTGGCCCTTACCATGCACAAGAAATTGTGCCGAGGGCGGAGGTATGCAAATGAGCCCATCACGGTCAGGTTCAAAGGACCTGGCAATATACGAGTAATTAAAGGAGACAAATGTGTATGACTAATTGCAGCGAACACATAAAGGAGTGCTTGGGGAAGGGTGAAATAAAATATTTATTAGTGTCAGGATTTCAAACACAAAAGTTGTTCTGTGGGGTGAGCAAAGGTCACTTTTAAATTCTTTCCTGGTATGAGGCTGGTAAATTTCTCAGGGATTTGGGGTTAAGAAACTGAGTAGAGAAAACCCTCTAAAAATGCCATTCGCTCAGCACCCTCATGCACTTCAGGAGCGGGTGGAAGGAAACAAAAGATTAATACATTCCAAGAATAGAAATGCAAATACATATAACACAGGAATCAGTGCAACTCCTTGTTTTTTTAAGAAACAGCAAAGATGGATACTAACCACCACACGCCCACTCCATGGTCCGGAGCGGCCAGGGTTACAGCGCCGTTTCTGTGAACGAGGGGGTCTCGGTGTTCCCTGTTCACATCTGCGCTGGATTCCTTTTTCTGTTCAAGTTCCCAGTAGGACCTGCTGTTTTTAATAGTTGTATCAGTCAGCAGTTGCCCAGGAAATAGAACTAATAGGATGCATTTCTACTCCAACCAGTTTTTAGTAAGATAGTTTTCAAATCTTGTTAATTATCCCTCCCTCCCGCTCTCTCTTCCCTCTGGTCCTTTCCTTCCCGCCGCCCCCCTTCTGAATTTACGCATTTTCCTATTTAGAATTTGTCACTCATCATTTGTGATAGAATAGCTAACATTGTTGTAAGAGTCAGAAAAGCGTAAAAATATTATTTTTAAAACCAGAGTATTTGTGCTGATGATTTTTATAAAGTTACATAATACATTTTAAAATACAAAAAAAAATTAATATATCTGTACATTTCTTCATACATTGGTTTCTCTTACATTTTTATATTTGGCCATCTGATGAATTTTAGATTTTTATTTATTGAAAAGCTTTGGGTCATCCTGATATTCAATTTTGTATTTTCTTCTTGTTGGTGAAACAGACAATGAAAATGAAATTGTTTATTGAACTACAGATATAAATCTCAACTCGTATAAGATTCTGAAACTGGAGATCTATTTCGGAGATTTTTTTGCTCCAATAACCTTTTTCACGGCATTGTCATATGTAAATTTCTCCTCACCACTGATTCAAAACATTTACTGCTCCAGGAAATAATGAGGCTGTTTATTTTAAATAAGATATGACCCCAGCAGTCAGTAAGATTAACAAATGAATTTACAATGACCTTCTCAGAAAATTGATCAGAATGACTTTGCATTGCCACACAGAACCTTCCCATTTGTACGATCTAGAATGGTTTTCAAGTAAATGTAATGAAACTGTCATTCCTTCACCACACAGTTTCTCTTATTTTAAAATGGCAGTTGCCAAGCATGATACTTATATTTATACATGTTTACTGCTGAAGAAGCCTGAGCACCTTGTCTAATAGCCTTTTGTTTAAGGAGAAATTAAATGATTACAACTCACATTCTTCACCCAACTCCAAAACTTATCAGCATAGGAAAAATCTCTGTGTGGCACAAATGTCTTTGACGATTCCTGTATTGGCTTTATTATTAAATTGCATAGTGCATGTTTCTGAATATTTGCTACAGCTTGTGATAACAAGATTTAATTGTTAGATGTAGTGACATAGTTAATAGCTACAGTCACCTGAATTTAATGGACAGAGACCATGTTTGTAAATGAGAAAACTCATTATTGTAAGCATGCTAATTCCCCGCAAATTAGTCTATAAATTGACATTTTAGCTGGAATCACACTGAACAGGATTTCTCAGTGAACCTAAAACATGTATTATGAAATTCATTGGGAAGAGTAAAAACAAGGTCTAAAACTATTTAATAAAACAAGATACCAGCCCTGGCTGGTGTGGCTCAGTGGACTGAGTGCCACTGGCCTGTGAACCCAAAGGTTGCTGGTTTGATTCCCCATCAGGGCACATGCCTGGACTGGGGGCCGGGTCCCCAGTTAGAGGTGTGTAAAAGGCAACCTTGATGTTTCTCTCCCTTTCTCCCTCCCTTCCCCTCTCTCTAAAAATAAATAAATCTTAAAAAACCCCACCAAGATATCAATACTCATTCCAAGGTACAGTAATTAAATGGCCGAACCTAATAGCTTAATGGTTAGGCTTTCCAAAAAAGTTCTTGCCTCTGATGTGTGCCTTAGATGCTGAAGGAACAGAAGGAGACGTAGGCAGAATTGAGGACTTGGACAGGGGGACGCATTTGGCGGCAGTGGGCATTGAGGCACCTGCTGCCTTTTCCCTTCTCCACCCATCCGTTCCTGGATGTAACCTGAGCTCACCGGGGCACAGGGGTGGTGGGGACACCGGTGTGGTTAGCTGTGAGTCGGGAGGTGAAGGCAAAGGACCCTCTGTTTCCTCCAGTCGTTGTCATTCTTGGCGTTGAACCAATCGGGAGGTCCTTGTACAAAGGCTTAGTTAGACTGGTGCTCTCTTTATTGTTATCAACAGAAAATGACCCTTGGCTGGCATCAGAGACGTTTTCCCCCCTTAGAGGGAGCCCCACCCCCGGAAGTGCTCCAGGAGCCACATCCAGCCCCCCAGCTGTGCTCTGCTTCTCAGACCAGGAGCAGCAGCAGCCCTAGCAGGTCTAGCACTTGAACTTGGGTGACAGTTCTGAAGGTGATGTGTTGAGCAGAGTGCAATCCAGCATGTTCCTGCACAGTTTTATTGGCTCTGCAATTTTCAAAACTCATAAAAGCCGTTTTGTCAGTAAAAGAAGCCAGAGCGCAGGGAACAGATGATTATGGAATAAGCCATAATTTCCCATGGCCTGAGAACCATCGCCTGTTCGAACTGCTCCCCGTTGTAACACCTGTAAGCCTCGCTCATTTACGATCTGCTTCTCGGGTCTCCTTTCAGCTAAGACCCTGGAAAAAAGGTCAGGGCTGCTGTCAGACCCCGGTGATGAAGGGCTTTGGGAAATGGCAGTTCTCGCAGCATCAGGGCCTGTAAACTTTTTAAATTGAGTTGTAAAAGTTTATAATGAAGAAAGAAACTCTTTTAGGTGGTTTTGATGCTATTTGGTCGTTTGGAATGTTCCACAGCTGGAAACAGATGGGAGAGTCACGAGGCAGGTGAGCGCTCAGCGTCCGAAGATGCCAGCGCATCTCTCCCCGCGTTAGGGATGCAGCCACGTTGCCACCCCGACGGTACAGGCCACCGTCTAACTCCTGTGAGGATCAGATTCTTAAACGTGACAACGTACATCAAGAAGGGCCGAGGCTTCTGTGTGCAGAGAAGGGGAGGGGGGCAGCCAACTGGTCTTCTTTTGGTAACGTAAATGTGGATTTCCCGTTTTCTCCTTCAAAGGATCTTGACCAGGTCCATTCTTGCAATGGGTCAGGTTCAGTTTACCTGACAAAGGAATAGAAACTCATGATTAGTAAAGAGTAGTTTTAAAAAGAAGATTGATTTCTAGGAGGATAAATGTGTTAGATGGCAGATTTCTTTTTCTTTCTGCAATACATTTTTTATTAAATTTATTGAGGTGACATGGGTGAGTAAAATGACGTAGGTTTCAAGTGTAAAATTTTTGTCATTAATCATCGACATTTTGCTTTGTGTGTTCACCACCCAAAGTTGAGTCTCTTTCTGTCCCCATATGTTTGACCCCCTTACCACCCCCCACCCTCCTGTCCTCTGGTACCGCCGTGCTGTTGTCTGTGTCCATGGGCTTTTGTGTGTCTTGTTTGTTCATTGGTTGCTTTCAACTTTATACCACATATGAGTGAAATCGTACAGTTCTTGGTACCTGTGTACGATGGAACACTACTCGGCCAGGAGAAAAGATGAAATACTGTCATTTGTGACAGTGTGGATGGATCTGGAGAATATCATGCTAAGTGAAAGAAGTCAGGGGGAAAAGTTGACATTGCAAATTTGAACTGTGGCTTCTTCTAGGTCCAGGATGGAAGTGGGGACCTGATGAAGAAGGGGACAGGGACCGGAGAAAGTAATCACACCTGCTCGGTGTTCATTCATTCCTCATCCATTCATTTTAACAGACACATGTTAAACGCCTAGTGTGTGCCAGCCAGGCATGAATCTCTCATACTGGACATTTAGGGCTTTTTTTTTCTTTTTTTTTTTGCCACCCAGCATTAGCTGCTTCTCTCTGATCACCTCAGTTTCCTCTCAGGCATCTCTCCTCCCGAGTTTTGTGAAGTGCTGGAGAGGGCAATGAACCCAGAAAGTGGTAGCACCTCAGTCCTGCCAGGAGGCCAGACACGTGAGCTATGCTTGACCCACTGAACTCCATATACCAGAGTTTTCACTTTACAACAAGTGAAGAAGAAATAGTTAGTGCCCGGGGTCTAGCAGAATATAATTCAGGTCACAAATGCAAGCTGCACGTGTAAGTTTAAATTTTCTAAGCCACTGGAAAAATAAACAGATTTAACTAATTTTAATTATATATTTTACTTAACCCCAAATCCAAAATATTATCATTTCAACATGTAATCATTATAAAAGTCATTCATGAACGAATTAACATTATTTTTCTTGCATTGAGTCTTTGAAGTCTGGTGTGTATTGCGCATTTACAGCGCAACGCGGCTCCAGCGCAGGACCAGCAGCCACGCGTGGCGATTGAAGGGTGTGAGGGTGAGTTCATTCACTTCCGCAGCAACTCCCGGGTCAAACAGTACCTTCTAATAAAGGGTCATTCCAGAAGTTCCTGCTTCCTGGCCCTTCGGAGCTTCCTCAGTTCTTGCAAAGTCCTTTCCAAGCTGTCCTGTCTCCAGAGAGGGTTGAGTCTGTAAGAATCCAATAGCTTTGAATATAGTTTCCTTTGCTTGGGTTGCTAATTTCCCGTCACGTGTCCTCAAAGAATCCTGTTACTCGGTGTGCTTTTGCCGGAAGGGGATCCTACTACGCAGCAAAACCAATGGCAGATTTCTCTAAAATGTTAACTGGTTTGTTTATTTCACACTGTAAATGTCCCCTGACCAGGGGCAGTGTTTTCTAGGAAGATCTTCCCTATGTGGTGCCCTCACAACTGGGGTTATCGTTCTCTTGTGTGGCATCCAAGATGACAAGTGCTCGGCAGTGGCCTAGAGCTACAATGCAAAATGAAGCTCCTTACATTTTGCTCAGAAAGCTTTCTTCGCACTTGTGCAGGTTCCTTCTCGAGGTTTTGCTTTTGACTGTGAATTTGGTCCCCTTTGTCAGTGCGCTGGTCACCGTGTCAGCCAGATCTTACTTTGGCCCTGGGGAAATTGACAACCTAACACCCTCATCAGTGGAAAAAAAAAGACTGTTGAATCTCTTCCATTCATCTATGTACTTACAGAGCTACCGATGATTTGTGTTAATATCTTTATGATGCAAATATTAGAAACACAATTCTTAAAGTTTGAAATGAACTTACCTAAAGGTGCGTATAGTTAGGGACCAAATACTTGATTTCACGAACTCCAGTGGAGGGTTATATTGATTTGGGATATGGTTATGAAATGACTATATTTAATGTTTATCTAATTAAAATAGAAAGTACAAACGTTGCAGTTTGGGTCGGGATTTGAGTCCTATTCCTGTAAAAGCAGCTTTGGTTGAGATTTGAGGATGTGAGCTCCTGGGTTCTGCAGAGGTGTGCGCATCCTTACTATAGAATCAGTTTTCCTTGCAGGTGGGAAGTATGTATCGAATGAGAAATGACGTGGGCAAACCTTCTGGCTGCGAACACATAGTAACCATTGAACAGATGTGAGTTCCCAGTGGTTCATGGCCCCATTAGGATGGTCACGTTGGGCAAAAGAGAAAAGCAAGTTACTTGTGAGCATCATTCTGCAAAGCAGAAGGTCACTGGTTCAATTCCTGGTCAGGGCCCATGCCTGGGTGGTGGGTTCGGTCCCTGGCAGGGGCTCTACAAAAGCTAGCCGATCGATGTTTCTTTCCTTCTTTTTCTCCCTCCCTTCCCCTCTGTCTAAAAATAAATAAAGAAAATCTTTTAAAAAAAGAACACAAGTGATTTGAAACCAGAGCAGATCACAATCACATAACCCACAATTTCCTAAAATGTTTTGATAGCACGCCCTGCCATAAGATGTAACAAAACAGGTCACCGGGAAAATGTTGTGTGTTCCCCCAGGACTGGGAAAATCTCCATGAGCAAAAGTCAAGTTCCTGTCTTTTCCTGTGGGACTTTCAGAGCCTTGAACACACAAGCGTGCATTGTGACTTTCCAGAGGCAAATTGTGGGGGCAGTTTTCGAACGTGCTGGGCCACTCACCACATTGGCGCGGGGACAGGGTTATTCGGAAAACACGCGAGGAAGCCACGGCATAGTGGCTTTACCACCCGCCTGCCAAGTGGCACGAGACGCGATAGCAGCCGGCAGCCCACCTTGCCCGGAGCAGCCGTGATGAATGCAATGTGCTTGCTCCTGAAAGCTGGACCCTTCCCCGCCCCCCCCCCGCCCGCCCCAAACTGAGTTGCAGCCCATGAGGGAGAAACAAAGAGCCTCCCCACTGTTCACACGTCTGCTCTGCCTGTAAATGTTAGGAAATGCCATAAAAAGACATTTGCATTCAGTAATAAATATGCAAATACACATTTTTCTAAAATAGGGCTAGGGCATCTTGTCCCACCCTTTTACCACCTTGGAGTCCCTAAACAGATTTGAATCTGTTGACAAAGCATTTTCAAACCATCTAGCTGACTTTTTCTTTTGTATGTTAGCAATCTGTTAGACCATATTCGCAGGGAACCTGGGTGAAGAGCTAGCCTGTGCTCCCGTGCTCGCTGGCACGCTCTCTCTCTCCCTCTCTCTCTCTTTCCACACACACTCTCTTCCTTCTTCCTCTGTCCCTCTCTCCTTCCTTTTCCCTGGCTCCCCCTTTCTCTTTCCCTTTCCTTATTTCTTATTCCTTGGCGGTTTTGCCACTGGATGGGCAAGTTGGAGCTCATGTAGTCATCTGCCTTCTGAGCACCAGAACTTAATCGTATTCTATGCCATTGGCTAAGTAATTACTTGAGATCTGTCACCCACAGTTTAATCTTTTCTTCCCAGCCTACCACTGATGTCCAAGGCGGTTTGCCTGCGGAGGAGTGAGGTCCTGTTCTTTAGGTAGGAAATGTTCTCGTTTGCTCTAGACTTCTGTGCCGGAGTTCATCTCAGGAAACGAACATTCCGTGCGTCCGTCACCACTTAGAAGGGCAGCGACGTTTCCACCCAAAGCTGAATGGGACGGAAGTCACTTAGGGAGCAGGGACAAATGTGTTACTCAGAGCTTACGCTCAAACTCAAAGGAGACCGTTTTCAAGGTTTGCATAATGCTAGTTGGGCAAAATTTTCTTCAGCCTCTTGTGCACTCATTGTACTTAATGATAATATGAATGTTTTCAGGATCCTAATGGTGACGGTTCCTAAGGCGAGAGGTAGTCATGTCTTCGTACTTATGGGATTAGTCTGAGCTTTGCAAAATTGAGGCGGAGTTGGGGTACAATGCGGACAAGGTGGCAGGTTCTGCGCTGTGCTGGAAGCTTTCCTGTCGGCAACACAGAGGCAAGCTCCCACCACGGTGGCCCGTAGCAAGCGCCCCATAACTACTTGTTTATGGAACGAATAGACACCAACCCTCTATTTATCTGGGGAGTCACATGCCATGGCTAAGTTATGCCTCGACTAAGTAATACAGCGTAATAGTTCACACTGGAACCAGAGAGTCTTGAGACCCAGGCCCGGGGTCAGCCCCGTCTCATCCATGTGACTTTGCACACATTACTGAGTCTCTCTACATGTCACTTGCCCCGCTCTGCAGTGGAGAGGATGACAGCCCCATCACACCGAACGCAATGGCCGAGTATGACAGTGCGTGTAAAATACCTTTGTGTGGTGCCTGGCAACAGCAAGCATTCGGTACCTGTGACTATGACTGTAAACGGTGTATCGGGTTGATTTGAAGTGGCTACATCCCAGGTAGAGCAGGATGTGATAGGATGCTATGTCATTCACATGTTGTATAAAAAATTACAGTGCAGGTACCGGGCCCAAAATGAAAATGTAGCACTACGTTATGTTGACAATAAAGTCCTGTCCTTCCCTACCACCCCTCCCCCCCCCCCATCAGGGGAATAGTTGGTAGCCTGTCTCATGGAATGCCTTATAAATAATTATTTCAAAGCGTGGCTCTGGGTCAGCGGTTCCCAGCCAAGACAACTCCCCTCATTCCCCAACGCCCCTCCCACCCCCACCAGGGCATTCAGCAATATCTAGAGTTATTTTTGGTTGTCAGCACTGGCAGGAGGCAGGGTATGCTATGGGCTTTCAGAGGGGAGGGGCCAGGGATGCTGCTAAACACCCTACAGTGCCCAGGAGCCCCTCCCCTGACCCCGCACCCCGCCACAGAGAACGAACACAGCGCTCTGGAGTTTGGGTTTTAAAAATTTAACTTTTTAAGACTCTGTCAGAGTCACTTCTTGGAGATAAGTGATTTATGAAATCATTTTCATTCTTTCAAAAAGAGTTAAGGCATACGGTTCAGTTGGGCTGTGAGAACCGGGTAACGAGATCATTTGTTGGGGGGGGGAGCCCCAAACCTGTTTCTCTTCCTGGAATGCTTTGGCCGGGCTGCAGGGTCAGGGTGGAGAATCGCGGTCCGAGGAACCCGCCTCGAGCAAATATCCTGCTTTGGAACGTTTTTAATGAGTCCTCTTCCCAAACTGCAACGCACTGACGGGTGATGAAGATCCTCATTAACCCAGATTCCACTAAAAATAGGAAGAGCTCAATGCGTTGGTACAGAATTTTTTTCATCACAGTGGAGCAACCGTGTGAGGTAGGCAGCGGAAATAAATTCTGCAGGATAACAATAACTGCTGTTTAGTGAGCGGGGTCCTGCGTGGGGCGCCGCTGCAGAGGAAAGGAGGCAGAAGTTAGGGCCACTTTTTGGTTGGAACAAAAATGGTGTTTTACCATGACTATATATATGTGTGAATTTACAGTTATTAAGGTATTTGTCATGTTGGTCCTCGTTACTTTAAAAAATTCTATCTTCCATTCCGGTCATACAGCATACATACATAATATAGTATAATGTTAGTATAACATCACATGTATGTGATATATAACAAATGATTATACATGTATTGAAACGTATGTTCAAAATGTTTCAACAGAGAGAAGTGCATGGCTTTTTGTAATGCGGGTTGGGCTAGATGACCAGCGACTTTGTAATTTCATTTGGGGAAGAGTCAAGGTAACTAATGAAAATTCTTGTAGGGTACGGAAGATCTGATTGACTATTTCTCAAATGACTTTGAGCCCCTCATACAGTGTTTCCTGGAAGGATTTAGAAACGCAAGGCCTACCCCATGCCCGCTGGCTTCCCCATTTCCCTAGCTTGGGCCAGCCGAGGGTGCCAGGCTGCCTGGGCTTGCGTGCCCACGTCCACAGTGCCTCTGCTCAGACAGGCCACGCCGTCTGAACTGTCTTCCCCATTCCTCTGTGCCTCGCCATCTTTCTCAAGACCTTGGCTCTATCCCATCTCACCTACACAGACCTCTGTTACAATTTCTGATCTGCCTCCTGTGAAGTCCCAGAGCTGGAGCTCCTGGGCGGGGGCAGGTCTAGATGCCTCACGGTGATCTCGGGTAGCTCTTTGAAACATGGGTTCCTGGGCTCCCCTCCAGAGAGTCTGATTCAGAAAATGTAGGCAAGGGGTGATGCTGGGCATTGCTGGGGACTCCATTCTGAGAAGCTCTCCAGTTCATTCCAATGGTAAGTCACCCTCGGAAACCAACATCCAAGAGGACTTTTGTATTGGATATTTAGCACATGCCCCTTGTAGTGCCTTTTCTTTTTAGAAATTATCTCATTTTTCTAATTTGCTTGTCAAGAAATTATTTATTCATTATAAGGATTGAAAGATGGATAGGTCTTCAAGTACTAAATTCTTTTTAGAATTGCTGTTGGGCCCTGGCCAGGTGGCTCAGTTGGTTGGAGCATCATCCTGCACGCCAGGGGATTGTGGGTTCGATTCCTGGTCAAGGCACACACCTGGGTTGTGGGTTTGATCCCCAGTTGGAGTGCATTTAGGAGGCATCCGATCCATGCTCCTCACATTCATGTTTCTCTCTCTCTCTCTCTCTCTCTTCCCTGCCCCCTTCCTCCTCTTTAAAATCAATAAGCATATTCTCAGGTGAGGATTAAAAAAAAATAGAATTGGTACTGAAGGGGCAAGTCCTAGTGGAGACTTATGCCCCGAGCCAAGAGGAGTTTTGGCTTTGCGCAGGGAAGAGTCCAACACATGAGCCAGACCAAAGGTTAAAGTGGAAAGGTGGGTTTTATTGAGCAGAGGGAACAAGGGGGAAAAAAGCCACTCCACAAGTAGCAGACCCCAACCATCATGAGAGAAAAAGAGAGACCCCAGCCATCCCTAGAGACTGAGCTTCTACATTTGTAGCTTCTACAGAAAATTGCTGGTATGGAGAAACAGAGAGTGCAAAAGGTTGGGATTAACTTTGACCTTTACAAGGCATATTTTGTGGTCATGTGTTTTTCTTTGATAGTACGGGTCTTTGCAGGAATTGTCTTTGTTCCCAGATGCTCCATGGTGGGCTGGCATCTCTGGTCAGCTGAGTTCTGTGCCAGGCAGCCTATGGCAGGCCCCTGACTTAACTTTGTTTGACTTTAGTTAATTAATATAGTTCTCATGCTCCTCTCCTATATTGGGATGACTCTAGGAGACAGTGAAAAGACTAATGGAAATGTTAAGGTCCTAAGGAAAAATAGGTACCAGCCATAACTGGACCAATTTGCATGTCAATAGGTAGGTTTTCATTTTCGTTCTTGAATTTTTATTTTAAAAAAGAATGTTCTAAAATGCCTCCATATGTTTCTTCCAGTCAAAGTAAATGATCTTTTAAAAACTTAAACTATTTCTACAGATTTCTCTCAAGTTATCTCCAGCCAAGTAATGTTCAAAGGATTTTATTTTTAATGAGTGGAGCTGTGAATTGGAAAACAAATATGCAGGAACCTATTAACAGGCCAGTAAATGAGAATAAAAAGAAAGAAATTTTCTACTCCTAAAAGAGGGCTCTAATTTACATGCAAATGTGCAGAGGGAAAAATGTGTGCTGGAATTTATTTTTAATGGGTAGCAGATCTAGAGAAGAGACAAGAGGTACAAATTGATGGCCTTTCAAAGCCACTGCTGCTTAGAACTGCAAAGAAATGGGCCAGCCTCCTTAAGGACGAACTATTTTAATAATAATCTTGCCACATGGGAAAAATTATTAATTCATCCAATTAACATTAGTATGTAAATTATTCATTAGTGCAACTATCAGAATGAAATGAGATTTTCTAGGAAATTGTCCATGGTTCTGTCTTCTGCAGTATGAAAGATGCCACATTTTGGGAGACTAGCAACTACTTGAGTGAAATATAATTAAGGATGACAAACGAAAATGTGGGCATTGAGTGTAATTATAAATTTGCTCTTAGCAAACAATTAGCTTGAGTTATTTTGATGTTAGCAGAGGGCTAGGCCTATTGACTATTTATTTGTGATTTTAAAAAGCTTCCCTAGTGCATAGAAATACGCTGATAATTCTGGTATGTGTAAATTCGGGAATATTTTTGGTCTGTTAAATGGAACTCTGCTTATCCTCTTTCCCTAAGAGCATGAGATCCAGCATTCCTTGTGGCAACCAACTAATGCCACATGAATGGAACGAAGAGATTTCTTATCTCTGTTCTTCCTTAGTTTGGCCTCACTCCTTCCTCTTTACTGACAACTTGACATTTTGCTATCAGTCCAGGAAGAAGCATTTTGTCAGGTAGTATTTACAAAAGCCTGCGGCAGCTCAGGAGTCAGGACCTGATGCACAAATGGTTTTCACCGGAAATCTCTGGCATCAATGTATGTCCAGCTCTCAAGACATGGAAAATTATATCCTGTTCCCAACCACTTCTCATCCTGATTATCTCAAACTAACAAATCAATCTTTTTTCTTGGAAAAAACAAGTAAAACTGTTGCTTGGGCAAAGGAAGCTTAAGAGTTTTAAATATATCATCAAAAATTTATATGGAACCATAAACAACCCCAAATAGCCACAGCAATTTTGAGAAAGAAGAATGAAATAGGAGAGATTACAATACCTGACATAAAACTCTATTACAAGCCGACTATAATCAAACAGTCTGGTACTGGCATAAGAACAGACACATAGACCAATGGAAGAGAATAAAGAGCCCAGAAATAAACCCATGTCTCTGTGGTCAATTAATATTCAACAAAGGGGACAGAAGCATAAAATGGAGTAAAAATAGCCTCTTCGACAAATGCTGCTGGGAGATCTGGACAGCTACCTGCAAAAAAATGAAACTCAACCACCTAATTACACTATACACAAAAAACCCCCCACAAGATGGATAAAAGATTTAGATATAAGTTGCAACATCAAAAAGTCCTAGAGTAGAACATAGGTGGGACAGTCTCAGACATTCCATGCTGCAATATTTTCACCAATATGTCCCCTAGAGCAAGGGACATAAAGGAAAGAACAAACAAATGGGACTTCAGCAAAATAAAAAGCTTCTGCATGGCTAAGGAAGGGAACCAACCATATGGGAAAGTATATTTGCCAATGATACCTTGGACAAGGGTTTGATCTCCAGAATATATAAAGAACTCAGAGAACTCTACTCCAGGAAGATAAACAACCAAATCAAAAAATGGGTCAAGGACCTAAACAGACAATTCTCCAAGGAGGACATACGGAGGGCCCAGAGACATATAAAAGGAAGCTCGGCATCACTAGCCATCAGAGAGATGCAAATTAAAACCACAATGAGATACCACCTCACACTGGTCAGAATGGCCAACGTAAACAAATCAACAAACAAGTGCTGGTGAGCATGTGGAGAAAAGGGAACCCTAGTGCACTGTTGGTGGGAATGCAGACTGGGGCAGCCCCTGTGGGAAACAGTATGGAATTTCCTCAAAAAACTAAAAATGGAACTGCCTTTTGACCTGGAGATTCCACTGCTGGGATAATACCCTAAAAAATCCTGAAACACCTATTCAAAAAACCTATGCACCCCAATGTTCATAGCAGCACTATTTGCAATAGCCAAATGCTAGAAACAGCCTAAGTGCCCATCAGTAAATGAGTGAATCAAAAAACTGTGGTACATTTACACAATGGTATACTATGCAGTAGAAAGAAAGGAGCTCTTACCCTTTGTGACAGCAGGGATGGAACTGGAGAGCATTATGCTAAGTGAAATAAGCCAGGTGGTGAAAGACAAATACCATGTGATCTCACCTATAAGTGGAGCCTAATCAAAAAACAAGCAAGCAAAATATAACCAGAGACATTGAAATAAAGAACAAAATGACAGTAACCAGAGGGGAGGGGGAAGGGGAAGAGGGGGAAGGGTCATTGAGAAACATGTATAAAGGACCCACGGACAAAGCCAAAGGGGGTAGGATTGAGTGTGGGAGGTGGGGGTGGGGGAAGTGGTGGAGGGAAAATGGAGACAACTGTACTTGAACAACAATAAAAGAATTTTAAATATATCAATATATGCACTGTATGTACACAATACACATATGCGTATATATACATTATATATGCATTTTATGTGCCTCGTGCATTAAGTTCTTTTTGTGGAGTTCTTAAGTTCTTTTCTCCAGCTCGAGATGTTCTTCTAGTCAAAACTCTTGCTGGCATTTCATTCTTTGAGAATTCAAAGTCCACACCATGGCCTTCAAGGCCATAAAAGGGGTTTTCTTCTTTCTCTCTCAACCCCAGTGATCCGTTCTGTGTTTTATTTGCCCGGCTCCCCCCCACCCCCCCCCGCCCGACCCCGACACGGAGTCTCCGATACAATGTGGTAATCACCCCAACAAACTTACTGTCCTGGACAACACGGATGATTCTGGTTAAAGCGCGGTTGTCCAGCATTTGGATGGGAATGAACGGGTTTTTGGAAGCATGACCTGGATTGGTAGTTTCATAAACTGTAAACATTTTCTGCACCTCTGGACATACACCTGGCCCTGATGAGTGGGACGTGCTGAAGACAAGACTTACTTGATTGGTGGTCTCTCAATGGAACTCACTATGAGTTGGCTGTTTTAAAATAACTCTGGATGGAAAAATAGGTGAATTTTTTTCTCATTTGCACAGAGGAACCCAAGCAGAAAGAGGCTTTTGAGTGTTTCATTGTTAGCAATGGATCTTCCCCAATGGATTTTTTGAAAATGCTGATTGAAGCCAAATCAGGGGGAGAAAGAAGGAATTTGGAGTCTTCGCATGTGACCAAGGAAAACAGAAATGTTTAGACATGATAAAGTTAGAATATCTAGTTGATTAAGTTTCATCAATTTCAAGGGCGAAATATAAATACTGAGTTAAATCCTACTTCCCCTTTTCTTAGAGATTAACTGGAACTTGGCTCCTGTCTCCATTGGGTGGGACAGGTCTCCTCGTTACATCAGAGATGACCTCCCTACTTTCAGCCTGTGGATAAGCATTTTATTTGCTGCTCAAGAAAGGAGGGCAGATCATTCTGATTCTACAGTTCCCACATTAAGACTCTGTTTATCATTAACTTTTATAAAAATAAATAAGTTTTAATGTTTCAAGTACGTCAGGGGTAAATAAAGCCAAATCAGACTACAAAATAAATCGGTAGAAGGCTGCCCTTGTATCTCACAGTGGTTAGCTGCGTGATTGGCCATTGGTCTGGCTTGTTCGCATTGGAAAATCAGATTTGAAAATTAGGTTGGGAATAATACAGGGCATTTGCTACGCTTATTACCAATTACTTTTTTTTTGAAGGCTGTAGTTATGCATAACACAATTTGAATTTCAATGGTGTGAGCAAAATTCCTGACGTGGAAAGTTTCATTTAAAATTCTAACCTGAGAAAGAAACCCGTTAGTTGACTGTTACCTTATGACTTTGGGCTGTGGTAATGAGGAAGTGGCATTAAAAATTGTTTGTTGAGCAATTGCTTTTCAAGGCTTCGGGTGTTTACAAAGCATAAAAGATGCATATGTTTACGAGAGATGGTTCGTTGGAGATCCGTTTAGGTTCGCGTATATTCATAGCCTCTGTGTTTTGAAAATTCTAATTGCCAACACCAAGTTAAAGTCATTGCTGTTTTTAAAAATGCTCCTGCGTTATATTATTGCTGGGTTCTGCACATCAGGTTATAAATATTTATATACCTAAGTGGAATTATGTATCTTAGTGGCTCCAGAAGGAAGATCTATAGAAAGAAGATTGTTTCCAGCAAAACAGACAGACAAATGCAAACCCCAAACACAACAACAAAACAACATTAGCAAGAATCCATCCTTTGAACTCTTATTTTTCACTTTGTAGCATTTTCTTTTCACAGCTCCATGACACCCTCCCAAAGGGAAAAGTGGACCAAACAAATTTTAAGAAAGCAGTGAAGCGAAAGTCTGACTACGGTGCCTGTGCTCTGTAATAAATTGCGTCTGGAGTTACGGAGATCTGATTTGAAAACCAACTTGCAGAGACATCAAAAGGACTGTTACACTTTCTCTGTAATTCCCTGGGCTAATATCTCCACTCCTACAATGATTATTGCTTTTGCATGTTGCATGTTAATTATATGACTGGACTCAGTCCTCTAATTAAGTGCCTCGGAAAACTGCCAGATTTCCACTTCCGTTTGGGCCAAATGGATTTATTTGGGGCAGACACATCTAGGTGGTGTGTTTCTTGGGAGTGAGGGTATGGGATTCATCCATTGGAGAGCTGTTGTCCCAACTCATCCAAGGAAAAGGTCATCGACAGGCTCTGTTCCTCTCTGAGACTTGTAACAAGGGCAACAACAACAACGATGGCCAAGACCATTGATACAATGCTCTCAATGTGCCAGGGACTGTGTATGTTGCCTCACTGAACCTTTGCCCCATCTGAGGTGGGCAGTGTGCTGAGACCCCCATTTTAGGAATGAAGGCATTTGTGCTCAGAGAAGTTGGAAAACTTGTTCAAGTTTCCCAAGTTAATAAACACACAACCAGTGACCTTCAATTGTATCATCAAACGGGGGTTTTCGGTGTATCCAGGTGACTTTTGCTCGGTGAGTTTGAGTCATTTTCTAACAAGTTCGATGGAATGTCTCCACTTCTATAAAGTTTAGGTACCACTTATAGGAAAAATATTCTTGTAGACCCTGTGTTGGCTTAAAATACTTGTATTACAATGTTATTTAAAAAACAAGCAAAACTATGGCAATCTGACTTTTATTTCTCATATTCAACTATAAAACCATGACATATTTATAAGTTAATTTCAAATAAAACTGTAAAACCAATAAAGCCAAAGTTGAAAACATCAACTGTTAGGTTCGTAATAGCTATTTTATTGCCGAATCCAAATTTCTGCTCATAGAGTAAAAATGTACTAACCAAGGGTTTTTGAGTTTCGTGTGATTGTACCATTGATGCCAGGCAAGGACTCTGTTCTCCCATCATTTTTCTCTATTCGAGCTGCTCATTTCTTCAGTGTATCATGGCATTTTATACCCTCCATGGGTATGAGTGGGCCATGTACATAGTAGGTCCACTCTCTTCTTCTCATTGTAAAAGGGAGATGAAATTATAGTAGCATTGACCTCAATGCACTCATGCGCTTGTACTTTGTAATGCCAAGCACTCAGACAGGCAAGAACGGTTACAGACATTACCGGCACCTGCCCAGTGCCTGCCCCATTTCTGAAACAGACAGGAAGAGCACATGTTCCCACTGGCCTGAGGCTCGGTGCGGCAGTGGGCATGCTAAAACATGAGTAGAAGCAGTAAGAACCAGAGTACAATGCTCCACGTGCCCTTTCTCAGCTGGGGTCCTGGGGAACACGTTTTGACATCATTTCCATGTGACTGAAGTGGCCTCCATCACTGGGCCAACCCATGGCCCCGCAGTGAGAAATGGATCTTGGTCAGGGTAATGGCTGAGATTTAGAAGTGTTTGTTATAGCAGCATATCTTGTTTTAACCTGACTAATGTAGAAATCACCCATGTGATTAAGAATGTCCTCATGTTTATTCAGAGGGGGTGTTGTTATTTAAATGAAAACATGAAATTGAAAAGGTCACTTGGGACATCGTTAGCATCCCACTATATTCTTAAAATTTTCCCAGAGTCCTCAGTCTGCAGGTCGCAAGCCCTTCACCTCTACTGAGGATTGCTCCTGCTCTTGTAAATGACATTTTCTGATACTACCTGGATAGAGTTGACTTGGCTGTATCAGCCCACTTCCTCTAGAAAATCCTTTGGTGTCTAGAACTTTAGGAGAACACGCAGAAGCTGGCACTGAGGACTTACTCTATTCCGTGCTTGAGTTGAGGGTCTGTGGCCAACACACTAGGCTGGTGGACCCAACACCTATTTCAACCCCCTCCTCTTCGGAAGGTGAGAAAGCTAAGTACCTACATTCACAGCCGGGCATATAGCCGGCTGCGGGCCTGGGATGCAGTCTGGCTGATCCAACCTAATCTGAAGTCATTTGGGGACGGCTGTGACTTTACTGATCAATGTGACAGTGTGGTCTGGCTGTTCCTCACTTCTTGCCACGAATACAGGTGTCATGGCAAAAACCACAGCAGCTATTTTTTTGTCTCTGAGAGAAAAGCCAAGAGACCTTCTCATGTGGAGCCACTGAAATAACACCAGCAACTGACCACTTCCAGGCTTCACGTTGCCTGAGAACAAAGGACTTCAGAGCAAGTTCTCCGTGACTCGGGCGAACTCCAACCCCAGCGGACACCTACACGATTCAGCCCCTCACCGGACTCACACAGTGCGGTGATGGCACTACAATAGTGAGGCTGTTCCCCTTCTTTTTTTTGTTAAACATTTTATTTATTTATCTTTAGAGGGGAAGGGAAGGAGAGAGGGAGAAAGGGAGAGAAACATCAATGTGTGGTTGCCCCTTTTGGGTCCCTTGCCGGGAACTGGCCTGCAACCCAGGCATGTGCCCTGGCTGGGAATCGAACCCTGATCCTTTGGTTCACAGGCCCGCACTCAATCCACTGAGCTACACCAGCCAGGGCGAGGCTGTTCCCCTTCTAGAGGTCAGAAAAGAAAATCCAGGTGGGTAAGTTGGCTGTCTTCTGAGCAAGCATCACGTTCTGTCGTGTGTAGTTTATAGGCAATGACATCACAGTTTATCATATTCATCACCATTATGTTTGGTGATGTGTCTGGAATATGCCCCCAAAATGTGTTAGGTGAATTAATGAAAGTGACGTGGATTTAAGGAAGAACCCCAGTTCACTGTGATCCCAATGCTTGTAACCTCATCTTGTCGGCATGAATACCTGGCTCCCCATCAGGGGCCACTCCGAATTCCTTTTTTGCAGGAATGAGGGTTGTTCAACAGATATTCACCATGGGCTTGTCCCTCTGGGGAGAAAAATGCCTCTTAGGAAAAATCTATTCTACAAAGACTCTCTCAAAATTACAAAAGCCATCACCAAACACTAAGCTATTCTAATTAGCAAATCCCTCCTGGCTTTGTGTAAACACCCAAAGGAAAGAGAACAGCCGGAGATGTTTGGAAAATTTTCCTAGGGGAAGAGGCTGGGGAGGAGGAGGAATCTCAGTCTGCTAATTAAAAGAATGAACTTGAGCTAAAGAGCCTTGTGGGACTGTTGTCGTAGTAACGAGAGGCAAGTAAAAAAAACCACCAAAACCGTTTCTCAGAGTTGCTATTCAGAAAAAAAGCCTCTTGGTGGAGAAAGTGTGGCTTTTGTGTTGCAAGATGCCAAGTTTTCAGGCCTAAACTTGGAGGATTCTGAAGCATTTATGGCACGTCAGTCAAACTAATCCCCAGACACAAGGAAGGTTGCTTATAATGTTATGCAAATAGCCAGCAGGGAGAAAAACACAAGATAATTTCCAAGCATCCTATGCTAACGTTATTAAATGTCATCGAAAAGAAAATAATTGGAAAGATTTATTCTGCCATATCTTCCCTCGTTTCTTTTGAGCAGCTACGAAAACTTTAGAGTTAAGTAATTATGTCATATTAGAAACCATTAGGTTAGAATGCATTAAATGTTATCAGTTCCGTGACGTCTCCATAGGTCAGTTAGCTTTTGCGGTGTAACAACTCCCCTCCCCCGAAGGCAATGACTCAGTTGTATTTGTCATTGGCTATGAGCCTGTGGGTCCGCCGAGTGTTTCCTGTGGGACTTGACTGTAGCTAACTGCTGTGTCCACTCCAGACCAAGAGGGTGGCTTTGCTGATTACATGGGCTCTGTCAGATGCACAGGAGTTTGTTGGCTGAGCGTTGGTCCAGAATGGCCTTGGCCAAAGCGATTGGGCTCTCTTCCGTGTGATCCGTCACCTTGCAGTAGATTGGTCCGGGCTCCTAGGAAGAGTAGAGGTGTATAGGGGTCCCTCGGGTCCCTGTCTCAGAACTCACCGTAAATACTGCTGTATTCTGTTGGCCAGAGATGGCCGGGATTAGCTCACATTCACAGGGTGGGGAAGGAGGTGCCATCTCTCGTAAGGTTAATTACAAATGATGTGGCAGTGAGGAGGCTTGAAGAAGTGGGGACTTTGTAAAATATTACCCTGCCTCATAGTATGCTCTGTTTCTTTCTCAACTTGAAAATGATTTATTGCTATTCATCACAAACAATAATAAGCTGTTGCTGCGCTGGAAACCATGCTACCACATCAGATGAAAAATCTATTCTTGGACGGGAACACGTCATCTTCCGGTTGGGGCAAGGTTCAAATCAATTCAAGTCAGTACGCAGCTGTAGAAAACTGCTCTGTGCTCAGTGCTGATTTAGGGCCGGGGGACTAACAGGGAAAGTGAGGTAGGGGACCCTACATCTCTGGGGTACCTGATATTTTTAGGGTGCAAATCTGATATATTGAAAGAAAGATATGCTAAAATGGTGTTATGTAAAGTGAGATATATTTTAAATATTTATTGTCTACAAATTAACTGAGATCACTTAAATACAATGCAATGCACTTGCGCTTCCTACAAGATACTGATAGTAGAAAATTTAAAATACCAATTCATGGTGCGGTATGATCCAGTAGTAATTCAAGTTCCCTGATTTTGTTCCTCCTGTTATATCTCATATTCTCTCTCTCTCTTTTAAAGATTTTATTTATTTATTTTTAGAGGGAGGGGAAAGGAGGGAGAAACAGAGGGAGAGAAACATCAATGTGTGGTTGCCTCTCTCATGCACTCAACTGGGGATCTGACCTGCAACCCAGGCATGTGCCTTGACTGGGAATCAAACCAGTAACCCTTTGGTTCGCAGGCTGGCGCTCAATCCACTGAGCCACACCAGCCAGGGCTATATCTCGCATTCTCTTAATCACATCTAGTAATTTATTTATTTTAGAAGTTCTGTTGGGGTTTTTTCTTATGTCTCATCTGTCCCCCAAATATGTTAATATTAAAAAAAATAATTGAGTATATTTACAATAGCAGTTTTAATATCTTGTCAGCATATTCTATCTTTTTTGTCATTTCTGGTTCGGTTCACATTGATTTATTTTTCTGCTAATTGTGAGTCATATATACCTGCTTTTTGGCCTAATGATATTTGATTGAATTCAGGACGTTGTGACTTCCCGTTGCCAAATGTCTGGATTTTGTTGTCTTCTTCTGTGAAGCATTAACCTTAGTAATGGCAGGCAGTGAAGGGAACTGCAGATCAGCTTGGTATAGTCAAGCCTTTTTCAAATCTTCAACAGTATAGATATAGGACAGGTCTAGCCATAACACTAAGGTGTGGCCCTTCTGGGGACTCTACTCCATGTTCCTGGTAGCGAACAAAGACTACCTGGTTGGTGGGTACTTGGATGAGCTCTGCCCCTACTTAGCTTCTAGTCATTCTTTGCTCAGCCTTACAGAGTTTGGGTCTGCACTTGCGCAACTTGTAATTTGGAGAAGAGCCCTATGCAGACAGATATCTGGAGTTCTTTTTCCCCATAGCTCTCTCTTTTCTGGAACTCTACCCTGTGTCTTCCAGCGGCCTCAGCCTCCGTGAACTCCAATCTCTGTCTTTTCAACTCAGTGAGAAAATAGAAAGGGAGCCCCATCCTGCTTTGCATTCTCTGTCCTTGAACTCAGGCCAGAGTGTGACTGTGTGCATAGACTCGAGGCATCGGCAGGGCTCCCTTTCTTTGTGTTCTGTAGGAATCGCAGTCTCTCACTGACAGTTGCCAGTGTCTGAAACAGTTTTTTCTATATTTTGTCCAGTTTTCCGAAGGGTAATTCCAATGCCAGTAACTCCCCTATGACCAGAGTGAGACGCCATTTTGAGCCAAAAGTCTCACCTAGTGAGCTATCCACACCAAGTGTCTTCTCCTGGGATATTTTCAGCCAAACTGCTCCTTAGCATCTCTCCCAAGCAACTAGCCATATTGTGGTAGGAGAAGGATGCTCATTTTAATATTTTATTAAACCTATTAAACAGCTAAAACATTATGACAAAAAGAAACCCGACTGAAATGCAGCATCTGTAGAAAATCATGCCATTCTATTGTCTTTGAATCAGAATATTCTTACTGTCCTCTTGGCAGAGATGATTGAGATGTGCTTCTTTCGGGAAAATCCTGGATTCGGATCATATAATCACTCATTTCTGCACCACTGAAGAGCTAGCAAATGCACAGCATTTTAAAAGAGTTCTCAGCGGCAGAGACAAACGTAACTTAATTTTATTGTTATTGTTGTCATTGTTCTTATCATATTTCAATAGGGAAACTGCTTTACCTTAAAATGTTTTTTCTTATGAATTTTCTTGCATTTGGATTAGAAATAGAGTTAAGTTGGACACTTACCCTGGTGCATATCCATTCTTGTCAATTTATTCTTTGTCATAGTGCCTGCCATGGAGATTGTGCCTCGGAGACATTCAGTGATAATGTGACGATGACAGTTTTTTGGCTCATAACTCCTAAAAGAACACACACACACACATATAAATAAAAAATAGGGGTGGTGGTGGTGAGAAAATAGTACCTGCTTTTCTTAATTGTATATTTGCAATAAGTCTTTTAGTCCTTATTAATAAAATCCTTCATGGAAGTAGCATATTTAGATAACGTATTTGATTTTTTTCTTCACTTACAGTGGATGGGAAAATAATGTTCATGACCGCAGGCTCAATTTTTATGAGCATTTTTCAATTCTTGGTCCATTGGAACAGAAGTATAAGTCATTTATCACATCAGTGCACTAATGAAATGTTACATCACTAAATTGCCCAGCAACGGCCCCATGCTCATTCATGGCACGTGCGTGCACGCGCGCACGCACACACACACACAGTCTCTCACAACCTGTGCACTAAGGCAGAAACCTAATCTGGTCGTATTTCCCCATTCGGAAGAAGACATCTTGGTCCCTGGGCAAAGCGAGTGACAGTTGTTGAGGGGGCAGCAATTTCAGATGAATGGCCTGCTCGCGTGTGAAGACTAAAAGGAATGGTAGCCGGCCGGAAGCATTCATCACTCCTTGACAGCCCACCGGAATAGCACTGTTTTTATAGCTCTGTGGTAAATTCTGTTTGCAGGCAGAAATCATTCAGTTATACATCATCCGTGTTTGCAACAGCTCCCCTTGTTTCCAGTACAAAATCCAGAGTCAAGAAGATGCTCGGGAGATGGGAAGCGGAAGGGTGAGGCTTCTCAAACCATTGGGAGCCTTGTGCCATCTTTGATTTTGAGTTAAATGCAAACACGATGATATTAGGAACATGACCACAGAGCATTGCCTTGAAGCCAGAGATAAAAAGCACGTGCAAAACGAGCGATAAGCTCCCCTCCCTGATGATAACCCCTTCTCCGTGCCATGAAATATAAACTTAAATGGGACTGTAGCTTGTTGATCTATTGATTTGTTCCTTGAGAGCACGCATCTATTTTAAACCCTGCAACATGGGTTGAGATCCCGAGGGCTCGTTGTCCATTAGTGGAAATTGCAAACATGTGTTTGGAATAAGAAGCGGTGATTCCAACCGCAACAACCGTAATTAAAAATATAGCTGATTTTTTTTGTGCCGAGCGTCTTAACAAGTTTCTGTGCTCCGGTCCCCGCTCTCAGCCCCTGTCCCCTCCTCTGAACACAGAAGGCAGAGCCATTCTGTTCCAGTCTCTGCCAGAGCCTTCCTGCACTGCCCGTGGCAGGGAAAATGCCTGAGGTAGGGGCTGGCCCACCACGGCCCCGGAGCCAAAGCTAGCCCGTTGCCTATTTTTTACGGCCAGTGACCTAAAAAAAAATTTTGTTTTTACATTTTTAAGTGGTTAAAAGAAAAGAACAGTACTGTGTGGCATGTGCGAACAATATAAAATTCAAATTTCAATATTCATAGATAAATATTTACTTGAACGCAGCCATGCTCATTGGTTTACACTCGGGGGTGTCCCACCCGTGGTCCACGGGCTGTGCGGCCCAGGATGGCTATGAATGAGGCCCAACACAAAGTCGTAAATTCACTTAAAACCTTTTTTTTTTTTTGCTCATCAATCTTTGTTAGTGTTTGTGTGTTTAATGTGTGGTCCAGAGATGCCAAAAGGTCGGGCACCCCTGGATAGTGTCTGTAGCAGCTTTGGTGATACAAGAGCAGAGTTGCGTTGTCCTAAAGGAGGCGGTATAGCCCACGAATCCAAAACAATACCACCCCAACATTTAAAAATAATTTGTGTGGATATGAAAAAAGGGATGAAAAAATCAGCAATGCTTATTTCTGAGTGATTAACTTATGGATGATTCTTGTTCTATTCCTAATATTTTTTTCTGTATTTTTCAGAATTTCTAAAATCTGCCAGAGATCCTTTCATCCCTTTCCATGCCTCTCATGTTTGAGTCTTTGTCCAGTGACGAATGCTTGATTTCAACCAGGTAGACCCAAGCCCCTCCCCAGAGGGGAGAATATTTTGTAAGAAATATTTGCGAAATCCCCTCATTATTGTGGCATTAAATTCATAATTAATATAACCCAAATGTACACATAAAATAGATATAATACTGTAACTATAGTGAAAGGGAAATAAAAGCAAAGTAAATTATGACAAAATAATATGCATTTAAAAATATAAATGCTTGACCCTAACTGGGTTAGATGCAACAGTGAAATCTCTTGACCCTCCTACCATAGATGGAGAATTGTGGGTCTGGCAGCCTCGAGCACAGGCTGGCCCAAATGTGTGCACAGACATCCAAATACCGTGATCCATCCTCATAGTTGTCAGGGATACGATTTTTGCAAAAGAGGAAAAAGTTGGCAAAGTTCCAGCAAAGCAAAGCACAGGCTTCTCCTGATTTACCCAACGGTTTCCTATTTGCGAAAGTCAGTGACTATTGGGATCCTACATTGCATTCCTAGGAAGTGGCATTGGAGTTCTAATTGCAGTTCATTGCGAACAGCTTTTTGGCTCCTGAACGGCATTTGGAAGTTGGGCTGAAGGTTGAGACAATTCTCCTTTGGGCAGGACCTTCCAAGACACTTGCATCTTAAGTCGCCTCCTGTCTTCACAGAGTGGTTTTGAGACCCCACACTAGGACAACCAAGAATGCCTCAGGGGCTTCCACAGTTTCCTTCGGGGGGAGGGGGGGGAGGCACGGAGGCGTGTGCCCTGTTGCCCTGGTGCGGCTCAGTTCTGCCTTCATGGCCGCCTTCTTGCCAGGGCCCTGCAACGCCTCCTGCATCAGTCCCTCTTGCCAAGTGTGGTCAGCCAGCTCAAGCCTCCATGCTCTGGAGCATACCGATCCGCCGACCTGTGGTGTCCCACCTTCCTAGCTTCCTGCCAACATGCCATCACACCTCATCAAATCCAAGATGCCTTTGACATCTATTATTTATGTACCACCAGGAGAGAAAGAGTGAGGCCAGGAAACCCACGGCATGCTGCTGAATGTAAAACGTGTCCCAATGTCCAAGATACCCCATGTGCGAAGAAATGCGTATTTGGAATCGGTGAAATCTGGTCTTTGCCATGCAGAGTCAGGCTGCCTGAGGGAGGCTGTTGGCCTAAGTAAATGTGGGTCCGGCCTCAGAGCCAGTGACCCACTCAAACACCGGCGTCACCGGTTCCAGCAGCAGTGTCTCTTTTTTCTTAACCCTCCAAGGCGGGGGGTGTGGGGGTGATGATTAGGTTTTTGGAGAATTAAACAAGGTAATTTCCGTAAAAGTGCCAAACTCGATGTTTGGTGCAATGATAAGCCCTTAGTGATTGTTGTTATTTATTATTAATAGCGGGCAGTTATCACGTCACCTCCACCGTCAATTTGACCCCAGTTCCCTCCATCGGAAGTATCCCTTCCTTTTCGGGAAGGTCTTGGGAGCCTCCCACTGACCGTGCACCGCCCCCACCCCAACCTCACTAATCATTTAGGAGGTTCCATGGGGTTCCCAGAAGCCACCTGCTCTGGAAAATAATGTTGACGTCTGTGTGCACGTGCTCGGTTTCTAGAAAGAGTGGCTAACATCTATCCGGAGTTGACTCTTGGCCAGGCACTGAGCAAGCAAGCACCTCCCAGGCATGATCTTGCTTAATCCTCGTGGCGATCCTAGGAGGCAGGCACGGCGTATCCTTCACTCGCAGCGGAAGAAACTGAGGCTTTGCCAACACAGCTGATACGGCAGAGCTGGGCCGTAATCCCAGGGTCTCCAACACCAGAGCTTCAAATCCGAACCTACGGCATATCTCTGGGTCGTTAAATCAGTGTCAGAATCAAGTCTGCAACCAGCTGTATCTTTTCTGCCGTTACCCTACCTAGAAGGTTTATTTAATGACCTTTCCCCTTTAGGGATTGGGTACAATAATATTTGATCCTTTTCCAGCAGCTTCTTAGTACTGAGCCAAGCTGTGTTAGAAAGAGAAGATTTTTTAAATCTGTCATTTCAATCCCAAGTAGCAAGCCAGGTAGACAGAGGGAGAGGAGGTGGGATGTGATGAATGCGTCAAGCCGGCTCTGTGTTGCGGTGGATTTCTGAAAAGAAAAGTGGACGAGCCCTCTGATAAAGCGAGCATCGTTGCAGCCGGCATGTGGTTCCCCCAGATAAACAGCTGAGCCCTGTCAAATTCCTCTCCGGGGAGCCATATAATAGCGGAGGTTTACATTTGATGACTTGAAGTCGGAAAACCAAATGCTAGATTTTTGCTGGGGCTTTGTGGATTCAGCCCCTTTCTTCCCTTCTCTCCCCAGTGATTCACAATCCTGAAAACAGAGCAAAGATGATGGAAATTGGAGCCAATAGCTTAGTAAACATGCAGGTCATTTTTCCTTCTTACTTTGTTTGAAAAGATGGCATTGCAAATTTGCCAAGTCTCTTTCTTTCTTCCCCCCCAAAGCGGTGAAGGCAGAACTATCCGTTAAGAAATGTGTGGAGCTGCCAGAGTCTTGCTGAGCAGCCCCCAACATCTGGAATTCAAACTGTTGCAAATAGGAGGAGTAAGAAATCTCTTCTCCGGCTGCTGCCGGCAGATAAAGTAACGCTCATTAAGGCTCAGAGTGATGTCCAGGGACTCAGTGTGATGATTACAATGCCTATTGTCTCGTGGAAGTCTTGCCTCATGTTACCGAAATCTCACAGAAGGGCACCAGATGCTATCTGAAATTGGGGGGGGGGGGATGTTTCTTGCTGCATATAGTTTCTCAATGAAAGGTGCTTTTATTTAAGGACGCACAGCCATCTGATATACAATAAATATTTGATCACCCAGAACGCAACCAAACAGAAAATTTTCGTTGGTCCCACAGCGGATGGTCGTAACGGTGAGCCTGTGGTCTTATGTCTTTAAGATTCTTTTCAGACATCAAAGAGAGATTAAATTCTGGTGGGTGGATTTTTGTACTTGTATTGAGTAATTTAACAAGTTTTAACTACTTCAGCCCAGGATGGCAAATGCCACCTTCAGGCACCCCTGTCAGCCCTGTCCCTGCCCAGGTGCCTGTGGTGGCCACCCTTTGCTGATGAAGGAGCTCTCTCTTCCAGACCCCAGCCTCATCGCCCAAGCCTCCACTAAAAGCAAGGCCCCTTGATGCTAAAATAGGGAATAAAACTTATGTGCCATTTAGTTAACTGATAAGATTTTATAAAAAGAATATTCAGTTAAGAACCTGATAAGCAGGATCTTGTTGACCTTATGGAAAACTATATTGTGTGGCTTGCAGTTCATTATGCTGTTGATTTGTGTTTTATACGATATTAGATATTTTCTCCAATGCCTGTAAAGCTGAGTAAAACTACGCAGGCTGCTGGTGAACCTTGGTGATTCGGTAATATAAAGTCACAATGCATATATTTGAAAGGGTTAAAATGTGATTAAATTAACATGTATATACACATACATAATATATATAACAACATTTGTAATATACATTATGTTATACACACATTAGCAAGCGACTGCACCATAATTAACAGCAGTAGCTAACACAGAGGAAATATGTTACATTTATGCAACTTCATGTTATTTCTATAAACCATATGTATCACAAAATGCACAGATCTTAAGTGTAAATTTCAATACGTACATTCACATAACCCACAGGCCTCTCAACTTCTCAAGGTATGAGCTGTCTCCATCGCCCCCAGAAGCTCCCCTGAGCCCCTTCCCTACCAGTCACCGCCTTCCCGCTGCTCCCTGCCAAGAACATCCACCATCTGACCTCTCTCCCTGGGATGAGTTTCTCCTGTTCTAGAACTTTCTATCAGTAGAATCATACTACATGTACTTTCTGTGTCTGGCTTTTTCTATTCGGCGAGAAAAGATTACTTTTGGATTAATACATATGATTGCAGGTAACAATGGCTTATTTCTTTTTCATTGCTGATTAGGATTCTATTATATGAATCAGTTTATCTATTTTTCTGCCAGTATATGTACATTTAGGTTATTTTCAGTTTAGAATTATTATAAATAAAGTTGGAATGTGAACATTGATACAAACCTTTATGCAAGTATATGTTTTCATTTTTCTTGGGTGAGTATAACACAGTAGAATTACTAGATCATATGGTAGATGTATTCATAAATCATGTTTTCCTTACCCAATAATCCTATGAAATTAGATTTTTCAAGACACAGAAAAATGACTTCAGCAAAATTTTGCAGATCAGAATTTATTAATTTATTCACATATAGCTTAACTTTTTAAAAAAGAACATAAATTACTATTGAAGTCCATAAATTTAGGCTGCAAGTAACAAAGACTAATTTTAAGAATATCTGTATTTATAATAGGACAAGGAAAAGAAATACAGTTTATAAATATTAGAAAGGAGAAGACAAAATTGTAATTACTTTCAGATTCATTCTTTCTCTTTCTGGAAACCCAAGTGAAAAAAAAATTGAACTTATAATAAGATCAGAAAATGGCCACTGAAGTAAATTTGCAATGAGTCAGCAGGTTTTCCATGTGCTAAAAATGGTCAGTTAAATAATGTGATGCTTTATAAGATCATATCCACAGCAATAATACAAAAAAAGAGAAAATACACTAATAGCTAGAAGTTAACTTTTAAAAAATGCAGGGCCAGATTTAAAGAAAAAAACAGAACTTTGCAGAGGGATACCATCTAAAACAGGAATGAAGGAGGGTCACATTCACCCCAAAGTGGAGAGGGGAGGGAATTTCAGGGAAAAAAGGGGAAGGGTTTATAGGAACAAGTATAAAAGACACAGGGACAAAAACTGGGAGGGGGGGTGTGGTTGGGAATAAAAGACAGAAAATTGTAACTGAACAACAATTAAAATAAAAAAAAATTTTTTCTAACAAGAAAAAAAAAGGAGAGTCACATTCACTGAAGTAGCACAAATTAAACTGGGAAAATACTCATCTGGAAGAGGAAACCCATCAACTCCTATTCATTAAAACCTCAGCTCGCATTGGCTGCTGATCAGTGGCAATTCACTCAGCAAAGCGAATCGGTTCCTAGGTAATGAGACATTAACACTAGTGAGTCTGTGAATAGAAACAATGTGAGAAAAAAGCCCCAAAGTTGGGAGCATCGGAAGGGAGGCCGCCGTGGGGTACGTTAACCTTTATTGAGCGTCTCCCTACGCATGGACGGCTTTCCTAACGGATTCAGACTTTGGGGGTTAAGCAATTTTTTCTGTGGAAACACGTGGAAAAATATGAAAAGCCGCAACTCTGTTAGATCATTTTTAACATTTATTTTTACGTCTGCCATAAAATATCAGTATGGTGCCCGGCAGCCACCTTGGTGGCTGGCGGCTGTTGCTACAATGAGTCGGTCTCATTATTGTACCTGTTGGTTAAGTTTTCCCCCGAATTGTGCTGTTGGACAAAGCTTCAGTAAGTAAGAGTGTAAGAAGTGTTCCATCCTGTGTGTACACCACACCTTCCTGATCTGATCAGCAGCCTCAGCCATCAGAAGATATGAAATACTGCCGTGTGCGACAACAGGGAGGGATCTCGAGAATATCACGCTGGGCAAAGTAAGTCTGACAGGCAAAGTCAAGAGCCGTATGATTTCACTCTTGTGGAATATAAAACTGAAAGCAACAACGGGACAAACAAGACAGACAAACGAAAACTCGTAGATACTGACGACAGTGCAGTGATTATCGGGGCAGGCGGACGGGGGAGGTGGAAAAGGGTAAAGGGGCGGAATTCGTGGTGATGGAGGGAGATTTGGCTTTGGGGGCTGAACGCAAAGGGCAGTATACAGATGATGTAGAACTACGCACTTGCATACTTTTGTTAACCAATGTGGCCCCAATAAACTTAATAAAGTTAAAAGAATCAGCAGGGGTGGGAACATATCGTCTGCTCGCACCGCAGCTGCGCCCTGGAGCTTCGCCGTTCATCTTGCCTTTGAGCAGAAGCTCAGACTATTTTTAAACCTAAAGTGAGAAAACGGATCTCTAGCTATGATTCAAACAATTGGCACCTATGGCTCATACAGCTTTTGTTAGTTTAAGAAAGACAAAAGATGGTTACTCTGATTGAATCATTCCTGAATTTTTTTTTTCCCTTTAGCTCTGTCTGCTGTCAACAGTCCCCTGCGGCTTTGAGGGCTAGCTGCACCCCACAGGGCGGAGAGGGCAGGGGTCTGCGCACTTTCTGTAAAGAGCCAGAGGGTATCTTAGGCTTCGCCGGCCGCATAGTGTCTATCTTCAGTCCTCACGTCTGTCTGCTCGGCTCTCAGAAAAGCAGGCACACACAATAGGTAAACAAATGAGCATGGCTGTATTCCAATAAAACTTTATTCATAGTCCCTGAAATTTCAGCTGCATGTAATTTACATGTGTCATGTTCTTCTTTTGACTTTTTTCCCAACCGTTTGAAACGTAAAAACCATACTTAGCTCCTGAGCTGTATTAGGTGGTAAACCAGATGGGGTCACAGGCCCATTGTTTGCCAGTTCCAGGGATTATGACACTCACTGATTATCAATAGCCTTTTGACAAGAACCTTTGGGCAGGTTAGGTGTGTGTAGCCTCATGGGCAGGAGCCAGGCATCCTTATTGCTTTGCTGTGCTTCTCACCGGTTGAGTGACCTTAGGTCAGTTACCAACCCACCTAACCTAAACTCCGCCTCCTTACCTGTAAAATGAGGGTGTTAATACCACTAATTTCTAAGATTGCTGCGAAGATTCAGCACACGGCTGGCGCAGAAGCAATGTTTATTAAATGGAAGCGCTGGCCAGACGTTGACAGTGAACTTGGGTGGGAAGGAGGCGCATCCTGGAGCTCTTAGGGACCACTCCTGGACTACGATGCCCACTGCCTAAACGGTCACTGGCCTAAGTCCGTTCACTGTGCTCAGAGTGTTTTCGTTGGAGGGGAGTGTGCATCCTGGGTCTGTTGCCTGCACACGCAGCTCAGCGAGCTTTAGAGGCCAGCCGATGCGGGAGGCGTGGAAACAAAAGGATTCCACACTCAAGTGTGAGTTCTGTCTTGTGATGAGAAGCATCGTCTGGGCCTGACCCAAGGAGAGGGTCATACTTACTGACTAAGGATGCAGGGACTCCGTAAGAGGTTGCAGGCTTGCCTGGCGGCTCGGCCACCTCTCAGTGTGGTGGCCCCGTAGCTCCCGACGGAGATCCTTGGAGCTAGGCTGGCCCTTCGATTCCTGGAGCTGTGAAGCATGAGAGCCTCTGGCAAATAGGTGTGTGCACGGCCATACAGGTGCCCAACCAAAAAGTAGGACAACACTGTCACCTTTAGCCGGAGAGGAATGGGCTGATGGGGGCCTTCAGGGAGCCCTCTCCAATGTGATTTGCCAAGCAGCGTCCCCCAGGACGCAGGCAATAGGATTTCAAGCAGAAAGTGCAAGTGGCCACATACAGAGCTGCCGGAATTCTCACTCCGAATTGCTCCAATTGCTCTCCCGAGGGTCTTGGGGACTCATGGGAGTTGGGGGTGGGGTGTCTCCCATCACTGCACAGAAATGGCCCAGGCTGTCCTCCGGAAGCAGATCTCATTAGCAGTTACAGTTGATGGCCGTTTGCGACACACAGGATGATTTTAGCAGCCTTTTCATTTCTTTCCCCCCTGCGGTTTTATGTTTTACCAGGAGTGTGCCAGGGCTGTTTCCCCACAGTGGGCAGGGGGTGGGGTTTCCGTCTCTCAGTGGTGGGCACCTCCTCCCCTGGAGCGCCTGCTCTGTCATCGTACTCCAGTACAACCCTCGTAAACTCGAGGGGACGAACTCCTGGACTTGCCTCCTCTGTAATCGCCAAGGCCACACCCACAGGGAAACTGGCAGGCCACTAGGACTCTGCCTGAGCACTCGCTGCCCCACTGGGGATGCTGCCACACTCCCAGGGAGAGGGGTGCCTCCTTCTCTAGGCTGTGGGTCAGAATAATTGCTGTGAATGCTATTCAACTTGTTGTGTGACTTCGCCTTCTAGTCTGGAGCAGGCTGCCCATTCAGGAAATCGAATGTCGGGTGAGTTAACCTTTAGTGTATTGACTACAGGTGTCCCCTTTTCTCCCTTTTGGCATAGGACCTTTCCTTTGTCACCCCAGGTGCTGCTCCTGTTAAAACTCATCCTCCGTGTTGCTAGCCCCAGAGGTCATTTCTGTCACACTCCAGCAGGGAAGAGTCCCTTTTCCAGCTAAGAGTCCCTTATCCCACTCTTGTGATGAGCATCTAAATAGTCCTTTCAGTGAGCGGCTTGTGCTTGCAACTATTGTGAAGTAGCCACAGCCCCTTAGAGCGCCCACGGCCCAAGGCGGGCTCATGGTTGGCTTTTCCGACTTGCCCAGTTCTTCCGAGGCCTGACTTTTACCAGCCTCAGAGTTTCGTGTTGCATGCATGTAAGGGCCTTGGCCAGCAATTCCTCCCAGAGAAGTACCCCAACCCCAAACCCATTCTCCGCTTATTTCTATTTGCAGATCGACTTATTTTTCTCCCACCTTCATGATACAGGGGTCTGGGACTAAAGCAATCGACTTGTAAACATGTAAGTCAGACGACACCGTGACTGCAGGTGAGAGTGAACACGTGTTTGTGCCGCATGGAAAGCTGGCGGCAGACCCAGGGACAAGGCCAACCATTTTCCATCAGGGTTTGGAATATTTCACAGAAACTGAATCTTTTATCTTTTGAGCTTTCATTAAATCAATAAATCGGCAAGCTCTTTCAGAAAGGGGGCATTTGGAACTATTTTAGCATGTGCAGCCCATGGGGTTTCTGTCCCAACTGCTCTGCTTTGCCGCTGTAGCAAGAAGGCAACCGTAGGTGGTGTGGCGGTGGTATTCCAATGTAACTTTGTTTGCAAAAACAGGTGTCGGAGCAGACTGAGCCACAGGCCACGCTTTGCTGACACCTGATCTATTTGATTTCATATAAACTAGAAGATATTTATTTTATCCCAAATCTGAAAAAAAAATGTACACCTTCTATCTCTGCCTAGTCTTAAAGTTGATGAGTACCCATGTGTCTGTAAATATAACCCCTCAAAGTCACTCAGCAGGTGGCACGATTTTGAAGCGGCCAAGTGTGCTTCGATTTTCCTGGGTATGTAATTTTTCCCTGTTTCTAAGAACCTCCAGCTTTCCTAAGACGAAGTATTTAATGAAGACACCAATCATAAAATAGTTACTAATTCTCACTTGGGGAAAATGCTGTAGTGTATTAAGGAAACTGAGCTGAGACATCAAATACTGGGAAGATGAAACTCTTCATTACAGTAATGATAACAGTATTATTTATTTAGCACTTATGTGATTGGCTCTGCTAACCCTTTGTGCCTTAAAGAGATGGGTGTCATGATCCCCATTATAAATTTGAGGGAACTTAGCCCCTAAGGTTTTAAGTGATGTGTGTAGTGTTCAAATATGTCTGAACCCAACATGGATTTCTTACGGGGTTGGCTTTGGGCATCCCTAACAAGTGAATTGACAACTTGTCACCTCACTTTCTAAATGAAGGGTTGGTTTTGCTGAGCTTTAACATCCCTTCAAATATCATTGAAACAATACTTAGTCACTTCAAAAAGGATGCCTCAGATATGTGTCACACACTGCTAAATTCTGGTGACACAGATAGTTTTCACTGGAGAGTGCTTTCGAGAAATAAGAACTGTATTTCCTATAGAGCACAGGATAGGTTTTACGATCTAAAGAAAAGAACAGTTGTTCTTATTAAAACATAGTATGGCTCACGAGCTTTGAATGTAAACACCCAAGGCTTATATGTAGTGATGTAACTAATGAAGAAAATAAATTCCCCAAAATTCGGGTGGGGGCTTTTATTTAAAAGGAAAAAGCTGAAGAAAGAACCGAAGGAACTGAAAACATTTCATTTAAACGTGAGAGTTGGAAACAAAGTCCCAGCTAATGACAACGAATGAACGTGAGTCGAAGAGTGAGTGTGCAGGAAACAATAAAGAAAGAGGTATTTTTATTGGAGCTGATGTGTGCAGGAGTCTGAAGGCTGCAAGCAGCAGAAGCCAAATACGGCAAATTAGAGCAAGGAGAATTTACTAGAACAGCATGGGGCCGTAACGTTGGAAGACTCATGGAATGAAAGGGAGCTTGTTACACCAGCTTTAGGAACAACCTGGAACAAAGGCTTTGCAAAGGTGAGCGATCACCTACCCGGAACTACCTGGTTCGACATGCCAGAAACATTTTCTTCTCCTGGGAAGGAGCCCGTGATGGTGGAGGTTTACTTACGACCGAAGCCCTTTCACATGCCAAGAAAGTACTTTTCCCTCATGCCTTCTAAGTGACAAAGTTTTCCACGAGAGAGTCAACCCTTAGGGTTACCCGACTACTGACACGACATACCGATGGGGAGAAAGGGTCCCCAAAAGGAGGTAAGAATAGAACGAGCAGGCAAAAAAAAAAGTGTCCCTATTAAGAATAGAACCCAAAACAATCAACTGGTAAATGAATTCACACCCAAATTTTTGATTTATTCAGATAAGTGCCAGAGTTTATTGTCAAATGACAGCCAGCCTATTCCACTTGGCCAAATCTGATCATAGATAATTAGCTTTCATGTTTTCAAATTATTCCTAAAATGCAAATTGGATTCCTAATTTCCTTATCCCAAACAGTAGTAAGATATAATTATGTACTATTAAACACCTGCTAAATTAAAAGGAGGGGTGGGTGGGGGAAACAAGGATTATGGACTAATTGAGTATTGCTGTTGCAGGGAAGTGAATCGATTTTCATTACAGGAAAAGGCCAGCCAGAGGTGGAAGTCTATGACTTTATTTTAGGACAACTAGCGACTGGATGGGAGAGATGCAGGGGCAGGTGTTTTATTCTCTTCACTGCATGAGGCTCCCTAACTGAGCTCAGGAAGTTCAGTGAGTTTAGCACGTACGAGTGAGATAATATTTGATGATGAATTAAGACTTCCTTGACTTCTACCTTGAGGCAGGGATTCATTCAACATTTTCTTTTCTTTTAAAGAGTTTATTTATTTATTTTTAGAGAGAGGGGAATGCAGGGAGAGACACATCAACGTGTCGTTGCCTTTTGCATGCACCCTACTGGGGACCTGGCCTGCAACCCAAGCATGTACCCTGACTGGGAATCGAACTGGCGATTCTTTCGTTCACAAGACAGTGCTCAATCCACTGAGCCATACCAGCCGGGGCTCATTCAGTGTTTTCTGAGTGCCTACTCTGTCAGTAAACTAGGCCAACCTTGGAGTGTTATAAGAATAAAAAACTCATGGTTTCACTACTAGAGAAGCTTTCAGTCTTATTTGGAAAAAAGACAAAGATGCTAATGTTAACATGGAGACAGGACGTAAGTGTACATTAGGTGCTATGGAAATGTAGAATAGGCTCCTATCCAACTTAAGATTCCCACGTGGAGCCCCTGGAAGATAAGGTATCCTTCTCTCTCACTGAAAATGTAGCACAGCGGTTTTCAAAATATGGTCCCCTGCCTGGCAGGCTAAGGCTCCCCTAGGAACCAGTTATAGATGCCAGTCCGGGCTCCCTCTCCAGACCGACTGAGACAGACTCTCGGGGATGGGGCCCAGCAGTTTGTGTTCTAATGGGTCCTCCAGGTGAGTAACTCGGCTGTGCCTCAAGCTGTAGAGCCACTGATGCATCAGAACGGTTAAGACTATGGTCTTTCCCATCAGATCAGTAGTTCTCGATTCCAACTCTGTGTTAGAACCAGCCGGGGGAATTTGGAAGGACCCGACGCTCAGAGAGAACCATATCAATACACTCTCTAGGACTGGGGTGTACGTACACACATGCATACATATTTAAAATGTTTTCCTAAGGGATTTGAATGTGAGATCAAAGTTTGCTAAATTTAGCCTTTAATTATTGCATGCCTTCTGGGTGGCAAAGCAGTAGGTTGAGAGCAGATGTCAACAAGAAAAGAAAGAAGACAAATAAATCTTTTTTTCCCCATATTGCAGGCCAGACACGGAGCAAGGGGCTACAGATACAAAGAAAGAACAAGAGGAAATGATGGGGGAAAGGAAGGGGAGAGAGAGTACGAGAGGAAAAAAGAGCTTGGGACCTTTTAGCTACTCTGCAAACGTTACCTCCTTTGGTTCTCATGACAGCCCTTCCAAGAGGTTGAAATTAGACCCATTTCAAAGATGAGAAAACTGAGACTCAGATTAATAAAGAATGTCTCAAGGCTGCAAGATGAGTAAGGAGCAGAGGCCAGAGTGAAACCCGAGGTTGTCTGCCTCTAGATCCCAGGCCCTTTCTTTGCTTCCTGAAAGGCAGTGCCCTGCGGTGGGCGAGCCTCCTCCCCGTCAAACCCTGGCGCTTTCACTTCCGAACGTGTAGCTTTCAGCAGGTTACTCAGCTTCGGTTTCAGTTTCCTGCTCTATAAATGGGACATTAATGGCACATAGATTGTTGTAAAAGCAGGTGAGTCGATGGACATAAAGCTTTTAGAACAGAATCTGGGCCATAGTTAAGTGCTGATGCATTTGCTAGCATCATAAACAAAATTTTGAAAAATCGCAGGACTGTTACAACAGGCCCCTATTATCATAAAAAACAATATCAGGAAATAGAAATATAAACAAAAACGTTGACTACAATGCGACCATTTTAACAAAAGAACAGAAGACTTGAGATGAAGTTACAACTGTACACGTTGATGTGAAAATTTGAAGTATAGTTTTGTCTTGGAAATTCCACTTCTCTGAGTCTTTTCTGTAGAAGTGAGAAAACTTAAGCAGAAACAGAAGTTCAAGTGCGTTCCTTGCACCTTTCTTTGGTGGGGTCACCAAAATAAACAAGAAGAATCAGAAAAAGAGGAGGAGGAGGGCAGTGGGTGGAGAAGACAAAAAAGGAGAAAAATCACTGGAGGAAGAAAAATAACCCAAATGTTTACCAATAATGAAGTACGGTATATCTGTAAATAGAATATTATACAGTTGTTTAAAAAGTTTTATTTCTGCCCTGGCTGGTGTGGCTCAGTTGGTTGGGCATTGTCCCATAAACCAAAAGGTCACTGGTTCGATTCCTGGTCAGGGTACGTAACTAGGTTGTGGGTTTGGTGCCCAGCTGGGGCGCATACAAGAGGCAACTGATGGATGTTTCTCTCTCTCTTTCTCCTTCCCTTCCCCTCTTTCTAAAATCAACAAGCACATTCTCAGGTGCAAATAAAAAATAATAATAATAAATTAAAAAATGTAAAGTCCTATTTTTCCATAATGCTTGAAAGGATATTTATGATATGAAACAAACAGGAAAACAAGTTGCAGTGTATATGATGTACTGTGATTCTGTTTAGAAAATGAACCAAAAGCCTACATAGGCTCGTACAAGTTTACACAAGCATTAAAGGAATGGTGGGGAAGGCTTCATGCCAATTTTGTTCACGTTATTGCTTCAGGGTTTAGAATTAGAGGAGTAGATGGGGGTTGCTAGCTTTTTGCATTCACTTTTGTTTTTATTTTTGTTTATTCAAAAAATGAAGAAGAAACAGTGTCCGAGAGAGTACCAGAACTTTGCCATGTGTAACTCTCTGTCTGTCCCATCAACGAAGAGGTTCTTGGGGGCAGGAGTCCCCATGTGTTTGTCTTTCTGCCTCCAGGTGTGGCCCGGATGGAGGCCTGTGGATGTTGAGAAACCCTGTGTGTTTTGTTGAGCTGCACTGCTGAGAAATCTCTGCTCCAAGGGTTGACGTGGGGCGTGAGGGGAGAGGGGTTGCTTGGGAATGACCCCCGCAACCAGTAGGTTTAGCTCCATGTCCGCTTCCGGGGTTTTGAAACCCAACAGGGAGGGAGGGAATCAGTAGAATCTGGATGATTCCGATCTTGTGTGTGAGTACCTTGAGGCCAACAAATTCAGCGTTTTGTGCTGTGAGATCTTCATTGGCAAAGCATGATAAACTTGGGTCAGGTTTGCCGATCCATCCTGTCTGCCCTCCACCCTGGGACGTTATGGAGATAAGTGGGGATTAAAAGATGATTGTTCTTGGCTTCCTTAGAAATAATGTGCTGTGGCTAAATAAATCAAATGTTGCTATTAGACTGAAATCAGAGTTCAGGATCGTCCAACTGTGTGTTTCCTTGAATCTTCCCACTATGACATTTTGCAGTGCATGTGCTTTGGCAAAATAAATAAAATAAATAAATAAAAAGTGCTTCCAGCCTCAATCATGGTCACCTGATGATTTGATCGGTAATCAACTAGAGTGAAGATGATGTGAGTAACTTATTACAGGGCAATGGAGCATGCTTAGAATTTATTGCCTTATGTCCTAGAAAATGTGAAATATAGGCAAGCTCATTCTATAACACCTTGAAATCATTTCAGAGGCAATAGATTAATTAGTCAGCTTCACTTAGCAAGCAAGCAGTGTTGATCATTTGTCATTTGTAGGTGGATTTTTTTCCTTCCCTGTTCCTCTGTGTCCCAAGAATGTGGATGATTTAAGGAGAGACAAGCTCCTGGACTCATTTTCACCCTCGCAGACTCTGTACCATGTCCACAACTGGGACCCAGATGACTTTGCGCAAAGCAGTCAGATTTCATTTGCCGCAGATGGTGTTCTGGCCACGCTGGCAAAAAGTGGGCTCCTATCTGTGCTGCATCAATATTCCAATCTGGTCTGCTGGCAAAGTTGACTTGAACCTGCAGCAGAAATGTGTCAAAAAATGCAAAGACAATAAATAGAATTGCATATGGATTGGATCTGTTGAAAATTACTACTTGTAGACTAGTATTTCTGTTTCGAATGTCCATCAAGAATGCAACACAGAAGGAAAACGGATGTCTTTTTAGATCTTTCTTATAAGACTAGAACTTTCTAAAAAAGACTAAGCTCTTAATGGATCTTCCTAAGAAATTCCTTGGCTCTGGACCGACACCGTGAAAGTGTTTGTTTAGAGCAAGCACTTCATGGGAGAATTGCCTGGCCTATTTCTGGATTCTCAAATTTGGGCTAGTGATGATCAGACAACCACGTTTATTTTTGTCAATATGCTGGCAGTTCCAAAAGTCAAAAAGATGGCTCAAACTGTCTTCAGTAATAATTTATTGGCTGATGTAACAGAAAACTTGAGAGTAACCCTCAGGCGTGGCTGCATCCAGGTACTCAGACTTTGTCATTAGGGATCTCCCTGTATCTCTTCCCTTTGCTTTCTTCTATTTTGACTGTAGTCAGGCTCTTGATTCATTGTTACAAAATGGCCTCCACCAATTCTAAATATACATAATATAAATGAATAAATCTACCTAATATAAACAAATAAATAAATAATCTAAATAAATAAATCCTATTAGAATAGCAACAGCATTATAAAGAGAATTTCTTTTTATAATGATTTTGTCAGTCTTAAGGTTGTCTTGTAGGTCTGGTTCTTGTGCGTTCCTGAACCAGGGCGTGGAAGACGTGCCCTGATTGGCCATGGCTTACTCTTATGAATACCACTGGGGCAACATCAGTAGGTTGAATCCTACAAAAACCATGTGGAGTAAAGGAGGATTTCTTTTCAAAAGACAAAAAAAGTGGGCTCTTACTAAAGAAAAGGAGAATGGATGGTGGGCAGTAAACATAAACCAACTGACCAACAAAAATGTACATCGACTGGGGACGGAGGTGGGAAGACCATCGACATCAAAAATGATTCACATCCCAGCATTGGCCTTAGTGGGGTCTCTAGTACAACAATCAAGCTATGACCTCTGTCAAGCCTCGGGAAGGAGCACTACTGAGCACTTGACCTACCTGTTCTGTCTCCTGTTGAGCGTTTTTTTCCAGAAGACATTCATACAACTCAACTGAGTATGTGCCTTATACTGAAAATCATGGCGAGGTCCTTGCATTTTTATTCCTAACGACAAAAATTTAAAAGCTCCAGCGACTCAGTATTCTAAAGGAGAAAAGGAAGTGCCAGGGTTCACGTAAAGTACTTTGTGACCAGAAAGGATTGTTTAAAGAGAGCCGGACTGTAAGAATGCTTACATTTTTAAAGAGCAAATTGAAAAGAGCAGAAATGCTTGTATTAAATTTTAATGTTAAGGAAATGGGCTCTGTCAGGAGGTAGGAGTCTATAGAGCTTGTAAAGTAATGGGAGTGCGTTCAGACTTTAAATTCTTGCTAAATGCCACAGGAGCCATTTTGCGTCATAGTCACGTTGAAATGGAAGAGGGAGACGGTTTAAGTCCCAGGAGGAAAAGTGCAGCTGGAAGTCACACCAGTCCACACCTACATAGACTCCACGGTATACGGCGAACCTCGGGAACCAAAGGGTTCATTGTAAAGTCAAAAGATTTGGGCATGTGCTGTAGAACTGGAATTTTAATTCTCTCTCGGGAGATGAATACGAATGCAGGAGAGGTTTGGGGCAGATGAAGAGACCAGTTGCACATCAAAGAAGAAGGAGACCCTAACATTTCGTACCGTGGTTCACCTTCCAATTAAATAAGCAACCGTATGTCTGCTGTCAGTGAGGACATTGCAAAGAGAGAGGCTTCTCCTTCAAAGCGGGGTAGATTTTCAATATATATAGTCTCTACAATCTATGCTTTTGCAGTCTCCTTCATGGTCTTAAAGGGGTACCTGTATAAAAATGGCCCCCTCGGTGTTCTCAGAGCGCTTGGTCCATACCCCTGTTGTAGACATTTTCTTCCTTTATCCACTCACTCACTCACTGGCCTGTTTACGAGATATTTACTGGGTATCAGCTATGCTTCGGGCACTATGGACGCGTCAAGGAACAGAACAGGAAGAGCCGGTGGTTTTCTGGAGCTGATGGCCGACAACTCACCTAAAAGTCAACAAGCAAATGCACCAAATGATGAGCAACGACTGGTCCAACCCCTTCAATGTCATCTATCTCATAATTTTGTTGAGTGTAGCAAATAGTATACAGCATGTGAAATGCTTATTGCAATGCCCGAAATGTAAAAAAACAACAGCAATCAATATTATTGTTATTGCACAATTAGTTCTTTGTGTGTGTGTGTATGTAAATAAATTCATGTGTTTGATAAGACATTCTATAGATAAGTAATTTTTTTAATATCAAGATTTACACATCTGCAGCTAGGAATAGTGTGGGTTAAAATCACTTTCTGAAGAAATTGGTGAAATTTGTGAAACTTTGGTGGTGAGTCACCTTCCCAGTTTTTGCCGTGTCGGGTGTCATACATATGCTCGCTGTTTTATTACTTTTTAATGGAAAAACCTCTCTTCGTTCTTTAAATATGTATGTGAACATATAATATACAAATAAATACTTATCATCATGTCTTTTTTATATGTCTTTATACATATATCCTGTGTTTCATAAATAAGATGTCACCGGCTTAAGTGGAGAAGCGGTATTTTTGTGATACGTACCAAGATAGAGGCGTTACTGTTTTCTAAGAAGTTTAACACCTGAGTTCGTTTCATCCGCAAGGTTCTGGGAAATGTTAAGGGGTTTATACTCGCACTTCCGGCAGAAGCGCTCCTTCCACTGTTTCAGATCCTTGCCGAGCTTATTTTTAAAGACCGTTTGAGTAGATTTCATAATCACTCTTAGTTCCAACTTGAACACGAACTCTGCGAAGGTGGGATCTGTGATCCGATTCACTGCTCCATCAACACGCGTGGAACTAACGAACGGATTCGGTGGTTTGCGCTCTCCCTTCACACCACGCTCTGGGGTGCAGTGGCCGTTGTCCCAGAATGTCTCCCTGCTGTGGCCTGTGGTTCGTGGGCATCCTGGGGCAGAAACGGCAGAATTGGGAGCTCCGCGTCACTTCCGGAAACTTCCTTAAAAAGTAAAGAATCCCGCCGCTTGGCGATCGATTGGTCCTCGGGATATTTGCCTTTGATACGAGGCCGTGTCCTCATTCACATTTTCCCCTTGCTTCCGGAAGTTTCCCTGGAGATTATTTTTGAGTCATGAGGTTTTCAACGTTTGCAGAGGGTACTGCTGACGCAATCGCAATATAATTAGACGTGTGGAAATGGGTAAAACCCAGCTAGGGTATATTTGGTTTTAGTTCGAGTTGCAACTTACGCAAGCAGCAATAACTCAGCCCCAAATGCTCACGGTGGCCTAGAATTAGGAAGGCCCGTTTTTATAACTGATGGTTAAAATTATTGTAACATGCTTAGTGGGATTACCTCAGCTTTTCTTATCTTCAAGAGCATGTCAGCAGCCTGTTTTATGCCTTTCAAAGGAAGAGTCACAAAATTGTCCCTTAGGAAAAAAAAATAAGAATAAGGTCACCCTGGAAAGCATGATCGTTTCATGTTCCACTTTGCGAAATGACGTAGTTTGTAAGTTTTCGAAGTGCCATCTGCATTCTATAGTTAGAGCAGCATATTTTTCTTCCAAACGTTTGACAAATTAAGGGTCCCAAGGTCTCAAGCATAACTTCGCAGCCTGTGCGTGGTGCCTGGAGCTTCTGTACATGTATATCCATTCAAGATGAGGATGGGCCCTTAGCAGGGAAAACCAGATTAAAAGAAAAAAAAAAAGAGAGAACCTGACTTAGGGTAAAAATATGTGATTTAAAGTCGTGGCTCAGCCACTCGCTGGCTTGGGGAATTCTCTGCACTCCTTTGGGCCTCCGTTTCCCATCTGAAAAAGTGGGGAGATAGGAAAGGGTCTGAAAGTGGGGGCGTTTGGGTCAACAGATGCTTTCCTGCATCTCCATCCCCTGTCAAGTCCGTCCCGTGGGGATGTGAGACAGAGAAAAACAGGGTGAGCCCCCGCCTCAAGCGAGTCTGTACTCCGTTCTGCAAGACAGGGAAACAGATAATTACATTATAACAGAGAGAGAGAGAATGTCAAAATAAGTGTGAGTGAAGGACCAAACGATAATCTTTGTTCATTCAACCAATACTGACTCAGTACTTCTTATGTGCTGCAATCTCAAGGTGATGGATTTGCACCATGAATCAAAGCAAAATAGGTCCCTCCTCTCAGGGAGGCGTGCCGTTTCATGCCTGCCATGAGTGAGGTACAGGGACTAGGAAGAGGAACAAAGTGCGGATGGAAGCTAGAGAATGATTTTGGGTGGGAGACCCAGCCTATTTTAGACCTGCTGCTGGAGAGAGCGCCTGCAATGAGGTGATGCTTCAGCCAAACCCTGCAGGCAGGTGGAAGGGTGACCGATAAGCCCCGAGGTTGTCGTGTGCTGGCAAGGCTTGAGCATGGAGCACAGATACTGAGGGCCTTATAGGGCGTGGTGAGGATTTCTGATTTTGCTGTGTGTACTGGGGATGACTGGGTGATTTGGGGCAAAGAACAGCATGATCCGACTTCCCTGTTTTAAAGAGACCACTCTGGCTGCAGTGTGAGCCACGGGCATCCACAGAGGGAGGAGGCAAGAATGTCAGACAGACAGCAAGGTACCCCAACGCTCAAAGAAGAGGTTGTTTTCACACCAGGCTGTGGTGCGGTGGCTACGGAGGGGCAGTCAGAAGGTAGGAGAATGCTGAGCATCCCTTGCCCGTTGGAAACTGGGGCACAGAAGAAAGTATAACTCGCCTTTAATGGTTACAGAAAAGCAGTGTCCTTGGAGGAGAGGGAGAGCTCAGTTGATACCAAGGGACTGAGAGGATGAGGAGGAGGAGGTAGGCTGAGGAACTAGAGGGGAGTGTGGTAACCAGGTATGTGGTTTCCCAAGGAGCACAAGGTTTTGGAAGCAGGAGGTAGGGAAACACAGAACAGTATGTGGAGGAAAAATATTTGCAGGAGGAGAGCTGGCTGAAGGGGCTTCACTTTTCAGTGCTGACAATGCGTATAGTTGGGATGGAACAGCTAATGGACTCAAAGGTAGAGAGTCAAGTTCAATGCAGACACATCATGTTTTCAGATGATGCTAAGGAAGGGAGAAGCAATCTCTTGGGGAATATTAGTTGAAAATGACTTACTTAAAATTTTTCCTAGTATATATCAGTCTTTCACTGTGACAGTCCCCCTCCTAGAAATTTATTATCTCAAATAGTTAAGGACATGTACAGATATTGAACTGCAAACATATAGAGTGCAACATTAATAATAATTTTTAGAGTCCAAGTGTCTAGTAGTATATACTGGTAATGTAGTGTGTCCGCACAGTGGAATATTATATATGCATTTACAAGGATGTTGCATAAGAATAGTTAATATGGGAAGTATTCCTGATACATTATTAAGTGAACAAAGCAAGTTAGAAACAATAGTTTCATGTTATGCCCTTTATCTATGAAGGTCTCCATTATCTGAGATTTCCTTATTTGAACCCAGTGGTTGAGGAGAAAGTAAAAGTTATTATAATATAAAGGTATTGATTAATAGACTACTTTAAATGAATAAAAAGTAATCTGTGCTGATATACCCTCCCTGCTCAATACCAATATCCCTCTCAGTAGTGTCCCAGTTGATAGAAAGTTGATTTGGGGATGTTATTAAATATCCTGAAATGATCCGTGAAGGGACCCCACCTGTTGGTTAGTCATTGTAAATGATAAAAGATAGTTCAGCCCCAGAACAAGATTTCCGGACTTTCTGTCTTTCATGATGCATGTGGGTTTTGATGGAGATGTTAATAAAGACTGCTCATGGACTTGGCTTGGAGACAGGCTTCCCACTGTTCCAGTATCAGAGACATACCTGGGGTGGGGACAGGTCCTCAGGTGAGGGCAGAGCCAGATGGATATACAGCCAATGGCATTGTTGTCTTGCGATGGGATGCAGACTGGGGACCCCACCGTGGGTGCAGTGAGCTGTAAGCAAGCCTGCTTCCTATCTGGGGGAGATGTTACCTCCTCCCTCGAAGCTGCCTGCTATAAACAGAGTCCGGAAAAGTGACCTCGGGGAAGGGCAGTCAGGGCCTTGCATTCTTGACATACCCAGCAAAAATAGGCAGGAATGCTCAAGGTCAATGGCAACCACCTATCACCTGACCCCCCACCCCCTACCCACACATGCACACCAGACCCACAGCTCCCCCCAATGGAAACACAGCCCTCATTGTCTAAGAGCCACCCTACCCTTCACACTGGTTTAGAAAAAGGTAAAGGGCTGCTTAAAAAATCAGAGTACTGGCGTAAGAGTTTTGAATGCTTTGGGCTGCAAGTAAGGGAATATCTACTTTTCAGGATCTGAAAGGAATGTTTCATTCTCACATAAAACGGTGTTCTGGCAGAAGGTGATTGGCTCATGATGTTTCAGCGGCTCAGTGGTATTAGGCTCCAGGTTAGCCTTCCCACAGTTCTCTAAACTTCCCACCCACAGTTACAAGGTGGGCCTCACTCTTCTGAACGGGATGATCTTATCCCCAAATTTCCAAAGCAAGGGGGGGGGCGGTGCAGGACATTTCTTTTGGGGTGGGGATGGACACAGACACCTCACTTTCTCAGGGGCCTCCAGGGGATGTTGTTGTTTATAGCTTGGGTCCCATGACCACTCCTCCATCCGCATCTACTTCCTTCTTTCCTGGAGGACCTCTGCCAGGTATGCAAATAAAATTGAGGCTCTGTGACTGAGGAAAGCAGGAGCTATTGCCTTTGGGTGCACTTCTGCCCCGGTTACTGCCTGGCATTCAGACCAGGGTACTGGACAAGGAGGCCGGGCTGGAACCCCATCATCACGAAGCAAGTGGTAGCTTGGTAGGTGCTGTCCCGGCAGGAACAATGAGCCTGGATTGGCAACGGGGGCGGAGCCTGCCAATTAATTTGGCAGAGAACTTCGCATCAGTGAACTTTAAATAAAGAGCCCAAAAGAGGGCCTGTGGGAATTATTCTGTAATTGGACTCAAGCCCTGCGTGTTCCCGAGTCACCGAAGAACGGAGCCATGAGCAGCTCTTCTTGGTGAGCGCTGCCAGCCAGCTGGAGCCGGAGGGGCGTGGACAGCAGCTGTCCGTGTGCCTGGAACCTGTCACAAAAATGCCCGAGCAGCACAATGAGCACCCTGCTTCTCAGCGGGTGACGCAGCCCAGGACTCAGCACAGTCTGTTTGCTCACTGGCTCTTTTCCTCCTTTTATTAATATTCACCGTGTTGACAGCAATTTGCAGGTTTTTAATTTCTGCGTATGTTCCTACGGGAATGATTCTTTCTTTTTCTTTTTGGCTTTCCCAAGACCTTGTTCAAGAAACACCTGAGGTAGGCAAAAATGAACAAAAAAACTTTAACCCTGGTGCATCAATCAGAAAACATCTTTGGAAAGTGCTCCTGGCTTTTGCACATAAAGCACCACACCGACTGGTGTGACGATGGCCACATTGGGACATTTATTGCTCTAAATTAGATTCATAATCATAGACTGGTTCCCCTGAGAATTATTTTACACTATTAGGTCTGTAACATATGTTTTAAAGGTTTAAAAATAACTTCTTTTTTTTTCAACTTGACAAACAGCAACATTTATCACACACAGATTCTATTATTGTAATGTTATTAGTGGTCTGAGCGTACCTAGAACTGTGAGTGCATTTTCATAGGGGCAGCTGTGCGTGTATTCGTTCCTAGGAAATCTTAAAGGCCCATCAAGGATGGATCCTAAAGGCAACTGATTCAAGTATGAACCCAAATAACAATATAGTTTCAACCAGATCCTGGCTGTAGATCCGCTGGTTCACAGGACGGCTGTGAAGTCTGACTTGGGTTCCAGTTCTTGCCCTGTCATCTGACCTTGGGACAGTGGCCTCATCATTTCTCCGAGCCTCAGCTCCCTTGCTTATCGATTGAGTTAACAACAGATACAGGAGTGATGGTGACAGCAATAATAATGCTGAGGATGGGATGGTACCACAGCTGATTGTTACCGAGGGAGGAGCGCTGTCCTAAGCACTTGTCACCTGTTTACTGGTTTACTGCTTCTGATGGGGGTCATTCCAGGGGTTTGTGAGGATAAGATGTACCGGGATGTCCCTAAAACAGTACTTTCTACGTTGTAAACATCTGAAAACATGTAGTAGCCGAGATAATATTAACTGAATGGAAGAACTGGGGAAATAAGTCAAAATGGAATAGACCAATTACGTGTCCAGACTTTGCCAAGAAGCCCCGGGCTGTCCTAGTGATTGAATTCCAGAGACGGGGGCCTGGGCGAAGGGTTTTCAAAGCCTGTCCTACCCTGACAGAATTCACCAAATGCATGAACAACAAAGAATCCTTTGTCTTTCAAACTAGAGCCTTTAAGATGCCCACACGTTCGCATGTAGGTCTGGGTATTTGTGGCCGGACGCTCAAGAGTTTAATTAAATAATTGCTCGGCAGACTTTTCCAGAACACTGGCAGAAGACAGACCACCTGCCGCCACTTCAGATTCACTCGTCCCTTGATTGGCATGTGTCCTTTTCCGGCTCTGGTCCCCAACAGCGAAGGACCCCAGTGCGCACCACACGAGAGGTTCTGATGGGCTACCTGTGCCTCCCCCCTCCCCCGCTGACTTTTTTGTAATGAACACGGACAACTGGCCACCACCATTCACTCGCTCACGTGTCCATCTCCAAGAGCAGCCGGGAAGGTCTGTGAAGAAAGGGAACCAGATCTCAGAGACTCTTACACTCAGCGGTTCCTCCTGCGTTCCGGAGAGAAACCTTGCTCCCTCTAGCCCACCAGACCTGGCAGGATCCCCACCTCGCCTGGCTCTGTCCTCATTTCGCATCCCGCTCTTGGTCTGTCTGCTTCAGCCTCACTGGCCTCACGGCCTCTCACTGAACGCGCCCAACTTGCCCAGCCTTACTCTGCCCCGCGCGCCTTTCTCCAGCGTTGCCCTGACGGGCTCGGCTCCAGCACATTTGCCCTGTGGGGCCTCGTCTTGTCGACTCTGCTTAAAGGAACTCCTCTTCCTCCAGTGCGTGAACAGTGCCACGCACACGCAGGTGCTAGCAGTTCATTAAATCACGTGAGGAATGCGCCTGCTCCGTGCAGATTGTTTGTTCTCTTGGCAAGAACATACTTAGGTGTTTCACTAACCCAAGGACAGCTCAGGGGAGTTCAGTGATCTCTTGGAAGAAAGGCAGCGAGCCATGGCTCATGTGTACAATGGGGCATCCCAGTTTCAATGGCTACCGGAGCTGGGCGGGTTGACCCTGTGTGAAGTCAACCTCATTTAAAAGAAGGGACCATGGGTGAGGCCTGTGACCTGCCAGGAGGGTCACGCCCCACTGAAAAGAAGGCAAACTGAATTAAAGGAAAAACAAGAACAGAAACGGTAGCCTTTGCCACTGATTCGCGGGCCGGCTTCTGATCCTTACTCAGCTGATGCTTTCCTACGCACTTTCAAATGACATTCACAGCAGCCCCGTGAAGGAGTTACCGTGACGACATTATTTCTGTATGTGGCGCTGGGGGCTCATCGGGCAGGGCCAGACGGTAAACACTGGGGGCTCAGTTGGCTCTATGATCTCTGTGGTAACTTACAAGTACTCTGCCCACCATGTGACTCAAAAGCAGCCACAGCTAGGATACAGGCAACCAGGTGTGGCTGTGTGCCAGTGAAATTTTGTTACAAATACAAGCAGCAGGCTGGGTTTAGCTGGCTACAGTTTGCCAGCCCCTCTTAGAGAGGGTCATTTGCTTGCCATTTATTATAAATAGCTATTAGGTGGCAGCATGGTTTTGAACTCAGGTCTTTGTGATTCCTGAATGCTAGGTTTTAATACTTACTTTCTGGATGGCCTCACCTTCCTGCTGGCCCATCTGATAGGTCGGGGCCACCGCTGTTTTTAATAACTATGATGAACATGTATTGACTGCTTACCCCACACCAGGCAATGCCCAAGGGACCCATATGTACGCAGGGTGGGGCAAAAGTAGGTTTGCAGCTATTCGTATGGAAGTAATTAATAAATAACAATGCAAGAATAAACTGTGTTTCACGTACTCACAGCTAAACCTAGTTTTGCCACCACCCCATCATCAACAACTTAATCTTCATGATGTTGAAGGAAGAAGCCGCCACTTGTCATCTGAACTAAAAAGCTGAATTTCTCGTGTGCCAAGAAGGGGGAACAGTTTTGGTTAAGTCTCCCTCTGGACAAGCAGAGAGAGAGAGCCAACCTTCTCAGGGTTTGGGGAAGCGTGGCGTTCAAGGGTTGGTGGGCTTCCAGAAGCTGGGGGTTGAGGGAGAGCTTGCCTTTCATTCTGGAGGTCTGCTTAGCTGCCCGAGGCCACTGTGGAGACCCTATTTTCAGAAGGGCGGTGCTTGGTGAGCGTTCATGGGTAGGTCAGGATAGGTATCAGCCAATTCTGGTGATGATTTGTTCTGGGCATGGACGAGGGTCAGAGTACCATCCACATTTTTCTCTCTAAGAATTTGGATGCTATAGGAGTGTTTTAATGCTTATAGCTCTCCTACAAAGGAGAAACTCCTTTTGCCTCTGATGTCGCAGGAAGTAGAAGCCTATACAGACTAAGGTGATGGGCCCTGGATCTTCAGGCCGGTAAATGGCAGAGCCAAATTTCACAACTGAAGGTGGGATCCATACTAAGAGCGACCCTCTCTGCCTCCCACATCACGGGTGTGCTCTCGGGTGCTCACGGGTGAGCATCACGAGTTGATCGCCGACGGGCATTCGCATGAATTCCTCTTTCGAATCCATGCCCTCTATTCATTTAAACTCATCATTTGTTCTCATCTCCGTTTTATCTCTTTTAGGTAACAAATGGCCCCTTAAAAAAAGAACACCCACAAGGCCAAGTCTCTTGATGTGAATTGCAGTGCCATTTAAGGTAATTGTTCTTAATGTTTAGCTTCTCGCCGAGAAGTCGGGCTTGCTTTTGCTGAAAGGTTAATAAGCAGAAATCTTGACTTCACCGTACATCAGGACAGATAAATGACTACACGAAAGACAATGCAAAATTATAGCCTAGTTTAACCCCTACTGGGTTTGTTCCCGACTCCTAGACCAACCTGGCAAAAGGTTAAATGGAAAATGAAGGGAAACACAAGTTTATTTCTTTGCAAATTCATGCGCCACCTTCTATAATGGACAACTCAACAGTCCTGCCCAAGCTTTGCAGCCAAACTAAGAGAATTATATAGCTGGAGAGTTACATTTGTCTCCAACTTGACTACAGACTGACTCAGGGAAGATGAGGACTTAGTCCTATCTCCATCTGTAACTTAGTTGCAAAATCCTGGGAAATGGGTCCATTCTATCCATACGTGTTAGTACCCTAGGACTGCTATAACAAAATGCCTCAAGCTGGGCATCTTGAAACTACAGAAGCGTTTGTCTCATAGTTCTGGAGACCAGACGACTGGGATGAAGGTGCTGGCAGGACCATATTCTTTCTGAAGACCCCGGGGGAAAATACCTCCTGGCTTCTCCTAGCTTCTGGTGCTTCCTGGCAATCTTTAGCATTCCTTGGCGTACAGTCTCCGCCCCTGTTGTCACATCGCCTTACCCACCATGTGTCTCCGTTTCCAAGTCTTTTCTCCTCTTCTTACAAAGCCACTGGTCATATGGGATGAAGAGCCCACTCTTCATCCTTGGACGCATCTACAAGGACCTCATTTCCAAATAAGTTCACATTCTGAGGTACCGGGAGTTAGGACTTCAACATACATTGGCAGGGATGCCATTCAACCAGCACGCCAGGATTTCATGTTCTTATTTGATTTACGATGATAAGGTTGCCTTCTTCATAGGGATGCTGAGGGGAGATAATGAGATTCAAGTCCTTTGAGGGAAAACTACTCTGTAATTCTTAAACATGCCGCCGCCAGACTAAGCCAAAAGACGAGGGCGTATTCATGGGCAGCCTTTCTTGAGACCAGAATTCTTTCATTCTAGACTCAGCCAACTTCCTTTTTATAGGAGCTGAGCTCCCCGAGGCATTTTTTTCCTGCCAAAATAATAAATGACTTCAGAACAAGTGAGATGCACACGAAAGGGTGATAATTTCTTCCCTAGATGTGATTCTGCAGTAAGTTTCAGAAATCGCTCCTTTACACACAGACTGGACTTCTCTGACGAGTTTCCGCCTGCAGATGCGAAGGGGTGTTTCTTCCATTTGTTCTGGCAGAAAAGGAAGCTGTGACCAGTGTAGCCCATCCGTACTTGGCTTTGTCACCGTGAACTTGTAGAAAAGAATGTCAGTTCAGACAGCAATTTTGTGGAGGGTTCAGGAAGTCCTCTTAGACCTCTCAAGAAGTAAAGCTTGCATGAAATGGAAAAAAACATGATCCCATAATCTTGTTCTGGGTTTTGTTTGCTCATTCACTCATTTATTCTACAAATACAGAGCCCATTAGATGCCAGGCAGGGGCACCAGACGTGCAGAGATACACCACATGTGATCCCTGCCGTCAGAGAACCCGCAGGTGAGGGGAGAAAACATGGAAAGCAATAGCTGCGCTATGTTAAGTTCCCTCGGAGGGGTATTTGCAAAATGCTGTGGGTACCACTGATGCTGTGGCTACAAAATGCTGCGGATACCACTGTTGAAAGACATCAGGGAAGGTTTCCTCAGCAGAAACAACAGAAGTAAGAAGGATAATGGGGCAAAGGCTGAGGGGTGGAGAGTCCTTATTACTTTCTCTGGAGCGTAGACTATGCGGTAGGTGTGGGAGGTGGGACAAGGAGAGGGCAGCGGGTGGGGCCGTGCCCTGAATATTTCCTTTGTATACACCACACCAGAGAATTTGAGCTCCATCATTCCAGAGTCACAACTTGTTTTTCGTTTCCTTAGAACTGTTTTTCTTAACTTAAATCAGCATCAGCTTGTCATATAAAACTTAAAGTGTTACACAAAACTTAAAAAGTGTAGAAAAGTGTAAACCTTTCATCTCAGCATCTAGAGATAGCTTTTTGTGTTTTATGGATATCCTTCCATCTTTTCTTATAATTAAATACACTTAACATAAGGTATTCACCTTAATTTTAGTTTATTATCATGTTAAGATATATGTAATGTTTCTTTTTTTTTTTTTCCCACTTAAATTGTCCCGTGGCCTTTGTCCTACAGCAACCGTTTCCAGACCATGCTGTGAAAGGTCCACATGTTTAAAAGATGTTAACTCTGGTAGCAAGGAGGGGTCCACAGTCCAGGGCGGTAATGCCGGGGGAACTTACGGCCCAAATTTTAATTCCGACCATCCCTAGCTATGGAATTAAGTCAGTCTCGACGCCTTTCCACTCGTCGTGGGATTCACAGAAATAAAGCAAATGGCTTCTTTTTTTTATATAAAGGGGAATTTTAAGGAAAAAAAAAGAAAATGCCGATGAGGAAAACTAGCAGGTATTAAGCCATGCTTCGATTTTCTAAAAATAAGCGTTTCTCTTTATTTCACCTTGGAGCCTGCGCCGGCTGAACATGCGATACTTTAATCCTAAGATTTCCATAATCTGCGTCATTACAAGACACATACACTTTGTGGTCAATATTACTGCCATCTCATGTAATCTTTCTGGAGAACAACTCTTAGATCAAAATAACACCGTAGTCTACATCAGAGTTTTTAAAATTTACCCTTAAAATTTAAAATAACAAAAACATCATCAGAAGGGATCAAAGTAGGTCCAATGGGCATGACATAAAGAAACTGACAGGCTTTGTCCACCTCTAAACGTGATTTAATGTTACACTGTGAAAAGCCGGGAGTTTCTTGTGGTTTGAGCAATATTTAATAGCACCCACAAATTCCACTAGAGCCAAAGTTCACAAACAGTTAAGACAAACACAGTGATTTTGCCTTGTCATAAATTAGAGGTTGTTGACAATACCTTTTAATTCGCCCTTCATCCACGGTGACATTTTATATCTTCGAGGATAGAGAAAAATAACAAGTATCTGGAGGGAAAAATTAAGTTATCTCTAAGGAAACAAAAGGCAGGCGAGCTCCAACCCTCCCCTCTGGCCTGTCACAGAAAGATAATTTTCGGGGAGACGTAAAATCATGACTTGCATATAGACATCAAAGTGAGCCTGGTGATTTTATTGTTCTCGTGGGAGAGGTCCAGGCTGCTGTAGCAATTGGCTCACAGGAAAAGTCAGAACGGCGCAAATTATCTGGAATGTTGCGATGAACGGCAAGCAAAGACAAACACTGTTTTCTTCCGCAGGGCAGGAGTGACGACAATTTGAACCTCTACCAGATAAAATGTACTTTCTGTACCTATCAATTATCCGTTTTGTCTGGGTATGCGAGACTTCAGCAGGACGTGAGGTGTCAGATGAGCTGAGACTCAAAAATGCTGCCACGCAGGGGTTTTTGTGTGTGTGTGCGCGCGCGCGCGTGTCTTGGACATTATGAATTCAAGATTTCAGAAAATCTGTGTTTCATGATTCCCATCCAATGGGGAAGAAAAATATAGGGTGTGTTTATTGTTGCTTATGCTGGATTGTCAGAAGGGTTCCCCACGGTGTCAGAATTTTGGGGAGACTGTCATCTGCTCTGAAGGTTCTGAACATTGTTCCTCTTCCCCGGGGCCACGTGCTTGTCTGGCCAGGAGTGCAGCACCATCCAGACACCACCGGTGTCTTTGCGTCCGGTGGCACGAGGCCCGGAGGGTCCGCCCCGTAGGTACCGGGAGTCTCTCGAGAAGCAGTTCCAGACCAGACCGGTCAGCAAACACGGAATCGGAACACGTCAATGGCTACTAATGGTGCACCTTTATCCCACTAAAACCCAAATCAGCGCACCCGAAATTCATGTTCCTCTTAGCCAGGGTTGGCCATGACCATGTTAACAGCACTTGGTAAAAGGGAAGTGGGGCAAGCGGGAAGTTAGTGGGGGGAGGAAGCAGCATTTTAGCTCGACTGGGTGTGAACATCTCTTACAAAATTCATAAAAATCTAAAAATAGGCATCTGTGTGAATACATTGTTAGTAACCCTCCTCCATGTCCAAATGTATCCCCAGTGTCTTATGCGAGCGTGGATTATAATGATGCTTAACAAAGCTCCGTTTCAGGATTAAATAAATGCTTGAGGAAGCAACATGAAGGAAAGGAAATATTAATGTGGGATTTTCTTAATGCCCCCACAGGGTGGGTGCACATGGAAAAAATACTATTCAGAAGGTTTTCAAAAAATTAGTATTCAATTTATTAACCCTCACGGTTATACAAAAATGCTAGCTGTTTCTTACGCTTTAAATGGCACTCACAAATCTATTATTATTCTATTATTCTATTTTTAAATTCAGCAGATGTTAGCAATCACTTTTAAGGGATCTTTAACCAAAAAAAAAAAAACAAAAACCAAAAAACTCTTCCTTTAAAAGCTTAAACACCTCACATATTTTAAACACCTTTGATAAATTTAATCTGTTTCCTTTATTTAAATATTTCAAGAGACTAAACTAGTGAAAACAACTTTCCTGAATAATTACCAAATCTTTTTTATTTACTAATGTTTAAACTTATAAAATTCTGAAGTTTTCATTTTCTTAAAATGTTTCAAATGCATAAGATAAAGTGTGTACAATTTATCATTTGCAGAAAAATATTAATACTATGGTTTTGTTACTCTCAAAAAATTTTTATACTTAATCTTAATGTTTAAGAAATGTGGTCACATTTAAGGAACATAGTTATCATTCCAATTAAATGGATTTATTCGTGACGACAGGTTTCATCCACAAGATTTTCAGTGACGGCCCTGCTGGGACACAGTGAGGCCTGTTTCGGGTTCCTTACCATGTCTCCATAGCTCCAAGGCACGGCCAACTAGCCTATACCCCGAGTTCATGTTGTACACATTTACTAATCCATACGTCTCTTCACAGATTCTGTAACTCTCACCCAAGTTGATACCTGATTTCACACTGATTTGCTTCCTCCTCCTCCCCTCAGACTTATCATCAATTTGATGGAATTTTAAAGATAGAGAAATATAATCTCTACCCAAGGATTAAGACTTGCCCGTTTGATGACCTCAGTTTTGAAAGTGTATTCCCAAATTTATACAACTGGTAGAGGTGCTTACAACGACACCCAGTTGAATTTTGCAGGCATCACCTGATTTGCATTTAAATTCAGTCATTCCATTGGAAGGAAAGTTAAGTACTTTTCCTAAAAATGAAACTTCCTGCTATTCATAAACATATGTCAAGGAATTTCAGAGAAGGAAAATGACAGTATAAAAAATGGGCAGTGATCAAGAGAAATGCGACTTAACAGTAGGCTTTTGTTAAATGTGATAGCAAGAATACATAAACGCACATTTCAAAAACAATTCTTGAATAAGAAGGTGCAGAAAACAGTAACTGATACATTCATGGGTTAAATAGCTCAGTTTATATAGGTTCTATATAATAGATACTAAAGAGGTAGGGTGAGGGTCATATAAGACTGAATGCTAATTTCCCCATCATAGATACTTATATACATATAGAACCTAATTCCGATGCCAAGTCTGCATTAGGTTCTATATGCATATAAAATATACATCACTGAAAGGGAAAGCGTGATGTAAAGCCATCACCATCTTTATCAGTATAACCCCCTGTCCTCAGAACCAAAAAAGCTCGGAAAGGGGGTAGGGTCTAGGGGAAACAAAAAATTGCTTACTTTCCTATGTTCTACAAAAAGTTAGACTTTAACATCTTCTGACATAAACATGAAAAATCAATTTAAATGTATCCATAGAACTATGAAATTACCTGCCAGGGGAATAAAAATAAGACGGTGTGCTGTGGTTGGCTGACTCCCCAGAGAGGTCATCAAAACAGCTTCGGATCAAAGCCAAGCTGATGGTCCACCTCAGGAAGGCAGGACAGAGGGTCCGTCCGGGCCATCTCCAAAGGGAATAGCCAAAAGGGGGCTCTCTGTGTCCTGATTTAAGGTGCCATCGTCAATGCGGGGACCTCCCTGGGGCTTGGCAAAGTTTGTAACAGATGAGTTGAGATTGGATGGATCTGGAGAGGTGAACACTTTGAAGTGAATCTTTAAAGAATAAGCAATAGTTTGGTGAATCCACGTGAGCAATCTTGTTGTTTCATAGGAAGAAGGGACTCTTGTTCCCTGCTCTGAAGAGAACAAGGAGAATAGTCTATTGTTTAGATAAATGGGTGTTCTCAGCAAGTTCCTGCAACAAACAAGCAAGTTACTGGCGACTTAATTTTTCTGGGCAAGAATTCCTTGGTGTAACAGAGCAGTGTTAACATAGGAGGCACGGTGCATGGATTAGATGTAACAGTTGTCAGCAACGTTTTTTTTTCAACAGCAGAATTATTAAAACTTAAATAGAAAACACAGCTTTTCTATGAAAAAGGGGGAAGGTAAATCACAAAATGAGCATAAAATCAGAAAACAAAAATTAAGAGGGCAGGAAGAAGTCCAGACATACCAAGATATGTTAAAAATGAAAATGGGTTCAACTGTCCAGCGAACACCCGCATTTAATTATCCAAAATCGAAGGTGAACGTACTTTACAATGACGCCTGCAGATTAAGAGTGGGCAGTGACCTCTCAGACCCGCCCAGAGACGTTAATAGGCCCCGTTATACTAATGCAAGACATTAGAATTCAAAGCAGAACTTGTTAACGTTGTAAAGGAATTTCATCATTTTAGGGTTCCACTATTTGTTTAACATCTCAGGACCCATGTAATATCAAGTACTAGCCTGTAGGCATTGTCTGTGTGGCTTTCATCTCTTTCTTTTTTCCTCCCTTCCTTCCTTCTTTCCTTCCTTCCTTCCTTCTTCCCTTCCTCCCTTCCTCCCTCCCTTCCTCCCTCCCTTCCTTCTTCCCTTCCTCCCTCCCTCCCTCCCTCCCTTCCTTCCTTCCTTCCTTCCTTCCTTCCTTCCTTCCTTCCTTCCTTCCTTCCTTCCTTCCTTCCTTCCAGCAATGTTGAGCATTGTGCCAGGCACTGCAACTTGTGGTGGGCAAGTCAGAAAGGTCCCTGCTGAGTTCAGTCTAAACGGGGGTAGGGAAGAGACAGGCAACACGCTAACACGTTATTAGACAGCATAATTTCAATTGGTGGTAAGTGTTTTGAAAAAGAAAATAAAACCGTTTTCTGAGGGCCAGTGACCCGGTTGGGGGAGGTTCAGTGGGCAAGCAAGGCTTCTCCCAGGAAGGAGCGCAAGCGGAGACCCAGACGGCGGGACAAGTGGGAGGCAGTTGTGAAAAGCTGAGGGAGGCGCACCTGAAAGAGAGGAACCAGCAAACGCTGAGTCGCAGAGGAGGGAGCCAGGCAGCGGGGCGCACTTCAGGGCCAGCGAGAAGGCAGGGGCTGTGCAGGGGCAAGAGGCCGGCGACGTCAGAGATGGATGAGGATCTCGGCCCTGGTCTGACCTTGAGGCCAAAGACGGGGCGTGGGTTTTACTCCATGTGCGAGGGAAACGTGATCTTCTCCACGTCACTTCAGAAGACTAAATGTTGTCTTCCTTTGGCTCAGATACTAATGCAATGTCCTACATCTCCGTGCTGCTCTCATTTATAGGTGTATGTTCACAGTTGTTTAAATAGACTGATGTGAAAGTTAAATTTTGAAGCTTACAAGGGAAATCCAAGAAATATTTAAAATATATTAGTTTACTTTTTATTCTCCCCACAGACTTTGAAGAAAACAGACCATTTTTATTGCATTGGCTCCTTAGAAAATCTCCGGGGTTATTTGATTTCATTTTTTTAAAAAACTTCATTTTAGAAAGTCCCCAAGTACCTATATACTTTAAGAATTTTGATGTTGTCAGTGACTGAGAGCGATTTTAGATATTTTTAGAAAGGTGTACAGTGATGTTCTTAATTGCATATTTTAGGCACAACAATTGAACACCTATTGCTTGTGATGGGATAACGTGGAAATGGTTTTAAGTTCCATCAATAGAGAAAGGAGAAATAAAACGTGTTATCGTCATATAGTCAGCTGTGTGATGGATTAAGTCTGTGTGTATCAGCCTGTCCAGGTCTCCCCAAAAAGAGGAGGCAGGAAATAGAAACAACTGGCCCACCCCCGAGGTTTACTGAGATATAATTATTGACACGTGACATTGGGTAAGTTTCAGGTGTGCAAGGGTTGATTTGATACATCGGTAGATGGCAAAGTGGTTACCACTGCAGTCTGGTGGCGTGAGATTGCAGGGGCTTGAGAAAACTTGGAGAGCTGATGAATACGGTCATGACCTTGATCATGGTGTTGATTTTGTGGGTGTATCAGCGTGTCTGAACTTAGGGGATTTTACATTTCATTATGTGCAGTCTGCTGGATGTCAGCTACACCTCAGCAAAGCCAGCTAAACGATTGTGGTTGGTCGTGGGCTGAAAAGGGAGGCGGGTGGTAACGGCCCTTCCTAACCAGCGTGCGAAATGGTTGTGCGTGTTAACATGAATGGCGTTGCAGATTCCCCAAACTACAGCGATAACTGCCTTTGTTCTGAGCTCCTGGTGGCTGCACTTTATGCTCTGTCCAGCTAAGAACCTGCTCACCGATGTCATAGGAAATACTAGACGGCGGTGACGTGGGGAAGGCTATGAACTTGATCTCCGCCACGTTCAGATTCGGGTGTGTTTGCTAGAGGCTGCGAGGTGTCCCCCAGTGGCTTTCTAACTGGTCACTTCACCCTCCGGGGTTCTGTCCGACCTGGTCCCTAGCCTGTGCCATAGACTCCCACCTTAGCCTGGCTCATGGCTGCCTCCCATGACACCTATGCTTTCCTGCCTCCCCACCCATCAGTGAGGCCCAGGTCATGGGACTCAGCTCCGGCCAATGAGGTTGAAGCGAAGTCGACGTGTGAGTGAGGCTGATATAGTCCCCTGTCTAAGAAAGGGGTCCCCAACATTACAAATGGGTCCTCCTGTCATCTCCTATTGTAAACGTGTCTGTTTTTTTCCTGCCTCATAATTCATCAACACGGAAACTATGTTTTCAGCATGAAAACGCTCCCGATGCAATTTAATTGCGAGTTGAGTGAAGTCGCAGTGCTTCCTCCTTGAATGTCAACGCTGTCGACCGGCTCCGTCTGCGTCTTTGGACGAGTCATTTAGTCTTTCTGCGTCGGGTCCCTCTGCTGTGAAAGCGGATGATGTTACAGGGCCGGGGACACCGTGAGGATTAATTAACACTTGCCCTCTTCACGCCTTTCGCCCAGAGGCTGGCCCTATTTATCTGTTTCCCAGATCAGGTGACAAGGCAGGAGAAATGAATGACCTGCCCTGAGTCACTCAGCCAACCCAGGGACCGGCCCTGAGGAGACTTCCAGAATATTGACTTCCAATCTCGTAGTGACAGCTGGCCCGCACACCCCCGCTCTGCTTTGACAAAGGGCTCCCTGGAAGGCCAAGGCCTTTGTCATCCAGTTACCTCTCTCTGATCTCTTTCTCCTGCGCCAAGATTTTCCTGGGTTGCTTTGCACTGACCTCCGGAGAGGAGGGCTCTTCTCATCAGACAACAGAGTCCAGTTTCTGGAAGAGACTAATGAGCCCAGGGTTGTAAAACTCGCATTCCGGTCAAGTTCACGAGAGGTTTGCGTTTGCCTTTGTGTCTTTGGTTATAAAAGTTAAGACACGAGGTCCCCATGCAGAAAGAAATAATGTCTCTTTTTTAAATTGCATTGGGATTTCTTTTTTAAGAGCACAGGACAAAATGAACATCCCCAACACTCCTGCCAATAGCTAACAACTGCTGTTAATATTTTAGCTTTAGAGATGTTCAACCTGGGTTTTAAAAATATTTATAAAAATCTGCCTTTAAAAAAAAACCCTGCACCATACTGCACAGATCATTTATAACACACAGATCAGTATAGAAGGAACCCTTTGATTCTCTCTGACCTCATCACCCACTACCCTCTCCTGATTCTTTGAATTCCAGTCATCCTGACCTTTCTGCTCCGAATGTAACATATGCTGTCTTGTCTGGGACATGCATCTTGTTCCCCGCCCCTCCCCCACGTAATCCTGCCTTCTCCTGAATTTCTTCATCTCTCCCCACCTTCCAAAGGGGTCAGGTCCGCTCCCCTTGTCCTGACATCACGGGACCTTCTTTTGTGCACAATCCCACGCTTCTCCCTGAGTATTTTATTAATGTCCTGCACCTCCATGAGGGACGGCCTGAGGGCAGAGTCTGGTCGGTCTCTTTCTGCCTGCTCCTTCGACCCCTCACTGCCTCGCAAGCCTGGCTTGAGTAGCATCTGTTGAACGCACAAATGAGAAGTGACATCTTTCACATCTGTTTTAATGGTTCTTTACCAGACGGGGAAGCATGACTCTTCCAGTTGATTCAGTTTCAGCAGAAGCCTCGAAAGCCCAGGGCGGAGAAGCCTTTAGAAAACGCTGCGAAGCAAGGTGCTGGCCCATCTGTGCGGAGAGTGCAAAAAAGGGTCGTGGAAACCCACTTTGTCCGAATTTGCTGATCATGCAACTTCAGCCTCAATAAGAGACGGTGACTCAAGAGACTGAAGGACAACGGCTCTTGGGCGGAGAAGTGTCCTGCCCATGAGGCAGGGCGGAGGGGGCTACCCCTTACCCCACAGCAGGGGGGTGACGTGGAACAGAATCATTCAGAAGACGTGTGTCCCCACAAGTGCGGGGACACGGACCGGTGCCTGACCTGCTCCTTAGTAGTGTAAAGGCGGGGGCCTGAGGTTGGCCGGTTGCCCTGACTCGTGAGGTCCCCTGGAATGAGCTGGCCACCTGTTGATGGGGCCACATTGAGGGAGTTTTTCCTCTGGCCGGTCAAACACTCAGAGGGAGCAGGTAGGGGTCATCTGATTGAAGATCTACCAAGAGGCCCGTGTGGAAGGGGGAGGGGAACCCAGGACAGCCCTGGAGCCCTGGGATCCGCGGGGGGTGGTCTGGGGAGGGAGGAGTAGCCAGATTGCAGGTGGAGCTCTGGGCAGGTGCATGTCTCATGAATCCACAAAAGCTGCTTGAGCGAAAGAGCGCGCCTGCGTATACCTGCAGCCTCGGAGCACACGCATTTCCAGGCAAAACCTGGAGCAGGTGAACTGTCCTGGCTCTAGCCTCCCCTTTCCCTCCAAACTCCAGCCCTGGCGCGTCCAGCGCCTGGAGCTGTGACCCCCTAGAAATGGCAGAGCAGAAAATTGCAGAGAAGCTGCCACCCTAACCCTCACTGCGCTCCCGCCGCGGGGCTGGGGCCCGGGGTTAACTGTACGTGGTTAATATGCCATTTATACGGCTATTGAATTAAAATGGACTCTTTATTACCTACTAGTTGCCAAAAAGGCCAGGAGTTTTATGGAGATTTCACTCAGGTTTAGAGGAAGAACTTTTTAATAAGCAAAGCTTAAAGGGTCAGGATTGTGCCCCGTGGATCCGAGTTCTTGTGGATGTGTGGTTACCTGTACGTACATATTTCCATGTGAAAAAGTGTGTTGAGATGTATGTATTATGTGAAGATACATGTGTTGCATTAAGGTATATACATGTATCATATTAAGATAAATATACACATCATCATAAACAACACTGCAGTGAATATTCTTGTAGCTAAATGTCTGCCTTTGGATACATTCCCAGAGTCGGACTCATTGAGGACCAAGGATGAGCAATTATCAAAGTTTTCAATGTTTTAATAGATTTCATCACTTATGCTTCAAAACAATTATATCAATCGATATAAATTTACAAGCTTCATTTCTCTTAAAGATTTTTGGGTAAAGGTTTTTAGAGGTGCATTTTTATATGGTCTCATCATTTCCAGCCCAGTTCCTTCTAATTTATTTTTTTAATTCATCAGACAGAATTAATATTTTAAAATATAAATCAGATGTTTCTGCATAATTTCCTGCTTTTGAATAGAATGCAGGCCTCTTGCTGTGGCCTGCTAGGGCCTGGATCACACCGCCCCGTCCTATCTCAGGACTATTCTCCACACCTCTCCCTCTGCTGGGCTGAAGGCACACGGACCTTCCCTCAGCCCCTTGAACTTGGCTAGTGATGGGTCCTGGCTTTCAAGTGTTCTTGCCTCCAGCTGGAATGCACTTGCCCTGAGGGTTCACATAGCTTCTCCCCTTTCCCATCTCAGCTCAACCTCACCTCCTCCGAGAAGTCTTCCCTGACTGGGGCTGCTTGTTACTTCCCGTAGCACATCCCATTTCCTTCGCACCTCCATCTGTAGCTATTTAAATTGCTTATTTGCTTGTTTACGTTTCCTGTCTCCCCCTGGGATCTAAGCTCCATGAGGACAATCACCGCCCATAGCAGATGCTCCCTCATACCTGCTGAAGTGGGAAGGAAGCAAGGGGGCGGTGATTAACCAAGGCAGCCCTAAGCCCAGGTCCTCCTCCCTCCGAGCCATGTTCTTCAGCTGGGTGAGCACGGGTGGAGGGAGACCTGGCCACACAGCAGACAACCCCTCTCCTTAGTGACAGTCCATTGCTTCCATTAGCGCCGTCTCACCCTGCCTGAGGAAAGGCCGCATGTGTTTCTGTGACTCCCCCGCTGAGAGCCGTGGGCCACAGGGCCAAGGCTCAAGTGATTTTTGGCAAAGGTATTGGCCAAGTGCCGTTGCGGCCGCAGCCTGGGTACTTTGTGCTGCTTCGTGAAAATACAGCCTCCTTTGGTGAAGCTGGGGAGCCCATCACCTGCTCTGGAAAAGGTAGAGAAGCTTAGAAGCTTCTGGATTTTTGCACACAATTTTCTCTCCAGAAGAGCTAAATCATAATAACGACGACAACAATAACATAATAGTAGTAACAATTGGCTGAATGAAATGCAGAAGGAAAGGCACGAGCCTTTCACGTTTCAAGCCAGAGTGGACTTCTGCTTGGACTACGTCAGAGGGGGTGGCCTCTGAGCCGATGTCCGCTCTGGTCACAAAATCCTGTTTCAGTGCAGGGCATAGTTTTGTTGCATGTCAACCAGATGACAAATAGGAGCACACCTCTCCGTGCTCCATTTTGAACTCACGTGGATTACATTTCAACTAACGTGTTTCTCATAAGGGTAGGACTCTGGGCTGAATGTTTGTGTGCCTTCAACACTGATGTGCTGAAGCTCTGACCCTGACGTGATGGTGTTTGGAGGCGGGGCCTCTGGAAGGTGATGAGGTCAGATGAGGTTGCGAGGGTGGGGCCTTCACGGTGGGATCTGTGCCCTTGCAAGGAGAGGAAGACAGACCGGAGGGCCCCCCTCCTCCCAGAGTGAGCAGTGGCTGCCTGCAAGTGAGGAAGAGTGGTCTTCCACTCTTTCCACTCTGTTCCAGCAGCCAGAGCCGACTGAGCCAGGTGGTGGCAGGGTCAGCGCTAGGGCGAGGCACTTCGGGTGCGTGGTGTAAAGAAGTGCTCACCGTCAGGGGCGTGCAGATGGAGGCCCGGCACCGACGCAGCCCTGGGACCGGCAGGGGCCCCCTAAGGCTCTGTACCCGAGTGTCTCGTGTGTCTCACCCTAGTCCCGGCCCTGGAGAGTGGACTCTGTGACCCTAAATTACATGGGGCCAAATACATAGGACAAAAAGCCAATAGACTGTGTCACTGGAAAGTACAAAAGGTAGTTCTGGATTTGGGGATGGCTGCGTTTCCAGCTCCGTCTCCAGTCCCACGTTCTGCTTTCCTGGCTTTGTTCCCAGTTAGGCTCTCATTTTGGAAGCAGGGTGGCCAGGGGCAGCTGCGTATCTCGGTGTGTTCATCTATTTATGCCAGGGAAGATTTCGGTTGGGTCTCCTAGATCACACGCCCATCCCTGTGCCATCCCTGTGTCCAAGGGTGACATGTGCTGATTGGCTGGACTTGATCAGGTGTCTCGCCCTGTGGTGGGCAAGGTCATGGCCCACCCGCACTCAGTCTACCAGAATCACTGAGTTGCAAGAGCAGTAAGTCCCAAATGACAGAGGCTGGACCAGTTGGCTGAGGTCATTTTCTCCTCTGTTAGCCTATAGTTTTATGGGAAAATGACACGGACAGTTTTGGAGTTTTCTCAGGCAGTCTGGACCTTACAGGCACGTCTGGGTAGAGTTTAGTTGACAGGTTTGAGACTTCAAATCCCTGTACTACGGAGCCTTCCACAGGACTTCTTTGGTTGCAACGGACAGGACACCTCAGTCTGAGCTGGTTTAAGCAAAAAAGAATTTTTTTATTTACAGAGTCTCAGAATGGCACTGGGGAGGTAGAAAGTGCTAATTGACCCATCCAATGCCAATTCTGTGTTGTTCCTTCAGAGATGCAGCCATGCCAGAACGGGGACTGCCTTCCCCATTCACCCTGGAAGATAGGTGTGGCCATGTGACAAAATGGTCATGGACTTCAAGAGGGGGAGGGGTTTGATGCCCTTGGGTGCGGTTGTCACGCGGCTGCTGCTTTCTCTCTGAGCCCCGCTCCCTGTCCCCTTCCTGAGAGGCGGCAATGCCCGGACCCGCCGGCTTCAGGCTGAGCTTCCCGTCTCCCCAGAACAGTCTGCCCACCGAGATTGTTTCATGAGCGAGAAACGAGCTCATATCCCACCAAAGTCGTTGCACTTGGGGTCCAGTTGCTACACCAGCCTCGCATGTGCTTCCGTAACATCGCAGGTTCGTGGGGTGCAGGACAAGGCGGTTGGAATGTCGTCTTCAGGCTTCGGTTTGCTTCTCTTTTACCTCTTGTTCCTGCTGCTCCGCTGTCGCCTCCACTCCCGCAGCTCCTGGGGCCCAGGGAGACGGCATCTCAGCCGTGCCCGGTGTGAATTGTTGCAGAGAAGTCAGCAAAGGTAGTGCGGTGAAGTCTCCCTCACACAGCGAAGGTCGTGTGTCTGGACCAGTAGGTACGTGCGGAAGAAGGGGACGTTCTAGGCTGCACCCCCATCCTGGGAGCGGAGGGTGACAGAGTGCAAGTGGTGACCGCTGCTGAAAGCGGGGGGGGGGGGGGGTGCGTCTGGGTGTTGAAAAGCAAACAAATGGATACTGACATAAGTCCTAAGTTGTGAAGATTCAACGGAGGTTGAAGTAAGGATTTTTTGCTGTCTCGCAGTTCCGTAGTGATTGCACGTCTGGTGGGCAACGTGTAGTTTCAGAGTTGTGTGCTGTGCAGACCTGTGAATTATTCCTCTCCCCTCCCGCCGTGGTGTGTCCCGTGCGTTTGAGGAAAGCGTCGGTGGCTGACCACCCCATGAACTGCATGGCACAGTCTGTGTATTTTGCCCGCTGATCAGTTTGACCTCCCCCCAAAACAAAACCACGTACTGAATTCAGTTTTGCAATTGAAAGCGTCGCTTGTCCCTTCGTATCTAGTTGGATTCCAATTTCCTCGCTTCTAGCTTAATTATTTATGGATGTTGATTAAACTCAACATGAACTACCAGGGGCCAGATTTCACCGTCTCAGTTTTTGCCAGCAATTATCCGTGTCACCCTGCGCCGTGCACTTCAGGCTCCTCATGCCAAGCCCCCCGTCCCCCCCCCCCGCCCCCGTGTTTCTGTGATGCTGGGGGTTTAGTCCACAAGTGATGGGCTGGACAGCTGCCTCCCGTGGACAGGTCTGCTTCATGGTAAGCATGGACAGTATTTTTTTTTTTTTAAGTTCTAAGCCTTCAAAAAAGAATTCCCTAAATGTTTTTTCCTCATCATTCCATCCTCTTTGGGTGAGAGATTTAAACTTAAAACATCATGTACATCGAATGCCAACCTGATGACTGAGCTGCTGGTTTACGATGCAGCTGAAAGAGTGTCCCCAACAGGGTACTTGCTTTCTGTTCCCCCCGATTTACTCTCGATTCTCCTGTGGCACATTCTTGGGTCTTTCTCTTCTTTAACTGATACCCATGAAACCCAAGGTGACTACACTTCGTGTTCCCGGTGAGAAAAGAGTCACTCTTCGTGCAGAAAGGCCTTCGAGGGTCAGCAGGTGACACAGTACAGTAAATAAATGAATTTTCATCTTAATAGCTCCGACCAAAGGTCACCCAGCCTTGGTTCGGTCACCTCCAGGTAGCACGAATCGTTGTATTTCAGATGCTGTGTTTGCTTTTGTGGCTAGTGCCATGGTTAGAAAGCTCTTCCTCCGATACCAGCGAGTAGCCCCCGCCCCCCCGTCCCTAAGTGCCACCTGCTTTTCAGAAGGTGTATGTGACAGGGCCTCCTCCTTTCAGTCCTCGCCCTGTGGGGACAAATCTCTTCCTTCTTCTGAGTTTCAGTGTCTGTAAAATACGGGTGATGGTATCTATCTCACTATTCCTTTAACAGAATTAGCACATGTCCAGCACCCTGGTGCCCCATAAATGTTACCACTCATCACCAACCCAAGGAAGGTAGTACAGTCAGGTGAGTGCAGCCTGGCCCCCCTTTAATTTATTCTGCAGAGCACGTCCCACAATGGTTATGAGGATGAGCTCTGTTGCCAGGATCTGGAGGTGTACATATGGATCTGATATTTATTTACACTGGGAGGGGCGCCTACCTCAGAAGGTACAAGGGAGTTGGAAGATGGCTGGTACTAAGGATTTACGGGGCACCTGCTCTGGGCCAGCCTTTGGGAGTACGGGTGAATCCAGGCTTGGCCCCTGGAAACTTATGTTCCGGTGGGAAAGATAGGTTCAAACAATGAAAATGTGGCAAATGGTATCACCGAAGACTGGGGGCAGGACGCTGAGAAAACCCGAGGGAGCGTGCAGTTTAAGCCAAGGCAATATCCCTGCCCTCAGACGCCAAGGTCAAGGCAAACCTTGGCAACACCACCTCCCCAGATAAACACACCACGGATGTAAAAACCAGCCCTTCTCGGGGAAGAGACGGAGCTGAAGGCAGAGGTGGGGTAGGCGGCGGCTGGGATAAAGTGAAATTTCCTCTCCTTCTAAAATAAGCCACCAGCGCACGCCGAGAGGGAGCGTTACACCAGCGGGCTGTCTGCGAGGTGCCAGGGCGCCGGGGGAGCACGCTGGGGTCCAATCGCTCGGGGAGGTGGGCCGGGCCAGGTGGGTGGGGGACCCTGGGAGAGCACGTTCAAGTGTGTCGGCCGGTGGGTGGCCACTCCTAGTGCAAAGACCTGCACGGCTCCTCCTCCTCGACCCCCCTCCCTCCTCCTCCTCCTCCTGGGCCTGGGAGGAGGGAGGGCTGGATCCCTGGGCAGCCGCCGCTCCTCCTCCTGGCAGGCTGGCTGATGAGTCAGCTGACGCCGGCGCTCCAGCCTCGCCTCGGCGCTGCGCTCTCTGCGCTCCCCCAAAGTGGCTGCAAGCCGCCCACTTCCAGGGTTGGGGGGACAGGCAAAGTGATGTGCGCCTTCTAAAGCCTGGCAGAGCCGCAGCGGAAGCAGCTACACCTCCTCAACTTTCTCCCCGCCCCCACGCTTTCTCTTGACCCTGCCCTCCACCCTCCCCAAAGCCACTTAGGGTGCGTGCGCTCGGGTGAGGGGGTCACCGGCTGCCCGGGATGGCTTCCAATTTTAATGACATAGTGAAGCAAGGGTACGTGAGGATCCGGAGCAGACGCCTAGGGGTGAGTATGAATCCTCTTTTTCTCTGTTCGCTGGTTCAATTGTCTTCCTCCTTAGCCAGCATCTCCGGAGGGAGGAAGATCTCGGGCCGCGCTCTGGTGAATGGGAATTGCGCGGTGGCTCTCTCCACCGGAATCCACACCTCCGGGGGCTGCCCCTCTGAGAACAGGTCTAGGTATGTCATGAGTCTATCTTTATCTCTCGGATGACTTGGCTTTCTGATGGTGGCCGCGTGTTTGGCTCCAGTAGCCGGCGGAGCCCATCTACTCGAAATAAATATTTCTCGGTAGCCATGGGAGTTAGAGCTGAGAACCCGGGCGGGCGCGGAGCCTACCGGATGCCCCCGGTGCCCGTCTTCCCACTCGCCGCCAACTTAACTTTTCCGGGGGATGGATCAGCTGGCTGAGAAAGAGGGCGGACACCCTCGGTGTGAACAAGGTCAGGGACCCTCTGCCCCCAGGGAGGTTTCTGCCCCGGAAAGGTCTCTTGGGACTCCAGGTCCTGGACAGTGACTCACCTCTGCCCCAGGTATTGGGAGAGGCGGCGTGGCAGCCCCTGGCAAGGCCAGCTGGGGGTAGATGCTCAAATCTCAATTTTCCCTTGTCCTTAGTCCGGGCGGTGGATTTTCTGCTGCTGGAATAGACACTGGAACCCACTGAGAGATTGTTTAGGGAGGGACGGAGTCCCTGGCACGGGCAAGTGGTTCCCTAAATATGTGCTAAAGGAAAGAATGAATGAATCTGAGGGTACCCGTAGGGGACAGATGATGGCACAGGGGTGGCTTCTGTCAAAACTCCCCCTCTTTCCCCCTTTCCTCGTCACCAATGGCATTTCAGACAGCACTCATTCAGCTGCTCTCTGGGCTGGAGAGACGGTGAAGGGATTCTTGAGGGAGGGGGAAGATCCTGGAATGATTTCTTTAAAAAAAAAAAAATTCCAAACTACCTCATTTCTCTCTGCCTTGTGTGAAGTGTTGTTGCTGCCTTTGTTTACTGCATGCATTTGGCCAGAGGTGGGGGAGGAAAGTTACTTTAGTCATGTCTGAAATGACCATGAACGTCAGTGGTGATGTGGAGCAGCCCCACGGGGGTGGGGAGGGGGATCGTGCTGTCTTTCTCTATGGATATGTCCTGGCACCTTTGTCTCATTTGGTCTTCGGACTTTCTTTGTGTGCCAGGTAATTTTACTGAAAACTGAATAGAAATTTTACCGTGGTAAACAGCTAAGGACAAAAGCCTGGTGATGGGAAACATCTCTCATTGTTAAAAACTCCTGCCTGGTTAGTTTTGGTTCCTCGCTTGCTTTCTTTTTCTTTCTTTCTTTCTTTCTTTCTTTCTTTCTTTCTTTCTTTCTTTCTTTCTTTCTTTCTTCTTTTCCTGCTGGTTGCCATATTTTAGCAACTATGCTCTCTGTTACTATGACTATATAATTACATAATTAGGGAGAAATGTAGCAGAACCAATCAATCCCTATCAGCCCTGTCTAAGTTTGTTTCCCTGATTTCTTTTGGCTTTGCAGATGTTCTTATCACCAGGATCAGCTATGGTTGGGGTACTGAGCTGAAAGGCTGTCGTGGCCAGGACAAGAATTAATAGGACCTTTATTTCTGATAACCTTACGGGCAAGCCAGAGTGTTACAATAGTAAAGGCAGCATTGGAAAAAAAAAAAAAAAACACCATTCTAATTTTAGACTTACTCCATCATGTCAATTGAGGAAATTGTTAAGAGGCATCCATTCTGCGTTAGGGAGCATTCCAATAGGGAGAGGACATGCATTATTAATGTGCAAAGTGTGAATTATTCATAAGGATCGGAGTTGATGCCAAATTGTGACACATGGTGATGTATTTGAAAGACTGGTTACCATAACTTTCTGGCTGATGGTAATCGAGATTATTTTTCCATACTGCCACAGCTGACACAATAGAGTCCTATGTGTGCGCCAATGTTTAGGGACAGATCTTTGAGGCAGAAGGAAGGGAAAGATAGTTTGCATTCATTTTATATTTTGCTGTGTTTTGGATGCCAGCGAGCAGTACGCTTTCCCAGGATTTGTTCATTTTGTCTGTGTTCACACTCAGGTCGGCTCTAGAATATCTGCTCGTGGAGAGAAAAAGGTCAAAAATATGATTGAAGAAACCCAGTCTTCTTTGTTGCCATTGTTTTCATCCTCAGTTAATTTTTTAAAACAGTTCTCACGACACAATTTGTTTACATACGTCAAGGAGGCCGATTGTATCGTTGCCAGAAAACAGTGCAAACTGGAGTTTTGAATGGACACTGACAGTGAAGGGGAAAACTGCTTCCGGGTCGGCACGGGGACCCTCTGTCCGAAGCGAGACAGGGGAATGGCATCCCTCCAGGCTGCGGGTGGCCTGGGACAGCGTGCCACAGGTGTAAGTCTCAGAGAGAGGCGGGGCTCAGTGTCTGGCGCCAGGTAAGCGCTCCTGGAACTAGGCATCGAGTTACAGAGCAAATGGGTGACTTTGCAATTCCTACGCCTCTTTAGGAACTAATATGACATAATGGTTTTATTAATGGAATCCAGACAAGTGTCTGCGCCTTAGAACCATGTTTGGGAGGGTTTATAATTAAACAAGAAAACAACATTTTGTGGCAAGCAGCTGTTGTGCTGAGAAATGCTCCCTTGGATCTGGAAGAAGAGAAGAGTATGAATTCTGTTTCTATGGCTCGTTAGTTCACTGACCCTTGACCTTTCTTGGCCTCAGTTTTCAAATCTGTACAATGAACACTAGTTGTGGTGGGAGCGTTAAATCAAATAATACCTGTGAAAATGCATGAAAGCGTACAGCATGGATTCTGATTGTATCATTTCTTTCGTCTAATCAGAGAGGAGTTAGAATCACTGGAAGGATACAAGGATTGCTGATTCCTTTATTTTTGTATTTTGAAGTGTTTAATGTTTATGCAGCCGGAGACATTCTCAGTGGATGAAGCTTTTGCAAGTTGTGTACATTTCGGTGATTTTGTTGTAACGAGAGAGGAAACATTCAAAGACCATCCCCGTTCAGATGGGCGGCGGGTGAGTGCTCACCTTTAGTTGAACAGTTTACGTGATTAAGCAAGCAAATGCGTATTGACTTTTTTCTTCAATCGCATAAAAGCTTAATGACATTCAGCTCCTGTGACTCAAAAGCCTCAGTGTCTTCACCTCTTCATTCTCCAGCTTACTCCTCACTGGCTCCTGGAAGGAAGTCTCAGACTGTGCCCCCGTACAGGGTTCGTTCAGGAATGTCCATGTTACTATTTGGTGGTGGGGGGCGGTGGGGTGGGGAGGGGAGCAGCTGTCTCCAATTGCTTGGCTAATCCACAAAAGGACCTAAAAATTTATCCCACGATGGTGATGGTGGAGAGTCAGGCAGTTTGCACCCCATTAACTTGACCAGGCTTGTGGCTTAGATGGTGCATTTCAACTGTCCTCACTTGGCTTCTTCCTTTGCAACAGAGAGAATGTCCCAATCAATAATTGCTGTGGCTTGTCCACAGTCCAAACCTCAGAGTTGAAAGGCAGACGTTTTATCTGCGTGCAGTCCCTCCCCTCGATGGCTGGCCTGTGAGTGACGCCTCTATGCTCTGGTCTACCAAGGACCTGGTCCCCTGTCTGGCCCATCGCCCCCTGGATGTGTAATGGATGCCTCACACTTAACGCTTGCTAACCTTGATTGTTTATCCAGCATCCACCGGAGTCTGCGTCTCAGCCACTAGGGGTCCCAACGTTTTAGTTGCCCTGATAAAAATCAAGCCAGCCAGCCAGCCAGCCAGCCAGCCAAGCTCCCTGCCATTTCTCTCTCCTCCCCGTTCTCTCACTCCCAAACCATCCATCAGGAGACTTTGTGGGTTCTGTCTCTGAAATAGACGTAGAATCTGACTCTCTCTCCTACATTCCCTGTCACCGCCCTGGCCAAGCGCCGTCATACCTCTCTGTAATAGTGCAACGACCTCCCGACCCGTCTCCCCGGCTGCTCACACCACCCGTGTCTTCCCATGCAATTCCGAGTAAAAGATTTACAGGGGGCTCCGAGGTCCTGTGCTAACTGCGTCCTTTTCTACTGCTGTTCCATGGGCTTGGAATGGTGTCCCCCCCCAGCTGTCTCCTCCTGGCCCCCTCCCCTCACCTCCTTCACACTCTCCTCAAATGCCACCCTCTCGGTGACGCCTTCCAGACACCCAATTTGTACTTCTCCCCCTCCCCTTATATTTCTTTCTTTTTTCTCTCTAGACTTATCATCCCCCACATTTCTGTATGTTTTATTTGTTGATTGCCTGTATCTCCCAAATAGCCCATGAGGCCTTGTGAAGGCTGGGAATTCTCTACTTTTTATTTACATTAGAGCTGAACCCTCAAGCACAGAGCGGGCGCATGGTGAAGAGGAAGGAATGCAGGAAACCATCACCACGGACGAGTCTCAAAGCATATTCTCCAACATGAGACTGTGTTAAAATCCCAATTCAGCAGCCGATCATGTGACTTTTGATGAGTTATTTAACATATTTGTAAGCCTCCATCTTTGGTAAAAATAGGGAGACTCAGAATACCCACCTCATAGATCACATTTGTAGAAGGGCTTACCGCAGTGCTTGATACAGTGGAAACCCAATTAATGTTCATTGCTGCTCTCACTCTTAACTGCCCCCCATTCCAGGAGAGGAGGGGGACGCATAGGTGGTGCCTACTTCCGCTGCCCCCCCTGCAGTGGAAGTAGCGGGAGCTCTTCTTCTGCTAGTTCTCATCCTCAAAGAGCTTGCTAGGAAAACAAACTTAATATACACGCAATAATTAAAGGACAAGCACAAATACGGCCTGGCATGGATGCTAGATGCAGGAATATTTGCCGTGGGAAGATTTCTCGTGATCCCTGTAGATAAATGGCCACGGCATCAAGACCAGAAAACAGTCGTCTCCATTGGTTTTGCTCTGAGTGAGCTCATCCCGACTAGGAGGCTATTTCTGTTTGCTTGCTGGTTGGGGGTTGGGGGGCGGGGAGGGAGGCAGTTCTTTCTGGGTGGCAGAGAACAGATTTGAAGAATTGGTCGGTAAATGGCAAGATATTAGGAGGATGCATTTTCTTACCCTTTCGTTTCTCTGTTTTACCTGCCAAAGAGGCTTTATGATTTCATTTAGGGTTTTTGGGTTTAGAGCTGATCAGGAGTCCGCATTTTTTAGGATACCATGAGAAAGCTACAGTCATCACATCATAGAAAATCATAGAAATAGATTTTATCGTATACTATCAGCATATGAGTATACGTACACACTCATGCACACATACACAGCCATTCAGTAAGATACATCAACTGTGGTTTTTTTTCCGTAAGAGAAAGAGACTTTGGGGGTAACTTCGCCAGTCATGAAATTTATGGTCCGATAGACAGAGCATAGAGGCCTAAGTCAGGGCTGCACAGTATTTTGGCCCAATTTGAATCAGCTTCACCAGTTTTGTCGTGAGAAGTGCTTTCCAGCTGCCATTTCAGTCATCTTGCTTCAGTGGTCCGTGAGGATGGCATGATTAATTATGCATAAAGTCAGCCTTTATTCATCATCCCCAAAAACAATTTAAGCAAAGAATGGCCAATTTAGGGACTGTGTGTAGACATAAACCAGATTACTGATGTGACGATTTTCCCCACAACGGCCAATGTATTTTTTTATTGCATTCATTAGATGACTAGAAATGTTTATCTTTGAGCAGTTTGGCAATTTTTTTTGTTGGGGAGTCATTATCTTTGGTATTTTAAGAATTTAGTTCTCATTTGGGATGTATTTGCTTTCATTTTATCATTCATCAAATATTTAGTGAGTGCCTGCTACTGTGAAGCTTGTGATAAATTGCCCTAAATAAGACAATACCAGGAGGTCTGGTCAACATCCTCAAGGAATTAGCAGTCTAATTTTGGACTTGTTAACTGGAGATGACTGTATTTGCTACAGTTTAGGGTGAGCTCGTCTTAGTAGTAGGTTGCATCGCCACGTGAAATGCGTCTGCAGGTCTCTCCCTGTTCTGTGTTTGTGGAATGAGGAAAGGCACATTTGATTTTCCTCTCACGCTAGGATATTGATTCCAGTTGGGTGGAAATAAACCTTTGGAGATTCTAAGCCAGGAAGAGCCCCTGATGTCTCCCCACGGCCAGCCCCTGTTTCTGAGAATTTCAAAATGAAATCGTGGGTTTAGAAGTGCCACAGACAGAGGCGAATGTCGAAGCTAAAATAGCTTCTTTCTCCAATGCGATGGCTAAATTGTGGATGAGTGTCTGGAAGCTGAATTTGGCAGAGCAGGTTGGGGCCTGTTTTTTCTTTGACTGGTGTTCTCAGCCTCTGTTCATGCCCTGGGTCCCAGAGAACATAAATGTGAGCGGTGAGTTTTATGTTCATGAGTGGAGTCCCTTAAATGGACTCCAGGGAGAGGACGCAGGTGATTTTCCTCAGGTGACACTTCATAGTTTTTATCAGCTTCTTACAGAGATCTGGACTTCCCTGCCGAGACCCTCTCGCTGCCCGCACTCTACACTGTCCAAAAGGGCAGGGATCACTGTCTCATTTTTAAAAATTAGGTTTAAGAAAATTTTAGATAATAATGCAGTTGTAAGAAGTAATACAAAGAGATATTTCGTGTCCTTTACCCAGTGTCCTGCAGTGGGGACATCTTTCCCACCTTCGTAGCACATTATCCCAGCCAGGAGGCTGACCATGCTGCAGGCAGACACAGAACACCCCCTCACCGCCGTGTCCTTCCTCATGCCTTCTTCCAGTTGCTCCTCCTGCCTTCACTCCCGCAGCCCTAAATCCCCGATGACCGGTACTCTGTCTTTTTATTTCTACAATTCTGTCCTTTCAAGAATAGGGTGTAAATAGAACTATACAGCATATAACTTTTGGGGCTTGGTGTTTTGTCCCTGCTCTGGAACTGTCATGGTTCCAGCAATCCATTCCTTTTTCATTGCTACGTAGTACTCCATGGCGCGGACATCCCATGATGTGTTGAGCCATTCATCTGTTGGAAGACATTTGGGGTGGCCTCCAGTTTGGGGCTGTTATGAGTAATGCTGATATAAACATTGTGTACAGGTGTCTGTGTGCACATAAGTGTTCACGACTCGGTAGGAAGCCACCTGCAGGAAGGTGGTAGGGGCTTGGGTCCGACCACAGAGTTAGCAGAGCAGCGTGCTGTCCCCGCACCAGCAGAATCACAGGGCCAGGAATGCTTTCAACCTCGGAAAGGTGCAGTCAGGTTAAGGGGAGGTCCTTCAGACGGTGCTTGAGTAGTTGCTCTTAAGGCAGCCCTTTCGGTGACCTAAAAAACATACCCCTGGGGGGAGACCTAAAGTACTAATGAGACGTGTGTAGTGGCCCCACTATACCTGTGCCAGCTGGTGCCAGCCCGCTCAAGGAGGGACCTGGCTCATGAACCAGGGAATAGGACTCACCCAGCACCCAGGCCCCGCAAAGGCCTGGGAGCCGAAGCCACGTTTGCTGCGCCTTCTCCTGATGATCAAGCTGTGATCTCTGCCCGCCGGAACTTTACCATCCTTTTCGGTTCCAACTATCGTCTCCTCTGTGATTTCTCTCCGTGGTCTCAACAAGACCTTCCCGTTGGTCAGTACAACCTCTGGGTGAATGCCCAGGGGAGCAGTTGGTGGATTATATGGGTGGTTGCTTGTTCGGTTTTCTAAGAAGCCACCACGCTGTTTTCCACAGTGGAAACCGTTTGTCACATTCACACCTGCAGCGTGTGAGTGGTCCGGTTCCTCTGCATCTTTGCCAGAATTTGACGTTGCCAGTTCTTGGTGTTGTCACTGTTTTTCCTTTTAGACCGTCGGATGTGTGTGTACTGATACCTCCTTGCGGTGTCCTCTGCATGCCCCTCGTGGGTAGTGATGTTGAGCATCTTTCACAGGCTTATTTGCCACCTGTATTTACATTTTGGTCAAATGCCTGTTCATGTTTTCTGCCCATTTTCTATTGGATTGCTTGTTTTTTAACTGTTGAATTTTGAGAGTTTTTTTTTTAAAACATATATTCTGCATATTAATCTTTTTCAGACATATGGGTCCTAAGAAAAAATATCCCATGTATTCAACACCATCCTCTCAAGGGACTTCCATCCTATATCATGACAGGTGTTTATGTCACTTCCCAGCCCCCAGACCCCAAACTTATCTCAAATTTGCCTAAACCTTTATGTTATCTTCCCTTCATTCATATACACAATGAATGCTTCCGTGGTTAATAGAAAGAGAAATTAGCCTGTCCTATGAATGGACTCACTGAAATAAATTAAAACACTGCTTTCAATTCACAGCTTTTACTTAACCTAAGTTTCACTGTTTAGGAAAGCAATTAAATTCTTAAAATGCATTTAATTATCTTAATGCCGCACATTAACTCAATACAAGAAATTTATTTAGAACACCTTTAAGAAATCATATGTTGTGAATCCCCTAGGAAAATTGACTCCTCATATAAACAATTTCTTCCGGTTGCCAGGTTTTTCTCTGCTGACACGCAGATATTTTGGCTCATTTGCAAGAGAACCACATTTGAGCCTGGATTATAATTCACCAACAGCGGCCCCAGATCTAGATGTTCTGAAATGGGTCTGGTCCGCAACATTTTAATTCAGACGCAAAGTGTGGTGTGAAGCGAGAGCCGAAAGGCACGTTTCTCTGGAGACTTTGCTGCTGGGGGTGTCTTCATCCTCTGGCCCTCTCTTCTCTCTGACTTTCTCCTGCCTGGTGGTTTCCTTTTGTATCTGGATTTGAGCTTTGTGCTTCAGGCTTCGAAATGCCTGTCCTGACTGCCGCACCTAAGGTCTTCTCCTTACATCCCTCTGGAGCACTGTTCTATTATCACAGTGTATATAGGGCCTTTTAAATTAATTTTCTTATTTTTGTGCCAGATACTTCTCTTCGTAGTCCTTTTTTAATTTATTTATTTACTTTTTTTTTTGCTTATGTTTTCTTCTACCAGGATGCTAAGTTCTATGAGACTGAAGACCTTGGCTAGCTTGTTCGCTGCTGTATCCCAGCTTTTAGCTCATAGTTAAGTGCTCAGTGTTTGCTGATTGAATGAATGAATGCCTTTACTGCAGGTCTGGATAACAGAAAGGGATAGTCCAATGCAAGAAGACAAATAGAAAACTCCACTTACGTCAAGCTGATTTCGTTGTAGAGTCTATTCCCGAGTGGTAGAATGTTCTAGAATTTCTCATTGGTCTGTAACCTGCAAATTCAGTATCAGTCAATACAGCAATTAATGCTGGAGGTTTTGATTGCCCTCCTTAAAATTAAATTTTATTTGATGCCTTTGGGAATCAGTAATATGTACACTTGGTACAGAATTTGAAGGTTCACGGTTTATACATCGAACGATAAGATTTCAGTTCATTTTTGGCCACAGGAATCACCTTGTTTCACTCCCCGGAAGTAACCACTGTGAATGATGTCTTCCAGAAATTAGTCTATGATCCGAAAGTTTTGTGTGTGAGTGTGTGTATATGTGCATGATGCAAAATTACATGCTCTTCTGTCCCGTGGTTTTCTTATTTAGCAACCTGCCATGCTTTTCAATGATAAGATGGGATTCAGTGTGTGGATAGACCTGATGTCATATAATTAATTGCTAATTTATTCATTCTCTCATCTTTCTTTCCCTTTTCATTATTAAATATGTGCATGAACTATTTTTATACCCACTTTGCAGATCCCAAAACTGAGTCAGTAAGCTGATACGAGGCAGAACCTGAATCTGAATTCGAGCTGCCTCTCTTTTTTGCAACATCTGGGTCATTCTTTTCTGTTCCCCTTTGCTGACCACTTCTTGTCACACCCGGCTGGTGAGCCTCTTGCTGAATAAATCCCCGGAAGTGCGATCGTCGCCCACCCTGCACTCACGTGCAAAGAGGGTGGTCTCCACCCAGAACCTCTGAGAACGCCTGCATCCTCTCGTCTTGGAAACGTGAGCTTTGAGAGCTTGTTAAGGTCTTGCTAACCTAGTAAACGAGAAATGAGCCCTTTGTATATGGATTTTCTCACGTGTGAGACTGAGTTCTTGGCTATTTTATAATTAGAATCTTTTCAGTTCGTGGTCTTTTCTTTGTTCTTTTTTTGAGAATGATATTTACTCAACTTAAAAAGTAGTTATTAAGGATTCAGAAACTCCTAAAAGGTTATTTGCTTTCTTAAAAAAACACTTTGCTTGGAAATGCTATATAGAAATTTGTGACCTAGAAGATATGATAAACCCTATGTTAACTGTGACTGTTATTTCTTCCTAAAAATAAAATTATAATATCGAAAAGTTGATCAACATATATTAGGTAAAAAAAAAAGATATATGTATTTGACACAAATAAATACATACTGACTAATGTAGCCCAAGCAATATTTTTATTAGCTTGGCCAGCCTTGTAAGATACTGCAAGTTGGTGTAGCTGGAAGAGGAAAATATTAAATCTTTTAACTGCTGGCCAGATGCAACTCCTGAATACCCCACATAGGGTACTCTTAGATATTAAGACCCACGAGGCATTGCTCAGTTCAGAGTCTTGAGCCTCTCTTTTCCTTACTCTGTAAGCTTCAGCCACTCCAGCTCCTTCCTGGTCCTTACAGGACATCCGCGTCTTCATTCACATCCTTTGTGCTCGATTGTTCCCTTCATCTGGAACGCTCTTCCCTGGCTGGCTCTCAGCTTGGTTACCAGCTCCAAGGTCACCTCCCCAGACTTTGACTGCCCTGGTGCAGGTGGCTTCCCTCAGGGATTCTCTGTCTCATCGCCCTTTTTGTTTCATTCAAACTCATTCCTCACAACCGTAATGGTTCTTTAAATTCTTTCATCCTTTATTTTTTTTCCTACTTGCCTCCGATCATTGACGGGGTAATATCCTTTTCTGTTTTTGTTGTTGTTTTTCACGGCTGAATTTTCTTCAGTGGCTAGAATCGTGCCTGGGCACATAGTAGGTGCTCAATAAACATTTAAGTAAATGAATGAAACCTCAAGATAACATGTTGCATATGAAATTATGAATCAGACACTAACCCTAGCATATATACCATATATGTACATATTCAGAAATCACAAGAAATGCCAAGAGTTTGGTGAAAATCCTTTGTGTGATTTTTGTTTGTCACCCTCTGCATTTTCCCCACCGCAGCCCTTGGGCTGGGCCAAACATGTGGGCGAGAGAAACCTGGCTGGAATGAGAAGGGCCTGATTGTTCCCGGGGCCTGCTGCTGGCCATCTGCTGTGACCGGAGCATGTCCCTGAACCCCTCACACCTCAGCTTCCGTGGTGGCGGAGTGGAGCTGGAGATGTCTGACCTCCCTCCTCGCCACCTGGCCGCCTCCCAGCCCGACGTGTGACTGTGGATGTGAGGAGCTTGCCAAGTGTTTAAAATAGTCTCTTTAGTCCCAGGCTGGTCTCCTCTGCGCCCCACCATTGGCCTCTGGAGTGGCAAATGGCAGAGAAAACTTTGGATTCCGCTCTGATGCGGTGACTTGTGTCAGCCCCCAAACAAGAACAGATGGCTTTTTAGATTCATTACTTTGGATTTCCAAAGGCAGAATTGAGTTTCTAGGGAAAAAAAGAAACCAAACAACAAAAAAAGGCCCACGCTACCTACAACAAAACATGGCTACGCACACGGACACATGCACACACACACAGATACCCCAGTTCTTTTTCACAAGTTCTTTGCATTACATGCATGTGATAAAGAAATTTAAAAATCCAAAAATCAAACAAAAAAAAGGGTGCAGTGAAGAGGAAATTTCCCTCCTACCTCAGACTTGTCTTACTTTCCAGGCCTAGCCATTGAAGCAGATTCTTGTGTATTTGTGTAGAGATGTTTGTGCATAAGTATACATAAAGTGTGTGTGTGCGCGCGCGTGTGTGTGTGTGTTTGTGTGTGTGTGAGAGAGAGAGAGAGAGCGCACACATGCGTGCGGCCTTTTGGGGTGTTCTCCTGCCTCTGTTTCTTGGCTCAATCCCGCATTTCCAAATCTTTTCTGTTTAGAACAAATTGATCATCTAAGAAAATCAAACCCAGTCATATCCTCCCTCTTCTTTAAAACTCCCTAGTGCCTTCCCCTTACACACAAATATTCTGCAGTGTCTTCAAGATACTCTGTGATCTAGACCCTACCACCTCTCACGCCACCCAAATCATTGTTGGAACCAATGAACCGCCACATCAGTGCACTGGTCACTGCACCCACTGATCGATGCCCAAGCCCCAAATCGTCCCTTTAGTTCCCCTGTCGGCCCAGCTCTTCCCTTCGTCACTGGCTTGCCACGTGCCTTTTCACGGATGAGAACAGTCTTCCCCTTCCTTCTCTTTCCTTCTCATCCAGCGAATCCCGGCTGGGTTGTCCTTGTCTTGGAGATGCTGCCTTGACACCACCCCCCTGTAAAGGCGGGAGAAGCCGCGTGCCCCATGTACACCATTGATTTAAATTAATGAAATTGAAATAGAATGCAAACGATTCAGTTCCTCAGTCACACTGGCCGTAGTTCCAGCATTCAATAGCCACCTTTCATTAGTAGCTGCCATTTTAGGCAGCATCAATATAGATTGTTTCCAGCATCGGAGAGAGTTCTGTTGGATAGTCCTGCCCTGTATTTCTTTACAACCCACATGGCTGTTTTAAATGATATGTTTTGGGAGCATAGTTTTGATGATTTTACCCTCTCTGGTGTGTGAGCTCCGCAAGGGCTCAAGTTGTTCTTGTCTTGCTTCATGCTCTTCCCATATAGTGGGAGATCAATAACTCTTCGTGGAATGAATGAATGAATGAATGAATGAATTCCTCCTAGCTATTGCCTTTGTCGTTGTGCCTCACTGATCAGTAGACCCTCTGGGAAAGGAGGGCTGGACAGTCCATGCTCTTACCCTAGTCCCCATCAATGTTCCACTTAGACACCTGTGCAGGACCCTAATTTGTCCCCATCATCATCTGGGATTATTTAACCTTTCCCATGGGCCTGACCTTTTAGCATCCATTGCCTCACTGTGGAAAGGTTGACTGGAATTGGACTAGACCTGTATGGTGGGCGTTGGAGCCTCCCAGGTCTCCCCCCCACCGTTCCAGGCCTGCAGCATCTCTCCCTCCCCCGAGCCAGAGTGCCAGGGGTGGGGTAGACAGATGACATCTTGCCCCTGAGCCCCCTGCTGCTGCTGAGGAAAGCTACCTGGCTACAGCCTAGCCCCCTCCTGGGGCACGACCTGCCCGCAGTGACTGCCCCTGTACGGGACAACTCTGCGGGCATCCAAGGTCCTGCAGGGGGGGAGGGGAGCCTCAGAGGGCAACGTTGGGAGTGCCTTACAGCCGACCTGCCCCTGGTACTGCACCCTAGGTGTAGCGACCCACATTTCCCCACTAACCTCACTGAATGCAAGTCTCCTTCTTAGAATCCACCCCTGGGAGATTCAGCTCGCAGCAACCTGATTGGTAATTGCAAATCTGTGGCCTTTACCTTTGGCAGAAAGAGGTTTTTTTTGGCTTGATTGTCAGTCCTGGTTTCCCCTGTATTTTACCCAGTGTCCTCAAAACTAAAATGGTTCTTTAGTTTAATTTTCACAAAATGGAAGTTTGGTGGCTTATTTCATTTACTATGTTGTCAGAATGCCACTGTCTCTTCAATAGATCCATCTCATGACAGAATTAAGGAAATACCTCAACTGGTTCATGATATTGAGTTTGCAGTTGGTAAATTATTAGCATCAACCATGTTTTTCTCCAAGTAAACAGCCGGCAAGATTTATGTGCATGTTACTTTAGCTGTTTTTGCTTGGAAGGCCTGATGACAAGTTCTTCCCCGCCGAGTACCTACCTGTTCACACCGACCGTGGCAGGGTTGTGGGTTGGCTTGTTACGACCAGAAGGAGAAGCAGGATGCTGTGGATTTGATTCCACTTCAATCCTGAGTGGGGCGCAGGGCCAGCAAGTACCCCACTCACTGAGAGGAGGCAATTTGTTTTTCCCCAGAAATGTTGGTTTCAGTGGGCCGCTGCGAATTTCCGGGGAATACGTGTGAAAGGAAATGGAGTTACAGAAAGTATAGTGGTTGGTAGATGTTTTGAGAATGATTAAAGATTCAGAAAGAAGTACATTTCCCAGGACTGCTGGACTACCTTTTAATGAGGTTGACAGTTTTATATGTGGGCCTGAAAAAGTTCTTTATCATACAGAAATAAATTTCTAAAGTCCAATCCATTGGAGAGAGGTGGGCACAGGATAAAGTGGATGACGTGTGTAGGAAGGAGACTGGGCATTTTACTGCTTTTTACCCTTGAAGCTTATTTTTCCGAGATAGGTGAAATTGAATATGTCAGAGATGAAAAAATCCTTCTGTTAGACTAATTATTCTAATATTAATTCATATAATGGGTCAGCTTCTGCAGGTTAAGGTCATTCATTCCAGGGAATTTGTAATTGTGATTTGAGATGGCATTAGGCATATTGAATTAGAAATTAGCCACTTTTCATTTTATCTTTTAAAGATGCCAACTGAGCAAAGAATTGGTATATAAGTGGGAGGAATGACTAACAAGAAGAATATAAAGGTTATTAAAAACATGTCTGACTATCCTTTGACCTAGAAAGGCATGTAAGTGAACATTATATTGAATGTAAAGAGTAACATATAAAAAGGATAATATCCATTGAACTTTTGAACACAGAAAAAATGAAAATAGCGTCAGAATCAATAAATACAGTGATTAGCGATTTGGTATAGTTTGATCCCTGTATTTTACTGATGGGGAAACTGAGGCCAAGAGAGATGTCACGGCTCCTCCAAGGCTCCCGCACCCCAGACGTTATGTTTGAAGTTGTGACGTGGACAGCCTGGTGACTAAGAGCGTAAGCCACTGTGGCCGGTGGCAGACAGATCTTCCTATGCCAGTGACACACTGTGGTTTTGGACAAGTCACTTAGCCTCTCCTAATTTGTTTTCTCAGTGAAGCGGGTGTCAATGATTACAGGTCCAGTGGTGCAGGGATGGTATGAAAACTAAATAAAATAATTGGCGGTGCATTTCGTAGCCTCTAGGTGACTTCCGCATGCGGAGCCCTGGGCTGCTTGTTCGCGGGGATTCTTCAGCCAAGAAGCCATCAGGAGCAAATGGACCCTGTGAGCAAACACCGCGAACCAAAGTGTCGTGGACATGCCTCATGGCTGGCCCAGGCTACAGTAGTCGGTTTAAAGAGTCTTGCCTTTGAGGAGCATGCTGGTATTGTGTTCTTTGACTATTTCCAAACTCGTAATTATGGTGTTGTTAAAGCGCAGCTTTGAAAGGGAGGAGTGGAAATTGGAAGGTGTTGCAGTCTGCGGTGAAGTGAAAAATCACCCCCCGATGGATGGGAAGCCTTCGGATTGCTCTCGCCTACGTCACTTTTCTGCTCTGTCTTCTCAGAATGGTCCTGGTGTATTGTGAAATGTGAAAAAAGCAAGTGACACAAAGACGACGGGTTTTGGCATACATGTGTGCATGTATATATTTCTGAATGGGTACAGGAAAGTGCAAAAAAGGAAGGTTGCCCGTAGTAACTGTTATAAAATAACTGCTTTCTTCTGAGAAGTGGCATTGATGGAGGTGGGGTGAGGTGTGGAGTCATTTCCATCTTTTATGCTTTTGTAGGTATCTCTTGATCTATCTGTTTTATAATGAGCATTCATACATTGTGTAAAACAAGAACAAAAAATAGGACCCTGATTGGCTAGAGAGAAAGAACAGCAGCTGGGAGACAAAAATTGAAAATCCATTCTCTGTATGATAAGGTTTATGCTCATACATCGGGTCATCCTGAAAAACGTAGTCTGATTATGTCACTGGTCTTTTCTCTTGCATCTCTGTTGGGACCGAGGAGAGCAACAGGTCACACGCCTCCACATGGAAACTATTCATCCATTTCTCACTTTACTTTTGTAGCAGAGGTAGCCAGGCACATGACATGTGCATCTTAGCAAAATGATGATGCTTTCTCTAAAACGCTGTATTAGAATGAAAAACATTTTCCTCGAGTGACCATTGTTTTTTTTTTTAATTTTAATTGTTGTTCAAGTACAGTTTTCTGTCTTTTACCCCCATCCTAGCCCACTCCCACATCCCTCCCCACCTCCCTCCCGTTTCCACGCCCCCCTTGTTTTTGTCCATGTGTCCTTTATACTTGTTCCTGCAAACCCTTCCCCTTTCCCCCTGAAATTCCCTCCCCTCTCTCCTCTGTTATTGATGTTGTTTTAATTAAGACTATCCAGAGCTCAGGGTGTTAGCAACACGTCTCTCCCTGTTGTAAATTAGAGGATGGAATGGCCTTTTACATACCGTATTGAGTTTATCAAGGAAGCGGCAGCAGCTCCAGCTTGTCAAGAAGGAAAGATGGGCTGTGGATTTATATGCTCAGATAGTTCAATGTGGAAGTTTCAGTAATGAGAGACAGTGGGCAGACTGAGCAAATGGCAGAGGGAGGTTGGGTCAAATTTTCAAAGCAAATCAAGCTGGTTTTTCTGTGTCCCTTCGCAAGTGCTGGTATTTGCCCTGATGGAGCAAAAATCACATTCAGCGTTTCAGGGTCATGGTCCCAGTGAACTGTATAAATTGTACAACCAACCTTTTGTGTAGGACAATTATATAAAGTGGGAACGGAGAGGTCATCCCTCTTGAAGCTGGTTTTATAAAGGTTTGTCTGCAAAAGCTGGCGTTTTGACAGCTTCCAGCTCCTCAGCTACGTGAGGATTTTTCTGTGGGAGAGTAAAGCCACCTGTTGACGCTGTCAGTGTGGTTGGTTGTGATGCGGGGGCGGAACTGTATAGGAGGTCGACAGCAATTATCCGGGCTCTGTGAGTCAGTATACCGAGTCCAGGCGAATCGCAGTGCGGCGTTCAATGGCTGCTGCCATTAGGCAAAGCCCTGCGTACATCCAGCGGGGATTGGTTAGTGCTAGTGACCCCATGTTATGGATAAAGAAAGTGAAGATCAAAGCAGCGATGTGACTTATCCAAGGCCACGTGTTCAAGTTTGATGAACCTTGGGCACATCCAGTTCATTCTTCATTGAACTCTCGGGGCAACATTTAGTCATTGGTTACCCCCTTGTGGGGGAGGGTAAGGATTCTTATAGGCCATCTCAGTTTTCGAAGTCATGTGTCATTTGTGTCATTTAAAGTTTCAGGAGCCTCAACAATTTAGGCTAAGCAGTTAGAAGATGTCCAGAATCACAGAGATGGTGAAGAGCAGAGGAGAATTTGCGCTCCCGCTGGTATCCACGTCCATGCTAGTTGTATGCACACCCACACGGATGCCGACAGACCCAGAAGGCTCTGCGGTGCACGGGCCAGAACCTGTGCTGGGTTGGGCGCCACACACAGACCGCTTCCGGCGGCAGTCCGCCTCTGCCGCAGTTACTACAGTCCTTCGGAGCTCCCATCAGCGGCATGATGGCCGGGTGGGAGTAACCACTTCCATCGCCTCTTTGGCCAATTTAAAAGGACCCACTACATTGGTAAAATTAAGGCACAGAGGGGTTGAGTAATTCACGAACAAGACACCCATGCCTGTTTCATGGTTAGCCACGTCACCTGACTAAGTGGCCGTCGAGCGCGATAGTTACGTCTGGGTTTGAATTCTGACTCACTCCCCTAAGGTGCACCATCACTGGCCTTATTTTATAGATGAGAGAGTTGGGGCTTAGAGAAGATGCGTAATCTACCCGAGGCTGTGCTGCTGCAAACCGGAGGAGCTACGGGTTCGGAGCCTTTCTCTGCTCTGTTACACTCATGCAGGTCCCGGCATCCAGTCCTCGTAATTTTAATGTTGGTAACAGGACTAACTGAACCCCTTGAATTACAACGCTAGGGTGGCCTCTTTTGATATTATCATAAGCTGCCTTATCGGATCCCCCCAAAATACCTTGAATTGCTACTGTAGGGTTACCTTTCAGAAAATAGACTCATAGAATAATGCTAGGTTCAAGAAATAGAATCTTTAGAATGATTTGAATAATGGAGATGATCTCATTTGATATAGTAAACTACATTTGAACACTGGACCCAGAAAATAGCGAAGACCATATTGATGCTAATAATGTTTATTTTAGTATATCTCTTTCCATTTTTCCCCCTACCTGTCTAAAATTTCACATGCTTTCTACTATGTATTTACTATGTCACATCTCTTGTTTAAAATGTGTTGTGTTCTATTGTAAACATTTCTCAAATGGCTACAGAATTTTTAAAACCATAATTTTCTTGAAGTCTGTGATACTCCACTGAGTAGGCACATAAGTTACTTGACAGTTAAAACAATTAAGTTGTTTTTAATTTCAAATAACTCTCCGGCTTATAACTTTGACAGTGTTTTGGATTGATCCCTAACAATGGAAGTGATTATTATGCTAGACAGTTTGAATATTTTCATGACCCTTGATATGCATCTTGAATTAACTTCCCCGAGGGCCACAACAATTTACAGCCTTGTCAGCGAGGTCTGCCTGGACAAAGACCAGTGTTTCAGATGAGAAGCTGGCCAGGTGCCACAGAGGAAGCTGAGTTCTATTTGTTTTGCAGCCCAGAGTTTGGCTTCAGATCCCAAACTAAGTAATAAAACAAAGTTATACCTACAGTCTTCAGTGTATTTCAGCCCTGAGCACGAAGATATATACAGTATTTTGTGACTTCCATGATTTAGACCCTCTGTAAATTCTTGAAATAATTTAGGAGTTTCATTACAACCAGAGAAAATTAAATATGCTCTTTGCAGCGGTGAGCGGGGGCTGCCTTCAGCACATTAATCAGCACTGCCGGGTGATTCCAGTGAGCATGTGGCTTCGTTTGTTCCGAAAGGGGGCAGAGGACACGTGGTGTCTGCTTCTGAATTTTGAGCAAACTTCAGTTCCTCGGGTAATGCTCTGAATGCGGTTGACTTGCTCGGAGCTCACTAAGAGTGGAGAACCTTAAATTTGGTTTCGTGGCTTACGTCCTTGACTAATTGTACTCGCTCTGCTGGTAAAGCCAGCTGTACCTACCGGGAAGCTGGGAGGGTTCATAAAGGGAGCACGTGCCCCTTCTAGTAACTTCTGTGCTCTGGCTGTTAGTGGTAAATGCAGAGCGCCGTCAGACCACATTAGCCGTCGGGGCCTGTGTAATAATCATCATACCCGAGACCTAACTATTCTTACAGTTTCAGCTATTTCCTGCACTGCCATTCCTGCGTGGGTTGATGCGTTCCACGCACTCATTGTTCAACGCACTTTTTATTGCGTACTGGCCACTAACAGATAACTGATGAATCAAAATAAGTCAGCAAAAATATTAATGATAAGTGCTGTCAATCAGTAATTTTATGTTACTGCAGTGTTTTTCTGCTATCTGATTTAAAACATTTTATAGGTATTTGCATGGCTCAAAATTCAGTGAATAATAGTGAAGTAGGGTGCACAGAGCAAAAATTCCCTCATTCCTCTCCCCATAGCCATCTAATATTATTCAAATAGACACTCAGTGTTACAGTTATTTGTGTATTTTCCCACTCTGTTTCAGGCATGTACCAACATTACACATGTATGTATACAGATATGTTTACATGCATGACGTGCACATGCCCCATTTCCCCCACATATACTTTTTTTGCATTTAAAGAACTTTTCATTTACAGTCGACTTTTGACATTATTTTGTATTCATTTCAGGTGTGCAGCATGGGAGTTAGACAGTCATGTACCTTACAAGGTGTTTGCCCCCGGTTTCCAGTGCCCACCCGGCACCGTACACAGTCACCGCACCTGCATGTACTTTTATGAAATGACCCAAAGGGAGGGTGTGGAGCAGTGTGGACATGTGAGGAGTATTCCAGGCAGAATGAAAGGGGTATGAAAGGGGTATGAAAGGGCAAAAGGTCCAAGGCTGTGTGCGTTGGGAGTGTGCAAGGACCAAGGCTGTGTGCGTTGGGAGTGTGCAAGGCCCAGCAAGGAGGCCAGGGGACCTGACGTGGGGTGAACGGTGAGACAGAGGAAGAGCACTCGGTGGGGCTGCTGGTCCTCACTGGTCCCCCTGTGTGTGCATGTACTGCTTTGCCCGACGTCTCTGGCTATGAATTATGCTACTACTCTTACTCTGGACTCAGTATACTGATTCACAGAGCCTGGATAATTGCCGTCGATCCTTCTATATATTTCCACCTCCGCATCACAACCAACCACACTGACACCGTCAACAGGTGGCTTTACTCTTCCTCGGAAAAATCCTCACGTAGCTGAGGAGCTGGAAGCTGTCAAAATGCCAGCTTTTGCAGACAAACCTTTATAAAACCAGCTTCAAGAGGGGTGACCTCTCTGTTCCCACTTCATATAATTGTCCTACACAAAAGGTTGGTTGTACAATTTATACAGTTCACTAGGACCATGACCCTGCAACATGGAGTGTGATTTTGCCCCATCAGGTGAAACACTTGCATCGTTACCGCTGCCATTAGTGATGTTACGGAGGACATATGTATATTCAGTACCTACTATGGGTTAGCGCTGGAGAATCAAAGGCAACGAGTTCTCATTCCTGTGTTCACTGTGCTGATCGGGGCACAGATGAACACGTGTAGGTTTATGGTGTGTGCCCTGGTCGGGGACAGTGCCGCGCTGGAGAAGTCACACAGACTTTGCCAGGGTCCATCCAAACCACAATTTCTGTGAAATTAGTCAGGTGCAGCTTACTTAATCTCTCTATAAAAAACAGACGTTGACTTTTTTTTTAATAATTCTTCCACATGTCAGTAAACATATGCTTAGTGTGAAAGGTGCTATAAAGTCATTCATTTGTTTCACTGATGTTTGTGGAGCATTTGCACTGTGCCAGGAGCTTGGATGGCATGGGCGGTAGAGTGTGAATAAGACCGCTGAAGACCCCCCGCCTTCAGTGAGCTCCTGGGGGGCTGGGGCAGGGAATCGGCTGCAAGTGAATGACAGCCCTAGGCTGAGCGGAGAATTCCAGGGAGAGTGAAGGAGACTCCAGAGCCACTCTGTCCAATAGAAATGCATTGTGAGCTGCATATATGAGCCACGTAAGCAACTGGACATTTTGTGGAGGGCACGTTGAAAAAGAAAATGAAATAGGTGAAATTAACAGTAATCTGTTTTGTTTAGTCCAATATGTCCAACTTTTTATCATTTTAATATATGATACAAAAATTATTAGTAAGACAGTTTACATTCCCTTTTCTACTAAGTCTTCAAAAATGTGACCTTTTATTTATGACAGCACATTTCATTTTAGTTTGGCTACATTTCAAGGGCTCGAAAGCTACTTATGGACAATGGGCATGGCAGGTCTAGAGTGACCAGGTGTCTGCTTTCCCCTGAGTGGTCAGGGAAGGTGAGACCTTGTGACCAGAAGGCCCCAGCCATGCAGAATGGTGGGAAGCCTTTCTGTGTCAAAGATAGAACTGGGCAGAGAGCCTAGGACAGAATGGGCTTCCTGTGTCAACCCAGGACAAATCGACAAGGCCAGCGGGTCCAGATCCCAGAGAGCCAAGAGGTGGTGATATGAGGTTGGAGACCTACATGGGGCCAGATCTTGTAGGAACTGAGAGTACGTAACGGGGAGGGTGGGCGAATTCTAAGTGTGTTGAGAATCAGTGGGAGGGGGTAAGTGGGAAGTGATGAGAGCGGAGTGTTAAGAGGCAAGATGGAAGCAGAAAGCCATAGGAGACACATCCAGTCCAGCTTTGGAAGGTCAAGGGTGGCCTGGAGAAGTGTGTCGTAAAGAGGACTTACCCAGGCAAAGTCGGGTTGAGCTGGGATTGGAAGACGCACAGGGTGTTTTATATCCATATTCTTCACACTGCTCTGATTACATAATTCATTTAATTAAGAAAAAGCCATTGTTAACACCTTTATATTTCATTAGCCATTACACATGTGCTCTACTATTAATCCATATATTATAGTATTATATTTTAGCAAACCTGTTTTCTTATTGATTCCAGCTGCCCGCAGAAGTAAATACAAGTTTTAATATATTCTTTCCTTTACTTCACTGCATCTTATTTTGGAAATGGCTGTGCTAGGCAGAGGGAATTACCTGGGCAGAGGTTGGAAGATAAAACACACCGTAGCTCCGGTGTGGAGGGGCGGTGGCTCAACACACCTGGAGGCGAGTGTAAGTAGGCAGGTGGGGGGGCGGCGGTCCAGAACTCTTCCTGGAGCTAGATCCTAAGAGCCTATAGGCTGCGGGAAGGATTTCGATCTATTTCTGTAAGTGGTGGGAAGCCATTGGTGGGTTTTAAGCTGGAGAGGGCATCCAGCGTTTTGGAAAGCTCTTTGCTGTCAGCGTCTCATCCTATTTTTCTTCAACATGTACAAAGCAAGTACAGATGACGGGATTTAAAGCAAGGTGGTTACAGAAACATTTACGGTTGGCTAGAAGGTTCTTCTTGCCCTCCTCTCGACTTTCTCTGGTTAAATTCTGTAAGTTGCAAACTCCCGCTGGTGAAGACTGTAGCTTGGATCACAGAGAGAAACTGCCTCCCAGGACACAGTGCACGCCAGCTCACCCCGACCCCTACTTGCACCGCTGCAGCAGGAAAATTCCACCCGGGCTTCTTGATCCAGCAAAAACCATCCAGTTATACCGAGGCAGAAATATCCACTGGAAGCTTTTGGACAAGAGCGTGGACACTGTAAAATAACCAATGTACATTTTCCTTTATTGTATTTTTTGTTCATTTGCACATTTCCTAGAAGCAATGCTGCTGTTAAAAATCACATTACTTCTTTTTCTTTGTTGTAGGTTCTTTTCTCTCTTCCTTGGTTAATTAGGCTGGCTGGCTATGGAAGGGGCTGTTTCTCTTCCCACAAATGCTCAATAATTAACAGTCACACTTTATACTTAATCTTAAAATATATGTACGTGGACTAACCTAACATTTTTGAAACAGCCCTTTAAAAGTTTGGACTTGTTTAATGTATAGCTTCTTATTAGAATTAAAGAAAAAATAAGCCCTTTCGTGTTCAATTTCTAGTCATGGTTAAGAGAGGCGTTTTACTGCTGGTCTCTTTAAACCACAGCCAGAAATGTAGGCTGAGAAAATTACTTTATAGTGATGGCTAATTAGAAAAGCAGGCAATAAATATTGTTGGAACGTTCAGAGAAATAGAATGTGGGCTTGCTTTCTTTTTAAAAAAAAATAATGATTTTATTTTTTAAATTATATTTTATTGATTATGCTATTACATCTGTCCCAGTTTTTCCCCCTTTGCCCTCCCCCACTCAGCACCTCCCCCTCCCTCAGGCAGTTCCCCCACCATTGTTCATGTCCATGGGTCACGTGTAGGTTGTTTGGCTACTCCATTTCCTATACTGTACTTTACATCCCCATGGCTGTTCTTTAACTACCTGTTTGTACTTTTTAATCCCCCACCTCTTCACCCGTTCCCCCACAGCCCCCTGTCCATCTTGTGGCCATCAAAATGCTCTTCGTGTTCAGGATTCTGTCTCTGTTTTTCTTGTTTGCTTGGTTTGTTTTTTAGATTCAGTCGTGTTGATAAATATGTATTTATTGCCATTTCTTTGTTCACACTTTTTATCTTCTTTTTCTTAAGTAAGTCCCTTTAACATTTCATATAATAATGGTTTGGTGATGATGAGTTTCTTTAGTTTTTTCTTGTCTGGGAAGCGCTTTATCTGCCCTTTGATTCTAAATGGTAGCTTTGCTGGGTAGAGCAATCCTGTGTGTAGGTCCCTGCTTTTCATGTCTTTGAATATTTCTTATCAGTCCCTTCTGGTCTGCAAAGTTTCTTTTGAGAAATCAGCTGACAGTCTTATGGGAACTCCCCTGTAGGTAAATAACCTCTTTTCTCTTGCCACTTTTAAGATTCTCTTTATCTTTAACTTTTAGCATTTTAATTATGATGTCTTGGAGTGGGCCTCTTTGCATCCATCTTGTTTGGGACTCTCTGTGCTTGCTGGACTTGCATGTCTATTTCCTTCACCAAATTAGGGAAGTTTCCTTTCACTATTTTTTCAAATAAATTTCTTGCTCTTACTCTTCTCTTTCTGGCACCCCTATTATGTAAATGTTGGACCTTGAAGTTGTTTCAGAGGCTGCTTATACCATCCTCACTTTTTTAGATTCTTGTTTCTTCTTGTTTTGATGATTGGCTGTTCTTTGCTTCCTTATGTTCTGTACCATTCATTTGATTCTTGGCTTCATCCACTCTACTGTGGTTTCCCTGTAAATTGTTCTTTATTTCAATTAGTGTGTCCTTCATTTCTGATAAGATCTTTTTTATGCTGTTGAGGTCCTCACTAAGTTCCTTAACATTCTTTTAACCAGTGTTTTGAACTCTGCATCTGATAGATGGCTTATCTCCATTTCGTTTAGTTCTTTTTCTGGAGTTTTGATCTGTCCTTTCATTTGGGCCATGTTTCTTTGTCTCCTCATTTTGGCAGCCTCCCTGTGTTTGTTTCTATGTATTAGGTAGAACTGCTATGACTTCCTGTCTTGGTAGCATGGACTAATGTAGTAGGTGTCCAGTGGCTCATCCTCCCCTATCACCTAAGCTGGGTACTCAAGGTGAACCCTTCATGCAGGCTGAGTACCCCCTTCTCTTGTAGTTGAGCCTTGATTGCTGTTGGCAAGTCAATGGGAGGGACTTAACCAGATCAGTTAGCTTCAAGGACTGGCTGTGACCACTGACCACCAAACTCCACCCTCCGGGGAGGATCAGCTATATGGGGGCAGGGTGGTTTGTCGTTGTCCACTGGGGTTTCCTGGGTCATGCAGGTCAAGGTCAACCCCATCTATGTTTTTCCAGGGACCATCCCTGCCTGAGCTATAAAGCAATCTGAGATGGCTGCTACTTGTGCTGGTCTTGGAGATTCCCAGGCAAAGACAAGCTGTGAATGTAGACTGGTTGCTCCTATTCCCAGGCCTGGGGCCACTTAGCAAGAGGTACAGGGGCTGGGGGCTCACTGAGGCTGGCTGTTGCTTGTTTGAAAGGATTTAGGAAGTTGTGAAGTATGAGCCAAGACCAACCATTCATATGGAAAAGCAGCTCGGGTGGGCCCTAATTTGGGGATCTCCAGGGTGGGGCAAACAGTGTTAGCTAGGTTGATGGAGTGTCAGATATGGCACCTGCCTGTGGTGGCTCTGTTGGTGGGAGTGCTCAGGAAAGGGACAACTGCCCGCCTTTCTGTCCGAGAGGAAGCTGTCCCCCAGCCTTGCCTTGATGCCAGACACTTCAGTTTCTCCCTATATGCCACTGGTGCCTTTAAAGCTGTTCCCTCATCGTTGGAGCTCAGAGGGAGTGAGTCTGAGTAAGTCTGTGTGTGGGCTCTTTAAGGGGACCTGCTTGGGACTCCAGAAGTTTCTTCCAACTCAATCTCCACTTGTTTTTGCAGCCAGAAGTTATGGTGACTTATTTTGCTGGCACTGGAACCCTGGGCTGGGGGGCTTGGTGTGGGGCTGGGACTCCTTGCTCCCAAGATATCCCTCCTGAACTTTTACCCAGCACATGTTGAGTGTGGGACCAGCGTGTTCTGTGTCTCTGCCTCTCACCGATCTGCATGAATGTGGTTTCTTTTATTCTGTAGCTGTCAGACTTCCATTTAACTTGATTTATGATGGTTCTGAGTGATGGTTATTCTATACTTTAGCTGTAATTTTGATGTGGTTGTATGGGGAGGTGAGCCATGTTTTCCTCTGCCTCCATCTTGACTGGAAGTCAGGAAAATTATATGCGGGCTTTCAAAATGGATTTGACACAAAATCCCAAGGCCTAGTTTGAGGGAGAACATTTCTCCTTCCTCATCTGCCAGAGTCCAGTTAGTCCATCCCCCTCTGCTTTGCTGGAGTTCACGTACATTGCCCAGGGTCATGCTGGATTGGAAGTCTGCCTGGCTTTGTGGGTTTGCTGGGCCAGAATTACTGTCCCTGCTCAGCCATTGGGAGCACACCCTGTGTACAAATTCATCCGCCTGATCGCACCTCTGGGCTTCTGGACTTGAAAGCGCAGCCCTTAGAATGGGAATGAGCTGGGGGCCCAGCAAGGCTGGCTTTGTCAACATGGTCTGCTCAGTGTGCTCAGCTTGACGATGCAGAATGGTGGTTGTGTCTGATGACAGTCAGAGCCACTGGACTCCTCCTTCAACAATAACAATAGCAAACAGTGATAGGAATGTTACTATTTAGTGAGTGATTTCCATGTGCTCGATCCTGAGCTAAACTTTTTCATGAAGCTTTACCATGATCTTGTGAGCTAGGCAGCATCACTTTGGAGATGGAAGTGGTATGTTTTCTGGGTGTGAATGCTGCCTCTACCACAGGCCTACCTCCTGCAGGCTTGAGTTTTCCCTTCTTTTGAATGAGAATAACACTAATAACAATGATCTAGAGCTGCTGTATTAAGCAGGACCCTGCAGTGCTTGGCACATAGTAGGAGGTCAGTAAAAGGTAGTCACTGACATTGCTTTGCTAATGAAGACATGTAGGTGTAGGGAGGTAGAGTAGCCTGTCTAACCTCTCTGTGCTCACAGAACCAGTATTTCCTCTGGCCTCCCCAAAGGATGAAGCCAAAGAAAGCAGAGGAAAAGAACAGCAGGTGTCTGATAACTTAAACAATGGTTTTCCATTATGTTAGTGGGTTACCCATAGTTCCCTGGGGAATTTAATAACTGTAATCTTGGTCTTGGTAATCGTTGCCCCATACCAGGTAAAGAGTCATAGCTGGTATTTGTATCAGTTATGTGCAAATGGCAGAAAATCAAATTAAAGGTATTGGCTTGTAAGATTCAAAGACCCCAAAGTACATGTGGGTTGAAGGATGACTTGTCTTAGGAGGCCAGATGATGTGGATGGGAACCGATTCTTTCTTGGACAGTGTTCTTCTTGACTTTACAAGATGATTGTAGCAGTTTCAGAATTCTCACCCATTCAGATTCGTACCCAGTGGGACAGAAACAGCTGAAGAAATGTTCTGAGCCCGGCTCTCCCTGGCCAGAATGAGGTCACACATCCATCATCGAGCCAATCCTGTGGCCCAGGTGATGGGGAGGCGAGTTGGCTCAGGATAATGAGGCTGTGCGCTTGAACCTGAGGATGGGTCCCCTTACCCACACTGACAGGGAGATGGGCGCATGGAGGAGGTACGAGGTGCTGTTGCCTTGTAGGAGTGACAGATGCCACAAACAGGAGTGACAGGTGCCACCAACAAGAAACCCACCAGGCTTCTGAATAAATAAGGAGTAGTCCCACCTATGTACCTTCAGGGCATGTTCCTTTGTACTTTTCTTCTCTTTTCCCTTAAACTTTTTTCCCCTGCAAAATATACTTATTCAGAGAATAAAGAAAAAAAAAAGATTCATCACCTTCAAGGGAAAACATCGAACTGTACTGCAGTGTTTTATATTTTCTGTTGTCCCCTAAGTATTGTGGTACATTGGTTTGACTCAGTCCATCATGCCATTGAATGGTGATCACAGAAACTCAAAAGGAGCTAACTGACCTGGACAGTTGCGGTTTGTTAAAAATCTGGATTGTGGACTTCCGGCTAAGGTGGAGGTGTGGGTAGACACATCAGGCTTCCTCACGCAACCAAAATAAGGACAACAACAATTTAGAAACAAAAAAACAACCCGTACTGACAGAAAATTGAACTGTATGGAAGTCTAACAACCAAGAAGTTAAAGAAGAAACATCCAGCCAGACTGGCAGGAGGGGTGAAGTTGGATGGCCGGGTGGAGAGGACTTGTGGCAAAGTGGTGGCTGGTGGACCCTGGGAGCACAGGGCGGCAGCAGGCGGACTCAGCATGGCAGTAGATTGTGGAGGGGCGCAGCACACAAGGCGACTGGTGGGCCTGACGGTCCCACATTCGCGCATAGATAAACCAGGCAAAACTGGGGAACGAGAGAGACCACGCAACCCAGGGCCCCAGCATGGGGAAATAAAGCCTCAAAACACCTGTGGGGGTTGAGGTGCTGGGAGAGGCTCCCAGCCTCACAGGAGAGTTTGTGGAGAGACCCACAGGGTCCTAGAACATACACAAGCCCACCCACCCAGGAATCAGCACCAGACAGGCCCAGTTTGCTTGGGGGAAGTGGCAGAAGTGACTGAAATCTGACAGAGAGCAGAGGAAAGGCCATTGTTCCCTCTCGGACCCCTCCCCCACATACAGCATCACAACCCAGTGACTGGGCTGCCCCACCCCATGAACACCTAAGGCTCTGCCCCATACTGTGTAACAGGCGCATCAAGACCAAAAAAAAAAAATGGCCCAAACGAAAGAACAGATCAAAGCTCCAGAAATAATACAACTAAGTGACGAAGAGATAGCCAACCTATCAAATGCATAGTTCAAAGCACTGGTGATCAGGATGCTCACAGAATTGAATTTGGTTGCAAATTAGGTGAAAAAATGAAGGCTACACTAAGTGAAATAAAGGAAAATGTACAGGGAACCAATAGTGATGGGAAGAAAACTGGGACTCAAATCAATGGAGTGGACCAGAAGCAAGAAAGAGACAACCAAACAGAAAAGAAGGAAGCAACAAGAATTCAAAAAAATGAGGAGAGGCTTAGGAACCTCCAGGACATCTTTAAATGTTCCAGCATCCGAATTATAGGGGTACCAGAAGGGGAAGAGAAAGAGCAACAAGTGGGAAACTTATTTGAACAAATGATACAAGAGAACTTCCCCAATCTGGCAAAGGAAATAGACTTCCAGGAAGTCCAGGAAGCTCAGAGTCCCAAAGAAGTTGGACCCAAGGAGGAACACACCAAGGCACATCATAATTACATTAGCCCAGATTCAAATGAAGGAGAGAATTCTAGAAGCAGCAAGAGATAAGGAGGCAGTTACCTACAAAGGAGTTCCCATCAGACTGTCAGCTGATTTCTGAAAAGAGACCTTACAGGCAAGAAGGGGCTGGAAAGAAGTATTTCAAGTCATGAAAGGCAAGGACCTCCATCCAAGATTGCTCTATCCAGCAAAGTTGTCATTTAGAATGGAAGGGAAGATTAAGTGCTTCCCAGATAAGGTTAAGTTAAAGGAGTTCATCATCACCAAGCCATTATTATATGAAATGTTAAAGTGACTGACCTAAGAAAAAGAAGATAAAAAACATGTACAGTAAAATGACAGCAAACTCACAATTATTAGCACACACACCTAAAACAAAAAGAAAAACAAACTAAGCAAACAGCCAGAACAGGAACAGAAACACAGAAATGGAGATCACATGGAGGGTTAGCAACAGGGGAGTGGGAGGAGGAGAGAGGGGGAAAAGGTACCGAGAATAACTAGCATAGACAGTGGGCAGAAAATAGACAAGGGGAGGTTAAGGATGGTATAGGAAATGTAGAAGCTAAAGAACTTATAAGTATGACACACGGACATGAACTAAAGGGGGAAATGTGGGTGGGAGGGGGTGTACAGGGTGGAGGGGAGTGGAGGGGGGAAATGGGGCAACCGTAATAGCATAATCAATAAAATATATTTAAAAAAATCTGGATTGTGAATTCCTTCATTTGGGGGGTCAGTTTGCGAAGCTGATTCTGCCATATACACTATTCAGTAATAGTATCAGCAGCTGATGCCTTAAGGACAGGCTCCTGATTCTTTACCTCTGGGACCCTTGGGCGGTAAAAACTGGGCTTGGTGAAAAACTGTGCCATTTTTAATAGTATTCTTTTAAATCAAAATCCCACACTTAACTATTCAAAAAAATACTCTTATTTAAAAAAGAAGTTTGCTATGAAGGCTCAACTCTCTTTCTGTGGTGTTCGCCAGAGTCCGCTCCATAGCAAAGCTGCTGCTGTTGGAGAAGTATAAATTGATCTTTTATAATGAGATTATGCTTCGTTGGTAGGTACAATAGGATGAAATAAGACGGGAAGTGAACAAGTAAGCAAAAACTCTGCCTTCTGGGACCCTACTCAATTTTGGTAATACAGAAATCATAATTCGATTTGACAAAGAGCAAAGAAGTTAGTTAAATTCCTTTGTCCCAAATCTTAAAGCAGGTCAGCATCGAGGTCAAGAAAGGACGCCAGGGTTTGGGAAATCCAACCCCCGTTCTTACCGCTAACTACTAACTACCTAACTTAGCTGCAGGCTAATCCCCTAGCCCTGGGGATGAACTAGCATCTTCCTTCATCGTGACCTCTCTGTCACTGACTGACCTTCTGAATCTGCCCCTTTCACTTGCCTATCACCCACAAATACTTGACTCCCAGTTGGAGAGATGGCTTGGTGTGGAGGACATGCGTGCTTTGGTTTTAGAAATCCATGTTCGAGTCCCCTCTCTGCCACTTCACTTTCTAATTGAGTCGCCTACCCTGAGAACCTCAGTCCTGTAAAGGTACCTAGCCAACAGGGCTGTTGTGAGAATTGTGGGGTTAGTGGGTGTTTGAGAGAGAGATGATTAACAAATACTAATTCTAGATGATGGGCACATAGTAGGGACTCTAAACTGAGCTACGGTTGTTGAAGACATTCAAAAGAGTCAAAAACTCCAAGGCCCTTGGGACAACTTGCCAACCTAAATAAGTGAAGGAGGCCTGTTAGGCATTGCAGTCAAATCACATCGCCCGGTTTCACAACCAGCCTGGGGATCCAGCCTGGTTACTTCATCCAATTACTGAAGCAAAGCAGGAAATCCAATTTTACGTGAAACTTGATTATGAAATACGGGTTCATTTATTTTTTTAAAAAATGCCCTGTGGGCAAAGACTCCATCATGTCCACTTGCAGGCTGCCATTTTGCAACTGACCATTTGTTTATTTCATTTATTCATTCACCGGACTGTGGAGAGGTTGGAGGCAGTTCAGAAGTGAGTCACAAAAAGGGCTGGAGAATTAAGGTTTTCCAAGGAAGGGGAGAGACACTGAGTTATTAACGTTGGAGGAAGGTGGGCTGTCAGTTGGCTAATTAGTAGTTTTCAAATATATGAAGGGAATTTAAACAGTTGATGTCGGCTAATTATTCTTTGCCTTGTAGAGAATAGCGCAAAAAGAAAATGCGTTCATTTTTAAGGAGGATAACTGTGAATTCATTTGAGATACATGGGACTCAAATTTGGGACTGATTTAAGTTTTCCAGGGGTGTCCAACTTTTGGCATCTCCGGGCTACACTGGAAGAAGAAGAGTTGTCTTGGGCTACACATTAAATGCATTGCAATGTGTAATCACAAAGAAATCTCACAATGTTTCATGTAAACTTACGATTTTGTGTGGGGGCTGCAATCACAGCCAGCCTGGGCTGCACGAGGCCCAGGGGCTGCAGGTAGGACATCCCTGAGGTGGGGGAAGGCTGTGGACCCTTATTTTGTAGTGGCTTTTCAGCAGAGGACAAGTTTTCAGGAGGATCTGTTTGTATGGTTTGCATGACCTTGGAATGACCCCCACCGCCATCTGGATTCTGAGGCTGTGACGACTTCTGAATGAGTTCGGTAGCCGTGCCCAACTTTTCCAACACACTGTTCACTGCAGGGTGCGGTTTAAGGGGAGAGCAGAGGAGTCCGTAGGGAGAGGGGATTCCGATTACTTGAGTCTTTTACCCTCTCGCGCCATAACTGCCCCAGGTAACGGGACACACACTTTGAATACAGGGCTCCTTTTGGAGACAGAGAAAGAAGTTTCTCCCCAGGGAAGTCACATCTCCCAGTTTGACAGATGTCAACGTCAATCTTCCTGCTCTCTTGTTATTCTGAATAACTCTGTGCAGGCCTCCTCACCGCAGGACAGCATGGAGCTGAGGGCTCGCCTTTCCACTTGTCAGAGGTGTCAGGAGCTTCAAGGAGCCCCGGGGTTTCAGACACAAATGGGATTCTAAGGGTCCCAGACATGACAGCGGATCTCTGCTCCTTCCAGCTTTGGTTCAGGCATGCTTTAAAAATTTGAAGCTTAACAGGGTTTTAAATATTCTCTTTCCTTTTGCTGAAAAACTTCAAGTTATTTTAAACCATGTGGGGGTTGCCTAGTAACAACAGCTTCACTGGCTGTGTAAGGGAAGTTTGCTTTTTTCAAAATTTTTTGGCTACACAAGGGTAGTCAGGGAGAGCAATGGGAGAAATGAATGAAAAATAAGGTGTCTCTTTGGGGTTGAGATCACATAAAACTGGTGTTGGAGGGGGGCATATGACACCGGGTTTGTGTCTGAGACCGTGAGGAACTACTGCTTCAAGGAAACCAGCTTCCACTCCATCTTTGCTTGTCTGAGTAGTTTATGTGAAGCGTATTGAGTCCAAGTCGACTTTGTAGGAGTTGAATTATGAAAACTTCTCTTCCTTCCTTCCTCCCTCCCTCCCTCCTCTCCTCCTCCTGCCTCCCTTCCTTCTTCCCTTCTTCCCTCCCTTCCTCCCTTCCTCCCTTCCTCCTTTCTTCCCCCCCTCCCTCCCTTGCTTGCTTGCTTGCTTCCTTCTCTCCTTCCCAGGCTATCAAAACGGAATGCTGCGGATTGGCTTAAACAACAGAAAGTTATTTTCTCACACTTCTGGAGGCTGGGGAGTCCAAGGTCTTAAAACCTCATTCAACCGGAATCGCCTCCTTAGAGGCCCTGTCTCCAGATATAGTCACATGGGGGCTTGGGGCTTCAGTGTGTGAATTTGGGGAAGACACAATTCAGGGTATGACAAACAGCATAGTAATCTTACAGTTCTACGACCCACACTTCAGGCTCTGAGATATGGGCTAGTTATAACTGCATTTAAACTGATCCGACTCTTAATTCTGCTGCTTTTAACCTAGTGGGAAACAATAAACCACTGATAGGGTAAAAATCTGGTTGTAACTGTTACCCGCTTTTACTGAGGAGGCCTAGGTTCGTAATGAACTTGTAGAAGAGAGGAGTGCCGAACTTTGCAGAGTCCGATGGGGGTGGTAGGGCTGTGCGGACGAATGGTAGGACTCACTGTGCCTTTCCATGTTCAAGGGCAGCTTCTGTTTCCTTTCTGTCTCCCTCCCTCCCTCCCTCCCTCCGTCTCTCTCTGTGACCTGTAAAGAAGACTGAGGGAAAGTGCAGTTGAAGTTAATGGAATCATTGGTGCTGCCTGACGTAGAAAACCTAGCCTTGACTCATGTAAGGAATATTTATGGGTTGCCATCTCTGAGCCCAGCATGTGCAGTCAGAATAACATGGCGAACGAGACAAGCAAGGGCCCTGGCCCACAGCATCCCTTCCCTGTTTATTAGACCCCAGGCTGCTAGCGATGGAAGGATGCCGAACCTTGAACAAAGTGGTTTTTGCAGGCTAGGCCGGTGCACCCCCCCCCCCCCCCCCCCCCCCCCCCCCCCCCCCGTTCGGGGTATTCGGTAGGCGCGGGATGTTTAAAGGAAAGCCGGCTACCACCTGACCTTTCAGGGAGACGGCGACCTCGTTCTCTCTACTCGGTGTCCTTCAGAGTCTCCTTCGGGAACACAGCGCTGGGTGGGGTGACTCATGGGCCCAGCCGTTTCTGGTTTTTCCCTTGCGTGTGATCCTGATGCCCCGGGCCAGGATCCCTGGTCTTCCTCCTTTTCCGTGTCCATCTGGCTCTTCCTCGATGTCCACCCGGTTGATAGCTCCGTAGTCTGATTTGGGGACATAAAACGCTGTCATATTTTATTTCGTTATGTGAGTAATGCGTAGCACATTTTTATGACAGGAAGTTAAAACATTACGAATAAACACCAAGGCTAGTGTCCCTCGGCAATATCCTCCTACCTTTAATTCCTTACCGGAGATAACCACTTATAAATTTGCCTAATATAACTCCAGATGATTTCCAGCATTTGCATAAGTATATTCCCTAGGAATATAGTTATTTGGCATGTGTGTTATTTTACGTAAGTAATATCTTGTCCATAGTGTCCTGCAGGAACTTTCATTTACCTACTGAGAGAGAAACACGTGTACTTAAGCAGAGGTACAGCAGGCTGATGCTGCATCGCGGTTTCTGGCGGCGTAAATTTAAAACAGCATCCGTGTCCATTAGTAGAGGAGGGGTCAAATGACTGTGAATTGTGAATTCTGTACCATTTTAAAAATGAAGGAGACAGCAAATGGAGTACGTGCATATACGCAGATGCTGACGTGGCGAGATCATCTCTGTCCGCTCCGTACCCACATTTCCATCACACGCTTCATGGCACCAGACTGAAATTGTTGACACATGTCCCTCTGTTTAGACTGGGAGCATCCATGTTGGTATTTGGTCTACTTTGGTTCAGGCTATGCTTCCAATAAGTGCTGTTGAATGAGTGAAAAGAACATACTGAACAAATGAATGAATGTGTGATACATGAACAAATACATGACTACATTCTCAATAATTGGAAAGAATTTCAAGTTACAATAATTCTGGTTCGGTGTTCAAAATCATTAGTTATATATGGATTCAGTTTTCCAAAAAGGAAATGGCAAAGATATTTGTCTCGAAGGTACCTTTGAAAAAAACAGTAGCACGTACGTTGCTTTCACATGGCTGTTGAAACAACTAATTGCATACTTAGGGGCTGGAAAGAGCACGGATTTCTTCTTTTACGGTTTTGGAGGTCAGACCGCGGAGCCGAGCCTCACAGGCTAATATGAGAATGTCAGCGAAGCTGTGTTTATTCTGGAGGATTCGGGGAAAATTGTTCCCTTGGCTTTTCCAGATTCTAGTGCCTGCCTGCACCTCTTGACTCACGGCTTCTTCCTTCATCTTCAAAATATGTCACTGCCACCTGTTTCCCTTGTGGCATCCCTTTTCTGACTTCACCCTCGTGGGATGACATTGCGCCCACCCAGAGACTGCGGCATGATCTCCCTGTATCCAGATGCTTGGCTTGCTCACATCTGCCGAGGACCTTTTGCCCTGGAAGGCAACATCTTCACAGGTCGGGGCATTAGGGCCTGGGCTTTACCATATATATTTTGGTGTTCCTGGTTACTAAAGCTTACTTTGAGACCTTATAACGCGGGAACATTCTACCGATGTCACTTGAGATGCTAATTTGTAGAGTTTCGAGCTCGTGTTCCCTGTTGCTTAACTCATTTCATTAACCAAGGACACAAATCATCTCCCACATGGGCCGCTGATGAAGGGAGGCGTGGGACTCCCGAAGAGACACAGCCAGGATGGGTCCCTGGCCTCCGGAGATGCTAGCTGCCCAGAAATATGTGTCAGTAACACAGAGTCTTCAGATCGCTGGCAGCCCTCCCACTTTCTCAGGCAGTGGCGTGGATGCTCAGCGTACTCTCCTGCCATTCTTGACGCCGCAGTGATTGGGTAACGCACGCATCAGCCGACAGCAGTCCCTGACACCACCCGCCTCCTTCTTAGAGTGGGCAGGGGATGCCAAAAGCCAGGCATGTGCGATGGGGACGCGCTTCCTCGCAGCGTGTCACGCGCCCTGAGGCTGCAGGTAGGCAGCATCTCGGAACCTCGTGCCCGAGTTCTCATTTCCCCGTATGTAATTCCTCAAGTGGGCCGAAGTGCATCTCGTTACATAACCCTGTCAGAGTGGGGAGAGGAGCTATATTTCAACGCCCATGTGGAGAGCTCCTTGTCAGCTGCAGATACATATTTAATTACTGTAAGAAAAAAAGATCCATGAATTTGAATATGATGGGGGGGTTGATTTTATTCAAATTGAGGTTCTAATTCAGTCTAAAAGGAACCGAACAGTGTTGATGAAATGCTGGCCTCTTAGGAGACAGTGTGAGTGAGGGCCTCCGTAGCGCCGCTTCACTTAAAGAGGCCTGTGCGGCAGATGGAAGAGAGTGAGGGAGAGAACACAGGGTTTAAATTTAACCCTTTGGAACTACGCAGCTTTCGGGACAATTTATTGGCTTCCTGGGTTCTGGAAGAGTACGCGACTGTGTCTGAGCTACATCTTCTCTAACATCCTACGCTAAGAGCTTTATTTTCACAAAAACTCTGCTCCTCCATGTGACAGAGATGGGACTCCAACGGAGGGGGCTTGTCCCGAGGTGTGTTGCTTGCTGCAGCCCCAACATCTAACCCAGAAATAAAGGATGAAAAAGTTAATGGAGGTATTTACTCATGCGTCCCTTTATTCAATTCCTGGATGGGCACTTCTGGCTAACTGTGATCAGTTTCCACGCACAAAACATTTCTGACACCCAGTAGGTGCGGAGTTTCCCGACACCCACCTGTTCTCTGGCACTTTGGACGCTAATTGGTGCCCTGCAGTTCAATTCAGTGCTGGTACTTACCACTGGTAGTTACTGCAGACCCCACAGTTCAAGTGCTCACCCACACAACTACCCCCCTTTCCGATGCCAGTCACAAGCAGCGAGTCCTCAAGATTTCCCATCGGTGCACCTTGGCTACAAATTGGGGTTCCCATGGCTCCCTTCTTCTACTCAGTAATTTCCTAAAACAGCTCACAGAGCTCAAGGAAATGCTTTCCTTCTATTACTGGTTTATTGTGAAGGATTTTGTAAAGGATACAAATGAACGGTCAGCCACGTGAAGAGGTACGTAGGACGAGGTACGGAAAGGTCCTGAGTCCGGGAGGCTGCGTGTCCCTGTGGAGTTGGGGTGTACCCCCCTCCTGGCAAGTGGATGCAGTCGCAAAGCCTGAGGGTCTCTGAAACCCTTTGTGTAGGATTCTTGTGGAGGATCCATTATGTAGGTGTGACTGGGGGAATCATTGGTCATTGTGATTAATGGGATCTTTGGCCCCTCTTACGTCCCCAGATGGCAGGAAGTGAGGCTGAAAGTTCCGAAGGCTCCAGCTCTCTGATAATCACCTGGTTGGTTCAGGATGGAGCAGCCCCCATCCTGAAGCTCTCCAGGGGCCACCAGGAGTCCCCTCGGTAGTCTAAACTCAGGAATGGTTGGAAGGGGCTTACCATAAATAACAAAACAGGCTCCCAGCACCTCTGTCACTCAGGAAATTACGAGGGTCTTAGGAGCTCTATCCTAGAAAATAAGAATGAAGACAAATTTATGTTTCTTATAAGGTCTCAATAGTAAAGATCAAACTTTTTCTTAGATTGAGAAATACAGATTTTAGATTTAGTGTCTCTGCCTTCAAAGAATTTACAGGGTAGGAGGGAACCTACTTCTAAGCTCCAATTGAGTCTTTAACATCTTTGCTTTTATTCTGTAACACTGAATTTAAAACAGGTTTTTCTCAGAAGCCATTCTGCTTTTACAAACTCTCTCCTGGGCTCAAAATTCCTCTCATTGTCAAGTTTCTTTATAGCCTTGCATTCACTTTTAAGTACAACACATCAGAACTCATGGTTTCCGTTCTATAATAATCTTTCAATTCCTTTTATTTATTTGAGAATTTGAAAATATATGTTGCTGTGTACAAAATCCCTGAAGATTTAACAGGCTGGTTTGATTTACATATAACTTCATACCCTAACTGCTGTGTTTAGTAGATTTAAGTTCTCACCCCTTCTGTGTCTCTTGTCAACATTTCAGTGGCATTCGGTTAACACGCTTGGGTTAACCTGGCCTCGGTTTCTTCACCTGCGTGGCAGCCATTGGTGTGTTTTCTGGCAAGGATTAAGTGCTGTTGGGTAAGAATTCCATGAAACAAATAAGGCCATAATATACGTTGAACCTTTAGCATTCATCCCAACAGTAAATGCTATATAAATACCAGATATTTAATTAATGTTACATCTATTTTACATGATAAATTATAACCTTTATTTCATTTCTAGTATTCTTTTTAACATTAAAACCATCCTGAAATGAAATATGTTGTATATTCTCCACTACAGAGATACAGAGGTGATTAGTGTTTATACCCCGAACATGAGGAAATGATGAGATTTCTGTATAATATCTACTGAAAGGCAGAAACACATTTTTCATTTAGGTCCAAGTCTCAAGTTCGAATATGACTTGAACTCTTGTCTTCCCAAATAACTGGCTTGTATTTTGAACAAATACCATTACGTCGATAACAGTATCCTCTTGTGATTCAGTTAAGAAAGAGAAATGGGTTGTTTAAACGCGATGTTTTTACCAGCTCATTTGAAAGTGAATGATGCATTCAATAACTATATTTGTGGATTTGGCTTTCTGCTATGAGATAACCAATTTGTCTGATTTTATCATTGAATTAATGCTTGTTTTGGCTTCAAGGAGAGGTGATGCATTAGAAATTGCATATTAGCTGTGGCAAATCTGATTTGTAGGCGTTTAGTAACACCTCATTTCAAATTATCAGGGGAGAGAATACTGTTATCTTAGCATTGTGGTCCTTGAGAAATCAAATGTGCATACTTGCCTGCTGATGCTCCTTGACTTACAGCTTCTGCTGAACCTTGGACTCTTGCTGCAATGTCCATGTCGTTGGGTGCCCCCTCTTCCAGTTGATGGGGTCAGATGTATCTCAGTAGGATTCCTAATCCGGCTCCCTAAATATGTCTTCCCTGAAGTCCTTCCTGTCTCAGTGAATGGCAACTCCATCATTTTAGGAGCCGGGGCTATCACCCTTCACTTCCTGTGAAGTGACTTCTTGTGAAGTATCACCCTTGACTTCCCCTTCTCTCACATTTCATAGGTAGTTCCTTAGCAACTTCTGCCAGTTCTGTGTTCAAACTACATCTTGGATTTAGTTCTTTGCACCCCTTCTTTCATCAGTGCAGCTCAACACTCCATGTATTATCACCTGGACTGTTACCGTAGCTTCCTAAGTTTTCTTGCTCCTACCTTTGCCCATCTTTGGTTGAGGTGGGTTTTGATGCCACCAATGAGCACAGGCCACTGCTCTGCTCAAAACTCCGCTCGTCGCAAATCTTACCCCGAATGGAACCCGGAGTCCATCCGTGGCCTCTGGAGTCTCACATGATTGTGCCTCTGGTTCCTTCTCCGGTCTTCCCTGCTACTCAGGCAGGGTCTGAGGAAGCTGGGGAAACTCCTTTACAGGTGGAGAGGGAAACCGAGACAGAGGGCTCATTCGGACTGTCTCCCTCCAGCACCCTGACTCGCCTGCCCCCCTCTCCCTCGCACAATAGCTTCGCTAATCTAGGAGCACAGCCTCAGGCCTGTTGAGCACAGAGACAGACTTTTGGTCAAACAAGAGATACCATCTAGGCCTCAGTTGTGTTTCAGCTCCAGGTCTGGAAAAGCAGCAAAACCAGGTCAGGTGACACCATGGCTGACCTTAGAAGCAGTGACCTGTGCCCTGGCATCAACCAATCAGTAGAGACCACAACCCCGAAAGGACACACCTGGAAAGCTGATGAATATTCTGTTGAGATCCTCCCCTGAAGCCTCCCCTAAAACTCCTGCCTTCAGAAAATAGATAAAAACCCTTAAGACAAAGGACCCAGTGGAGCATGCCCATGCCATCCTCTCTTTCTTTCCTCAGGTGCGTACTTTTCGTTCTTTCTCCAAGGGCCTGTTTTTTTTTTTTTTTTTTTGCCTCTGTATCTTGTTTCCTGAGTCCACACAGCCCAGCTCGCTCACTTCTTCTGCCTCTGTGAGCATCTCTCTGAAAGCCCAAGCAGCTGTCTGAGAGGCCTGCTTCTCTTTGCTTGCTAAATAAACTTCCTGTTTGCTAGAGTCCTTGGCTCTGAATGCTTTCTTTGCAGAACTTGAGAACCAAGAGCCCACATTGCTGCTCACACGGCCGCTTGTCCACTCACTCCATGGCCTGCCTGGCTTTTCCTTAACTGTGGCAGGCACTCTGTCTCAGGGCCTTTGCACTTACCGTCTCCTTGGAACGTTCTTTCCCTGCCTGCTGCTCAGCTTGCTCCCTTACGCGACCTGGTCCTCTGGCTGAATGGCACCTGTCAGAGGGACTTTCTATGAGCAGCCTCTGAATAGCGTGTGTCTTCTCCACTCAGACCTGTCCTTCCCTTTCTGGCTTCATGTCCCTTATTACCAGCTATGGGACACCAGCTATGGTGTCTTTTATGACACAACTTCTGACACCAAATATGTGTGTCTTTTTCCATACCGGTTCTCCAGTTCTCTAACACCAGCCGGCTGTCCCACAGTTCAGGTCAGCTGCAATATGATTCCTGGGGTTGGCACAGACTCCCCCGGCTAAGCGCCCTGATTTCAGATCCCAGCCACAAAGGAAGTGGTCCGGCTACCCACACTTCTGCCTGCTGGCTACAGAATTGGGGCCCCCACAACTCCCTCGTCGGGTTCGATAATTTGCTAGAACAGCTCACAGTGCTCAGGAAACCACTTCACTCGCATTTACCACATTGTATAAAAGATACAACTCAGGGACGGCCAAGCGGAAGAGATGCACAGGACAAGGTACAGAGAGGAGGGTCTTCAAGGGCCTCCCATGCCCTCCCCGGGCCTGCCACCCTCTCAGCACCTGGCTGTGTTTACTGAGCCCTGTCATCCAGGGGGTCTGTGGAGGGAGATTTTATTATCTGGCCAAGGGTTTCATTACACGGGCACGATTGGTTAAATCACTGGCCATCAGTGATTGGACTCAGTCGCCAGCCCCTCTCCTTTCCTGGGAGTCAGGGTGCAGCTGTATCAGCCTCTGTCTGATCCACCTGGTTGGTTCCTCTGGCCCATCAAGAGTCACCTCATTGGCCCGAACTCAGGGTTGAAAGAAGCTCATTTTGAATAAGAAAAGATGCTTCTACAACTTCATCCTGTCACTCAGTACTTCCCAAGGGTTTCAGGAGCTCTGTGCCAGAAACCAGGGACAAAGATGAAATACAGATTACTTACTACGTCATGCCCGTGTGCCTATGGAATGTTGTACTTAGATGCTGGTTGTCTCTCCACACCTGCCAGAGTTGCACTCAGCACCGGGAACAGCGCCCGATGCATCGTCAATAATCAGTATTTGCTGAATGAGTTGCTTAATTGAATTAAATTGAGCGCTTATTAATTCCGAAGTCGGTGGAGGAAGACCACAGACGGAGGCGGAGAACAGTGAACACGTGCTCCGTGAGAACCAGAACCGAGGAGCTTTCTGCTTCGAGTGTGAGGCCTCTGCGCCTCTCAGACAGGGGAGAGTTCCCTGAGCCTCTCTTGAAAATAAACCGCCCTTTCCTTAAGCAAGGCTGAGTGGACTTTCCATTTGCCTCTAGCCAAAGTACCTCAGTTAATGGAACCCTGGTAAGCCTGGAGGAGTATAAGAAATGTGCCTGCCACGTAATAGGTGCTCAGTAAATATTTCCTACATTTTCCTCAACCGTGGCCTCTTCGAGGGCACTGAACTTCAAAAGTCCAATAAAAGTGTTGTGACTGTTCATTACACAGCTGTGTTTAAGGTCAGCAGCAGGGGCCACATTTGTTGTGGCTGCAGAATTGAAGCATTTAGGTGTGGTTGTGTTAACATCCGCCGTACCGGGCTTGGAAAACTGTGTGGCTAAAGCCTTGTGGACTGGGTTAGCGATGGTTCGCCCCGCTCGCCTCTCGGCCGTGCCCCCTGCACCGCCCAGGTGGAACCCAACTCCGTGTCTCCCGTTTGGAGCTGGTGGCGGGCTAGGGGACCAGGCGTTGTGAAGGGGGGTCCAGGACCAGGGTAGGGCAGTGGCTTCATGCCAGAGCAGGAGGCAATGGAGGGCTGCTTCCTGCAGTGAAGATGTGACCGGGGTGTTTGTCCCTCCGCCCTGTGGTTCTCCTGCACGGGTCTGGTCCACTTGCTGGTCAGCGTTTGCCCTAGGACGCAGTGAGGCTTCATGGGACTGGCCCTTTGAAGACCCTGCAGCGCCCAGAGGCCCAAACTCTGCCGCTCTGACTGTGCACCCTGCGTGAGTAACCCAATTTTAGGACCGCCTGTCACCGTGAAAGAGACCCCTGGAACCTGCGCCCCTCCCATCGCTGTGAGCAGAGGGCCGAGGAAGGGGCTGGCTCTGTTTCCTCCACTATCCTGTGGGGAGGCAGAGACTCGGCAGTTAGGGAGTTGATTTGCCCAGCATCACACAGGAGATGGAGCGGGGTGGGCACACCCTTATGCGGGGAGAAGCCCTATCAGAGAAAACACTCACCGAGACACCCCCGAGAGCAGGTAATGCGTTATGTTTTTGTTTCATTGTTTTATTTCTTCAGGGCTCATATCATTGCGGGGCCTCTTTGTGAGAGGTGAGGGATGGAAAGATGTAGGCGCGGACTGGGTTTCCAGATGTCAGACGCTGTTCCTTAACTTTTCGAGAGTTTCTTCCTCCGTAACATAGAGGCCACCACCCCCGGTTGGGAGAGTTCAGTCAGCTACGTTGACGGAGAAACCCAGAGTGGCGGCTCCCTCCACTTAGACACTGACCGGGAGTGTCCATGTGCAGGGGGACCGCTTCAAAATCGTGCTGCCTATTTTTACAACCTAAAAATTATTCTAGTAAGTCAGCCAACCCAAAAGAACTTATGCACCCAATGTTCATAGCAACACAATTTACAATAGCCAAGTGCTGGAAGCAACCTAGGTGCCCATCAGTAAGTGAATGGATCAAAAAACTGTGGTACATTTACACAGTGGAATTCTGTGCAGCAGAGAGAAAGAAGGAGCTCCTACCCTTCGTGACAGCAGGGATGGAACTGGAGAGTATTATCCTAAGAGAAATAAGCCAGGTGTTAAAAGGCAAATACCATATGATCTCATCTTTAAATGGAACCTAATCAACAAAACAAACAAACAAGTAAAATATAACCAAGACACTGAACTTGAGAACAGGCTGACAGTGACCAGAGGGGAGAGGGGAGGGAATTTCAGGGGAAAAGAGGAAGGGTTTGCAGGAACAAGTATAAAGGACTCATGGACAATAACGGGGGTGGGGGGGGTGGAAACGGGAGGGAGGTGGGGAGGGCTGGGGTTGGGGGAGAAGGCAGAAGACTGTACCTGAACGACAATAAAAACAATTCAGGCAATGGTTTCATCTTCACTGACATCACAGACATTGCAGTCATCTTCCAAGTGCTTCCCACTTGGTGATTCAACTTGTTTGGAAGATTCGTCTGCAGATTTGGGGCCAAACACTAAGAAACGAGTCACTTTTTTATTTTCAATGTGTGCACGTGAGTGGGCGATGTTTCCTCGTGGCAGTTCCCAGCTCCAGCCGTCCTTGTTTTCTTTCTGCTCTCAGCGCGTTCCCTTGTTCCCTCGCTGAGCTCTACTCTCCGTTCAAGTTCGGTCTTCTCTGATCTCCACTCTGATCCCCAGCCCAGAAACCCGCGGCAAAGCAAACCAGGAGTTTTTCAACCTTCTCCTGCATTCCTCTCTTCTAGGTTTGGTGAGGTCAGATCAGATTTCAAGGTGGCCAATCTGAGCGTGTTCTCCTTCCCCTGGTGATGATGTCACATAAAGGCAGGCTGGGCCCACAGTGCTTTCAGCCTGAGGGGTGTCCTTTCCCTGCGTCATGAAGGGCGAGGACCTCAAGTGGGGACAGCGACAGTCTGGCGCCAGGATCCATGGCATTCTAACTGGGGAATATTCAGGAAAGAAATGTACTTGTTCCCTTCGATCCATCTCCAGCTGCCAGAGATGCTGGGCTGGCAAGTGAAAGAAATGGGGAAGCTGACAGGTCAGGTGTGAAGAACATGAGAAGGAATGATCGTCTCCCTAGAATCCGAACTTTTCTGGCTGCAGACTCATGGTTTGATCAGAAATCAGGTGAGCATCTGGCAGAAACCAAGTAAGCTTGATTAAAAAAAAAAAAAAAGAAAGAAAGAAAAAGAACAAAAACTTGAAGACACAGAAACGATGTCCAGTTGCCAGATGCCTCGGAGTACCATGTAATTAAATGAAACCACGTTTTCTGGAAGTGCCTGGAGCATCGCTGTCTTTCAGGGTTAGACAGCTCTTTGCACACATGGCCCCCCAGAGAAAACAGTGGGACTCCAGTATCAAAAAGCAGCCTTTTTTCCTTTCTGAGCACCTGTGTGGAAGGCAGGTGCAGTTTCTCGTTCAGAGGGAAAGAGGTTTGAAGATTAATTGCTTACCGCAGAAAAAGTACTACCTATGAGAGAATGGGATTTTATTTGTCATGGGCAATGTTTATTAAGGTACAGCTCGCCTAGTCTTTTATTTTACTAAGAAGTGATCCAAAATAGTTGAGGTTTCCGTAGAGATGTGATCAGGGTGCGGACATAATTGTACTTTCAACAGAGAAGGCAACCCAGAGAGTGTCTTTCATTAAGATTTCTCTCCCAAATTGAAAGCTGGAGCAACGTGCCCAAGCACAGGGATGTGGTCTCTGGATGAGACGTGGGTTGTGTTTTACCCGTATCACTAGTGAGTCCAGGGACAGACCTCCGGGTACGTGGTTCCGAATTTGCCTTCAACCTGGGCGTGGCGGCTTTAAAAATTTTGTTTTGTTTTAGCCCCTGACCAACAAGGGTTAGTTCTCTGGTGGTCTGAGGAATGCAAATACATTTTAATTGCGTACTCCTGTGCTTAGAATGTCGTGAAGCTTCTTTCAACCTGCAGTTCCTTGGTTGTTCCCAAGGAAGCAGCCCTTGGCTCGCTGCTCACACAGAGGCGTGTGTTGTCCCAGCGGCCACAGGAAAACGCAAATCCAAGAGCAGACCTCTCAGGCTGGGGTCCTCACATGGCGTTTGCTTCAGCCGTTGCTAAGGGGGGTGCTGTCCCCAAAGGGCCTTTTGTTAGTTTTCAGAATGGAAACTGGGAATAAAGTTGCATTAAGAACAAAATCAAACTCAATGCCAGGGGAAGGTGGAACTGAGTAGGAATAGATACCCGCCCCCCCCTCCCCCCCCCCCCCCCCCCCGCAGAATGGGAGAGCATTTAAAAAACAAATTTAACCAAGTAGCTAAGGGATACAGGGGAATAAGTTGAGGTTTTAAGATACGTAACAATGTTAAGTTAGCCACATCTTCGTTGCATTTGAAAACTTTCGCTGTCTGCTCATCACGATCTGTTTACTCTAATTACAGACCCTCACGGAACTGAGAGTGGAGAGAGGGACAATTAAATTATCAGAGTGTAGTTTGTATATCATGGTGGAAGGTTAAGGGGCCCTAGGGGTACAAAGAGGGGCCTCTGATGCTGCATTTGTTTAGCAATTATTTAGCGAGTCCCTGCAGTGTGGCAAGCACCGTGGAAGAGTTGAGAATAAAATAACGAGGAATGGAGACCACTCTCCTCCTCCACTCGTAGAGATTGCATTTTAGGAAGAGTATCCATCATTCATGAAATGTCTGTGTGCCAGGCATTGTTCTAGTGCTTTAAACAAAGTAACTCTTTTGATCCTCTTGACAGCCCAACGAGGTAGCTTCTCTTGCGGTTACCCCATGATGTTCAGAGAGGTTAATAACTTGCCTGAGGCCACACAGCGTGTAGTTTGCAATCAGCAGTTGAGTCCGGACAGGTTGGCTCCTGAGGCCGCATTGCTGACTTCGGTTGTACAATATGTGCCTCTCTATGGTCTGCATGTATATGGCATAGGGGTGACAGGAAGGCCAGCTAGAAGAAATCACGTGACATGTGCAAGTCGCCAGGTGGAAGGGTATGAAGCAGGAAGACTGCCCCACATACAGGCATTGCCCCCAGGGGCAAGAGGAGGGGACTTCAGCAAAGGAGGGGCCCTGTAGGCGGCTGCGAGCCCAACTTGGCAGGAAACCTCCAAGTCACATGCAGACTTGGGACTTCATGTGCAGGGACGGCTGCCATCACAGCCTTCGTTGTGTTTCTTTTCCTGCTGCTCAACCCTCCCCTCACCCTCTTCCTCTGGTTTTCCACATCACCGTCGGCAGTAACTTTTCTATCCAGGCTGCTCTGGGCCGGATTCTAGGGGCCTCTGAGACCTGCCGTCAGAGTGGCATTTGCTCAGGCTGTGGAAGACCTCCTGGCCCAGAGCTGATGGCTGTCACCTGACTTGAACATCTTGTCCTGGGACTAAGGGCGCGTCTCAGCTTGCTGGGATCTGTGCCTGCCTGACCCTGAAGCATCCTGTCAGCAGAAATGCTCGCTCATCTTGATGTTTGGCTTCCAACATGACAGGTACGAGGTTTTACTGCCTCTTAAAGCACCTTGAGTGCACGTTGCCTCATCAGACAGGCCTGACTTTGATCAATTAGCCCTTTTGAATCTGGGATGAAGGCTTTAATTTCGAGTACACTTTTCTTTATCTAGCATCTTCTTTTTCTCCACTTTGACACTGTTCACAGTTTGGGCCAGATGTTTCTTTGCAGCGGGGGGCGCACCCTGTACATTTGAGGGCGTTTAGCAGCATCCCTGGCTTCTAACCACTAGACCCTGATAGCGACGCCCCCGCGGTGATGAGTCGACATTATCTCCAGATGTTGTCAAATGTCCCCTGGAGGCAAAGTCACCCCCAGTTCAGAACCACTGCTCTAACCAGGAGTAGTATATGCGTTGGCTAACCTGTTATAACTAAATTAATATGAGGAGTAATAATAAAATAATAAAACATGCAGTTAGGAAAAATGTATTTGAAGAATAAAATAATAATTAACCTTTTCTGAGCCCTCGCTGACTGTTGGGCACCTTCCCCACAACCCTGTGTAGTAACTGCTATCATCACCGTTGCACAGATGAAAGTATTTGCTCAGAGTCAGACCGATGGTATTTTTATTAACCTTGATTTTCTCCCGGCCTTCCCATTTTTAGAGCTTGGGGAATTCTTCTCTTAATACCAGAATGTGTGATAGGACAAATCGTATTTTTACTCTTGATCCTTGTTTTTTTATTCTATTTATTTCACAAGCTAAATTATTACCTATCTCTCCAGCAATGTCAAAATTAAAAGATGAAAATTCAGGTTTTGGGTTGATGTTGTAACTTCAGAGATCCTATGTTCCCAAAACGCTATTTTCAAGCAGCAACATCCATGGACAGCAGCTGCATTACAATCTCTTTTTTTTTTAATAATTGTCTCATTGGCTTTTACTATTTTGCTGATAACTTTGTAAAGTTATTTTATCATCAGGAGTAAATCCAGGTCCCGAAAAATGAATTCAAAAGGAGCTCGCCAGTGTGGCCGGACCACCAATTCACAAAAAACAGGCGGTCCTGAGGATTTGCTTTCCTTCCGCCATCAGGGATTTGAGTTCAAGGTGGTGAGCTTGGTCTGGGAAGCAGACAGACCTGATTTCAAGCGTTGACTCCACAATATGTTAGTCAATTGATATGGCACAGAATATTGGGTTGGCCAAAAGTTTGTTTGGTTTCCCATAAGATGGCTCGCGTAGCATGCTTCATCCTTTTGTTAGATTCTATTGTGACAGCTGTCTTATCAGCCTGCGTTAAAAAAGAAACATCAAAGTTGGTGAATTTTTGTGTGGTCATTTTAATAATGAAGATGGAAGAAAATATGCAACATTTAAGGCATAATATGCTTTATTATTTCAAAAAAAGTAAAAATGCAATTGAAATGCAAAAAAAAAAAGATTTGTGCAGTGTATGGAGAAGGAGCTGTGACTGATGGAACGTGTCAAAAGTGGCTTGTGAAGTTTCGTGCTGGAGATTTCTCTCTAGATGATGCTCCACGGTCGGGTAGACCAGCTGAACTTGATAGTGGTCAAATCGAGACATTAATTGAGAACAATCAACATTTTATACCCTCTGGGAGATAGCCGACATACTCAAAATATCCAAATCAACAAAGTTATTGGTGAAAAAGAAAAATGAATCTTTTCTTTTACGGGAAAACCCATACAGACTTTTTGTCCAACCCAATAGTTAATGTGTTGCCGGTGTATAATTCTGCTCATCCTTCAATGCAACCAAACGAGTCAAAACTCCCCCAAATCAAGATCAAACAAGCACCCAACCTGCAGGCGCTGTCACGTCCACCTCTCTGCATGACAAGAATGATTTTCGAAACTGTGTTTCTTCGCTGTAAATTACCCATGAAAATCTGCCACCGTTTCCTCCGGGGCCACCAGGTTTCTTCTCTTGCATTCTTGGCTTAGAATTTTTTACCGCATGGCTATTAATTCCTCACCCTTCTGCCCCTTTCTGGGAGCATGTGTTCCGTGTGTGTGTGTGTGTGTGTGTGTGTGTGTGTGTGTGTTTAAAAGAGTGCTTTCTCAACCATGGAATTCATTTCTCTTCCTTTCTTTGAGAGCGGCATTCTCGTTTTCTGCACTGAACCCTCTCTCGGAATGACTGTCACTCTGCATTGCCATTTATTAGTGCACAGAGGTGTGGCAGGCCGCCACGCTGCAGAGGTGCTTTCTGTAGTCATCCCTGGGACTCAGCTTCAGAACACGCGTTTCAAGTGAAACTCTCTAATCTGGGTTCTTCTTCTCCTCCTCGTTACCCTCCTCCTCCCCCTCCTCCCCCTCTGCCTCTCCCTCCTCTCCCCCTCCCCTCCCCCTTCCTCCCTCTTCCCTCGCTCCCTTCCTTCCCTTCCCTCTACCCCACTTCCTTCTTCTTCTGTTTGCCTCTGCAGATTGATGTCTTTCCACTGTGGTTCGAGCCTGTTTCTAATTATAGGGATGCTTTTATTTTAGTTTATAGGGAAATATAGTCATCTCGAGGTTCTGTGGGTTTAGAACAAAAACCCACTGATGTTTGAAAACATTGGCCTGACAGATAGTCACCGAAGGCTTTCTCCGTGGTATGGTAGAAATGGCATTTTGTGGAATGCGCTTTTAAAGAAAAATGTGGTTTCATAATTGTTGCTTCTAAAAGAATGGCTCTCAATATAATTTGAATGTTTGTACTCTACATATCTCGAATTTTTTTTTGAAATCTTGTATAAAGATGTTAAGGCTTGTCTGCAAATGTCAGACCCATTCCGAGGCACTTGGATATCCAAGGGCAAAACATAAGAAATTCTGGAAATCTCATGAGCTCTGAGTGTGAATTTCTCCTGTTAATTTATTCACTCAATCATTCAAAATTAAACAAGTGAAGACTCTAATGCTCTCCTAAATCTTGAGGATTCAAGGTGATTAAGGTAAAATATGATTTTTTTTTACATTCTGAGGAGGAAGAGAAAACAAATATGCAAATAAATGAGCAAGATAATTTCAAGTATTGATTTTGAGTTCATGTGTGGGAGCTTCAGGTGAAATAGATTGGGGTGGGTGGGGTGGTGCCTCTGAGGAGGTGACGTCATGGCAGATTGTGAGTGCATTGAAGGCTTCAGTGACCTCCATGAGCTTGACCCTGAAACTTGATTGTCCGCCTCTGCCCTGACTCCGGCCTTGACCATGTGAGCTGACTATTATTAGCACACTTGATATACACAGAGGCTTATGAAGGCATTTGCAGACTTCTGACTCTAGGACCAGTGAATAGACATACCTTCCCCCCGTTCGTTCTGCTGTGTACAGCTAAAATCCCTGGACATTATATGTAAGTTATGTAGGGCCGGGCGTATATATTAACATAAATCAAACCCTGAGAACTCTGACCAGTGCAGAGAAGCAGACTGACTTGGGACCTTAGAATTGGAGAAACACCACGGTGGTGACTTCCCTGGGTTTTCTTTTGGCCCATTTGTCCCAGACTTGGAGCTAAAGAAGCCAGCAACCGGGCGATGCCAATGGGTAGCAACAAAAGTCCCAAGAAAATCCCTTTTCCTGACCAACAGACCGGGAAATGAGGCAGCCTAGCAATGCATAAAACGACTGCTCTGCATCAGCAAAACCCCACCCATGCCACGCCTGCCAGGAAAGGCTGAGGAAGGAGCTTAGACTTCCACATTCATGAGACTCTGCGGCGAGTAAAATAGTTTCCCCTACCGGCTCAGGTGCTGTGACTTGGCATTGCAAATTCAGCTGACAGAAGACAGCCTAGCAGGAGAAAAGGTGTGCACATTTCACTGCTAATTTACATTCACAGGGACTTCACAGGAAAGATGTGACGATCTAAACGCTGGTGAGGTGCAGGGTCGTACATGCCATTTCAACAAAGGGTGAGAAGTTAGGTGAGGAGACCAGACGAAGAAAGGGGGTTTGAGCTCCTGGGGGTGGTACATTATGGGGAGGTGACCAGCAAACGGATAGTAGATGAGGGTTGCTTAGTACGGTTTGTTACCCAGACTCAGCTCCATCTCTGGTCTTCCTGGTCTGAGAGAAGGAAGCGCCCGTATGGATGGAAGTCCGTGTCACACTGTTGAAGGGACATGGGTGCCTTGTGTTTAGGCAGAAAGGGGAGGGAAAAGAGCCCCCTCCGTGCTTGCTGTTTCTCAGTGGCCTTCGGCTCAAAGTCATCCTTGTGCCAAAGCAGCGTATTTGGGGCATGGTGTATTCTGATCCCTTTCAAATGCGCCAGGGTGTCGCTCCACCGCCCAGGCAGCGTCCATGAAGTGCACGTAGGGAGCCAGGATTTTCACCCCTGCCAGCTGGTCATTAGGTCTCCCTAACATGGTGACAGAGGAGACCATGGGGGGAGCCTGGACCTGTACCCTCACCCAGCCGTGATGCGGGGCCAACCCCTTTCCCAGCTGGGGTGCTCTCAGAGGAGGTTGAGCAGAGGGTAGGATTTTCATCCTCACCTAGTGTGGTAAGGAGACCACCCCCACTCTGAAGTAATAAAGGGCCCCCACGGGTATCAACAATCTTTCTGCTTCTTCCCTCTGACTTCTACTTGCCCTGTGAGAATATGCCCCGTGGTGCAGAGCTGAGTCACCCCAGGCAAGCTCAAGGCAAACTCAAGACAACTGCGACTTGACTGCTCAGGCATGCGTGAGCCCAGCCGTGATGGAGAGGCCAGGCCAGATCAGCAGAGCTGCCTCATTGTGGGTCACAGACGTGGGAAGTGATCAGCGGTTGCTGTGTGAAGTTGCCGAGCTCCAGGGTGATGTTGTGCAACCACAGCTAATTGATGGAGAAGACTCGCCCGGGCCGTGAAGGATGAAAAGGAGGCTGCCCTGTGAACAGCAGCGGGGACAGGCTTCTGGCAAACTCTTTCATCCTCATCAGAGGAGCACGTAGTATTTTGGAGGCTGCTGTGCCATGAGCAAAGCAGGCACCGATGGGGGAAGAGGCCTGACTAGTAGGCAGGGGTCAGATTACACAGGGCCAGCTGCGGAACTGGGACTGAGTCTTGGTGATTTTGGTTTGGGGATCACTCAGAGACCACTTGGGGAGTCCCTTTGGAAGCCACAGTGAGATCATTTCTTTTTTAATTGCACCAAAGACTTACTGAGTGTGTATGACCAGATGACTGTCCACAAGCATGCCCACGGTCATTGTCCCTGCATGCCAGGCATCGTGCCTGGGGCTGGAGAATTACTTGTTTGTCTCTGCACACGAGAAAGTGAATCTGGGGACTTTGCTTTGCACACTGCTGTTTCTTTAGTGCTTGGAGCAGGACCTAGTACATAGTAGATATTCAGTAAATATTTGCAGAATGAATGAGTGAATGAAGGAATCCAAAGGTGTGTTGTCCTTCATTGCATGTAGATCGCCACCTAGTTGGATGGTGTGAGCTGCCAACCACCGTGAGTGCTTTGCAAGGAGTGTAAGTTCTTTTTTTTTTTTTTTTAGTGAGTGTAAGTTCTTTAAATGCACTGATTCACTCCATTCTCCTGACAGCTGCAGGGAAGATAGTATGACTGACTATTCACTTGAAAAGTCTGATAAAATTTTGTACAGTTGACCCTTGGATGTCACGTGTTTAGACTGCGTGGGTCCGCTTGGAAGCGGATGTTTTCCAATAGATACTGTAAAGGTATTTTCCTTATGATTTTCTTTCGGTGATATTTTCTTTTCTCTAGCTTACTTTATTGTAAGACTACAGTATATAATATGTATGACATGCAAAATATGTTTTAATCAACTCTTTATGTTTCCAATAAGCTTCTGGTCAGCCGTAGGGTGTTAGTTAAGTTTTGGGGGGAATGAAAAGTTATACATCAATTTTCGACTGTGCGGGGGGTTCAGTGTCCCTAGCCCCTGCATTGTTCACAGGTCAGGTGTGTACACAGGCTCATCTCTGCATAATTGCATAACCATCGTGTTTAACAGAATGTTTATATAAATGTAGGTGTTTAACAGGCATGGCAAGTGCATCGCATGCAAGCTCACACTGCGCCTCCTCCCTCCAAGTCCTGGCCGTCCCCCAGGCCCGCTCAGTTCATGGAAACCCCGTCCTTTCACTTCCTGGAGCTAAAAGTCTCGCAGTCATCCTGGACTCTTTCCTTGCTCTCTACCCTACATCCAACCCCATCAGTAAAGCTGTTGGCTCTGCCGTCCAAATATGTCTGGATTCTGCCCAGGTCTCATCCCCTCCCCCACTTCCACCCTGGCCCAAATCACCCTCCCTCTGACCAGTTTCTCTGCCTTTAGATCCCTCCCGTCTACGGAATATAAATTGGATCCTGCAGGGTGGGGCAAACGTAGGTGTATGAACCACTGCTCGTGTGGAGAATAATACAACGCTTCACATATAATAATAGGAGAATAAACTTTCGTACACAACTGTGGACTTACTTTTGCCCTACCCTGTATTACGTCTGTCCAAAACTGTTCATCTCATGTCCCGTGTCATTCAGAGAAAAAGCCAAAAGTGTTTCTGAGAAGACCCAAAAGGCCCGTCTGGTGCCCTGTCTCCATCACCCCAGAATCTTTGGCCTCCACTGGCCTCTTTCTTCATGGTCCTGCACGCCAGGCAGGCTTCTGTGTCGAGGCCCATTTTTTGCCTGTTCCCCTCTTCCCCTGTCTGTCCAAGCCATTTACCCCTCATCTCTTTGTCTCTTTCAGGACTTGGCTCAGGATCCCCCCTCTCTCTGAGAACTTCCCTGATTACCCCCCATTTAACATGAAAATACCCACCACTAGAATTTCTATCCACTCTCCTGGGTTTATTTTTGTTCGTGGCGCTTACCAGCATAAGACGTGTGATCTGTGCCCCTTAAGACACACACATGCATGCATAGACTCATATGTGCAATTCCCGTGCACACATGTTAAAGTTTGATTTTCTCCTGTGAATCTGTCTCCGTAAATTTGACTGTTAGCCCAGCTGGAAGAGATTAGAAGGTGGGAGGAAATATATTCTTTTTTTTTTTTTTTTTAGCCCCCGCAGTAGCAAGGAGAGTTCTTGACAGATACCAATTCCATGAGAACCTTGCACAGTAACATATTCTTTGCTTCATCGTTACTGAAACTGTGCATGTTTGTGTATTTGTAAGGGGAGCGTATACAAATGAGGAAAGTAGCAGAATAAGGCTAAGACGGTAAGGAGGGGCAGGTTCTCACAGGTTCCGGAATGTCTTCTCGTGGCTTCGGCTTTCAGCCTGAAGGCAGAAGGCAGCCCCAGAAATGTTCCGAACAGCGGATCGGTGTGGTCAGACTTTGAGGATCACCCCGCAGGTCCTGCAGGACGCGGCGTGAAATTCGGCCAGCATGAACGTGGGGGGCTCTGCCTGCGATGAGGAGCCGGTGACTGAGGTTCCGTGACCATCCCCAGGGAAGATGGAAAGATGCTTCGGGCTTAATTAGCGGGTGAAAAACACAGGATTCAGTGACTGATGCGTTGTGCTGGAGGATAATCTTCAACATCAGGTAAAATCGTGACATAAAGATAGGAAACGGACTCGCTAAGGATTCTGCTTCACTCATTCACTCAATGTGAGAACGAAGCAGAACAGTATAACCAGTTCAAAGGGCGATCTGTGGAGTGTGCACCGTGTGCGAACTGCGCCAGCAGAGGCAGAAGCAGCTTTGCCCGCGGTGGGGGAGGGACGTCGAGGGAGCCCCTGCTGAAAGGGACAGGACTTTCATCTTTATGGACGAGAAGCATCGTGTGTTTTCATGCCTTAACACTCTAGAGTGGAGAATGTCTCCGACAAACCCGAGGCAGGTCCTTGGACATGTGTTATAGCATGCAGAGCTTCCCATCAAAGCACAGATGTTTTTCCCGGTGAGCGTGGGAGGGTGTGGGGGGTATGGGTGTGAGTGAGGGCAGGGGTGGAAGGATCGAATCTACTGTGGCTCACAATCTTTGTCTGAGCAACTGACTGAGCCGTGTCCACTGAGTGCGCATCTATGATGGAGCAGAAACATTGAAAAGCAGGATAGCCTGCTTTTTATACTTAATAATTTACTAGTAGCATTTTTCCATGGTATAAATATTCTCTAACAATATCATTTTTAATGATGGCAATTTCCGGTTTACAGGTATGCCATAATTAATTAAACCAGTCCCCTGAAACATGTAGTGTTTCCAGTTTCCATGCTGAAGAGTCCCATTCCCGCATGTTTGCATAGTTCCTTAATTATTTCCTCGGGGGGAAGTTCCCAGAATTAATATTTCCAGGTCAAAGGGTAGGCATAATTCTGCCTCTAGAAAGGTTGTCCTCATTTACTTCACCATTAGCAAAAGCCTGACTCGGCCAATTTATTGCCTGTGGGGGCTTTTACGGATTTTTACTCTTCTTTATAAAATTTTTATTTTATGATTCATTATCCCATTTTTCCTTTCTGGTGTTATTTTTCTGCAGTGAATTTAAAATGTTACCTTGCTACCTAGTGTGACACCGTCTTCAAATGAGCATTTCTTGCCTTGCAAATGAAAGGTATGCGATGCGAATGGTAGCACGGAATCATGTTGTTTGCTCATTAAAAGGGTTTTTTTTTCCCTCTGTGAAATACAGATTCTGAGCCAGCTCGTTATTTCGGGAAGGGGGTTGGTAGCAGCCCACAAGTGACGATTCAAGGGTGCCTGGGCACCCCTCCTTTTACATTCTTCATCTGTCACCGTCTGCAGTCCCGTAATGACAGTTACCCCAAGAACCAGAAAGTTATAACCCTCTGGGTCCCAGAGATCAACCAGGTCAAATTCTTGAGTTGGGAAAGGAGAAGCGTTCAGACGATGGCAGAGGGAGGGGAACTGTCTTCTGGGCTCATTTTTATCTCCTGTTTCTCCTTGGTTAAGGTCTCCTCCCCTTTTACTTCCAGACTGCATTATTCTGGGCCGTTTTCTGTGGCTGTTGGACTCAAAATAGCAACAGAAGAACCCCAAGACTCTGGGAGGGCAGCTGGCGCCTCTGGCCGGCATCAGTGGCCGAGGTGGGGCTGTGTGTTCCTGGGGAAGTCACCAGTCAGCCCCAGGCAGTGGGCTGCCTACGCCGGCAGGGAGGCGGGAGCCAGACTTCACTGCGGTCGTAACTAGTAACTAGTCGGAACGAGAGGCTGACAGCTCAAGGGGCAAGGGAGGCCAAGCGAAGCTGAGAAGTTGCAGGAGATGCTCCCAGCGTAGTTAGAAATACTTAGCACATTTGGGTTTCTGGACTTTCGTGAAGGATGCTGAATACTTTGTCACTTAAGGACAGAGAGGGTGCAATTCTTTTAAAAGCAAACACTTCTTGCAGACCGCTAAACTACCATGGCATCTTGTGTCCTGGACTAAGGTCTTAAAGACTCCACTCTCAGAAATCCTTCATTAAAAACTATCTCCCTAGGCGAGCGCTTGGTGCCAGCGAACTAACACTCACAAATGCAGCCCCGGCGCAGTCAGCTGGAGCATCATCCAGGCACCAAAATGTTGTGATCCCCGCTCAGGGCACCTACCTAGGTTGTGGGATCCGTCCCCGGTCGGGGTGTATACAGGAGGCAACGGATCGGTGTTTCTCTCTCACATTGACGTTTCTCTCTCTCTTTCTGTCTCCATGCCTCTGAGGATTTAAAAAAAAAAATCACAAATGCAAATGTCACCCTTGAAGCAGCTCTGCTGTGAAGTTGTCGTCCAGATGACAGAGCGTATGGTTACAACTGAATGTCTCTTTTTAGAGTAGGTGAAGAATGCAAATAAACTTCCTACAGGCAGCTTGATCCTCGGCATACATTTGCGCATCCCTAGGAGTCCAACTCTTCCGTGGGAATCCTGGGGTGACGGGTAAGGGCTTGTTCTCCCGAGCCAGGCACCCCAAGGCTGCAGCCCTGGCTCCTTTCTACAGGCTTCCTGCTCTTGAGGCAGACTTAGTGAGTGACCTCCCTGTGGCTGTGTTTCCTCCTTGTAACACAGAGTGGTGGGGGAGGGGAATAATAGCCCCTGCCCCTTGGGGTTGTTGGAAGGGGTAACTGAGGCAATGCACCCAGCAGCCGTAGCCCATGCCGGGTGCTGATATTAACGTCCTGCATGAGAAAGAGATTTGATTAGTTTAAGAGAGTAAGTGAAAACAAGGTTAGGGCATGAGAAACCAGGCTGCATGCTGTGGCTGAGGGTATATCTTTAGGGGATAATGCTCAGAAAAGAAGAGAAAGCCGGTGTGGTTACAGAAAGGGGGTGCCGGCCAAATGGAAAACAGCCCCTTTCTTCCAAGCTCGCAGTGAGTTCGTAGAATACGGAAGCTATAAAAAGCTAATTATAGCCAAGGGCAGAGATGGGCTGCTAAATTTCTGCCTGTGAGCGTCCATGGTAGAGCAGGCATTCCTATCCGTGGGCAGGGCAACCAGGAAAATGGTGGAGGGCTACAAAGGCATCAGGCCAACACTTTAATGTAATTTGATTGCAGTGAAATTTTGACTTGTGGCGAGATGTGGAACATACAGGGATTCTCCCCGGGGCACATTTCTTCCTGTTCCCGCCCCCCAGGAAGGACACGCCAAACAGTGTTAACGTTCGTCGGAAGGTGACCAGAGTTTAGACAGTTGAGAAATATGACTGTGGACCACAGGGTGGCAAATTGTGGCCTGTGGCCCTTGTCTGGACCAATGCCTGGTTTTTAAATAAAGTTTTATTGGAAGGTAGCCACCCCATTCCCACCCACATGTATTCTATAACTGCTTTCATGAGTTTAGTAGTTATTACAAAGACCTACACCATCAGAGACTAAGATATTTGTTATCTGGCTCCTTATGGAAAAAGTTTGCTGACTCTTACCTTACCGTAGATCAAAAGACCCAAATGGTCACATCTTAGTTAGATTTCCTCTTTTTTTTTGAGCTTACATAGAGGCAGTATATAATTTTTTTTCAACAGGAATTTTGTGATCAAAATTTGCTTTCTGTTTTCTTCATAACTGCCCCCGGACCCTCTGGAAGTTTAATTTGTGACTCTATTGTTCAAGACGTTGGGATAGACTGCTGATACAATTAGGACCTCTAAACAAATTCTTAGTTGTTTTAACTGCTTTTTGGAACTGGAAATCCTGGTGGATTGACCAGAATGTTCTTTGTTAGGAAAAAAATGTTAATAAAAAATGTCAGGCATTTGAAACCAGAGCTAAGTAATGATGAAGGATATCAAGTTTTCAAGAGAGGAAAGACAGTGAAAAAATAGTCAAATCGTTTAAGGGGCAGTGACAAGTTAAGGCTGAAAGCGAGGTGTGATAAAACCAGCACCAGCGACAAAAGGCACACCGAAGACCATTTTCATGGAACTCCTAAATCTGGTGGGTGTCCGTCCAGGTTGTCACAACTCTCTGATGAGTTTATCTGCTCTAGCGTCCACAATGGCTGGTGTGGACTGACTCACCTGAATCTGGGGCTTTGAAGATACTCGTAAATCCTCATGTTCTTGAAATGTGCAATCTCGGATTGGCGGGCATTCATCTTTAGCAGTGTTTCTTACTTTGCGTGCCAGAGGACATTTGGCAATGTCTGGAGACAGGGTTGGTTGTCTACTGAAGTTGGGGGAGCGTGCTCCTGGGATTTCTGTGGTGGAGGGCTGGCCGTGTTGCTACCAAATGTCCTACAGGACAGTCCCCAGCTGCAAAAAATTATCTTGCCTACAAGGCCAATAGTGCCAAGACTGAGAAACCCTGATGCGCAGGAGGGGGTGAGATTTCTCAAAGTGAGAATTATTCTGTCATCAAATTCTCTAACAGGATGTTTATCATGGGATTGCCTATTCTTTGTGGCCATTGAAATTCCTCTTTCCTATTGTGGCTAGGATAGAAGTTTCCCCCTTAAATTAAAAAAAAAAATTAGTTAAAAAAGTCTACAGAAAGTTGTTAATAAAAAGTGGTATAGATGGTGTGCAGATATGTTGTTTAAAATATGAAAGGGATAGTTGAATGGATGAGTTTTAAGAAAAGAACTGTCCTAAGCTGTTAAATGAATGTCATTATTGCAACGTGTCTTCCTTTTCACCTTTTAACAACGTCAGTGTTAATCCAGCTCATCTCCACACCTTACCACTGTCAGGGTCCTGAGTCCCCCTGTTTCATTTTCTCTAAACAATACCGAGATAGTTCGAGTAAGTTTTTAATCCTTTGGTGCTACGTGGCTTTTCTCGTGTGCTCGGGACAGAAAGTGCGTGGCAGTGGAAATGGGGAGTCAACCCTCCTGAGCAGATGAGAGTTTCACCTTCCGTGTGCCTCTCAAACTCAAGACAGCCCCCCCACCACCACTGCCACGGAGGCCACTGATGGGAAAGCACAGCCCTCACAGGCCCTCATTCTGGAACATTGGCTGGGGACCTCTTTGAGGGCGGTCCCAGTGGGAAGCACTGTATTGTCTGAAAGTCCTTATGCATATTTATGGGTTGGCTTGCAAATTGCAAACGAGAGTACTTGGGGAATGAGTTCAAGAGCAAATTTGTCTGGCTGCACCCCAAGAGGCCCTGATTCAGTAGACCTTGGCTAATCTCTAGGAATATGCATGTTTAACAATTACTGGGAGTGATGCTGGGCCAACCGGGAGAGCCGAGCCGTTTGTTTTCATCTATTGCATGTTGACTTCCTAGCCAATAGTTACAAGCAATGTTGCATGCGAATTTGTACGGTATTTATGTTTGCAGTTATTTGATGATAACTTTGCACCTTCCCCCCTACTGCTTAATAAAAACAAAAGAAAAACAAACAAACAAAAAAACCCCCTGAGAAACAAAAATCCCCTGAGCTTCATACAGATGGATTAGATGGCAGTCATTAGACATGCTGAAACTGAGGAACCTTTAGCTTGTGTTCAACAGCCTTTGGACATAAGCCAGATAAATACTGGTTCAATTGTAAAGAAAATGAGCATCAATGAAAAGAGTTAGAAATGCCACCATTCAAGACTGGGTCTGAAAGATGAGGCATAATTAGCAAATTTTAACTAATTCGGTGACCACTATTTTCTTCAGTAGTGGCGTACTTCCTGCATACCTTTGGCATGCTCGATTTCTAACGCGTTTTCTAGGGTGTGCAGAAAAGAAAGTGGTTGCCAATAATAGAATGACAGTGAGAAGCCTATTTTCTACACCTTTTATTTGAACAATCCCAGTGACAGTCACTCTCCCTGTAATTACAGTAATCTGGTGGTTGTCAAGTTTTAAGGGAGCCGGGGTGTCTCATCCGCTATTCAGGCATAAGTGAGAAGTTGGTGAGACTTCTATTTGCCAACCGAAGTCCCGAGCACATTCATTTTCATGGCTGACTCTCCATCCTGAAAGGGATGCTTGAACTCTTTCCGATGATTCCTGTGAGTTGCGTTCTTAAAGTGACTTAGCGTAGGTGGTTGCATAGACTGCGGTCTGATGGTAGAAGCAGTAGGGCGGTGAAGCGTGTAGATGGCTGTCATTAGATTGGGCTGTAATTGTAAGATCTTGGGTAAGATCTGGACCTTTTTTTCATTAAAAAATTTAAGTGCTTTATTTTGAACTAATTATAGATTCACACTGTTATAGAAACATTGCACATGTTTCTCTACTTTTACCCAGTTTCCTTGGTGATACTGATGCAGGGTGCAGCCAGGAGGGGGGGGGTCCAAAAATAGGGATTTGGAGTGGGGCCCAGAATTCAGGGTGTCCAGGAAATATTAGAGGGACATATAAGATGTCCTCACCCCTTCCCCCACAGGTATGAGTTGGGGGAAGGGACACATGGAGCAGGGACATGCAGAGCTGCTAATCCATGGCATGGTCATTTAACATATTTATAGCCTTTGGCTGGTAGCTTAGATGTGTTAAATAGCTGTGACCATGCTCTGAGCCAGGGGGATGGAAAGGACTCCCCTCAAGACGTGACTGGGGGAAGAACCCCAAATCACAGCACCTGCGTGGGAGCTTGGAGAAGATTGGCTCCAGAAAATGGGGACACACCTGCCCAGACTCATGATGGCATCCCTCAAAAACTTGGAATATACGGGAATGCTGGCAGGTGTAACTGATTGTAGGAGGAGTTGGAAATGGGGGTACAGAAGAGATTTGGCGCCGGGATTTAAACGGAGACGCGGCAGCCATTAGAGAGAATCCACGTGCTTTCCCGAGAGTTAGGACCCTCACAGCCCTGTGAGGGAAAATCACCATGTGGCTTTAGCAGAGAATTGCCATGAGGTTTTGCCAGAGTGGGGACCCCTTCCCCACAGCTTTGGTAGAAGAAGGGCCACGCGGCTTTGGGGTGCTCCCTTTCGCTGCATGGCCTGGGAACAAGAGAGACTTGGCATGGAAGAAGGGTGAAAGAACTCTTGCCAGTAGGCCATGAGAAGGTGCCACATGGCTTTGGATTCATTAAAGATCCTGCCTGGACGACGACACAGCTGATGGTGTCCAGAGCCTGGATCCCGGACCTGTGCTTCTCTTTCTTGCAATTAGGTACCCTGACTTAGGGCAGAGGGAGATAGGAAGCACTGTGGGCGTCTGTGGGTATCCTAAAGGACTTTGATATTTTAATGAAGATGTTAAGTCTCTACTTTAACTCTGTATAGCATTAAATAAACATTTCCTTTCCTTTTCACAAATCTCCGGCTTTGAGAGGCATCTTTCCATAAGGCGGCGGACAATAACGGACCTTCTGTTGCTCTGTAACAATACCACCTTTGAAGTTACAATTCTGCATTATAACCAAGATATTGGCATCAATACTGTCAAAATACAGGCCAATTGATCACAAGGATTCCTCGAGTTACCTTCATAGACACACTCTTCTGCCCACCCCCATCCTTTCCTGACAACCGCTAACGGCTTTCTATAGTTTTGTCATTTCAGGAACGCTGTAAATGAAGTTACGCAGTATGTAACCTCTTGGGTTTGGTTTTTTCTGCCACTCAGCATAATTCTCTGAGGGCTCATTCAAACTGTTGCAGTATTAACAGTTCGTTTGGTCACATAGCTAAGTAATATTGCATGGTAGGGATTTTTGCCTAACAATTTCCCCATTGAAGGGCATGTGGGTCGTTTCCGGTTTTGTGCTGATACAAATGAAGCTGGTCTGAACGGTCTTGTTCGAATTTATTTTGCGGGAAGTTTGCGTTTCCCTGGGGTTGATTCCTAAGAGTGCGGCTGCTGGACCTATGTTGCGTATTTAGATTTTTGAAGAAATTTCCACACTGTTTCAGAGTGGCTGTCCCGGTTGACATGCCCGCCCTTGAGGTATGACGGGTCCAATTTCTGTGTATTCCTATCGCCTTTGGTGCTGTTATTATTGTTATTATTGTTTATTTCAGCCAATAGGATTGGTGTGTAATGATATCTCATTGAGGTTTTAATGAACATTTCCCTGACGGCTAATGATATGGAACATCTTTCCACGAGCTACTCAGTCATCTGTGTCTCCTCTTCACTGAAGTGTCTGTTTACTCTCTTTTGGTCCATTTTGTAATTGGATCGTTTCTTTACTGTTGGGATTTGAGAGATGTTTGTATATTCTAGATACGAATCCTTTGTCAGATAACGAGGTTTGCAAATATTTTCTCCCAGTCTGTAGCTCTCTTTTCATCTTCTTAACAGGTTTTCATGAAGCAAATGTTGTAAGTCCTGATGATGTACGCAATTTGGCAAGTTTTCTTTTATGGACTATGCTTTTGGCATGAAGTCCAAGAACTCTTTGTCCAGACCATAGTCCCAAACACCTTCTCCTTTTTTTCCCTGAAAGTTTTATAGCTTTGTTTCATATTTAAGTCCATTTTCGAGTTAATTACGTGTAAGATAGGCGTTTCTGGTCAAAGTGTTGGTTTTTCCGTCACGGATGTTCAGTGACCCCAGCCTCGTTTGTTTAAGAGCCTACTCCTCCTTTTAACGACCTCTCCATCTTGGTCTCCATGGTATAGCCCTGATAAATCAATGACTGTGCAAAATGAAAGCCAAAAGAATTGATTTTAATTACTATGGTATTGTACTGACACCTCTGGATGTTTCGGAATCGACATGCAGAGGCTGTCTCTTCCTCAGACTGCCAACGAAGTCTTTAGAATGTATCGGACCCAGGGTTCCCAGATTTAATTGCATTTGAAAGCAGGACATGTACCACGAATGCCTATATTATTTGAAATGATTTGAGGTTCTTATCTCTGGGACTTTTTTTTGTCAAATATTCCTACTGATAGTGTTATCAAAACATGAAGAAATTTGCTTTCAAATCCTTTTTTTTTCTTAATTTTAGTAATTGTCAGAATGATATAATACACTCCTGTGGAAACAATTTTGGTTTTTTAAATTTTATTTCCCCAGGCACCATCACATTTATGGCTTCTGAATATTTCACAGGTGAAACTATCAAAAGGAAAACATTTACATGCAAATGTCATTACATCGTATCTGAGTGAGTGGTGAAGCTGAACGCAGTCTTCATACTTTCTTTCAGATCTATCAGCGATGCTGGTTAGTATTCAAGAAAGCCTCCAGCAAAGGTCCAAAGAGACTGGAGAAATTTTCCGATGAACGAGCTGCGTATTTTAGGTGTTACCATAAGGTAAGACTCCGTTGCTCTAGCTTTCCAGAGATCTCTTCACAGGTAGGTAACCCAAGTTCACTGAGTCTGGAAACCTGTCTAGATTATTTGACCAAAGTACAAATCTTTTTTTTTTCCAAGCACAAAACAACTCTAAAATAATATCTGCTTGCTAATTGTTTAAAATAATTGGCCACTAACGTTCACGGCGGCATGGATGGACCTGGAGAGCATTATGCTAAGTGAAATAAGTAAAGGACAAATACCATATGAACTCACCTATAAGTGGTACCTAATCAACAGAACAAATAAGCCAGCAAAATAGAACCAGAGACATTGAAATAAAAACAAACTGACAGTAATGAGGGGGGAGCAGGGAGGGTGATATCAGGGGAAAGGAGGGGAAGTGTCATCAAGGAACATGTATAAAGGACCCACGGACAAAGCCAAAGCGGGGATGGATTGAGGGTGGGGCGGGGGAGAGTGGTGGGGGGAAATGGAGACAACTGTACTTGAACAGCAGTTAAAAATCCAAATAATAATAATAATAATAATAATTGCCTACTGTAAAGTTATGTTAGTGGTTCCCTACTATTTGTTGTTGTTTTCCAGTCTCTCGTGTAAGACCTTATCGTGTTGTTTTCTAAATTTTCAAGTTGCATAGTAGACCCTATTGCAGCATCAAAGCCCCGTGAGGGTAAGGATTGGATCCCATGGAACCCAGCACAGTGCCTGGTGCAGAACAGACCTTCATGCAGAGCTTGGGGAGAGGAGACTGGGGTGGGGTCTGGGAGGGAGCTGGAAAACGGGTGATTGGTGGAGGAGGTGGAAGTACCACTAGTTTATTTCTTTAAGTTTGATGACTAAATTTCATTCAGATTTCCAGTTTCCTTAGCAGTAGTAGTGAGACTTCCTCACTAAAAATAGCCTTGTGTGTTACCATGCATCATTCAGAAGTAGGAAGTGCAGATCAATTCCAGGTGTACTTACTAATTGGATTCACAGATTGGCCACCTGTTTCCCTCCACACGGCAGTGTTTTCATGGTCTTTGCTACTGGGCGGCCCATGTGTTTTCTGTTTTCATGAAAAGGTGGGAGAGGCCCTGGGTAACACTACTTTTTCCCAAGTCTCTGGCTATCCTGTATTGGGAAAATACTAGTTTTTTGGCTATGGGGGGGGACCATGCTTATGGGTATGATAAAACATTTTAATTGTTTTGGGTTTTCCATATTGAAAATTCTTATCTGCATTTGGTGAGAATGCACCAGGGGGCTACTTGACATTTATGTAAAACCCGTAGATCCAGGAGCACAGAAATTTGGCTAAGTGAGGGAAAGTGGATAATCTCTCCTTTCATGCTAATTCTTCGAAAGTGGTGACTTTGCAGCATCTTATTAAGGACCCGTGTTGACACCTTGGTTTAGACAGTAAATTACTATGGTAATTTTTTTATAGCAGCCTGATCAGACTCTTGTTCTGTCTGGTCCTTGTGTGTGGCACTTCCTTGTTTGGGCAGAATCCCGCATACATCTGGAAATACCTGATTCTTCACCGTCCCCTTTACCTCCCGTTCAGAAAGTAGGAAAAGGAAGAAACAGGCTACGCTTTGCTTACAGACCTGTACGTACCTGAGAGAAGAGGACAAGCAAGGAATGCTTTACAGAACCTCACAAACCCAGTCCCCCAGCAAATGGTGCTGGCTCTGTCCAATAGGCGTAGAGACTCCGAACACTTCTCGGAACCTTTGCCGCTACTGCTGTGGTCCAGGCCCCCGGGCTGCCGAGTTCTCAGCCCTCCAGACTCTGTCACATCCTCTGTCCATCACGTCATGATGGTCCAACTCACAGCCCTCAGCTGGGTCCTTGTGGTGGACTCCACACTCACGCGTTTTCACACCCTGCAGCCTGTTTCACTTGACCTGCGTCGTTTCTCCAACTGTCTTCACTCAGCTACAGGCACCCTGGGCTCCGGGCTTCCTGCCGGGTCTGCTGAGCACATCCTCCCTTGCAACTTGTTTTTCTCTTTCCTTGGAATCCTGTCCCAACAAATACTCATATAGCTCATTTCCTTCCTTCGCTCAAGTCATTGCTTAAGTTTCTCTCACCAAGTGAAGCCATTTCTTGACCCCATTATTTTAAATGGAACCCGTTGACACATCCCCCACCCCAACTCCCTTTATTTTTCTCTCTTACGCTTAGGTGTTTACTCGGTTGTTTCTTAATTGTCTTTGCCACCTGACCACCATACAATAAGGTCCCTAAGGGCAGAGATTTTTTTTAGCGGGGATGAGGGGAGGTTGGTGTGATTCTCTATTAGTTGTTGGTACCTGACACATTGTACGCACTTTTTACACTATTGGTTGGAGCGCAATGAATATTATCAGCAGAAGGCATGGCATACGTCTAGATGTTTTTGCTTCAAACTTCTGCTTAGCTTGCCAGAGAAAATCCGTACTTCAGACATCTAAGGCCAGGAGAAGGAGTTTTTGGTTTGGAGGAAATGGGGGAGTGAGGATGGGGCAGAAAAAGCCAGGACTGAGAAGTTTTCTGGGGACAGACTCAAAGGAAGTCCAAGTGGATTGAAGGATCCCCCTTGGACAGGAAACAAGCAAGGGGAGATGGAGGACAAACTTGCCTTGTTTCCGACTTCTCCCTCCTGGCTCTGGAATTTAATATGTAAATCTTTGCGGAACACGGTAAGCCAATTCTCTTTCATCTCTAATAATCATTAACCAAAGTTCAAAGCATCAGAACGGAAGAATTATCTACATTAAGCCTCCAAGTCCTTGATGAGTTCCTGTAGCGGATTCATCCTTCTTATTCTTTTAGATCTGATACATTTCGTATTAATCTCTTGGGGCACACAAAAAGCTGGAGTAACTCTTGAGATAGGCATTTTTTTTTTTAATCTAAATGCTGTGTAATTTATGAATCTTGTTAATAAAATAGTGGGGTTGTAAGTAGCACACCGTGACCAGATTGCAGAGTGTATTCAACTATAGATAAAGCCATTTCCAAAATAAATGAGGGCTTGTACCTTGTGCTGTTTGGTCAATCCGGAGGTGGTGTGACTTCAGTGGGCTTATCTGTCCTGCAGGGAATCTGTAGCATTTGTGAGAACACAGTGCTTCTTTCATTTCATTTGTAAAGATATTATTAAGGAAAAAAAAATGCCAGTTTTGCCTATCTGATCCTTCGTAGAAGTGTTAAAACAAGAAATTGGCTGCAGAATTTTGAAAGTCGGTGCCTTCCTTACTGCAGATGGAGCCAGCGGTGCTCTCGTGCCAACGCTGGAAAATAAATATATGAATAACGCACACACAGAGCAAGTCACTTTTCATTTCTTTACCTCCCGCATGCAGCGCCCCCAAGCACGGATGTCTGGCTAGCAGAGATGCCCGTGAACTTGATGCACTGTAATTGCAACTCTGTTACCACTTCAGTGACTTCACCTATGCGGTCCCTTCTGGTTAAGCCCAAGCCCACCATTGTCCTGCAGGAAGTCAAAGGCGTTCTCCATCACCAGACGGGGTTGAGCGTTTCTTGGCGTAGTTTTCCTTTGTTTGTAACGAGGAATAATTGGGAAGGAATCGGAGTGGAAGGAAGGCTGTCTCTTTCTTTTCAAACCAAGGCAAGCGGTGTGGCGGAAGCGTGCGGGACCCGGACGAGGGAGAGCTGCTTTCTAATCCTGGCTTTGCTGCTCTGGGTATCCTGCACATGGCTCACCTTCTGTGTCAAGGTGACCTCCAGGGCCACTCACGTTGTGGCTCCTCCATCATCATTGCAGGGTTCAGTTCGCCTTGGGCCAGAGGGACAAATCCAACTAGTTCCCAAAATGTGCCTGAGAGAGTGCGGCAAAGGAGAATTCTGGGAGGGCCGGGGTTCTGTGGTCGAAGTTTGAGAATGGCCGCCTTTCCATCCCATGTCTGAGGTTCCTAATCCACGGTAACTTACAGAGGCTCTGGGGAGTTCTACTGTTAGGATTTTACCCACTTTTTTAACCAGATTTTTTCTTTTTACCATTATGTCTGACAGGTTTTTAAATGAAGTTTAAATACTAGTGTTTTTTGTGGTTGTACACATTTTCTCTCATTCTATAGCTTATCTTTTCATTCTTTTAACAGGGTCTTTTCAGAAACAAGTTTGAATCTTGATGTGGTCTTGCTTTGGGATTTACACTCTCGTGGGTCACGCCTTTGGTGTCAAGTCTAAGCACGCTTTGCCTAGCCTTGGATTCTGAATATTTTCTCCCAGTTTTGTTGTTTAAAAGTTTTTAAATGTTTTATAGTTTTAAGTGTTACATTTAAGCCCATGGTCATTTTGGGTTTAATTTTTGTGTAAGGTGTGAGATGTGGATTTTCATTCTTTTTACTGATGGCTGTGTAATTACTCCAATACCATTTGTTGAGGAGTTTTCTTTCCCCATTGAATTACTTTTGTGCTTTTGTCAAGAATCATTTGCATGTTTCAGCATGGGCCTATCCCTAGATTCTCTGTTCTTTTCCGTTGAGCTACTGTCTACCTCTCTACTAATACCATACTTTCTTGTCTGTTGTAGATCTAATCCTTAATATTTGGTAGAATGATTTCTTCCACTTTATTCTTTTTTAAAACTTTGTTTTAGCTCTTCTAGTGCCTTTCCATACCATGCTACAATAAACTTATTAGGATTTTTGAAAAGAATTACATTAAACCTATCCATCAAATCATGGGAAAACTGACATTTTTTCTATGTTGGGTTTCTCAGTTCATGGACATGGTGTGATGCTCCATTTATTTGAGTCTTCTTTGAATTCTTTCATCAGCATTTGTAATATTCAGCCTCCACGTCCTGTCCACATTTTGCTAAGTTCATACCTAATTGTTTCATTTAATTTGGATTAAATTTAAAGCCTTTTGGGTTAAGTACTTGGCTTGTATAAGTCATTTTTGACCTATAATGTGATAAAGCAATCATCTAGTTTCAATTATTTTTTTCAGTCCCTCACTTATTTGACCAGTCATTTGAAATGGTTGGTTTTCCTGGCCTTTTGGGAAGAGACTCAGGTTTTAAAAGGTTTATGAAAATGTAATCCTTTTACTTTGTCACTAGCGTGCAAGTTTGTTTGACTTAGTTATATTTTTAAGAAACACACACATATCGGTAGCAAAATAAGAACAAGACAGAAGCAAACTTCACCTACAAAGTTCATTGAGTGCAAATATCTCTCCCTTCATTTACACTTACTTCTTCCATGAATTCCTTAAGGGTGCATATCTCTCAGACGTGTTCTATATTATTTGACATTTGTGCGGAAACGTTTGAATGTAATCCAAGTCCCCACAGAAGGTCTCAGAGGTAAATGATGTCAAAAGAAAAAGGGTGGGTTTTTTTCAAGTTAGTGAAAAATTAGTCAGCGGCTGTTTTGCTCTGAGAGACATCACGGGTTGTGGTCGGCCCAGCCAGCCACTGGGCACGGCTTCCGTTGATGAAGCATGGACATCCACTCGCCTTCTTTTAAAATATTTGGCAGGGTCCTTTCTCTTTCTTTTTTCAATTTCTCTCTTTCTCTTTCTTTCTTTCTTTCTTTCTTTCTTTCTTTCTTTCTTTCTTTCTTTCTTTCTTTCTTTCCTTCCTTCCTTCCTTCCTTCCTTCCTTCCTTCCTTCCTTCCTTCCTTCCTTCTCTCTTTTTTGCTCTTCACTCTTCTTATTCTTTAACTTGTAAACATCACACCACGCTCCTTGTAACCAACTTAAACAATGCTGAAGTGTGTGCAGTCAAATGAGGGAAGACCCTGACCGCGGTCCTCGTCCTCAGTACAAACACTGCTGTCGGGTCCGGGCACGTTTTCAGACTGTTTTCTCCGTCTGTACAAACAGAAACGTGGTCTCTCTCGTATGGAGACCTATTCTTAGAGCAAGAGTGGAGTAATTCATGACATACCGTATGTGCTTATTTAAGGAGACCATGATTACAGATGCCCCCAGGACACTGGGGGTGAGTCTGGAGTTCCTCTGTAACTTTGGGCAGCAGTTCCTTTCAGAGTCAGGATGTCATGGGTCCTGAGGTACATTCAATGGCCGTGGCAATAGCAATACACCAGTCCCCTTTCGCTCACTCTTTGACTATAAGTCTAAGTCTATAATTAGCGTTGTATTGATGACACCTCGTTAATGTAACAGTTCTGGAGTAACCTTTAATATTGGTGTACCTTAATCTGTTTAAAAATACCCAAACTGGTAGGCAAAATGTTTCCAGTTCTTTTTAATACACATTCTATTACGGTAAAAATGTGCATCTATCTTTGTGTGTCCATGTTAATCTTTCTGGAAGAAAAAGCCTTAGAAGTGAGATCAGAGGCTTTTATTCTCCACACTTTTAATTTTTTGTAACACTGCCAAATTGTGTCCAGATAGGTGATACCAAGTCACACCCCCATTGACAGCATAGGAAAGTGCCCTTCGCCCCAGATTCTATTCTCTGCATAAAATTTCAGGTGCAGACTTTTCAGTTTAAGTGGTGCCTTTTTTTTTTTTTTTTTTGGTGTGTGTGGCTTTTTATTTTTAAGGAAGACACAATGAATGGATTATTGAAGTTATTTCACATGGACAAATAAAGACCCGCTCTTCAGGCAGACAGTTCAGATTTATGACTCAGACAGGCACTGGTCCAGTTTATTTTAAGTGACCCAGGGCATGTGGCTATTTTGGGAAAGAATGGAACCATCTATCTGGGGGTTGGGATAGCACTGTCTAGACTGGTTCTTTCTTAAGAAATCCTTTATACAATGTTTGCTTAGACTGCTGTGTTCAGGGTCCTGAGGGGAGGCTCATGAAGAGGAATGTTTTGTGGTGAACAACTGGAGAGTAGACCTGAGCATGTCCCTTTTCATTTGCCTGTCCCTGCTGGCTGGCACTGTGTCTTAAAACCAGTGGTACTCTTCTTAGGAAAGACAATATGGAAAAGTTTAAAGGTTTGGAGCACAACGTAAGAAATATTCTGGGAATTTTTAACAGAAATGTTTATTAGGGCATTTGAGAGTACTCTGAAATTTAACACATAATAATATAAAAACAAGTGTTGCAACAAAAACAATAGCAAGAATAGTGTAATTGATTATTTATTTTATTACTTGAGGAAACATTATGAACCCCCAAATGGATTGCTTTCATATTACTTTTATTTTCAAAGACAACCTGCAAAAGTTAAAGGGGCTTGTGCCTCTTCATTTTCAGCAGGGTAATGGCTTTATTTAAAAAAAAAGAATAAAGCAATTGGAAGCTTCTGCAGAGCTTTGCAATTTGCGTATACAAAGCGAATTGCTCACTTAATTCATTCAGTCCCATAAGGGGAAAATAATTAGGATACAGCCTACAAAAAAGCAAGGCAGCAAATTGCCTTTTTAGGTAGCGGTCTCATTTTCACTCTGTAAATATAAATAAATCATCATCTGTACATTACTATAAGTGAAAGAAGGAGAAAAATTGGAAATCCAGTCCTTGTTTCCTTAAATGGATTTTGACTTTGCAGCACACCAGAAACATACTTAAAATTCCCACACAATGCCTACTAATTGCATGATTCTGACAGGAATGTACCAGTTACTCAAGGGAATGTATGCTTAAAAAATTTGATTGTCTTAATCTTCTCTTGAAATACCAGAGGAAATGTAACAGTCTCTCTATCTAGTTACAAAATAATCCATTTGGAAAATTGAATTGTGTAATTTGTAATTGTTTTCCAAGTTGTTAATGCAGAACTGTATCGATAGCAAATTAAAGTTTTAAAGTATGGCTGCTTTGTTAATCACTGGCTGTTAAACATTTATGTCAATTAATATTATCACCTAGGATGAGTAAGACATCTGGAGTATGGCTTTAAACGGCCAAAATAATTTGACGGTCCTTATTTGGGAGCCCCTAATTGGATGGCATACTTAAAGATTTATCAGAAATTTCGGAGAGTGTTGAATAATTTTTCTTTGATGGAGTCATAAGACTTGGTATTTTTGATAATCAGAAAACTAGAAACCAGGAACTGCATAGTGATTAAGTAACTCTTAAATCTTTCTCCGTCTTTCCATTCCTCCAGTTCCAACCCAAGCTATAGTGGTAATCCACCAACTGCCCGGTTGTCTGCTGGCCTCTAGACATCATCTCTGTCCTCAGATCAGGTTCCCATCCTTCCCAAGGTTAAGGCCACCATGGATGGCCAAGCCAGCTGTTCACGGCTTAACTCCAGGGGGCGCCACTATCATCAATTCCCTGTGACAGTCACTATGTCGTCCATTCTCCATTTTTACTAGATCAGGGATTCTCAGCACCAACACTATTAACATTTTGATGGGGGGGGGAGCTGTCCTGTGCATTATAGGATGTTTAGCAGCATCTCTGGCCTCTATCCAGCAGATTCCAGTAGCACCCCCAGTTGTCACAACCTAGCATGTCTCCAGACATCGCTACTATTACCCATGCAGAGGAGAGGGGTGTGGAAGTCTCCCCCAGGTTGCGAACCACTTGCTCTACAAAAGAGTCTAAAACACAGACGCGGCCCTTTCATTTACCTGCTTAAAACTCTTCGGTGCACGCTCGTCGGACTTCCCGAGTCCCACGGGACTCCCGGCGGTGGCGCCAGCCCTCTACGGGCTGGTCCTGGCCCGCCCGCTCCGTGTTTGATCACTCAAACTGCAGTCCCATGACTGTGCATTGTGGATCCCTTTGCCTAGAAATTCACCTTTCTGTCTCATCAGCCCTTGAGTGCCCTTCATGACGACCTGAGGAATAACAAGGCCTGACTCAGGAGCGGCTGCCTCCCTGTGCCTTTTCTGTGTGTTCATCTGGTGGCAATTTGGTGGTTCAGTGGAGGGTAGTCAGGCCGCCTGTGTTTGCTCCCGTCCACCTGTTGGCCAGCGGGGTGAACTAACGAACCGCTGGAAGCCTCAGCATTCTTGCATGTGCTGTGGGCACAGACAAGCAGCTGTAGTTAGAAATGTGGAACACTAAATAGCGGGATCGCCATGAAGTGCACAGAACCCAACATCTGGCGTGGAGGTAAGAGTCTACCTGCCTGGAGTCACATCCTGCCTCTGCCCCTGTTTGGGATTTGTCCAGCCTTGGGCATGGGACTGGCATCGCTGCGCCGCGGCCCCCTTGTCACCGCAGGAGAACACGGAACGTGTGCTCATGGAGGGTCTGCACGGTGTGAGGCGCCGTTCTGGGCCCTAGAGGTTGGGGGAAGGGGCAGAGAAGAAGGAAATCCGAGTGTAAATATCCGGTCTGTCATTGGCGTGACGGCTCAGTGCTGAGTTAAAGCAGGTGAGAAGTATGGAATGAGGGTGTGGCCCTTTTACGTGCTGCGCCCCGGAATGGAGTCAGTGAGAGGCGAACCTGTGACCAGCTGGGCGTGGCAGTGGCTGGAGAAAGAGTGTTTCTAGACAACAGAAGGGGGACACGCTGAGAAGAAACGTTGCTTCCTGGGACAAAGAGACCACGTAAAGAAGATGGACGTCATTTAGGCTTTTAAGACAAGGAAGCGATAAATTGGTCACTGCCTTGGTTTCAGGAGAGGTGTCCCTTCAGTGTCGTGGCCGCTAGCATCACAATAGGCTGTATTTGCAGAGAGGTGGGCAGGAACACTCCGGAAGTGCCAAAGAGCGGTCCAGTCGATGAGCAGCACCTGTATGGAGCCGTCACCGTGCAGATTGAGTCCTTCCAGCTATTGAGAGAGACCCGTGTCTCTCCGAGGAACGCAGGGTGTGCGGGAGGAACACACAGCTGCAATGCATGTTGAGCAAAGTGAACCCAGGTTTGTTCAGACTGATTTTCAGGCGGGGCTGTCCAACCAAATCAGCCTGCTAAAGCCAAAAGCACACCACCAGTGAAGTGGCCTTCTGTCATCCCCACGTCGGTCCAGGAAGGGCAGGATGGACCACCTTCCCCATCTGCCTCGAGTCTGTGGGAGGGAGGCTGCCTCACTGCAAGGGGGAGGTTGGAAGGCCCCATAAGACGCTATGCAAGTGCTCCCCAAAAGCAAAGAGTCGCCGATAACCCTTCTCCACAGGCTCCAGAAGTATAACCTAAGTGGACCCCCAGATTCACCTGGGCGTGGCGTTCTTCAGATCCTAACCAACTAGTCAGAACTTGCGGTGGTGGTAACAGCTACCTGGCTGTCCTTGCCGACATGGCCGTGAAGGGACGGATGACTGTGTGAAGTCATAGTGACATGGCTTCCTTCTCCGGTGAGCTACTCAGTTGTCTACAACAGCTCACCGATGGACGGATCCAGGTTGAAACCAAGGATGAGGATGGTGGAATGCATATGGGGTGTACGGTGGGCATTTATACCAGCTTAACAGACAGAGCGAATTCTACGTAGTTGAACTGCTCACCTGATTCAATGCTGTAGCTACACATTTTGAAGTAATGCATAATAATAGTGATTCTAGTAATATCTACGATCTGTGTTTCCAGATTACTTTCATAAAAAGCAGTATGGGTGGGAGCAGTGAAAGTATCTTATATTTACCTTAAATCTGTCCATCATACTTGTATGGGCTCAGGTCGACAAACCGATTGGATTAAAAGGAATAGTACTTTGCAGATAAGAGTCTTCCATGGATGCTAAGAATTTCCCTGAGAGATGGTTGGGAAATAGGATATTCACACGATACCAGAAAAACCAGTAGAAGAATTGCTATTTTATGATGGAGAGAAGTGGCGACGACCGCCCAGGGGTCAGACAGAGCCTCGCTAATCAGGGATGCCCAGACACGATGTGCCTTCCGAGATGAGGCAGGGTGAAGCCCGCAGGCTCTCTGACAAAGAGTTCTTAACAAAAATGTTACCTGAATCTCATCAGGCCTTTCCTAGTAACTTCCACTTCAGAAGAAACGCTGGGAATAGAAAAGTTAAGGGCACCGGGGAAATGCAAACGTCTAGAACGTGGAACAGTTTACCGACATAATCTTCTCAAAATGGTAGTGCTGTTTGCAGGATGTGGGACTCGTCCGAGTTAAAAGTGACTCAGACGTAGGAAGAGATGTGGTGTCCGCATGGTCACTGGATCCTGGATTGGTGACGGCAGAGGGCGTGGGCCCAGCTCGGAAAGACCTGTGGGGACTTTCCGGGAACTTTGAACATGGGATGGAAATTAGATGATACAAAGAATTCTTTCCTGTTTTCTTAGTTGTGAAAAATGACACTGAGAAGATAAGAACCTTGTTCTTTGTAAGAAATATTTGCGGAAATTGTGTCTATGCCTGCAATTTTTTTTCAAATAATTCAACCAAAACCAAGCGTGTATGCACATATACATGGACACGCACCAGCACTCACCTATGTATGTGCTTAGAGAGATGAAGCAAATAAAATGAAGTTGGCGAAATGTTCCTAATTGTCGATCCTAGGTGCCTGGTGTACGTTGTCCCGTTGTCCCTCAGCAGACTTGTTCCCGGAGCCCCTGGGTACCGGTATCCACACAAGTCCCTTATGTAAAATGGTGTAGTACAGTATTATTCTTGCAGCTTTTTTGCTTGAAAATCTTCAAAATGAAAAGAAAAGAAAGATCATGGAAAAGAAAAGGACGAACTCGAAACTCCTAGAGCAACAAGCCGAGGGAGGAAAAAAAAAAAAAGAAAATCCAAAGTTTTTGCTTAAAAAAATGAAGCCTAAAGGAATCAGAATAAAAGAGGACTGAAATAATTCTCAAAAATGTCAACCTAAAAATTAATTTAAGTTGACTTAACACCTGTATTAAAAGACAGTGGCTTAGATTGGATAATATTATACTCCAACAATATATTTCTTAAAATCAGGTAATACGTTTTTCTGCAAGAGATTTATCTAAGCGAAAGCAAACACAGAGTTCAATGAAAACAGCGTGGTCACCCGCACAGCGGTGTGCTTGCTGCTCAGGTGCCAAAGTGTCTTCCGTATGTGACAGCAGGAATGAGTGTCGCAGCCATGTGTTGGGGGGGGGACTCCAGACACAGCAACATACAGAAAGGTTTTGAAGGGGCAGAACTAACCCATGCTGATGAAGGTCAGAGTAGTGGATTTATTTGTGGGCGGTACTGACTCAGTCAGTGGTGGTTTTGACTGAAATGTCTCATTTGTCTACGTGAGACATTTGTCTGTGTGGGTGGTGGCTACGCAGGTGTGTACACAGGTCCAGATTCTGGCCTGTAGTCTTGAGATCTCTGTCCTTCGCTGCACGTTCTTTACCCAGACTACCTGATATTTAGATTCCTGTGCTGGGCGTCCCAAGCAGAATTTCACTAGAGCAGAATTCTGGGTATAAACCGTGGTGTCACGTGTACCCAGATAAAAGCAAGTGCTTTCTGGAAAGCTGGATTTTCTTCAACCATTTTTAAAGGTTTTATTTATTGATATTTTAGAGAGAGGGGAAGAGAGAGAGAGAGGGAGAGAAACATCAATGAGTGAGAGAAACATCAGTCAGTTGCCTCTTGCATGTCCCCTACTGGGGACCTGGCCTGCAACCCAGGCATGTGCCCTGACTGGGAATTGAACCTGCAGCCTTTTGGTTTGCAGGCTGGCACTCAATCCACTGAGCCACACCAGCCAGGGCTCTTCAGCATTTTAAGGTCCAAGTAGAAAAGATGATTTTAGTTCACATGATCTTTTATTTTTCTGAGTTGACAAATACTTTATTTTTACTAAGGAACTAAGATTTGCATTCCTTATTTCCCGCTTTCTTTCACCTTTAAAGATATGGTTTACAATGGGCAGAAATGTCTTTGATATGTTTGTCTCCAAAACCACTGACATCTTTACTTCTCTTCATTTGTTCCCTTATTCACCCAATCATTTATTCATTCATTTATTTATTTTTAGTAGTTTTACTAAAAAAATATTTTAGTAAAAAATATTTTAAGGAGCACATGTCATGGAGTGTAGTATTAGGAAAAACATCCATATAGAGAAGCCAGCAGCTCAAGCTTTGGGCGTGGCTCCACCCTTCCCTGCGATCTGTGAAGTTATAATGGCTTCCTCTCTGATTCTTACGATTCATCCTTGTAATGGGATTAATGACAGTGCCAAGGGTGTTATGGCACCCTGAGGATTCGGGGTCATATTGTAACCATCAGACATTCTGTAGTTGGTGGAAGTGGGTGGGCTTCCTTCCTGAGCAGTGGATTTATGTCTATTACTGTTGAGCAAAGGGGTGGGGGGGGGACCCGTTCCCTCATTGAAGGAGATTGGCTCTACTTCAGTTTAATGAGACACTGTATGATTTCCTTTCAAAAGTTAAAAAAAAAAGAAAAACGATTCAACTGCTCAAATAAAATGGATGACCAGTGTTCTAGTGTGTTATTATGTATTTGACTAGGAAATCTGGTCTCCTCTGTGCTGGAAGCAGTGTTGGTATACAGTGGGATTTGAGAAAAAAAAATTCTATGAAAATTCTCGGTGAAAAAGAAATCAAACAGAGGGTGTGTTAGCCAACGTCTGGTGTGGCAACAATTCCAACATCTTATTAGATTATAGCAACATGATTTCTACCTCCTGCCCTTGTTATTTGAGGGACCTGGGTTGAATGTGAGTCCATTGAGCGCAGCTGGGTTTGTCTGATTCAGTGGAGGTCCGTCTGCCTGCACATTCAGAGATCCGGGAAGGAAGAGGGGGATGCTGTTAGGGTGGAAGGTGGAAGCTCAGGGAGAGAGGAACCGACCTAATTATACCTGTATTTCAGGTCACGGGCGCGGCATATCAGCTCCCACTTTGGTGGCCAAGGCCAAGTACATGACCAAGTCTGAACTTATTGGGAAGGAGTCACAAGGACCAGAGGGAATGGACGACTATGAATAATTGAGTCTAGAGAAGGGAAGGAAGGTTGCTGTGAGATGCAGAGTCTGCCTTTGGTCTGACTTTTAATGATCCCAGATTCTAAAGAGGGAATAAATTCTTGCCAATTCTTCTCTTCACCTAATCTCTTCCGACCTCGTGTTCAGAAACACACCTCACGCATCCTAGAGCTTCCTATTTGGTCTTCACGATCTTATTACCAGTGGGTTTTTCTAGGATCCACTATATTCCATGACTTTTCCATTAGTCCAAGGATCAAATTGGCCCAGGATGTGCAAAATCAGATTAAGCCTGAGGCTAACCATGGGTTTTGGAAAGTATACACCCAATTTCTGGAGAAAATCAAGCATTTTGATGCTTCTAACTAATATTGACATTTCCAGTAAACTGTACAGATTGTTTCTGGTCTTGTTTGGTGGTAGAGCCGGGTTTGGTAAGCTTAAATAGACCTTGGAAAAGACAAAGGGAAGTTACACAGTGAGGGATCACAGGTTTTTTTTACATGGTAACCAGCAACTAGCAGCCCAGACAACAAACCGAGCTTATTCTGCTTCCCTCTGTCTGCTCCTGTCCTAGAATGGAGGTTATATGAAAGGGTCGGCTAGAATATTTAAACTCTGTCTAGATACCATTTTTAATAACAATGTGACTTTTTATTTATGGCTAACTGTCAGAACCCTTCTGTTAATAATGAAAGTTTGCAGCCAGAGGTCACCTAAGACCTTTCTTGAAACCGGTCCTTTGTCCGTTAAATCATAATTCTCACACACATTTTAGATTACGGTCATGAAACTTGAAATTTGCCTTTATTGTCTTTCTTGGGAAAAACAGTTGTGAACTGGGCAAAGAAGGCGGGAAAACCTTAAAGGTTCTGTGCAGAAGTGTCCTCTGGGACGTGAAGTAGGAACCAAGTCTTTACCAAGTTTCTCTGGAAATCTGCTGTCCTGCTTCTGCCAAGCAAATGGGACTTGTTCTGAGTGACTGTGGCCTGTAGGTCCATTGCTTGTCACCTGGGTTGTTTCTTTGAACCACACATTTAATGAATGAATGAGTGAGTGAGTGAGTGAGTGAAGGCAAGGGAGATTCTTGAAGAAGGAATGTTCTAGAAGGTTCTAGAACAGTGTATTTAAGTAGTCCCCTCCTTGATGCTGTAATACCTTGAAGAAATTTTTACATTGTGTTTGTGAATCTGCAGGCAAAGACATCGTAGTACACGTAGAGTGTACGGTGTGTCTCTACTTCTGCACAGCGGGGGAAAATGAAAATCTCTAACTGCAGAGGCTCAGGAGGCAGGTTCCCTAAAAAGTTTTGAACTTGGCAGGAAATAATGTCTGGCTGATCTGAGGCATAAAGAAAAGACATGAAATTCAAGTAGAAGGTGAATTGAAAGAGTTGTTACTGTACATGCTTTTGGCCCTGTGGGTTCATCCCTTTGAGGTAGGATCCCCAATACTACCCTCATCCCTATGAGGTAGGATCATCCAGTAGTCACTTTGCATGGTCAAGTGCACTTATGTAGCCCCCATTTAAAATACTATTCATATTCAGTGAGAATGAGACTGCATAAAAATCTGTGTTTGCTTTAAGAATGATGCTTTAGGCTCACATTATATCTTTGTAAAAGGAACATTAAAGAAAAAAAAAGTCCTGCCTTGGTTTTCTTATTTACCAAATGGAGTGATGGTGGAAATACATGCATCTTACAAAAGTCTTACGTGACTTGTAAATATGTCTGCAAATGCTAGTCCTCGTAAGTACCGCTTTGCCCTGTACTTGGAGGAAGTCTCATGGGCTAGCACAGATGGGCGTTGTTGTCACGTAAGGAGTGTGCGTGGGTTTGGGGGGTGGTTGCAGGTATGTGCGCACAGGTGCTCCCCAAGGTGTGGTGCTGATTTAGGGACAGACACTGTTGCTTTGGAACCTGATCTCCCTCCCACCTGTGAAACGGAACCCCTTCAGCTCTGGGAACACTTGGTCCCCTCCCCTGCACAGGGGTGCCAAGTGGTTATTACCTGAACCAATTTCCAAGATGGGTGATTGTGTTCTGACTCATGCAGTTCCTCCTGCATTTCCTGACTCTTTCGGGTGACTTACTCCTTCCTGTTGGCCCTTAATGGATGTGCAACGCCATGACACATTTGGGAGTCGCCGTGTTTCAGAAGAGGGTAGACCGCTCTTATATAGGGACTCTGCAGGGGGTCAGCCTGAAGCCGGGGGCACCCACATCCTATGTCCACCCCCACCCTGGGAAAAGAAAGAGACCCTCCAACAGGAGATGACTTTCGGGGCTGAAGATTCTCTGTGCTGGACGTTTTTCGAGTCGGTCATTAGCATTTCATTCAGGCAGCCAAACAGCATAGGATTCAGGGTTACATTCCCTCATCCAGCACTTGCTTCGGCCATTTTTTAGCTGTGAACTTGGGCACCTGACTTTGACGTTTCTCAGCCTCAGTTTCTTCATCTCGAAAATACTGATAGCACTATCTTTCTCATAGGGTTTTGTGCAGATCAGACGAGCCATACCGTGCAAGAATAGCCTGGGCACAGAGCGTGGCGTGTGGTGCGGTCTTTGCACACGTTGGCTCTCATGTGACTGCTTTTCATCGATTGAGTCCATCAGTAAGTCACCGATAGGTGACTCACGTCTAGCTGTGAGCTGCAGAGATAAATGGATTAATCACAACATCGGACAATGGAATGCAGCTTCATGCATCATACATGGAAGCAGAAAGGAAGGAACAATTAATTCATAGGAAGGTTGGGGCAGGTTTCCCAGGGGAAGCCGACCTTAAAGGAGAAGGAAAATTTCCCTGGAAAAAAGAGGCAGGAGAGGGAGGCGTTCACTTCCGGGAAGCACCCTGCAGGTACATCTGTGGGTGGGTGTGTTCTTTTGTGCAAGTCCACACCTGTTGATAGAGTTTCTGCTCTGCAGCAAGCTGTGTGTTAGGTTCAGGGGACGCAGTGGTGAGCAAAACGTACACCGTCCCTAGCCCATGGGACGTTCACGCTACAGGCTAGACGGGCACTGAACCACAGCCCGTACAGCCGTCAGCGGGCTGAGGGCAAAGATGTCACCGGATGGTAGAGCCTGCAGACTGAAAACCGACGAGACTGGGGTCGGGGTTGTCTTTCGGGCTCTGCGGGAGCCGAGGATTAAACTAAGCCCTGCGAGGTGAGTGGGGGCAAAGTCGGGAGGGGGTGGGGAGGCTCTGTGCCGGGCGAGTCACGGGCCCTTCTGGGAATGAACCAATGAAAGGCCAGTGTGGCTGGGACATAGGACATGAGGCACAGGTGACAGAGAGAAAGCTGGCAAGACAGCTGTGGGGAAGGCCACAGAGGGTCCTGGTGGTCATTCTAAGGGTTTGGGCTTTTGCCCCAAGCGACATGGGAAGTCGTTGAAGTGTTTTATGCATAGAAATGCCCGAATCAGATGTGAGCTTTGAACAGTCCATCTGGATCTTGTGTTTACAGTGGGTTTAAGGTGGGAGTGGAGAGACCAGCAAGTAGTTGTGGCAGAATGATAGAGGCTCGTGTGGGGGCAGTGGCACAAACATACATCACAAACAGTTTTATCCCGTAAACTCTGAGGGACTTGGTGCAGTTGGAGAATAAGACAGGCAGTGTTGCGCCACCGGAGAGTCTGGCTTGGTGAGCTTTGGGGGAACACTGGTGTCTTAGTCCAGGGGTCCCCAACCCCTGGGCCGTGGACTGGTACCTGCCTGTGGCCTGTTAGGAACCGGGCCAAGAGGGAAGCTTGCCTGAGCTCTGCCCCTTTTCCCACTCACCAGCCCCCGTCTGTGGAAATACCAGTCCCTGTTGCCAAAGGGTTGGGGACCACTGTCTCAGTCCATCTGTGCTGCTGTAACAGAATGTCATAAACTGGGTAGTTTGTAAACAATAGAGGTTTATGTCTCACAGTTCTGGAAGCTGGAAAGTCCAAGGTCAAGGCACTGCCAGCTTCAGTGTCTGGTGAGAACTTGCTTTCTGGTTCTAGACGGCATCTTCTTGCTGTGTCCTCACGTGGCAGAAGGGACCAGGGAGCTCTTTGGGTCTCCTTTATATGGCACTAATCCCTTTCAGGAGGGCTCCACCCCATGACCTAAGCACCTTCCCAAGGCCCCACCTCTTAACACCACCACCTTAGCTGGGGGTGGGGTAGGATTTGACCTTGGATCAGGGGATTGGCACAAACATTCGGTCTGTGGCAACTTTTATGATTTTTGTGCTAAGAAATTTGCATTTATAGTATAAAGAGAGCCAGTGGAGGTAAAAAAAAAAAAAAAAAAAAAAAAGCAGGGAAACAAACTAATGAGGTTAGTCTGCTTGTCGAGGGTATTTATTTAGCTCCCTGCCTACTTCCGGAGCCAGGCATTTATTGAATTTAGAGCAATAGGTGGAAGAAATGGTCCCCATGACTAGATGGATGGCAGGCACATTCTTTCGTATAACACCAAGGAGCTCTTGGAAGGGGAGGCGAAACTTGGTGGGGAAGCATTATCTACCTTGTAAATACTCTACCCTGAAGCCACAGAAACCTTCTGTCAGGCAGGAGTGCCAATTCTCAGACCCCTCGACTGCAGCAGGGGACCCGCCTGTAACCAGAGGAGGCACAGCCACTTTGGAAACACAATCAGCAGTATACCATGTGGGGGGAGGGGCTTGTCAAAGTGATAAAGGAACCAAGAAGTGGTGAGAGAGAGGAAGGAGACCGTGTCTTTCTCTGCTCATTGGAGCAAGGCGTCACTGATGCAGAGTTCTCTGTGTGTGAATAAAACAGAGGTTGCCTAGCCCCTGGGAAGCTGGGAAGTCCAAGAGCAGCAGGTGCACACTTCACAGACCAGCTCTCTGTGTCGGGATCCAGGACTAGAATGCTGAGTGGGGGGCGTTTTGGGGAGACCTGACACTCCCCCTGTGGCCACTCTGTGGCTGGCAAACAGTGAGATCATTTAGTTATGAATTGGATGGGTTTTCACCCAGGGTCAGTGGGGTATTTCCTCACCTGCGAGTATTTGAAAGGCTGTTCGCTGTGGTGCAGACAGACATGAGAACCATGGAGAAGGTACAGTCTTTGGTGGGTAAAAAGAATAAATAAAACAGCTTTCTAGAACGAGCTTTCTACCTCTATGAAGGCAAGCCGTACCGCATCACAGGCCTCTGGAAGTACAGGAGCTGTAGGAAGCTGTATTAAGGATAACGCAGAAGGAATCCATGCTTTTCCACCCAGCCACGTTCCTCCTGGTATCTGCGTCTGCCCGGATGGGCAGCCCTCATTCGGGGAACATGATCAAACTTCCCGTTGTCCATTTTTTTCAGGTCACAGAACTCAACAATGTGAAGAACGTGGCTCGACTGCCGAAGAGTACCAAGAAACACGCCGTAGGGATTTATTTCAGTGACGATACCTCCAAGACCTTTGCTTGCGAATCAGGTTTGTGTGAGGCAGGGAGGGCTTCGGCTTCCAGCTTTGATGCGGGCGCCGGGCTTACTGGTTCGTCTTCTGGGCGTTTCTGCAGATCTTGAGGCGGATGAATGGTGCAAGGTGCTCCAGACGGAGTGCGTAGGGACGCGGCTCAATGACATCAGCCTCGGGGAGCCCGACTTGCTGGCCACCGGGGTTGAGAGAGAGCAGAGTGGTATGTAGAGAAAGTTTTCTCCTTTGCTCTTTTATAAACCTGTTTTGTCCCTGTATGATAAAACATAAGGTATCTTCATTACTCAAAATGCTTCAAGTTGTAAAAAAACATGTATGTAGAAGCAAAAATAACCTTTTGTTTCACCTAAAACCCATGTTAATATGTCAGCGTATTTCATTTCCTTATATGTTTGAGATGCATACTATAACTAGGTCTGCATGAATAACATCAGCTAGAATTTTGGCGGAGCCAGCTCTGTGCCTGTCTCTGTGGAAGATGCATTAGACTATTTCATTTTCTCTGCAGCCCTATGACAGAGGTCCTGTTACTTGCCCATTTTACAGATGAGGAAACTGGAGCTTGGAAGAGCTAAAGAGCTCACTCCAGTTCCAATCGCTAGTGTTTGATTCCAGACTATACGTTTGGGCTCGTATGTAGAATGCACAGATTTTACCATGTCATGGGCTTATATCTTGCCTTTTCCACTTAAAATTTTCATTGAAAGCCTTCCAGTGTTTTTACTAGAATCTGAACTTTATGAATATTTCATCAAGTATAAACCTACCTAAGTCTGTGGGTTTTTTTTTTTCCCCTCTCTACTGAAACACTTGAGCCAAGTCTTTGAGCTCAACATTCAACCCAGGAATAAATCATTTTATGTAATAATGACCAAAATATTCGTGAACACTTCAGCAAAAATCAATGTTGGTTTACAGTGTGAGACTGGAGGTGAGAATCGCTTTCTTGTCTCCAATTAGCTGAGCCATGTGACAGGGCAGATTGGATCCCCGAGTTCTGCTGTAGCCTGTAGACTTGACCCACCAGGCCGTGGGGCACCCGGCTCGACTGGGAGGGAACACGGCAGAGGCGGAATTAGGCTGACCCTTTCCCTGGGTGCGCACTCCAATTGTTAGAAAAAAACATCCTTCCCTTGCATTGGAAGCAGCGTCTTCACGACACATTCACAGTCTGGGACTATTTCACATGCCCCGTATCGGCCATAATCCACCTTCACGGAAGCGTTATTGATGGAGACCTAGACGTGTGCACTCGTTCGCAGGAGCCTCCTTGCAGACTAGGAAGGGGAGCTGCAGAGAGGCGGTCATGTGTCAGGGTCAGACAGCCAAGTGGGGGTCCCTTCCCTGGGTCCCTAAGTCAGGAAGCTCCCCGGCTTCGACGAGGTACCCAAGTGCCTCACAGACAGATGCACACAGAGAGGAAAACACGGCAGGGTTTGATTTGTTTTTTCAAACTTAGAATCCTCTGATCAGCGCCTGTTTTCACAAATTTGTGTTTGTGAAGCTGCATTCTGATGGTGCTACACACTGAATTTGAGAATTGGCTGCGCCAGGGGGTTACCTTTCCAGTGCCCATTTTCTGTGCCTCAGTCTCCTCTTCTGTCTAAAGGGAGTAAGAATACCTCTGGTAGAGAGGTACCAGGGATGGTTCCGAAACTCAACTCTGTTTTGCAAGGCACTTTGCAATATCAATTTGCACAATTTCAAGTAGCGTTAATAGAAATAGTCACGCTCACCACTGTGACTCGATGTCATTCGTGAGCAAGGCGGTTGTGAAAGAACTGTTATGCAAATAAACTGGTAATGGCCTCTCTTACTTTTTAATTAACGATGACAGTCTTTCTTCCTTGTTCCGGCAAATATTTGGTTAGAGGGAGTTTGAAATGACTGAGAAAACTTGAATAATACATGCATGAACACATTTCACAAACACAGTCTTGACACTCCTACTTACTGAATTCAACTAAAACCTATGGGAAATTCTAATGATATCTTTGCTGCTATAAAGTAATTAATTTAGAATTGCATTAAGGTTATTAGCACCGCACTTTTTTGTCAGATGTACGCAATCTACCATAATGATGGGTAGGTGAAAACGTGTTTGCCATAATAAATCACATTTCTGCTCATATTTCACTTAGAGATTTTTGCCTCTGTAATCTTAAATTAATGAGTTTTCTAAAAATACAATAGAAATGCCATGACTGTACCTGTAGAAATAAAAGTTCGGTTGCAGTAATGAGCCAAGAGCTATATTTAGAATAATCTTAATTAAATTTTAACAGTCATCCCAACAAGCGAATGAGTATTTCTTTCCAGTATTTCTCTGAAGACAGCTCACTGTTAAAACTAGTTCAGATGTATCCACTGGAATTCTTCCAAACTGTAGGCCTATTACATGGCGTGGCATTAGTGTTGACTTTTATTTAAATAATTTGGGATACAGTTTCATTCATCTAGTTATGAAAATTATGAGTTGATCAATATAACATCGTTAAACCAGATGACAGTTATTTCACACCTGCATCTGTTGTGAACGCAGAAGTGTGGGTGTAATTAATATGTACTTGGCAGGGGAAAAAATGTTCTTAATGGTTTCCTTGCTTAGTCTTCTGTTGGCATACACATGTTTTTATTATGCAAATTGAAAAATCTATAAATGGTCTTTGCTCATTTAAATAGTGTTTAGTGTGTGTTGACAGGCAGACTGTCTCATTATTATGTGATTTAATATGGTCTTCATTTAAAAGTATCATTTTCTGGAACTGTTAACTTAGGAGAAATGTTTATCTTTTTTGAGTGTTCAGTCAAAAGCTAGACCGTGAGCTTGAATTATGTTGAAATGCCTCTGTGTTCCTACATTGTCTTTGATGTTTTATTCCTGGGGATTTTAGACTAACCTTTTGTTTTTCTCCCAGAGAGATTCAATGTGTATTTGATGCCATCTCCTAACTTAGATGTACATGGCGAATGTGCCTTGCAGATTACATATGAGCACATCTGTCTTTGGGACGTCCAGAATCCCAGAGTCAAACTCATCTCTTGGCCGCTAAGCGCCCTGCGGCGGTATGGACGAGATGCTGCTTGGTTCACTTTTGAGGCAGGGAGGTGAGTTTCATGATTGTTTTTCCGTGTTTCCCCCCGACACCCCCACCCCTTCCCCAGGTGCACATTGTTTGAGGCCTTGGTTTACATATGATGTCCATGTGGCATCCCACTTCAGGACATGCATAGAGCTCTGTATGACCCTACAATGTTAGGAGGGCGTGCCGTAAACTATTCACATATCAATAAACATGGCGTTCTTTTCCATGGGCGATTCTCATGTTTCGTGAATATGGTATGAGTTTTCACTTCATGGTTTGACTGTGTGCCACAAACAGGTTGAGCGAGGTAAGAATGTACTGGGTCAAGCTCCTTGGTTTTGGGGAAACTTCCCTATGGTTATTCTATTTACATTTTCTCGTCTGAACTGACTGTGGCCGGTTATCGACAGGGGTGTGAGGGGGCACTGACTTAATTGAAGCTGCAGGTGGTCAGGTTCCACCTGCTTTTCTCGCAGTGTGATGAGTGACGTTGGCGATGGAAGAGGGTAACTCTAAGACAAGCTCATCACAGTGCCCGGCACAGCAAAGTCCTGCTGGGGTTTCCCTTTGTCCTTCTGGGCGTTGGTCTGGGAGAGGGAACAGGGCTGCCTGGCATTTGGGTGTGTCATTATCTACAAAAAGATCAGTCTAATGAGTGTTTCAGTGTCCTTCCTCAGTTTAGGCTCCCTTTTTAAAACCCTGCTTATACATTTTATATTTTAGAAATTTAAATGACTACATTTTGACAAGTACAAGTCCTTCTGTAAATGGCCTGACATTGCATTCAAGTTGAAAGCCATCGATTTGTGACTTAAAAAATAAGATGTGTGTCTAACTGGACAGGAATAAGGTACTTCCTGTAAGGAGAGTGAACGCAGAAGTTCTAAACACCTGAGACCCTAGTCCACCTGCGTACGTGGCAGCAAGTTTCCCCTCAAAAATCAGTCTGTTAATTCCATTGTAAACAAAGCCCAGTTATTTAAAACTTGCTTTTCAGAAGTACGATCAATCTGATGCTCTTACAACCATTCTGGAAAGTTTCTAAATTCTTCTTTTGCATACCGCTCTTCTCCGGCCCATTTATTTTCAATAATGAAAGTAACTTCCAGGTAGAGCGTCATTTTGAGCGCAGTATGGAAGGGCTGTGACCTTCTGGAGGCTGCAAGGGTCCTTGCATAGGAAAGGGAACCTGAGTCTTCGGAGCAATGTTCTTCCTTCGGAATTACTTCCTTGCAGGGTAAAAGCAGGAGTCAGTCAGAATTACCTGTTTATTGTGCTTATGGGAAAAATCTCTACAGAGAAAATTAAGAATTTGCTTGAGCAGGTGGGCGTATTTTCCTGTTTGGGTCCCAGGTATTATTTGTGTGTTCATTCTAACCCATAAAATCAAGGTATAAAAATGCTTTATGATAGACTATTATGTTGACCAGAAACCCAGGTCGTTCCCACTCTTGTTTCATACTGATGAATGGGGGACTCTGCACTGGTCTGGACATCTGGGGACATTTCAGGCAGCATCTATTCAAACACGAAGATTTTCCCATTGTTCCTTGATTCACTATAGGCGATAATAGTAGGTAAAGCGTATGGCTTTTCTAATCATGATTTCCGAAGGCTAAAACCTTAGTAAACTTGGCAGCTTTTGTAGTATCTTATGACTATTTGAAACTTTTTTGAAATTATCTTAATATTCCAGGTTTTACTGCTATGTATATCTTCCTTGAGACTAATTTATTCATATTGAAATCTGGTTGAACTTCTAAGGATCTAAGATTTTTTTGAAAAGGCTTTTATATTCTTCCTAAGTCATGTAGGAAACCAGAGACTTTTTAAGCAAGTGTCTTTGTGTGTGTGTGTGTGTGTGTGTGAGAGAGAGAGAGAGAGAGAGAAATCATGTTCCTCATTTGTAAACAACAGTGATGCAGACACCGCCCACAGTGTCCTCGTCATTATGGATGAAATGAGGCGTACACACAGACTACCAAGTCCAGTGGAGGAAAAAGGACAGCATGGCTTTTCTCTCAAGGGGAGCAAAAGCCACAGCCTCCACCATGACAGGCCTTTATTGGGTTTCTGGTCACATTACATGATGGTCCTCATTTACTATGCACGGGTTCTCTATAGGCGGTTACCTTTTACAGACAACAAAGGAGCCAATGCCGCTAATCACATCACCGAAGGATATTTATTTGCAAATGAAAAGGGAAAAGTGGTTGAGCTGGTTACACTCCATACTGGGGAGTTTAGCATGGATTTTAGGAAGTTACAGTAAGCACTTGCTGTCTCAATTCAGGGTGAGGGAGTTTTACCAAAAGCAAGACTCAAAGCGGCTTATGTATATTGCAAACCTGATTTCCCATGAGAAGACCTATCTGTGGGTGTGGGTCCTGTGCATCTCCGAGTGGGAGCTGGGCCCATGCCACGCAGAAGGGTCTCCCACAAACAGGATGCAAACAGGGTGCAGATGTAGATGTGGGGGGGACACTGATATAGTTCAGGCGAAAGAAATAGTGGATAAAAAGTGTGGGTGTGCTGGAGACATACATTTCAGAATTATCCAGTGATCTTTGAACAAGTCCATGGAGTGCAGCTGTCTTGGAAAACAGGTTTTCCTCTATGACTTTGGTCTGTTTATGGTCTGACCTTTTGGGTATTCCATCAAGAACTCCTGCAGTTGGGTGATTATAAACCCCACGACCCGTTGCACATAGCCTGGCGCCTCCATCAGCACAGGGACTCAGAGTAGTTTTTGAGTTTGAATGGCATTCTTAATCAGTGTCATGCTTTGTGGGGCCGGTGCAAACTGGAGATTGAATGATCGGAAGGACAAGTACTGGGGATTGTGTTCTTGGGACCTTACTCATTTCTCAGCCAGTGTGGTGTAGCTGAGGGACTCTGGTTCAAGAGTCAGAGAGACCCTGGGCTCTAATCTCTATTCTTTATTAGCTGTTGACCTTGGACGAAGTGCTGAACTCCCCTTGTAAGTTGATCCAGAGATTTACCTCCTGGCAGGGTAAAAGCAGAAATGCGTGTAGATGGCCTAGAAGGGTGCTAGGTTTCTCCTAAGTAATATCTTTGATATTTTATTACGATTCCTTTTGGAACAGAGCTTGGGTTTGCAGGATACAGTGTTAAGCACAAGGTAATATTACCATTTTATATTTTTGCCTGAAACTCAAACAAAGATAGATTTTTATAGTTACCATCAAGGTGCTCAGGATAATAAGAGCATTCTTGTTCCCCCAAGCGTGACGCTTTCATATCTGCCTTGCTTTATTAGTGAAGATAATTTCTTCCTTGGCTATTTTTGGATGTGTTCAAAACAAGGCAGTTTCATATTAACTAATACAATTTCCTCCCTGCCTCACAAGGATAAATGAATAGGGGTTGGGCCTCTCTGGGTGAGCTATTTTCACATATCTGGCTTGCTTCCACAAAGATGTTCCAGTATTTCTGTTCGGAGCACGGGGGATGCTGTCAAAGACTTTAGCCCACCCTTCAAGACCAACAATAGGCACGGGTGATAAACTAGACTGGATGTTGGCCAAAACTAAATTAAATTCTATGCCTGCCACATGGTGGCTGTGGGACTCTGAGTGCGTCAGCTAACTTCCTGAGTTCCCCCTGGCCACCTGTAACATGGGCGTAATATATGCGTGTCTCGCAAGATTGCCATGGAGATGAATAAGGGCACACGTACACACCGTTGTCCTAATACCTGCACAGAATAGGCAGTGGTAGCAACCCATTGCCATGAGCAGGAGAGGAAGTCACGGGATCACTTAACTCAAAGTCCAGGGAGCAGGGATGCCTTCAGGCTGGGCTTCATTCAGGGTCAGCGATGACCTTAGGCCTCAGCTCTCAGTCCTGTTTCTTCTAGGACGGCGTCACTCTCTCTCCCCATGGTGGCTTCTGGAAGCTTTGGGATCGTCTCACACCATCAGACAAGGCAAGCGCGATCAATTCCTGCTGTATGCTGACCATTACATTTACAAGGTGTCGGGCACTGTGGTGAGAGTACTTTCCGGAAAGCACACAGGCCGTAAATTGAATGGAGATGGTTCTCCTGAAGCAGGAAGGGGGTTCTGAAGCCATCAGAAAGGGAATAACTGTGAGGTTTAAAAATAAAACAAACCAAATGGGTCCAGTACAACATTTACCGATTGCCCAATGCAAATGGAGTGAAGTGACGGCCTGTGATTAGCAGTGTCACTCGGAAGGAGGCTGAGATGCAGGACACTGGCTCTCTGCCAGCCATGACTGGGCACCCGGTGACACGGGGCAATGTCCAGAGACATTTTTGCTTGTTGCACCTCTGACACGGGGCACTACTGGCACCTCAGGGGAGAGGGGCCAGAGATGCCGTTACACGCAGACTCACGAACAGTCCTTCACAGGAAAGAATGATCAGGTCTGGTTATTCGATTGAGAAACTCGGCCCTAGCAGGTGTATCCACCATCGAAAGTAGTCACTAATCCTTACTGAGCCCTTGCGACATGAAAGTCACTGCACTGAGCGTTTGGCGTGCTCTCTCTCATTTAAGCCACTCGGTGATCGTATAATATTATGATTCCCATCTTGGTCCAAAGGTGTGAGACTGGCACACAGTGGATTCCGGACTCACTCTCAGATCCTCTCACTTCCCAGCCCTGTAGATTTCTGAGAAGGCAAAGTATTAACCATTCAGTGGGCAGTCAGCATGGTTCTTTATGTTTCCTTCTTTAATTGGATTTATTGGGGGGGGGGGGAACTGGTTAATAAAATCGCACAGGTTCCAGGTGTGCAATTCTGTAATACGGCATCTGCACATCGTATCGTGTCCTCACCCCCCAGTCACGGTTGCGCCCATGGAAGGAGCCTAGTGCTTAATGAACAACCACAGAGCCGAGGAAGGGAGGGCAGACTTCCGCAACCAGCGCTCCCGAGACCATTCGGGTGACCTTGTCGGAATATTACCGCTGTTATTTGAGCTGCTCGTCATGAGAGAGGGTGTCCACCAATGGGCAGCGGACTTGCAAAGAGGTTGGTAATGTGAACGGGCCTCCTGGGGTGGGCGCTTTCTTAGTTTACTTCCGTGCTGGACCCTTTTGCCCTTTCAGTTTGGAGTGCAGGTCCATACCGCCAGGACCGGCCATCTCTCCCAGGCAGCAGGGTCCTGAGTACAGGTCAGTAGAGTTTTCCAGATGCTCTTTCTCCCCCTGGCCCCCAGCAGCGCCCCCATCAGCAAATCTGACCCTATCTCAATTTGTTTCCTCGAGGAAATTTGGAGTTGAAACATAAACTTTTCAGAAAAGTGCAGCTGCACAATTAATTGCCATCCCTTGCCCCGGGAGATAAAGAACAATTAGTATATTTTGGGAGACTGAGACACAGATTGCTTCTTTTGAGGTTTTTCTTGTCTTTTGTTCGTTTCTTTCCACTTCCAAGCCCAGACACCTCAGGGAAGCCCATCCCTGAGGTGGGCGGGGCCTCCTGTGTTTGCCGGGAGATCCAGGTGACAGGAAACCCTGACTGAGGCAGCACCGAGCCATTCCGAAATGTTTGCTGCTCAAAGGGAGGCGGCAGGTGGCCCGCAGGTTTCCCCTTAATTTCACAGCTGGTGGCTGAGTTCGCATGCCCCCGTGTGTGCCCTGCCTCCGCTCCCCCGCGGTACCTCCTGGCTGATCTACTGAATACTCCGGGTGCAGCACCTGCAGGAGTGGGAGCCGCTCCGGTGACATTTGGCAGGACGGACTGAGCAACTGCCACACATGAGCACTCTCTCCACCAGCTGGAGAGCTTCTCTCCCATGCTTGCGACATTGTTTTAGGAGAAACTTTTTGGTGTGCCAAGAATATGTGAAAAGCCACATTACGTTGACAAATGCTTTTCCTTAAATGGAGCTCATGAATGTGTGAAGAAGCTTTATTTATTTATTTATTTTTTTCATGTAAAGGCGTCTGAGCAGCCTTGGAAAAAGAAATCATTTGCTTCCTGTGCATGCCGCTCTAAAAACAAGTCTAATCGGTGGAAATGACTTTTTGTTGGAAGACTGTTTTCCCCTCTAATTGGTGAATTTACAGCGAAAAGGACACTTACTCTGATATAAATCTTTGCATATTCTGTATTTGTCTTCTTGATTCTAGGCTCCTCAGTAATCTCTGATGTCTCAATAGAGCATATTCTCATTCATATTAAAGGACTGAAAGCAAATGAACAAATATAAAGTACGCAGTTCTTCCTGCCATGTTGAGCAGGTAGATTTGAATGGACATGAACTAGACCTCACACACAGGCTTGCTCAGGAGTGAAATTGTTTCTTTGGCAAGAAAACAGAAATTACTGTTGTGCCATTTATTCCGTTTGTTCTTGGATGGCCTGTACCCCCAAATAATTGGACGTGTGAAAGTAACACACATTTGTTATACGTAGGAGGAGGAGTTCCCTGTCTACTGCACAGAATAACCTCTCCAATATCCATCATTAATTGATCTCTCATTACTGTGTGCCTGTTCTTTGCCAGACTCGGTGCTTAGGTGTCGGGTGTGCAGACAGACAAGACGAGGCCACCATCGGAAGCTTAGCTAGGTCCCCTCTGCCCCTGAGCTCCTGGGATTGTGGCCCAGGAGATCCCTGGAGGTGAGGATGGCTTTCTCGGGGCCTTTGGGGAAAATTAGACATTCAGCAACGCATCCTGCCTTGTGTCTGTCTTTTAAAAGTTTAAATGTGCATTATTTATTTATGTATTTTTCCAGCTTTCTTGAGATGTAAGTGATGTACAATATTGCTTACGTTTAAGGTGCACAGTGTGATTCGACACATCACATATTGTAAAACAATCGTTGTGGTAATGAGGTTGGTGAGCGCCTTCCTCGCTGCACCTCACTGCCTTTTTTCTGTGTGTGAGAACATTCAAGATCTACTCTCTCGGTGGCTTTCTGGGATACGATGATGTCTTTTTACACTGCAGTGACTGTGTGTTCCATCACGTCCCAGAACTTACTCGTCTTCCGACCGGAAGTTTGCAGCTTTGACCCACATCTCCCCATCCCCCCACCCCCAGCCCTGGTAACCACCATCTCACCCTCCCTTTCTCTGGGTCCGACTTTTTAGATTCCACGGTATCAGTGAGATCACACAGCATCTGTCTTTATCTGTCCGCATTATTTCACTTACCTTAAAGCCCTCAAGTTCCATCTGTGGGTGACATCCATATGCGACAAGGAGGTGGCAGAATTTCCTTCCCTCTTCTTGTGGTGTGTGTGTGTGACATGCACACTCACATGTATGTATACACACATGTATCTTACATATATGTTATATAGCATTTTCTTTATGTATTCACCCATCAGTGGACACTCAGCTTGTTTCCATGTCTTGGCCACTGTAAATAGGGCTGCAGTGAGCGTGGGGTGTAGATACCTCTTGGACATGGCGGTTTGGTTTCCTTGGAGTATACACCCAGAAGTGGAATTGCTGGATCATAGTTCTGTTTTGAATTTTTTTAAGAACCGTCATACGTTTTCCTCTGTGGCGGCACCAATTGACACGCCCACCAGCAGTGCACTGGGGTCTCCCTGCACTAGGGTCTCTCCGTGTCTTTGCCACCACTGTTATCTCTCGTCTTCTCGTGAGTCGCCAATCTAATAGGTGTGAAGTGATGGCGCATCGTGGTTTTGATTCCCCTGGGGATCAGAAACGCTGGGCACCTTTTCATGGACTTGCACCTGTTCGTGTGGTGTGGCCGTCTTGTCCTAGCTGATGGCTCTCGTGCGGGCGATGCGGTACCCACCGCTTTACATGTGGTCGTCCTCGGGATTCTGGAAACCTGGAGTCTAGTAAAAGTGAGTCACTCCTTCTCCCATCGAATGTTCCCTGAATGCGTTCTAATGGCCAGGTGTGGTCCCAAGCTCGGTGGATGTAGTGCTAAATAAAACATCCAGGTGTCATTTTGAAACTTACTCTCCAGAGGACAGGACGTACAGATGATAAAAACCATTTAAAAAAAGGAAAACAGATGTAGACTGTGTAAGTCCCGCAGCGAGAAGTAAAGCTGTTCGTAGGAAGTGCGGAAGGAGGGGCGCAGCTTTCAACAGGACGAGCAGGGCTGGCTTTGCTGAGCCAGACGTGAGTGAGGAAAGACCTAAAAGAGGTGAGGGAGGGAGCCGTGTGGTCACATGGGGGCGGGGCATTCCAGCAGAGGATGGCGGCTGGGACAAGGTGTTGAGGGGGAGGTACACTTGGAGCTCGCCAAGGAGAGCCAGAGGCCAGTGCGCCTGGCGCAGAGTCAGTGAGGGGGAAGTGACGTAGGGTAAGGTGGAGATGCCTCATGTGGGCCATGGCTGGGCTGAAGGCTGTCGTGAAGACATGTAAGCTTTTAGTCTTGGTCAGGTGCGTAGCCATAGGGGCTCTTAGAGGTGGGCACCTATAAAGTTCATAGCAACCGTTCCCAAGACCTTCCAGGGGTCCCCACAACCGCCTAAGGTTGAATAATTAGCTGAAGGGACTGCAGAGCTCACGGAAAGCTGTGAAGCTCGTGGTTCAAGTCTATCGCCGTGCAGGGCACAGCCGGGGAGGAGGCGTGTGGGTTGGGAGCAGAGAAGGAGCAGGCAGGAGCTTCCGCTGCCCTCTCCCCGCGGGGTCGGGACAGTGGTACCCTCCTCACCTCGCTGCGCGACGTTCTCTCAGAGCATCACCAACCAGAGAAGCTCTCCCCAGCCCAGGGCTCAGAGATGTTACCGGGGCTCCGTCACGCATGTGCGTGATTGATTTACCGATGGCCCCACGGTGGATCTGAGTCCCCACGTCCACCCCAAATCACGCTGTTACTGTGTGGCTAGCCCAAGAACCCCACGCAAACCAAAGGGGGGCTGTTCGTGATTGCCTGGGAACCGCTAAAGCTATTGAAAAAGGGGTGACAGGGGTGAGGCCCAGACTGAGGATGGTCTGACCCCAGCATTGGGGGGGGCACGTGACCTTCAAGGCTGCTGCAGCGCCTCCCCTCTGACAAACTGGCTCTTCATTCCGTCAGGGTTAGTGAAGGTAGATGCCGTGTTTGGGTTTGGAAGCGGCGAGAAGCCCTTCAGTTCCAACCCACTGTTTACAAACTGTTCCCGCAGGAAGAGGGGTAAAGATGCTTCCCAGACAGGGCACTTAGCTCTAGGTCGGGGCCTAGCTGCGAAAGGAGAAAAGGAAGGAACACGTGACCTTGCCTGGACTTTACGTGTGAAGTGATGAAGAACAGACCCGGTTAACAAGCTGCTGCTCTCTCTTATCCTTGCCATGTTCTGTGACTTCGGATGATTTGTTCCCACAAACCTTCACACATATCAGGGGTTGGGTTTATGACTCTAGTTTGCTCATGGTGGCCTCCGTACACATTCGGGGGAACTCGGTCAGGAGGCCTGGTGACACTGAGGACGGAACCGCAGCGTGTGACAACCAACGCCCGGGCTGAGCTGGGACCTTCACCTTTCTCCTCCTCCCTCGGCCAGTAAGCTTTGTATCCTACTTAGAAGCTGTTGCTGACATCCTGAACGGACAGAGAATACTTCACGGGAGCCCGAGAACAGAACACCCATTTCTTTGCACAGTTTTATTTAATGAAAACCGCTTCTTTTCTTAGAGACCGAACACATGTTTTCGTTCTCAAGGAGCAGGTCCTGTGACTCTGTTTTCCCACGCCCCACCTTGAGCCTCGCACGGAAACCTTCCCCAGCCATGGGCATGGGCGTTCCACCCCTCACGCATCTCACCCTGCCTCTGTTTTGTTCTGGGATGTGGGCGCCCACACTTCCTTTGAGGCTGAGAGGTGGCCGTGCCTCCTTCGTGAGTTTTCCCTGAGGACCCCCGTCCTCATCGGCCTTGACATTGAAAGGATTAAGTAACAACAAAAATCCTCTTGAAATGCTGATTGGTGTCAGATCCTTTGCTAAATATAAAATACTGCTTCCTGTCACCCTGTGAGGTTTGGGTGATCGCATGACATTTGAAATACAAGGGCTCTGAAACTTGAAGAGGTCAAGGAACATGTCCAAGGTCACGATTCGAGCATAGGAGGGAAGTGACTGAGACTTCCTGTCTCCCACACCTGTCCCCCACACCTGTCCCCCACGCCACCTGGAGCAGGGTTCCAGGAACGGCACCTGCGCCCAAATGGGGGCTGATTTCAGGTCACAGAGGCATGGCGTTAAATACATGTGACTTTCACGGTGAGGTGACAGTCATGTTCTTTTCAATTACCTTTCTACTCCCTTTGATTGAATCATAGAGAAACATTTCTGCGGGTCCTGGCCTGTTTCAACACATCTTCTAACACTTTCTAATTTACCTGACTCCCTAAGAAGTGAACACACTTCCAGCTCAGATCTTTAAAAAGAGGACCCAGGCGATTTAATAACATTATTTCATTTGCATTACATCCATTTCAATGCCTGCTTTTAATTAACATCAGTGCGAAGTGGCTTAGGGTATGGAATTCATGATTCCATTTACCATACCTTTGTTTGAGGAGGGGAATGTTAGTTGACTAAATAAGTATTAAATGGGTGGCACAGTAGTTAAATGACTGATGTTCCCCAAGGGCCAGCCCCTGCTTATTCCTCACCCTGTGCTGGTCACAGCAAAGCTATCACACACACACACGCACGCACGCGCACACACACATGCACAAACACACACATGGCACTACCAGCATCAGACTGCCACCTAGTCTCAAGTTGAGATCAACCAAGCAATGATGCCAATGGCTGGAACAGAGTACGATGGGCTCTTGACCTTGACTGGAGCACACTCTTTCTGGAAGCAATAGTTCCCCCAACCCAGGAGCAGCCTTGTGCCTATAACCTCTGTACCACTTAAGCCTCGATCATCTTCTCCTTCATCCTGTTTTCAGTGGTCAGAGGAGCGATTCAGGAAGGAAGGGTGTTACTGGGAAGAGGGACTGGGGCCATTGCTCAATGTCTAGAGATAATTTTGGTGCCCAGCGAGTAGAGACCGCAGATGCTGCTAACCATCCTGCTGTGCCTGGGACTGTCCCCCACAATGGAGAACAATCTGGCCGTATCAACACTGCGATTGTTAATACAGAAGCCAGAGAAACCCCTGTGCTACATTATAAGCTCCTAACGGACCCCTCCCCAGAGTGTTCTTCTGGATGGAGCTACTGGCTTCCCTGTACTTAAGCCTCTCAACCACTCCATTTTGTGTTTCTCTGAGAGTGTGTGATTGCCACAGGGTTTTGGTATCACCATAGCCACGGGTCAGGGAGGGGTCTCTACATCTGTTCAGCTGACTTTCGCAGACAAAAGAATGTAAATACTCTCAAGTTTTTGCTCCTGATTCTGTGTCCTGTGCAAGGAGCTTCTGGTTGGTTTCTTTCGGGTTTGGGGCTTCCTAATTTTCTTTTTCTCCTGCACGGCTGACACCCACCTCTCTTCCCAACTGTACATTTTCTTGCTTAATTGCCCCTCTGACCAGTGCCACCATGATGTTATTTGGAAGCTACTCATGTATGTAGACCTGTCTAACCAGGTAAATTGTAACCACCACAAAGAAAAAGCCATGTCTTTTTTTTATATTTGTCAGTTACAGTTTACATTTGGTATTATTTTGGGTTAGTTTCAGGTATACAGCGTAGTGGTTAGACATTCACATAATTTGCGAGGTGATACCCCCAATAAGTCTCGCGCCCACTTGGCACCATTCCTAGTTATGACAATGTTATTGGCTATCTTCCCTGAGCTGTGCTTTACGGCCTCATGGCTGTTTGGTCCCTGCCAAGCTGGCCTTCTCAACCCCTTCATCTGAAAACAGCCACGTCCTTACCCTTGTTCCCACCCATCAGAGCTGCTATTATGATTTGTCTTATGTTGGTCTGGCGATACTGGGTTCTTTCAGTCACAATGTACAATTGCATGTGGGAAATTCAGCACTGATTTCATAACCGCTTTGCAGGGGTGGACAGAAGAGTGTCTTGAACATGCACGTTGAGTAGCAGGTTCACCCTGGTTTCGGCAGCGTCCGAATATTCTAAACAGACAAATGTACGCACCCACACACGTGCTCCCAGTATGTCTACGGAGGGAGGCGCTACAGAACTGGCTGGCTTACTGACTTCATAAGTTCACTTATTAACACTGCCCAGCATGAGATCATTTCTTTGGGATTTTTATAATTTCAACCCATTAGTATTTTGCTAACAGAATGCATTGGTGTGAAATGGGATTGGCAAAGAGAGAAAGAGTTTCTACAGTTGGGCCTTCGTGCCTTTGAGGATCATCGCATGCAGGTGGTGGCTTTGAAATAGTGAGGACTGTCTACCCCTGAATGCTCACGCCCATCTGTCGGCAGCCTGAGCACCGAGGCTGCCCCTCCTCCGCCCTCTCCCCACCAGGTGGGAGTCCCTGGACGTTGTCCCACCGCAGGGCATTCAGTGTGCGGTGTTTCTGTTGGGATGGTTCTCCTAGCTTTTTCTTCCCAACCATTCCCCTCCTGGGGGTGTCTCGATGAGTCTTCCGTTTAAATAAGACTTGCTCACGGAAGCCCGAGTCAGGTGCCCGGTTCCGCCTTTTCTGTCAGCTGCCGGCCATTTCACCCATTCTACAGGTACTTGCTGAGCGCCCAATAGAGGCCACGCCCAGTTCTAGGCGCTGGTGGAAGAGGTGTGAGGAAGTCAGAGAAAAAGCTCTGTGTGCAGGGGTGCAGGGGTGTCACCTTCCGGTGGGACGGTGGCAGCACACAGTAGGGGGAGACTGGCTTTGTGCACCCGACGTATCGTATCTAAAACTTTCAGGAAAACTGGGGGATGGTGACTGTCACTTTATTTACTTTCCAAAAGAAATGCAGACTTAGAGAAGTTAAATATCAGGTCACAAAGTCAATAAGGGGCAATCCAGCAAGGCAGTCTGGAGCCCGAGTCCTGCCTCTCGTTCTGCGTTGCTGTGATACACCTGGGCACGAATGAGTGAATTTCTCATTATTTTTGGATCTGTTGATTTTCTTCTCGACCCATCACACAATCCATGGTTCGGGGTGACAGGCAGTCATGATTTGGAAATTCGGAACTCTCGGTGCATTGATACGAACACAGTATTCTTTTTATGTGAATCCATCCTTCTCTTCAAAAAGGACGTAGGAGAAGGCAAACTTAAAGTCATTATTTTACCTGGTCTGGGTTTCAGTACCCGGTTCTGGTCAAGGAAGGCCATAAGGAAAGAGTGCTGGTGCATTTGGGACCACTTTAGATGCTGGAAAAGTATCCAAGGAAAAAGATGGTGGGTAAAGAGGAAGAAAGGCATCCAGACCACTAGAAATCAAAACGTGTACCTGCAGTTCCGTCATGGGTGAACCATTAGAACCTCTTCGCTCCGTGCTGTGCTCCCTGGCGACGAGACGCAGATGTTGCTGTCCTGGGTTACGTAAGACCATTAGCCTGTTTGATGTGTTTTCTTTTCACTTCCTTTCCTCTATTGTTTTTTTCCCACTTTCTTCTTATTTATCTTGGAGAGTTCACCTATTGTATCATTTTGACAAAGGCATGCAGTAACATTTTTAATGGATTTAAAGTGGCTTATGAAACAGCACCCAGAGCCATTGGGAGGGAGTGGGTAAAGGAAAAGAACGTCTGGATTGAGGTCAGAAGAGACGTGGGGAACAGCATTTAAGGTCCATTGTTTGTTTGTTGTTGCCCTCCTGGGTCATGCTGTCCCACCGAAGGACACGAGCCTTTGATCAGCACGGCCAAGGCCTACCTGCTGTGCTGTTCAGTGCGGACGAGTGGTCTTCTGGCCAGGTCAGGTTCCCAGGGGCATTTTGGCCCCCGCAGCTGAAGAAAAAATGAAATAAGTTCCCGACATCAAGAATTCCTGTTATTTCACATAAAAATCAGGTTTTCTGAGTTCTCTTAAACAATCGGAAGCCGTGGCCACATTGGGCCCATGCGTTGCAGGTGAATGAACACCTGACCAGAGCTGACTGGTGGCTTGTCCAGTAGCCACACCCCATCCGCTCTGCCTGGTGGTGAGTCGGAGCCTCTTCATCCCTTCACCTTTGTCTCAACCCTGGTTGGATTTGAGACTGTGACCCTGGTCCTTTCTGTAAGTGGCAAGTTATATGTATCGTGTGTATGTGTGTGTGTGTGTGTGTGTGTGTGTGTGTGTTTGTGTCTGTGAGTGTGCATGTCTTCCAGGTCCTCAGGTGGAGGCGGGGGTGGGGTCTATTGTCGGTGTACTTTAAAGAAGAATACTTGATGCTACAATGGTTTTGATTTCTTCTGTTTTGGATCACAGTAATGGTTTAGAGAGTCAGATGCCTTTAAGGGAAAGTGCAGATTCATTATTTTTATCCAAAGCAGACATTGGATGAAAGAGTGATCATCAAAGAGGAGGTCTTGCCAGCTAGCGGGTCACAATACAGATGAAGAATTTCTCTACCGGTGTTAAAAATAAAATAGAATAGAAAACAACATCAGCATGTTATGAGTTGATAATCGATAAAGAGCCAGGTAGATATGCGGGCTCCTCATCTAAACTATAGTTATTACTGTGGATTGTAGTTGCAAACACTTTAAGAGCCACTGGACTGTCAAGTCTGAGAAGCGCTGTGGCAGGGTTTGGTACTAAGTGATCATCTACCACAGTTTCTGGGTGACGGGCGTCTCCATGCTTTCTAGAACCAAGGTGGGCATATAAGCAAGGAAGTAAATGATAACCTCGTTATCATAGGTCGTAGGGAAAACGGGAGGCCACTTCTTCCTCTTAAAGAATCGATTGAGGTCACTTCTTCCTCTTTGCGAACTGTATTCCCATATTTGATGGGAAAAGGGGGTGCAGAGAACATCAGACCTGAAAGAATTAGGTGTCCAGTTTGCATGGTGGCATCAGTGAGGCGGGGATAGCAGTGGCTGTTGAAGTCCTGGAGGAAGCCACCAGGGTAGAAAGAGGACCTGAATACAAGGCATTAGTTCTTAGTTTTTTGTTCTTCATTGGGTTAGAATGGCCTCCTGAGGGGGTTCTTTATATGAGCTCACTGGAAGAGCGTCTGTTTTTTTTTTTTTCTTTCTTTTTCTTCTCCCACAGCCCATATTAGTGAAATTCAAGCCAGGCAGGTTTTGCCCAGTTACATACACTGTGCTCTGTATGTGCTGGGAGCTGCCGTGTGGCCGGGGCATTGGGCCAACTGTGGGAAGCTAGATAGGGAGGAATCTTTTTATTTTTACTGCATTAATTGCATAGACTGGGCTAGATCAAATAATTAACAGTGGTTTGGCTCAAAAATTTGCTTGGTTTCTGTGTTGTGCTAAGAAGTTCTTCAGACATGAGCAAATCTCAGGCCCTGAGGCCAGTATTCAGTTTTTCAGAGGTGCTGAGATAGTGGGAGTGGCATCATATCCTAGAAGAATTAGGTTCTTTAAAATAAGCAAGCAAAAACCTCTTAGTGTACTGTCGATATATGTATATATATATATATATATATCAAAATCAGGCCTTTAAAAATATCCTCACATATAATTTTGCCCATGTTCTTTAAAAATATTTAGAGTAATTAAATGTACTGGGTAAGTATATATCATGTATGTATATACATGTAATGTATTTAGCGATTAAAACACATGCATTTGCCTCTTGCCTAACTGTGTGTGCCAGTCTGCCCTTATTCATGTAGTTCAGTCTGGTTCGGCAGCCTGAGTTGGAGGTGATCTTCCTTTTGATCCGTAACGGTAATGATCAAACCCACAGGGCTGCCCACAGGAGACCTCTCTGACGTTCCTAATGTTAATTCAGCACAGTCGTGGTCATTAAAAAAATTCTTATCTGCGTTTGATTCATCGCATTGAGTGGGAGCCTGGGTGTCCTTCAACCCACGACTATGGGAATGAAAGAAGGCTTCGAGCACTGTCTGTGAGGAGAGTTAGAGCAGAGTCCGAGAGGCCGCTGAGCCAAGTGGCGGAGATGCTGACGGTCTCCGATTCCTGGACTGCTGGGAAAAAGCAGTCACACAAGGCACCCTCTTTGAGAGCGGTGAAGCCGAGTACGGGGATCGTGCTAAAAATCTAGAAATGGCCTTTTTAAAAAAATTAACTTTCTACTTGGCTTGACCAAAAAAAAAAAAAAAAAAAATCAGCACTGTGTTAGCCTTCACTTGCAGGGGTGTCCAACCCACAGCCTGTGGAACGCATGATGCTGAGGATGACTATGGATGCGGTCCAGCACAAAATCATAAAGTTACTTAAAACCTTTTCCTTTTTTGCTCATCACTTTTCGTTAGTGTTTGTGTACCTAACATGTGGCCCAAGACAACCCTTCTTCCCCTGTGGCCCAGAGATGCCAAAAGGTTGGGTTCCTCTTGGTTCCTGGCCCATGTTAATGACCATTCACTGAAAACTGGACTCTCCTTAACCTTGGTTAGCAAATGGGCATGGACATCCTCATCTTGTACCAGAGATTTGGGTCTCGTTTCCTGGGGAGCATTCCAGGCTCTTTGGCACATGAACTTTCAGGGAACAGACTCTCAGAAGCTCTTTGTCTTTGCTTTTGCAGGATGTGTGAGACTGGCGAAGGGCTATTTATCTTTCAGACGCGAGATGGGGAGGCCATCTACCAGAAAGTCCACTCTGCTGCCCTGGCCATCGCCGAGCAGCATGAGCGCTTGCTGCAGAGCGTGAAAAATTCCGTGGTACGTCTGGCATTTCCTCCTTGGGACCTGGTGGGTACCTCGCCCAAGGCAGCCTGGGAACCTCTGAGCTGCAAACCCTGGCCAGCGTTACTTGAACAGGTGCTTCACTCTTGTCCTCCACCGTGGATGACTCGGATCAAATGCCGTCCTGGGGTGGCCCAGAGGAGCCAGCTGCTAACACAGTGACCTCCTTTGCTTTGTGAGTCAGCTATTGTAGGTGTGCACCTTAACCCATTTGGGCTCCTCTAACCAATACCGTAGACTAGATAGTTTATACACCACAGAAACTTATTCCTATCGGGGAAGCTGGGGAGTCCAAGAGCAAGGTGCTCTGAGAGTCTCTGTCTGGGGGCCCACTTCCTAGCGGTCTTTTCTCTCTGTCTCACGTGACTGAAGGGATGGGGGATTGCTTTGAGGTTTCTTTTATAAGGGCACTGTGCCCTCAGGACCTAATCATATCTCAAGGGCCCCACCTTCTAATACCCTCCACGTCGAGGCAGAGATTTCAGTGTATGAATTTAAGGGAGACATCATCGCTGAGTCCATCATAGGGAGTGTGTTACATTAATACTGATTTGGGTGCGCATGGACCTCTGTAGACACAGCTATGCAGGTGATTTGCCTGAAGACACGCATTTATGGCTGTATCGGAAGTTGCGATTCCCACTGCCAATGGGGGTCGGAGAGAACGTGTAAGTGAGAGAAGAGGGGGCACTGGAGTGAAATGTCAAAGGCCCAAGAGCTGACAGCTGTTGACATGAGACTCTGGGCTCCATGTAGGAGAGCTCTTGATTTTTTTCCCCCAGAGAAGCCGAGGATTTGAGCCTGCATGTAAGTGTCTCCCAGTCTGAAACTCTTGGAAATGAATTCTACTTAAAACCAACAGCAAAACCATCACAACTTGTGGGCCCAAGAAAATGTGTCCTCAGACTGCATCTTGCCCTTAGGCCTGTGCCTCTCTATTTGATAAACCTATTTGATAAACCTATTTGATAGTCTTCCACACATCAAGACACCCAAGCACAGATGCACATGAGCATTTGCAAACGACTTCTTGGAACACCTGCCCGTCCATCGCATTGTGTGAGGAACTGTGAATCGTCCAGAGAATGATGATTTCTGACCTCCTTCTTTAAGAAGAATAAATCCACAAAATTGTAATGGAATGCAGAACAGTTAAACAATGCAAATCATGCACTGAGGCTGTAAGCACGTGCGGAGAGCTGCCCATCTGGAAGGAAATCTGCAGAACCTAAAGGAGCTGTGTGGTCCCGCTGAGGTCGGGGTAGATTGAAAATTGATGATGTGAGTATGTGGGGTGGTTGGAGCTGAGGAGCAGGGGAAGCATGCCGGTTATTAATGTGATCCGGCCCTAAGCAGCCCTAGATTATCCCCCAGCGATCTGTGCGTGCCCTGCTCTGGGGTTTTAGAGCAGGGACCAGCAAAACTTTCTGCAAAGGGCCGGAGAGTAGAAGCTATAGGCTTTGTGGACGAAGATGGTGTCACGCAACTCCTTGGGTAAAGCAGCCATAGGTCAAACGGCACCAAACTAGTGTGGCTGTGTCCCCCAAAAAACTTTTATTGAAATTCCATTCAATGTTCACAATTAGTGAAATATTTTTTTTATTTCCCTTCCCAATTATTTAAAAATGTTCTTTTTGAACTAATGCAAACCTGGTAGTCATTTCCCCATATGCTTACCAATTCTGGATATTGCAACAGAGATAGATAAATGGGTGGATGGGCAGATAGCTGGCTGACTGGATGGATGGATGGATATTAGCTGCCAAGTCACTTTGAATTTACGGGGCAGCATGTAATTGCATTAAGGATGTGTAGCTATCCATTAGATGCCTTCAAACATCTGAGATTTTTCGCAGGTTCCTTATTTGTGAAGCCATCAATTAGCATAAATTGTTGTGTGCTTCGAAGGCAGGTTCCGCACGCACATGTTTTCCGTTTACAACCTTCTCATTACTTCCGCTAAAAATTAATCAGAATTATGAGTAATTTGTTCAGATCATCTCCTTGCAAATTTAACTGGAAAATAATGTTGTTTGCTCTTAATTTGCTGTATGCTAAATGAGTTCTATAAAATGAATGGCATTTTAAAGCCACAGCAGCCCATTTTACATGGAAATGAGTTAGCTTCAACATGGATCTGATTCTCAAGGAAGTTATCCCGGGGATTGTGAAACGCTTCAAAGGAATGTACTTGAGTCAATTTCTGAGCAGGGGAGAAGAGAGCTAACGTGCTAAAATTGAGCAAATGACAACCACAAAACTGGCCACCCTCCCTGGGTTATAGTTTTGAGATTTCTGGTTACTGGAAATGGATCCCCACAGATCTGGCTCTATTCCTAACTAGGAGTTGCCCCTCGGCCACTGTTGGCTTGCCTCTCTGACAGTCAAGGTCATAAACGGAGAAAGATGGTGGAGGGTGAACCTCTGGGCTTTGCCTTGTTATTAGGAAGCCCTAACCCACTGTGAGCTGACTTCACCTGCAGACAGAACCCTTCACCGCGGGACCCACGCTGGTTTCAAGTTGCAGCCTTGAGTGAATTGGTTTGGGTCAGACTTGTGACCTTGCATTCCAGAGGTCAAAAAGAGGAGGCCCGTGGGATGGATAATGATAACAGCAAGCATTATTATTTCGGTCAGCTGAGTAACAGCCCCCAGTGATGTCCACATGCTAATCCCAGAGCCCGAGACCGGTACAGACTGGGAGGGATTCTATACAGACTCCAATCCTTGGCTTCTCTGGAAGAAAATCAAGAGGACTCCTACCTGGAGCCTATAGTCTCAGGTCAACAATTGTGAGGTCTTAGGCTTTGGACATGGCCCTGTCATGGTCTGTGGATAAAAAGTAAGTCACAAGCCCTTACCGCAGTCAGAGAAGGGGACCGCAGAGGGCATGGACGCCGGGCGGACAAGAAGATCATGTGGCAATCTCGCCATCTTCTCACCACGAAGTCTTCTGGGATCTTATTTACTTAGTGCGTTGATACTATCTTTTTGATGCTTTTCCTACTCTGTGATGTTTGGCTAATATGACCATGTATTTGTTGAGCACCTGCTGTATGCCAGGTTGTTTGGTAAGAGTAGCCTCTACGACTTATCAAGCCTCCTACAATATGCCGGACACTGTCCTCACTTTTTCTCCGGTCACCACAGCATCTCTGCCAGATGGACTCATTCGTTTATTTGCCTTCATTTATTCATTCAAAACTCTTCACAGAGGACATAAGATGCCCCGTTTTGTGCTGTGGGATAGCTTGGTGATCGACAGGTGAGGCCCGTGCTCCCCTGGGGCTTACAATTCGAGAAAATATTACTCATGACTCTTGACCAGAAAAGAGTCCCTGTCCCTGTCCTATAGATGAGAAAGCATGCTCACAGTGGCTGAGTCACTTCCCTGCAGCCGCAGAGCTCGTGGCTGTCGGAGGCAGGAGCGCAGGGTCATTGTCTCTGGTTCCTAAGCGTCTACCTGTGGCCAGAATGCCTCGGCCCCGCCCCGGGAGAGTTGTATCCCCACTGAGAACTGTTTCAGTGTTTCCAAAGTACCCGGAAAACCTTTCAGCAATATCAACTTAGAGTATATCCAAAAAATATATCACTGCTCCAGGAAATCCCGTTTCTTTGGGTAGTTTTGGCACCAGAAAGCAAGCTCATGATTCTCCCCTACCTTCTTGCTTGGGAAACTCAGTGCATTACTGTTATTCTCTTGGAAGAGGGTGCTAGACGAGGGTGGGGCGAGCCTGGACTAGGGGAGGCCTTCCTGCTGAATGAGGTGGACCAGCTGCCAGCTGCCTTGCTGGAGGAGCTGCCCGGGGACCGCAGGGACAGCTCCGGGCTCCCTGGGGCAGCCGCTATTTTTGCCACCTTGGAGATCAGTGTCGGTGGCAAAGTCTAATTTTGGAACAAGGAGTGGCGGTGTGTGGGATAGTCCTCATTCCACTACGGGGCCTGTCGTTTTCAGAATTTCTGTAGGGTGAGAGCAACGTGGTGGAGAAGGATTGCAATTTAGCAGGCTCTCTCTGGGGCTGCGGGAGGGTGGAGGGCATGTCCGCCCCATGGTGACATCTCCCCGTTCTCTGGCTGCACACAGGTTTGAGAGTGAAATCTGAACAGTTTTTCATTGTTTTCACCGGGTCACCTTTTTTTGTGGGTTGCCTTAACTGACAGCTTTTCTTCCAAACTTGGTTTTGCAAATCAGATATGCCAATGAATTTGTGGAATTCAAGTGAAAGCCTTCCACAATTCTGGAAATCAAAGTAACTTATAGTCAGTCTCATTTAAAAACGCTACACATGCCGCAATTTGCTACACAATTTTTAAATATAGAGGGCATCAAAGAAATCAAAGGTTCAATTTTGTTACTATTCAGACGCTGAAATACACCCTTGCATGCTGGAGATAGATAGACAGATAGATGTATATGTATATATATTTATACACACACACATATATTCCCGCTCCTCTTCCCACAAAAAAATGTTTTTAACCTTCTGTTTATGGGCTCTGGTTAATTGGTATTTTTTTTCCTTTCTTCTTCTTCTTCTTTTTTGTATTGCTTAAAGCAATTATCAGCTTTTTCCTTTTCCTGAATTAAGCCCTTTTTATATCCTGGTATATTAATTATCCAAAACCCTTTAAACAAACACCTATCTACTCCTTGCAAAGCAATGTGGTAGGTCTTATTGAGAATACAAAATAAAGTATAAACATCCTTTTGCATCTTTAAAAGGAGCTTAAAATTTAGATAAGGAGACATGATTTATACTCCTCAAATCATGCAACAATATAGTCCTGTAAATTCAATTTGTACCATCTCTTTGGAGGGCAACTTGTCCTTATTTAATCAAAATTAAATGTGTACACCTCTTGACCCGGCAACAGTCCGTCTGGGAGTTTCCTCTGGAGATACGCGAGCAGAAGCCAGGATGACGAGGACACGCGTGTTCACGGCGGGCGTGGGGCCTTTGTTCTAACATTCTGCTCGTTGACAAATACTGGCCGAGTCCTGCTGCCCACAAGGGGCTGCAGAATGACTCTGAGGACAACGAAGTCCCTGTTCTTGGGGGGGCTGATTTGTCCTAACAGACGTAACTAAAAAGCAGCTGGGATGCCCTTCAGTAGGGAGTGAGTAGATAAATCACGGCACATGACGCCACAGGAATCGTACGAGGCAGTTAGAGAGCATGAAGGGTCACACTTGTCGTCTCAAAGGTGTGTGAGGGACAGGAAGGAGCAAGAGGCAGGGGTAGGCAGAGTGGACGCGCCTGCCTGTGCCTTGCAAACAGCTTCTGACGGGTGCAGGGGTCCACGTCACGTCGGTGAGCTCTGGGATGATGGCATAAAGGTCTGCAAAGGGTCTTTTATATTTCACTGCATGTCTTTTTCTTCCATTTAATTTTTTTAAAAAATATATCATGGCTGTATAATTCTATTTATGGAAGCAGAAACAGTACTTGAACTTCTGGCACATGGCAGACTGAACTGAAACCACTGATGGGGGAGAGGAGGGTTTTAGGAATGCATAAAAATGCGTGATAAGAGAGAATGATTTAAAAAAATGTATGTCATGGAGCCTAAAAGCTTCATCAGTCAAGTTTCAGGGGCTAGAAATGGGGTCCTCATGAAGGGGCAAGATCATCTTGTTGGAGAAGGCCATGCCTCAGCCGAGTTTTAGGATGAATAAGCGTAAGCCATGTGCTGCTAATGGGGATGGTGTCTCATATTCACGGAGCACTTCCCATGTGCCGGGCACACTTCTAAGCACTAGACCTGTATTAACTTTTAAGCATCAACGTGACTCTATCGCCATGGGCACAACCACCCCACGTTTACAGGGAAAGTGTTTGAGGTGTGGACACCACGCTAGAAGTGAGGCAGCTGAGATTTAAATCCAGGCCCCCGGTCCACGTTGTGGCCACCATGCTCTACTTACTCAGTGAAAATTAAATTAATTGAATTAAGCCACCAAGTACTCCTCCTGAATTCATTAGACATTGAAAGAGGCTAAGTGGAATTGACCTACATTTAGTAACAGACATTGAAGACGGATGGAACTGTTTATTCAGACACGATCGATGCAGGTACAACTCGGGCTTCTTAGGTTTGCTGGAACTTTTGTTCCCGCCTCTTAGGGAAAAATGTAATTTTCTGACCTGCCCCTCTCCGTCTTTTATAACAACATCACAATTTGCAACGTGCAGTGGTGAGTTTTAATAATCTTTTCACCAGGCTATGAAATGCTGCCCTACCTTGTGCGATTTCCCCCCTCCCCCTGAGCTGTAAGCTCTGTAACATTGCCATGGTCAATGGTGGCTGTGCCTCTGCTAAGGAAATGGAAACACACTGAACGTTGCTAACAGGTTGTAGTCTTGTTTAGAAACTCTAAAACTCGCAGTCATGTTCAAGGCGGTGTCTCCACGAGCAGGAAATAAATTGAAAGCCTGATGTTGGCAGGACAGCAGGTCATGCCATGAAGCAAAGGTGTTCATGTAAGAGCAGGGAGCATCTGGTTGGCCAGGGAGCATCAGGTTGGCCAAGGGAGCATGTGGTTGGCCAGGGAGCATGTGGTTGGTCAGGGAGCATGTGGTTGGTCAGGGAGCATGTGGTTGGCCAGGGAGCATCAGGTTGGCCAGGGAGCGTCTGGTTGGCCAGGGAGCGTCTGGTTGGCCAGGGAGCGTCTGGTTGGCCAGGGAGCATCTGGTTGGCCAGGGAGCATGTGGTTGGTCAGGGAGCATCTGGTTGGCCAGGGAGCGTCTGGTTGGCCAGGGAGCGTCTGGTTGGCCAGGGAGCATCTGGTTGGCCAGGGAGCATCAGGTTGGCCAGGGAGCGTCTGGTTGGCCAGGGAGCATCTGGTTGGCCAGATGGGTGCTGGTGAGCACCACGGTTTTTGCATTGCCTATCACGGCAGAGAGGATAGAGATGGGAATGGTGACGAGGACAGAGAGCTGCATGGAATCAGTTCTGTGCCCATTTTCATCTACTTTGAGAAGTCGGAAAATAAGCGATGTACCCATCCCCACCGAGGGCTGGCGCATCTTTTCAGAAAACGGCCAGATGGTGCGTCTTCTAGACTTCATGGCCATGTATGGTTGCTGCCACCACTCCTTCCCTTCCTCCTTCTCCTCTATTTTTTTTCTTTTTAACTTTCAAAATGTAAAAACCATTCTTTGTTCTGGGCCATGCAGACACAGGCCACCAGCACTTGGCCTGGTTTTTAGGCATTAGATACAAACGTGCTTGCTGAACCAGCCTCTCCTCCTCCAAGCCATGCGATTCACTGTTTCTCGTAGGAGTTTGCCAAAGGCCGAGTATCCATGTCTAAAGGCGTGTCGCGTGAACAAGCTAGGGATCAATTAGGTAGTTTCCTGAGCACGGTGAGAAGAAAGAAAAGTGGAGCCAGAAGGCCCATGGCTGTTCCCTTCCAACCCAAACAAGGCCCCACTCCAGGGCGAGCCAGCGTCACGAGGTGTGGGAAGCAGGCCCCGAGGACCCGGAGGGTTTCCTCAGCAAGGGGGCGCCAGAGTTGTCAGAAGCCAAGGGAGCAATGATTTTGTTTAATGCCTGTGACTGGGAACTCAGATGGCTCTGAATAAATACATGCAAATCACTTCATTCCCCATGAAAATAACCGTTTGCATGCATCTGGTGCTCTGTGAAACACTGCACTTGGAAACTCGGCCCCCAAATGGCTGATCTCACGAACAGCCTGCGCACCGGGGCCGCGGCCACGGTGGGAGCATCGTGTTAGCCAGAGCTCTGCGCCACCGTCTCTACGGCGGTTTCCCCGGTGGGAAGCAACCTTTCTCTCTTGCCCCCCCTCCCCACCCCTCTCCCTCTGAAGTTTAAGAAGCAAGCCTGCAAGCTCGCTCTCTCCTCTCCTCGACAGTGCAGTGCTGTTCCATGATAGCTCGGTAACATTTTGATGATAACATACCTGTCGCTCTCCCAGCAAATGGCAGATGGGGGAGAGGAGTTGGAGAGAGTAGACAGCTCGCCGGGTGTTCATGCCAAACATGTGTGGGCGCTGGAGTCAGGCTCAGGCACTGTGACAGCGGGTGTCATTGGGAAGCCAGGAGAGAGCAGGCTGGGCAGGTAGTTCATGCCCACTGGAGAGAAGGCCCTGGGGCCGTGGGGGTCCAGGAGCCTGGCCGAATTCCTGCTCAGTTGTGTTCCTCAGGGTGCCTGGGGGTGCCGGGGTTCCCGTCTCCTTGCGTCCTGGGCAGCTGGCCAGTTGCTGTTTCTCTAAGCTTTGGGAATAAAATTTGACTGCCTTTTACCATGAGGAATAGGATATGAGCCCATCTCTAAGGTGTTCATAACACCTTCATAACGTTCTAGGAAAAACACGCAAGGTTGTGATATGAACTTGAAGCTGGGGAGTCAGCGGCCAGATCTGAAGTCCTGGCTGGGCACCTGTACCAGCCCGGAGGCCTTGGGCACATCTCTTCCCCACCCTTAGTGTTCACCCCACCTCTGTACAGGCGGTTATATCGGTACATGCTGTGTCAGGTGGGGTAAATCAGGCCATTTCTGGACATGGTGCCGGCCCCTACTAAATACAAGTCAACCAGAGAGATCATTATCGTGGACTTAATGATTCATTCGTTCAGTTAAGCCAGTCAATTCATCCATCACGGAGCCATTCAGCCCCCTTCTATAAAGTGCCTACTGTGTGCCAGGAGTCCCCTGCCAGGCACGAGGTCCGTGAGCTCGTACAATGGATCTCCACCTCCGCCTAGCGGAGGGTCTGCCCGTTTGTTGCGGAGGCAGAAGGCGCCGTAACCAAAGCTGGGCTTTGAGCCAGCGCTCCGGCCGTTCCCTGTGGATCCTGGGGCGCAGAGGAGCTAACTTTGATTCACTTCTAGGTTTCCAGTCCCCGGCAGAGCACGTGACTTATAGGCAAGGTCCAGAGTGTATAAATGGATGGAATGAATGAATAAATGCATCTAAGAACACCGAGGGCAGAATCCATTGAAAGGGGGAGGGGCAAGGCCGGGTGCTAGGGAGCCTGTAGGCAGAGCACCGAGTTAGGAGGCTGAGTCTAATGGAGGGATAATTGGAGTTGGAACGGCTGTTCCATCTGGCTCTGTGCTGAGAGTCTGCGCGCTTTATTTAGTTTAATTTTCACAACTGTCCTTGGAGGTGGGGATTGGATTTTGAACCCTGTTTATTTTTACATGAACATATGTATGTAAAATTTAACTGACTGTAGAAATATGACCACATCGATGATGAAGATTAGTACTGTATTTTTTCTTTTCACGGTTTGTTTGCGTGCATGTCTTTATCCTCATTTCCCCTCTTCAACTCCTGAATCACATCAGGAAGTTTATACTGATCTTTGAACACTTTCCTCTGTATCTCTACAATCCTGTATAGAAATCCGCCTACATACACACACAGACAGATGGACACGTACGCACCATGTGTATTTGTGGGTCACTGCTGGTTTTACACAAGTCCGATCATATCACACACTCTAAAGACCACCCGCCTGGTTTTCTTATCCAATAGTAAATATCCCATGGAAATAATTAGAAGTCAAGTGGTCCACAGGTCTGATTCAAGGGTTGATAAACTAAGACCACAGATAAAATCAGGCCTGCACCTGTTATTTCTAAGTAAAGTTTTCCAGGGACACAGATACACTGATTCGGTTATATGCTGTTAGGGCCACTTTCACATCAAAACAAAGGGTTATTAGTTGGCCATAAACCTGTGTCCTACCTGGCCCTTGACCTTGGTTTGCCACCCTTGGTCCTGTTTATTCCTTGTAGTGGCTGCATGACATTTCAGGGTCTCAATGGAACATTAATTTATTAAGCCTGCCTATGGAAATATTAGATTTTCTTGCTACTAATAAACAATACTGCAAATAAGCGTGTATACATGCCTTTACATACTGCTTATTTAACTGACTTCCTGAACTTTATTTAACTGAGTTTTTAAAAACTTGATGTAACGGGATTTTCTACATGCAGGAGTAGAATTGCTGAATCAAAGGGTGTAAGTAATTTTTTTAAAAAAATTTAAATACATATCATGACATCGCCTTCGAAAATACTGGAATACTTTTCAGTTTATTGACAGTATTATTAGGTCCATTGCATAGAGGGGGAAACTGAGGCTCAGTGGCTCAGGGTCAGTAAGTGAAGAGTCAGTACAGGAACATAGGGCCCAGGACTTGTTCTCTGTGAGAACTGGAAGGAAGGAGCATCCTGAGGGACTAGCGGTAGGAGGCAGGGCAAGGAGGGCCTGGCGGGGTGACAGGACGAGGGAAAGGACAGGGACATGAAGGGACTTGGCTCTCCACCTTCAGTGAACACCAAAGTCATAGGTCACTGGGCTTCACTTCCAGTGTCCCAAAGTCTGGGGTGGGGTGTTGGAATTTGCATTTCCAACTGGTCCTCGGGGGAACCTGATGTCCCTTGTGCAGGAATCACCCTTGGAGGACCCTGGCTCCACAGTGACTCTGAGAATCTGGCTCCTTGGTCCCCAGACGAGATGGGACAGGAGCTAGAGAGGACATGGCACGGGACTGCGCCCCTTGATGCTCTCCGTGCACAGGAAAAGTCACAGCCAGACTTACACCGTTGCTCGGCGAGCACACCGCTGTGCTGAGAACAGAACCTCACTATCATCTGTTACACTGGACGCCAAGCAGTCTTCCCACGTGGATCCATCCGCAGGTGTGTTTACCGGGCTTCCCAGGGGAGCGGGAACCTGGTGTTAACTCCAGGGGAGAGCGCCTGCCCGGCAGGGGGAGGACCGGCGGGCACAGAGTCGCTGAGCTGACCTCCGTGCCCCCTGAGACTGACTGACCTCTTCTCGGCAGCACCACGGGGTGGTGGCCCCGAAACGACTCCAGCACTCGTTCCACGTCGTCGGCGTGGCCTTGCGGGAGGAATTGGTTCCTGCCACCGAGCGCAGCAATTAGCATTTTGAGCAGTTTGTATGGATTGAACGAGCCTGCCTCATCAAGCAGAAAGAACCCCGAAGAATGCAGCGGGTGCAGCGGGTGTAGTTACCGCCATAAATTACTCTCAGCACCAAGCCAGGCAAGATAGGTTTGCTAGAACTTTACAAGGGTCTTTGATCCACTTCGGAGGTACAGGTTTGTCAGGTTGCAGAAATAGATCGCATGTTCCACAAACACAGGCTTCATTTTTGTCTTTCTATTTCTTTCTAGAAGTTATTGTCTATCACTCCTATGCTCTTTTACGGGAGACATTCGGTCTGGATTTTGTGGAAATAAACCTAATATTTTAAGATTTCAGTTCAAAACATATTCACTATTCATGAGCTCTTTGGAGTTCTTCTCTCTGGTGAGACGTCTGAAGTTACGTTTAAGCTTCATGGAAAACTCATCGCTAGTCTCCCTTGAGCTTCCCCGGGTTTTCCCTTTCGTTGCAGTTGTGTCATTTGGGGAAGCCTGTGGTGTTGGGGCTGGGAGGGGGGACCTGTAAAACCCCAGAGTATGAGAAAAGGTGAGATGCGACTTTGCTTCTGAGAGGGTCTCAGGGGCAGCTGCTTCAGAAAGACTGGGGGGTGGGGCCAGGGGACAAGTAAGAAGACAAGTTGGGGATATCTCAGTCACCCAGCATCTAGTTGAGCACAAGTGTTGTGGGCCAGGGTGACGGTGGGGGAGGTGGCAAGCACCGCTGGACTTTGGGTACATTTGGAACGTTGGAGACACAGAATTTGCCAACGAGCGAGCTCTTTTGTGGGGCAGAGAGTAAATAAACAAGGTGGTCTCAAAGTTGTTTTCCATTCTTCTTCTTTAAACGGAGCAACAGGTGGAATGGAAGAACCGTTTGCCTAGAAGGAGAAGAGGTTGGGGGAGGGCAGGGTGAGAAGCGGTAGTTCAGTTTTGCACACGTGGAATGAGAGATGTCTACCCGGCATCCGGGTGCGGGTGGGAAGTGGACTGTTCAGCGCATGCGCCTGAGGTTTTGGGGAGAGGCTGGGGTTGCAGACATGCACGTGGGCGTTAGCAGAGCAGGGGAAGATGGCACTTAAACCCCTCCAGTGGGGTGCTCGCGTGGAGGGAGGTGATCGCAGCCCCTTGACTGTAGAACTGTGTTTTATCCCCTCACGAAGACTTCCCTTTTTCTTCTCAATGTCTGCAGATCAGTCTGTTGTACAGATGCACAGTAAGGGGAAGCAAAGCGCACTTTGTTTAAAACAAAAATGAAATTACCCACTCCTCCCTTGTCCGGCGCAGCAACCCTTAAACGTAGTTTCTGAGTCGGCCTGAAATATGACATGACACACAAGTTGACCCGATCTTTCAAAAACTGATCATTGGGGTGATGGCTGACAGAGTGGGTCCCGGAATCAAAACGGCGGTTGGCTGGGGGAGGGGGAGTACGATGAAGGAGGCTGGGTGAGGATTTCATTCCATGATCTCACCTGGTAAATGATAAATGATTAAGGAAATGAGTGAAAAAAGGTGTGGTTTAGCCAAAGGACAGCCTTGGATGCAGACATGAAAGTGACAGGGGAGAGGAGGGCAGGGCTTGGGAAGATTAAGATACGTTTGGAATCTGTTAGAGGAAGAAATAAATGACGTGCCGTGCAGAGACCATCACTCAGTCTGTGTTAAATACGTGTTGTATATGCAGGTCTTTAAAGAAAGACTGGAAGGAAATACAGTAATGTGTTAAAAGTTATCTTTGCTTCTTTGTTTTCTCTGGGTGATGGATATAGGGCTTATTTCAAATCTGCCTTATACTTTTTTCTGTATTCCCTGAACATAATAAAAAGATATCAATACTAAGGAAGAAGGAGTGCATTTCATTAGACATCTTAAAATGGGTAATGTCACAAAAAATGTGACATTACCCCCACCCCGACCCGTTTAGGTGCCAGGCAAAATACTACCAGATCCAAAGAGAGGGCTGCCTTGGAGAAAACCAGCTCCCCAGGGAAGGAGGGGGGCTTTGGTCCTAGGGGACCCTGGAGTATCTTGGATTCTCTTCTGTTTCCACGATCATTCCAGGCTGAGAGTAAGAGTTTCATTCGTGCCTGTTCATTGAATTTATTGCATACCGACTGGAGCCAGGTGGTTCAATATATTCTCTAAGTAGAATTTTTATTTGATTTCACGTATGGAATGTTTTTTTCTTATTGCTTGAAAACTTGTTAAAACTTCTCTCTTCAAGCCAGAAGCACAGCCCAGTATCAAATATTTAGGTTTGTTCAGAAGCTCTGGCTAATGACAGTGTTCCCATTGATACAGGGCTAATTATAAATATCACTGGTGTTTATGGGGTCCCCCCTATGAATCATGTATGTTTTCAGAATTAGTTGCAAACTAGGAACTGTTTTCTCTTTTTCTCACTGGCAAGATATTAAAGAGTAAAGGAGGTTAAACAACTAGCCTAGAGTCATACGATTATTAGTGATAGATTCCAAACTTCAGCCCAATTCTTGGCCGAGTGTGAGCTCTTCTTACCACAGCGGGGAACTTTATTCCGAGAACAGTTGATCCAAATGTGATGAGTAATATAGGACAGTGGTTCTCAAAGTGGGGTCCCTGGGCCAGTCCCCGGGCTGGAATCACCCCGAAACTTGGCAGAAACACAAATTCCCATCCCCCACCCCAGGGCAGGGACAGGGCCCAGGACTCCGAATTGTCATGAGCCCTCTAGGTGGTTTCTGTGCTTGCTAAGGTTGAAGAACCACCGACTCAGGGTCCGGAAGGCATAGGGACATTCTCCGGTATTATTTGCAGAGGAGAATCAGTGGGCAGACCATGCGGAAGGAGTTCAGGAAGCCCAGAGGAGAGTGTCAACGAAATCAGAAGCTCGTGTGAATGAGACCACTGCGTTTGGAGTAGGAGTGCGGAGACATTGAGATGGTGGTTTCTTTGGAGCCCCGTTTGACGGTTTCTCTCTTGGACTAAGTTGTCCTGTCTGACTTACCTTGGCCCTCATTTTGTGCTTCACATAGCCACGGAAACCATACATTGGTTTGTACGCAGCCCGGTTAGCCCGACAGTGCCCCCTGTTCAGCAGGCAGAGCGAATGGGAAATGGCGATACGATTTGCATATGCAAAGTCGCTACAGCGGAGGCCCCACTTGAGCAGCCTGGTGGAATTTTGAGTCTGACCAGGATGGAGTTAAGTCTTAAGGTATTACCCTCCAATCGGGGTGGCTGAAGCCCGTTTCTGAATGGATCCAGACCTGAGTCACAAACACGCCATATGGTGCTCATGACTGACTGTGGCTGCAAACAATTACACCCTGTCGTGCTGTTCAATTTCCAAACACACCACTCTCTGCTGTAGAAACAGTTGGATTCCAGGGAAGGACCACGTGGCATGGCATTGCAGCTGCAACTCAATGCTGCGGCTGCTCAGTCCTTGTCTCAGACTCACCGCGTCAGCCAATCCCAATACAGAGTGCAGACACCGTCAGCCAATTCCGACGCAGAGTGCAGACACCGTCAGCCAATCCCGATGAAGAGTACAGAAACCGACAATGTACATGACTCTGGGGAGGATGCCTGGTTTTCTTTCTTCGCGGAGAAGCTGTGCACTGCGCTCCCGAGAACTTTCTCTCTCAAGAGGGTGGATGGATGGATCCCATGCACCCACCATTCTCAGGAGAGGGCCTTGGCGATCAGCGCTCCCCTCACCATGGGTGCTGGGAGGTGTGAAAAAGGATCTGTCTGCATCACTGGCAGTGATGGTGACAGGGGGCCATGCCTGGGTCAGTTGTCACTCAAGTTTAAGTGTTACTTCCCCTGGGACTGTCAGCCACCTACTAACTCATATTATGTCTTGCTTTTTAAAAAATCCTTTGCACAGCAACGCTGCTCTCTGATTTTGTATTTTCGATGACAGCTTTATGGAGATATAATTCACATAACATGCAGTGCGCCCTTTAAACCGTACAATTCAGAGGTTTTAATGTATTCTCAGAGTTGTGAGGGCACCGCCACACTCCATTCCAGAGCGCTTTCATCACCCCCAGCAGGAACGCGTGCCCTTTAGCTCTCACCTGACCTTGGGCAACCGCCGATTTAGCTGCTCTGCATCTGGGCCCGCCTTTTCTGGACATTTCATGCAAACAGAAGCACACGATGTGTGGCCTTTGTGTCTGGCATCTTAGCATGCATCTGAACCTCATTCCTTCTGATGGTCATATGATTACTTTTATTTGTTTAGTTTAATTATCTGTCTCATTAGAGGGGAAGTTCTGCGAGAAAGGAGACTGTGAGGCTCAGAGAAGGGGAGGGGTGTGCCCCACATCGCACAGCCCAGGGAGAGCACCCTAAACGGGGAAATGGGTCTCTGGCCCTATGGTTACTTTCCTTCCCTGGCAGCACCGTGATCCCTGGGCCTTCAAAGCCCAACGCATTAGAGCCATTGATTATTTAGGCCACCGGGTAGTTTCTGAACGGAGGTAGACTGAGTCAGGAAGAGACCGGGGTGCGTCCCGGCTGGTTAGGGGGACCGTTTGAGGATTGAAGGGTAAGAAGGCTTGCAGCAAAAGCTTGTCTTTCGTCCCTGGTGGGATCCTGAGCTAACACTGCTCGTTGGATGCATTAATGTCACGCCGCGCTCGCCCTGGGGGACTGGCTGCCCCCACTGTGCCTGTGCACGGAAGCGGATCTTCCCGAGGCCACGCGTCTGCTCATCACGTGAATGGCAAAGTAGAATGAGGAAGAGTCTTATTACCACGTCCTCCATGGCCAGGAAAAGCCACGTTCGTTTCACCTGGACCTGAAGCTTCAGCAGGAATTCAGCCTTGGGCTCCAGGGGGCTTGTCGTTTTCTGAGTTGATTAGGATTTATTTCCGCAAAGTATTCCCCGCTACCCGGGCAAAGGCTGGGTTCGTTCGTTCGTTCATTCATTCATTCATTCACCCACCCATTCTCTGTTTGCTAACCCTTCAGAGGCCCTAGTTAGGTGCTGGGGGTAGAAATTAAAGATATAATCTCCACTTTGGGGGAGTTCATGCCTATTTGGGGGAGGTTAGTGTAGAAGCCGTCCCAAAATGGTCAGTGGTCAGACTTCGAGCAGGACTTTGTGTCTGGGAGCAGCGTCTGGTGTCATTCAGGGAGAATAGATGTCAGTAAAACGTCCCGGGGAGGTGATTCCTGAGCTGACTTCTGAAGGGAAGGGAGGTCTTAACCAGGTGGCAGGTGGGGACAGCTCTCTGGCTTGGGGAGCGCGTTTTCAACAGCCCAGAGGTGAGAGAGTGGGCGCCCCCTGGTGGCTGGAGGTGACTGGACCACAAGACTGGGAGCCAGCATTTCCACCCAAATGTGTTTCTGCATTTTCTATAACCCACGTGAACCTCCAGCCTCCAAGCTGTCTCCCGAAGTGACAGTGACTGTGGTTATAAATGGGCGTATATTTTGAGTGGTCTCCCCATAACCCAGTTATGCTAACAATTTGCATAACGGGAGGTTTTCCGGAAATGTTTCCATCACATTATAGCAGAAATACCTCTACTTATCCATGTCGTGGTTGGGCTAATTTTTATTGTTCCCTTTGAATGTGGAAGTACTACGTTTATTTTAAAGGAAAAGCAAAGTGTGTAAAAGTGTGTCAGGTTTTTAAAACGGGAGGAGAGTAGAGCGAGGAAGAATATAATTCTTCTCTCCAGATACCCCCAGGTTACCCAAGTTGAACTCCTCCAGAAATGTAGTGTTAATTTATATTTCCGCCAGGGGGGCGTCCATGAGCCCCCTTCCCGTCCCCCTTCACTAGTTGGACCTACTTGACAACAGTAAAGAGAAACAAGGGTGGATACTCTCCTCGTTTTCATCAAATCTACTTCCCAAGTCATCTCACCCTTTGAGAATTTGGACATTCTTGCATGAAACAAAACTTCTTCACTTTTCTCCAAAGGCAATGGGAATGCTCCTTTCATAAAATAAGCTGTTTTTCCAAAGGGTTACAAAGAAGCCCGGAGCCAGGCCTTGTCGTGGTCTCTGTGAAACACGATTTCACTGTCATCTCTTCCTCCTTCCAAAATAAGCTTCCCCCAAACGCAGCCACAGTGGCGTTGCAGAGATGTGTGTTCACAGTCACGTGGCGAACAATTCGAAGGCATGGCTCCTTCCCAAATGCGGTTCTCCTAGTAAATTTCTTATTATATTAAATACAATCTCTTTATCGTGGGAACATCAGGTAAGCAAACCATGAAAATTCAGTCCTTTTTCTCTCTTTCCTTGCATTCATGCAAATGCGGTCGAATGTAAGCGGGAGTTGCTGGGTTTTGGGGTTTGTTCGCTTGTCGTTCTTAGTTTGTGAGAATGTCTCCTACAGACAGGAATAAATAGCCACAGAGCTTTTCCACTTAGCTTCGTTCTCAGCCTCTTGCCCTTTTCAACTGAGAGGACGTGTGTAAGAAAGTCGGATGTCCTCGTGAACCCCCGTGCTGTGCAATTCTTCTCGGGGACACATTTTGATAATTGTGCTCTTCTTGTGATAAGGACCGAAAAATTCAATCATCACATATAAGTGCAGCCATAAATTAAATTATCTTTGGAGCAAATGGTTATAACCTTCCCCCCCCCCCCCCAGTTCAGTCTCATCAGCTATAATGATTTTGGTCTTCAGGGTATGAAGTCTCATATTTTTTGGGTTTTACTGAGTGACTGTACAGATATTTTTCCTAGAACTACCATGCTGATGACTTGTGTAGAGTGGGAAGTTTTCTTTCAAAAAGAAAAAAGAAAACTTTAAATGGGCTTTGCAATTACTTGTTAATAATAACATCCTCCATTTATTCCCCCTGTAGCCAGTCTGTGCTAGGCAAAATGCTAAGCAGGTACCATTTCCTGCAACGCTCATACGAGCAATTACAATGGCCTTTCCCTGGATCAAGTGGTAGGTTCCCTTTTCGCTGATTAAACCTGCCTCACTCTGGTTTGCGGTTGCCAAGCGTCCCATTGCGCGCTTGCGCAGTCAAACCAGGAGCCAAGCAACGGCGAGACTTACCTCGCCTCTGTGGGTCTAGAGCACCCACGCCGAGTCCCCTCTCCCCGCTCGGCTCAGTCCCTTTCCGCCCCGGTAGCTGACGTGCGGCTTTCTTGCCTTGACACAGCTGCAGATGAAGATGGGCGAGCGGGCCGCCTCGCTGAGCACCATGGTGCCCCGCAGCGCCTACTGGCAGCACATCACGCGGCAGCACAGCACCGGCCAGCTCTACCGCCTGCAAGGTAGGTGCCAGCGCCTGGGCTGCGCGGGGGCTACGGTGCGCGGGAGGCGAACCGTTCGGTCCCGTCTGCTTCGGTGCATTTATCTTTTATGTGTATTTCACTACCGTCCGCTGTTATAGCAACTTCTGACCTCTAATAAGAAAGCACATGAACTTATACTCACGCAAACCCACTGAATGGCTGTACAACTTGACTTTCTACACGCACCGAGGTCACCTTTACAGAAAAGGGAGGTCTTTTTAGGTTCCACTTGTCCTGAACCCAAAAGGAAGTGGAGAACCAGTGGGAGGCGGTCGTCACAGAGGGGAAGCTGGCAGATGGCTTTAATGCCTGAGAAGCAGCGTGGCACTGTGAGACCTGTCCACGTGCACCAGTGGTGACGGGCCACTGTTTTCCTAGAATAAACACCATCTCTGCAAAGACACGCCAAGAGCAAGGGAGTCCTGGGCACTTACACTAAGTTGCGATTTCTGAATTGATTAGCGGGTGTCCCAGAGCCTCAGAATCTTCAGGACAATGTGGACAGAAAATGCCCTGTGAGGAACACACTCAGATTACAATCCTTAACTAATCCAACTATCCTTAACCGAAATAAGTACACATTCCTGAGATATACTCTGAGGCCACATATCAGGGCCCTGGTTGCCCAATAATATTTTTAAAAATCTTTTTTAAGTTGAAAGAGGATGTTTTAACTACTGTTGGTATGTGGTTTGTGTGCTCCTGAGGTATCCATGACTACCCCAGCCTGTTTACATCTGGACACACCTGTTTCTCAGCACACTGACTCAGTGTTTTTACAGCAGCAGCAGCAATCAGATTCGCACATTTGCCTGCCTGTGCAAAGCCCTTGTTGTGGTTGGAAGGCCTCTGCAAGGTGCACAGGTCTGGGATGACCTTCGGGGACTCGAAACCCACACATTCCAAAATAAAAATAGGGACCATGTCCCCTGTGGAAGTGGGGCAGGGGAATCCACATGATCAAAGGTGGAAATCCCCATTTTTTGAGTGGGTCCTGCTCTTCTTTCTATCAAAAATATCCAGCTACCAAGCAAACAACTCCTCACAATTAAGTTTGGGTTTCAACCTTTATCATTAGGTTTATTATTTGTCCCAATTTTACCCGTCACTCAGAAGCAATGAGGTATTGCTGTAAAATCAGGTTCAAGCTTGTGGGTCCAGGTTTTCCAAGTGAACAGCGTGGCAGGAATTGCTTGCAAGACGATAATGGGAAGAGGGTGGGGGTTCAGGTTCAGATGAGATCAGGGAGGACAAGGGTGACTGTCACAGGATTCCTGCAGACGATGGCTTGTTGAGCTTTGCGACTGACCACTGTAGGGCTTTCGAGATCATCTTGTCCTCGGGTTTGAAGAAGATAATCAAAACGTTAATTGTTGACTTTTTGATGCATGCGATGATCTTCATTGAACATACACATTTTTTTAAATTAGAATTCTTACGTCGTTCCTGTTTTGGCGGCAGAACACACTCCATGACCTTGGAATCTGTTTACGCAGGAGAATGGCGGTGTCTTTGCCTCCAAGCTATTTTTTTTTTTGCTTTGTGGTTTGTACTAGTTATTTCATCCAATGATTCGTTTTCACATATTTTCGTTACTTGTGTAGGAATTCATGGAAACGGATTTTACCTTGATGTTTAACCTGTACCAACGTTTACTGAGATGGTTCCTCGCCTGCGTGTTCCATGTAGAGGAGGCCACATTTATTTCATCGTGGGGCTTGCTTTGCAGTCGCCCGAGTTCCTTGAGATAGAGCTGATGTGTGGCCTGTGCGTATGGGACACAATTTTTCAGTAATTTGTTCTCTTACAAAAATACAGTTCACAGACTGTCTAAAATGCTCTTGCTTATTGGGGGTGGCCATTTACACCGCAAATAAATGGAGACACTATTGTTCCATCTACAACTGCCTATCTTTCTGCGTCCCTTCTCCCACCTCCTGGTGGTGGGGGAGGGAACTGACATCAGGGAAAATTAGTTGCATCAGGGCCCTGTGTGTGCCACAAGGTGGAACTGCATGGTACGTAGTTTCTCCTGGGTTTGCTGGTGTTTGTTTGTGGCTTGTGATTTCTTTGGCCGATTCACGCACTTTAATGTATTCCTGGTGTGGGAGAATTTATCTGATTTGAGAAACGGTTCATTTCCTCCTTAAATCTAATCCTACGGCGTCACCTGCTGGCTGATTTTGGAATTGTCGTTTCATTATTGGTTTTTGGTGGCTGAGAGGAATGACGCTAAAACATGTTCAATGCACTTCCCCTCCTTCTCATCCCCTTTTCCCGTTATCATATAGGAACCCCCTGCTACAGTTAGGTGTATACAGAACCCACATGTCAAGGAGGTTTAACGTGAAAACTGGAAGAAATTTACGAAAGAGAAGCACTTGACAAGTGTATGCTGACACTTGTACCCACAAGATTTTTTTAGGGAATGCCTTGAGTGATGTGACTGCAGACTCATCTTTTCCCAATTGTGTTCTGTGTCATCTTAACCCTGGTAGATGTCCCTCTAACCCCTAAAAGCACTGATGTCTAGCAAGTTTGGAGGAAACGCCATGTGGTAATTCTCCGTTTCGAAATTCAGCGTGCAAATCAGCGTTTCCAAGGCTCGGCGGTATCTTGCAGGAAAGAACCCGTTTAGCGTTGTTTAAACCAGAGATCTGCAAATTTGTTGACTAGGAAACCTCTTCTCTCCTTTTTTGTACAAACATGCCACTAGTGAAGGGCTGGATTTGTTCCTTACAAGGGGGACAAGGCATTTTGATGAATGGCTTTATAAAAGCTACCCTTTCTTGAAGACCTACTGTGTTTCAGGCTTTGCATGAAGCCTCGAGACACATGATCTCATTTCATCCTTTAAACAGCCACCTGAGAGTGGGTCATATTGATTTGCAGTGAAGAACCTGAAAATTTGAAGGACTGGTAATGTGTCTGATATCACCTATGTATAATAGTCAGTAGCTGAGGTTGTCACTTCTCCATCAATCATTCACTCATTCATTCATTTTGTCAGTAAATGTTTATTGAGCAACTACTTTGTGCCAAGCATGGTTCTAGATGATGGGGAGAGACTGGGGTTATTAGATGCACATGTTTCTGCCCTCCCGGACCTTGTGGTCTAAACAAGGATCACAGTCAATAATTAAATTCAAACTTCACACATGTCACCTTGAAAGAAAGTGTTTGTTATAGAGAATGGGAAGTGGAGCTGTTGGGTTGAGGGGGATGACAAAGGGACTTCTTTAAATGGGGTGGTCACAGGAGGCTGTCGGCATCTCTCCCAAGACCGTCAGTCTGAGAAGAGGCAGCCACACTGAGAGTGAGGGAAGACGAATCCCTCTGGGGACACCAGCAAGTGCAAAGGCCCTGAGGCAGGAATAAGCTGGGAGGTTCAAAGAGCAGAAGGCAGGCAGTGTGGCTGGTGCATAAGGGGCTTTAGGAGAGAGCTGGGTGCTGGTTGGTTCTCCTGCCAACAGACTGAGCTGGCAAGAGCAGGACTGTCGTCTCTGTTTCGGCGAAGGCAGAAACCAAGATGTTTGGAGGTCAGCAGTTGCTCACGATCACGTGACTGGGGAGTGGTGGAGGTGGCATCCGAACTCCTGGGCTCTGACGCCTGGTCTCAGAGGGCCTCGTCTGTGTGTGTGTCTCCCAGCATGCACCGTGCTGTGGAAATAGCTCCTCCACAGGACTGGGTCCAGCCCATGTGATTTACATGCATGTTTTAGGGATGATAGATTCTGGGAGCACGTGGCCACTTGGGTGACATTAACATGTAGGTTTTCAATATCCATCCTAACACAGTCAACAGACATGGTGTCTGCAGCGGTTAAGACAGAAGTAAGTCATGGTTAAGATCTGAGCAAAAGTGAAAAGATGGTGAGGAAACCAGGCTCTCAGACTTGCCTGTCTGTTGGGCCAGGGGGACATGCCAAGAGGGAAATGGGGCAGGTGTGGGAGTGGCAGGTCCCTGGTGAGCCACCAGCCTCATTTGCCAAGGGCCGTTTGTGGTCACCTCCTGTCCGTCCTGCCATGGCAAAACATAGGCCAGTGGTACCTCCCAGGGTTACAAGACAGCAGGGAAGTGAGCACCTTTGCGGGAAAGTCCACAGTTGCTTAAATAGCGACAAGCAAGTCTTATGACCTGTGTAGGCCACAGAACAGGTCTGGCCCGGATGGGGCTGCAGGCCAGTGCCAGCTCCTGCCCTTTCTGTGAACTGCAAAAACGTCAGAAAATCTTTCGGTCCATTTCCCAGCTTTAAACTAAAAATAGCATCCAAGCCAGGCTGGAGGGATTCAGTTAGCCATCGTGATAGAAACTGCGGTGTTTTCATTCCAGCCTGACCCCAAGTGCACGCTCTCAGTCGCTTTCCTTGCCAATCAGGGGGTCTAAGGAGCCACAGTTAACGGCCCAGAGAAGGGCTTTGCACTCGACTGAGGATTTGGATGTCACATTGATACTGGTGGCGTGCTGTCTGCTCCCGGCAGGAAATTTTATCAGGCCAGCGTAAAGCCGTACCTGGCTTTTTACTTGCAGTAAAACTCGTTATTGCTGGTGTGGACATCTGTGGGGGAAAGAGCACAGAATTCCTGTTTGTAATGGCTGGGAGGCTGGAAGAGGTGATTTTCTAGTGACGGAGGATATTTTAATATTCAGGATTTCTCTGACATTCCTGCTGTTGTGTCCCAGTGACCGTGTGACTAGATACGTAATTTTCTTTCTTTCTTTTTTATAGCTTCTATTTTTATTTTTTAATTATATTTTATTGGTTATGCTATTTCAGTTGTCCCATTTTCCCCCCTTCATTACCCTCCACCCTGCACACCCCCTCCCACCCACATTCCCCCCTTCAGTTCATGTCCATGTGTCATAAGTTCTTTAGCTTCTACATTTCCCACACTATTCTTGCCCTCCCCCTATCTATTTTCTACCCACCATCTATGCTACTTGTTCTATGTCCCTTGTCCCCCTCTCTCCTCTTCCCACTCCCCTATTGCTAACCCTCCATGTGATCTCCATTTCTGTGTTTCTGCTCTTGTAGTGGTTTGCTTAGTTGGCTTTTGTTTTAGGTGTGGTTGTTAATACCTGTGAGTTTGCTGCCTTTTTACTGTTCATATTTTTTTATCTTCTTTTTCTTAGATAAGTCCCTTTAACATTTCATATAATAAGGGCTTGGTGATGATGAACTCCTTGAACTTGACCTTATCTGAGAAGCACTTTATCTTCCCTTCCATTCTAAATGACAGCTTTGCTGGATAGAGCAATCTTGGTTGTAGGTCCTTGCCTTTCATGACTTGGAATACTTCTTTCCAGCCCCTTCTTGCCTGTAAGGTCTCTTTTGAGAAATCTGCTGACAGTCTGATGGGAACTCCTTTGTAGGTGACTGTGCCCTTATCCCTTGCTGCTTCTAGAATTCTCTCCTTCATTTGAATCTTGGGTAATGTAGTTATAATGTGCCTTGGTGTGTTCCTCCTCGGGTCCAACTTCTTTGGGACTCTCTGAGCTTCCTGGACTTCCTGGAAGTCTATTTCCTTTGCCAGACTGGGGAAGTTCTCCTTTATTATTTGTTCAAATAAGTTTTCCACTGGTTGCTCTTCCTCTTCCCCTTCTGGTACCCCTATAATTCGGATGTTGGGACGTTTAAAGATGTCCTGGAAGTTCCTAAGCCTCTCCTCATTTTTTTGAATTCTTGTTTCTTCTTTGTTTTTTGTTTGGTTGTTTCTTTCTTCCTTCTGGTCCACTCCATTGATTTGAGTCCCAGTTTTCCTCCCATCTCTGTTGGTTCCCCATGCATCTTTCTTCATTTCACTTATTGTAGCCTTCATTTTCTCATCTAATTTGTGAGCAAAATCAACCAATTCTGTAAGCATCCTGATCACCAGGGTTTTGAATTGTGCATCTGATAGGTTGGCAATCTCTTTATCGCTTAGATAAATTGGCTCTGGGGCTTTGATTTGTTCTCCGGTTTGAGCCATTTTCATTTCTGGGTTTTTTTTGTTGTTGTTGTTGTTGTTGTTGTTGTTGTTTTTTGGTCTAGTTGCGGCTGTTACGAGGTGAGGGGTGGAGCCTCAGGTGTTCCCCAGGGCGGGACAGCCCAGTCGCTGGGTAGTGACGCTGTACGTGGGGGCGGGGTCCGAGAGGAGACAATGGCGCTTGCTCTGCTCACTCTCGGATTCCAGTCCCTTTCACCGCTTCCCCTTTGCCTGGATTATCTGCTCGTGAATGGGGACCACCCGGTCAACCAGCTGCCTTGTGCGGCCTCCCTGGGTCTGCACAGTTGCCACCCCGTGCCCAGGGTCTGCTAGCCGCCGCCTATGCACCTGGGGGCTGCCAGCCGCTGCTGCCTGTGTGCCCGTCTGCACCTCCGCTTTTTCCTGCCGTGACTCCGCCCCTCTTACCGGTTTGGATGAATCGTTGTTGGACTTCCAAACAGTTCAATTTTCTGAGTTCTGGTTGTTTTCTTGTTTCTAAATCTTTGTTGTCCTTAATTTTGGTTGTGCAAGGAGGCACAGTGTGTCTGCCTACGCCTCCATCTTGGCCGGAAGTCTAGATTCGTAATTTTCTTATGGTTCTGATCTGATACATGTGAGTACCCAAATCTGTGGGTTTTGTTCTCCTTGTGTTTTGATGTTATGCCCGAAGTAACTTATGCAGGACTTTTTCTTTTTTAAGATTTTATTTATTTACTTTTAGAGAGAGGGGAAGAGAGGGAGAAACAGAGGAAAAGAAACATTGATGTGAGAGAGAAGCACTGATCAGTTGCCTCCAGTACAAGTCCCGATTGGGACTGAACTGGCAACTCAGGCATGCGCCCTGACTGCGAATCGAACCAGCGACCTTCCCGTCTGTGGGATGACGCTCCAACCAACTGAGCTACCCTGGTCGGGTCTACATAGGACTTTAAGCGGGTGTGGACTGAGGCCTGTCAGAGGTCAGAGAATAAACTTGAGGGCCACACGCCACCCTCCACTTTCTCCTTGGACTGCAGCAGGGTTCTGCATGTGATTGGGTGGGGTGGGCATGCCCTCTTAGCTGTGGTCCTGTCTCTGTGATTCCCGCGTGCCCCTTGCATCTGGTTCCCCGGAGGCCTGCGCGCAGTGACGCCAGGTCGTTCTGCTCAGGGGTACGTTTTACACGCACTTGGCTCCTACTAACCTGCGCCAGGAGATGGCAGTAAAACCTCTCATTTTTATAACATCAAGGGCTCTCCCCGCGAATCAGCAAACAGGGGTGGGGGAACCTTCGTGGAGAATGTTTGCAGTCTGCCTGTCTGTGTCACAGACAGGGGCTGACAGTGGCCTTGTGTGCCACCTTCCTCACTTTCTTGGTTGGTACCTAAACCAGAAATCATAAAGGCTGAATGGATTTTAAGAAGCCCTAATTCATAGCAAGATTTCCTAGGTATAGTGAGTATAACTTCATCTTATTTCTGGTCAGGTTTGCAAAGAGTGTCCAAGCCAAAAGTTTCCACTGTCCTCTGACTTTGCCTCACTTTTCCTAAATGCCCTGGGTGTTGATGAAAATGAAAAACCTAGGAAAATAATCAGTGGTCCCAGTATAGCTCCCTGCCAAAGCCACATGCAAATGATATGTTAATCACAGAGTCTCTCCTGGCTCTCATTTGCATATCACTGCCAGTGGCCTCTGGGAATAGTCAGGGTCCTTTGTTACTTATTTTCCGTTCCCTAGACACTGGTGACTCGCTGATCTCACTGTGGGCTTTCTCGACATGTAACCGCTGTTTTTCACATTCTTTTTGGAAAAGATGTCGCCAGCCCTCTGAAGCTGCATCGAACAGAGACTTTTCCCGCCTACCGATCAGAGCACTGACAGTAACTGTCCAGCCATCCGTGTGACATGCGTGGGACACACCAGCCACTGATCCCCCAGGACGTCAGGGGACAGCAGCGAGAGAAGGGTGAAGGAGAGAAGCTTCCAGCCCTGGCTCATCCTGTGCTCTCATTGGGAAACCGCAATACAATATCTGTCTCTCTGTTTTTCCTTCTTTTCTTTTTGTTAAAAAAAAAAAAACAACACAAAACCTTAGTGTAATTGAAACATGCTCTATAGATATCGACCTCTTGTTCCCCTTTCACAGCTGGGCAGAAAGGAGTCGCCGTCACGCAATGATTTTCTATTGTAGATACTGTGTCCCTTGCAGTTCTCAGAATCTGTCCTTTTGTGGATTCTTGTGACTTTTCCTTCTGTGTTTCAATTGTGTGACAGTTGGTACTGACAATAAAATGCCTCTTCATTATTTGTTATTTGTGTATGCGGTGTTCCTCAATTAACGCACAGTGTCCGGCTCTGGTCAACGACTGGCAATGGGTTTGATTATATTACCGGTCAGTTACACCAGTAGGTAGTTAAACCAGTGCTCTGGCTTGCCCTTATTTATTATGTTAAGAAATTACTTTTCAAAGGACCCTTCAGCGTTCTTTTAGGGTGACAGATTTTTCCCCAATCTTCCCCCCATCCCTTTTTGGAAAGCCTTCATTTTGTTTGAAGTACCTTCATCAAACGTTTTAAAATAAAAGATCTTTCTTCCCCCAGGTGCTGTCTGGATTCTGGCAAAATACGGTTTCCCTCGTATCTTCAGTATCTCTGAAGGTACGTGAGTCTTTTCCTCTCCAGCCCTGGGCACGGTTTGGCACCGCGTTTGATCTAAGGCCGACCATTTACAGAGTGGTCCTCGTTCATTAACCGGGTCTGTGCTGAGCACCTACTAGTCCGGGGCTCTGTACGGATAGAGCCCACCCATCTGGAGATAAAGAGATACAGGCCCTGTCCCCAAGGACCTGAACGGCAGAGGAGTTCGTCAAGGAACTGAGGTGGCCCTTCCCATCCACAGTGCTATCTGCTAATGGGCCCCCAGAGGAAGCAACAGGGCCACGCAGTCCCCCAGGTTCCCCCATCGGGGAACTGACACTTGCGGGCTCCTCAGGCTGGAGTCAGTACACAGCTTCACCAGAGCGCAGGGATGGTGTCTGCCAAGGTCATGGCCCTTTGCCAGGTGAAGTAGGAGACACCCAGTGGAATTTGAATTTCAGACGTGCAATGAATAATCTTTTAGTGTAAGAGTGTTGCGTGGAACATAATTACACTTTTTAAGAATGTTCATTGTGTGTCTTAACTTCAAGTTTGACTGGCTGGTCTGTTGTTTTTCTTTGCTAAGCCTGGCAACCCTATTTCCCAGTGCTTGAAAAACACATGTTGAATGGGTGGATAAACTAACGGACTTCTATCCTGGGGATAGAATTCATTCTAAAGGAGGCAAGTGAACACTGATTACCTGATGAGGACACCGGCTAGCAGTGTCCGCGTCATTATGGATGAAATAAAACATTCACACGGACTGCCGAGTCTGGTGGAGGAAAAAGGATGACAGCATGTCTTTTCTCTCTAGGGGAGCAAAAGCCACAGCCTCCGCCATGACAGGCCTTTATTTTATTTCTCTGCTCACATTGCAAGATGGTCCTCACTCACTATCCCCGGTTACAACAAAGGAGCCAATGCCCCTGATCACATCACAGAAGAAGGATATTAGCAAATGAAAAGGGGAAATGTGGTTGAGCTGGTTACACTGGTCCCTGCAAGGTTTAGCATGGATTTCAGGAAGTCACAGTAAGCACTTGGCTATTCCAATCCAGGGTGAGGGACTTTCAGCAAAAAGCAAGACTCAAAGCAGCCTAGGTATATTGCAAATCTGATTTCCCACGAGAGAACCTATCAATGGGTGTGGGTCCTGTGCATCTCCGAGTGGGAGCTGGGCCCACGCCACGCAGAAGGGTCTCCCACAATTACTAGTATATACTTTCTCAGGCCCTTCCAAATTCATGATTTTCACCAGAACATATTATCTTGTATTTTCTAGAAAAAAAAATTTTACTAAGCCCCCAGAAAGGGCCATAAAAAGGTTTATTATCATTTGTGGTTTTTCCAAAAAGTATACATTTTCCCAGAACAGAGATTGACCCACGAAACCCCACAAGCCCAGCTCAAACCCCACTGCATCTGAGTTACTTGGGGTTTCCAAGGACACCGCTGGTCAGCGGTGCAGAAATACTGGGGAAGGAGGGTTACACTGAGCTGAGAATTAATTAGTGGATTAAGGATATGTAAATGATTTGTTGCTAATGGCTTTGCTGGCCTGCATTTGTGTTTTCACTACTTTTCCGCATCATTTAGCTCCTCCTCCTTCTCCCAGGTGCATTCCGATTCATCAAGCAGGAATTTGGTTCCCCACGTGTATTTGCTAATTCGCCCACTGTTCATTTTCCTGACTCAGTCTGGCTGTTATTTTATCTTCTTTCTCTTCTAAAACCGTCTCGTGAGAAGCTCTTCGAGAGTCCCAGGGCCCCCAGCAGCCCACGTCAGGGATTAAATTGAAGGAGGAGATAAAGGAAATGGAATGAAAGAAATAATTATAATTTTAATGAAGTCAGAATTGCTGAAGCAAGTCTAAAGCTAATGAATGGGTAAAGAAATGTTGCTGAGGGTAGTTAACCACAAGCCAGAACCTCTTTTAGGACATTTTAAAAGAGAAACGTATTCACAAAAAGGAGTGAGCATTCTATAATTAGATGACCCTAACGGCCTTTGCGCACTGTAAGCCGCTCCAGGTGCTCTGCCTGTGTTACCTTACTGGGCCCCCACCACAGCTCTAGGAGGTAAGTATGGTTGCTCCATTTTACAGATGAGGACACTGAGCCTTCAGGAGTTGTGATAAATCTAAATAAGCTGCCCAAGATCTCTTAGCTCTGTTAAAAGGTAAACTGGGGCACATTAAAAATTTTAACAGTTTAGCCTTGGCCAGTGTGGCTCAGCCGGTTGGGCATTGTCCCACAAACCAAAGGGTCGCTGGTTCCATTCCCGGTCAGGGCGCAAGCGTGGGTTGGTTGAGGGTTTGGTCCCGGTTGGGGCTCGTACAGAAGGCATCCAACCAGTCAATGTTTGTCTCCTTGAATTGATGTTTCTCTCTCTTTCTCCCTCCCTTCCCCTCTCTCTGAAATTAAAAAAAAAAAAAAAAAACTTTAAAAAATACACATTGAAAAAATAATTTTTAAGAGTTTATTTGAGCGTGCATGGATTTGCTATGGTTAGAAGGCCTCGGACAGGAGCCGTGGGAGAGGTCGTATGGACAAGACACAAACGGAAGCAAAGCAAGGCATTGTTTGGTTGACTAGAGCGTAAGTGGTTTCCTTGCATGAGAAAGCCTATTGGCTGTAGTGACCGGTTGTTCCTACGTTTCATTTCCTCGCATTCCAGCGGGGAGCAGGTGCTGGTTTACGGTCTGGTTTGCTCACGTGGGCTAACAAGGCATTAGCACCACCCAGACTAACGGCTTCCTTGTTCAATCACGTTAACAGCTATTCCAGGGCAGACTCCCATTTGCACGCGGGCATTCTCATTCCTGAGCCTGCTGTGGAAGACCCTAGCATGTGCTACCCTAGGGGGCAGCAATTTTTTTTTTAAGAGCCAGAATATGTTCTCTCTTGCTATTATATTGCTAAAGCAGCCACAGGCAATACATAATGAATCCATGGCGATGGCTGTGTGCCAATAAAACTTTATTTTGCGAAAGCAAGTGGCAGTCTGGATCTGCCCACGCGATAGCCACCAACCCTTGCTCTAGATTATAAGAACCATAAAAACGGTCTTTTATTAGTTTTAGGGTTTTGGTGGAAGCCAGGACAAATGCAAACACTTCAGTCCCTGGTGTTAACTAAGGGGAAGCATGGTTGGAAATGACTTTGTCCCTAACCTGCGCGTTGAGCACACAAGTAGGAGAAAGGTGTGGGCCGGGTGGGGGGATGGGGGCGGATTTCAAAGCTGCGGCGCATTCGTACACCATTCAAACTACATGCTAAATACTTATGCCAATGTTGCAAATACACTGAAATCTGGGGGCTAAACTGCAGACTGTGCCTCAGACATAGTCGTTTGTTGTCATTATGTGCTGAGAAAAAAAAATGGACAATTTTTTTTTGGTGGGAGGTGGGGTGAGGCACAGAGGAGAAAATCCCATACTCCTGTTCGCACCCCCAAGCCAGCGCCAGAAAGACCCCTGGCTCCGCGTGAGGCAGGAGGATGCAGCCGGTGTGAGTTAAACCGCTGCCCGGAGGAGCACAGCCCGGGTTCCTGAAGCTCACTCGCGTCGGGCGCGCTCTGGGTGGGCGGGGCCGTGCGGTGGGTGGTGGTTCCTGGAAACACCGCGTGAACCACGCCGGAGCAGCGGCCCCGCCTTCACTGCACGGAAGAGAACGCACCTGTGTCTAAAGGGACATTTTTTTTTTTTTTTTAAATGATTTCTCCTTGGCACAGACTTGACTTGGAGAGGGGAATACTGCACCAACTCGTAACAAAACCTTCTTCCCTGTAGTTCCACAAAAAAAAAAAGAAGAAGAAGAAAGAAAAATACATCCGTTTTCAGCTTTCAGTGAGGACCGCAAACTCCATACTTCCCACTCCTGTAAAGGTTGGATGTCCTTTTGGCTAAATATTGGAGGTCAGATGGCCCATCTTCTCATGGAAGTCAACAGCCGATTTTAAAGCAGACCGTGGGCTCCAGCTCCGGCGACTCCACGCAGCCTGAGGCGGGACTCGGGGGTGACCATCTGCCTACACCTGTGCCGAACGAGGTACCGCACCCCCAGGTTCGGCTCTCTGAGCTCCTGGTTATCAGAGGTTGGCAGACGTGCCCACCCAATAGGGCTGGGGTGGGGCCCGTGGATCGGCCTCGTTCAGTGTCCCCAGGCTTTTCCAATGCAAGTGTTATACAATGAACCCTATTTTAGGAAACCTTGAGGAGCTAGCACTGCAGAGACGTTCGCGTCGGTGAGACTTGGCACCTGGAGGCGGTCGGCAAGGGGTTCTTAAGAAGACGGCGTGCTGGAGTGAGCAGGCAGAGCCGGGCTGCCCGGAGCCGCGGGGCGCAGGGCCCACAGGTACAAATGCGCTCCCCACGCGGGCCACACGCAGAAAGGGGGCTCCCCAGTGGCGTTTTCGGTGCCTCTGCAATATTTTCATTGTTGCTATAACAACTGAGAAGGACATTCGGTTTGACCTCCTTTGTTTCTCTGAGTGGCGTGAACGGCTCTTCTTCATAGAAAAAGCCAGCCCGGAGCTGCGTGCAGACTCCAGGCGTGGGCTGCGGGGGACGTGCGCGCGGGGGAGGGGGGAAGGGAGGCAGGCCGCATGTAGTTAAGCAGCTTCTCTCCCATCCCCACTCCCTTCTCTGGGTTTTCCCCTCCTTACTGAAACCGCGACTTGATTTTCTTCGCCATTCTTGCCTTCCCTCCCCTACGGAAAAGCAGAGGTCGCTCTGGTGGATTTAAAGCCACTGGATTTGGGTAACAATTGGGATTTTGGCTCTGAGTCCACTTGATGTCTCTCTGCTGTGTCGACGTGTGTGTTTTGTTGCTGGTTTATGTGGGAAAACAAGAGGCCAAGGAGTTGGTTTAATCGTGTTTTTTTTCAGTAGGTAGTTCCTTTGTCCAGGCCCAACCGATGAGGCGCATGTGGAAACCCTCTGTCTTGAGGATCTGTGGGGCCCAGCCCAAGCTAATGTACTCTCTGCTTTTGAAACTGAAGTTTTATTGGCGCACAGTTGCTTTCTATATGTTGTGTCCTATATCTGTGCCTGCTTTGGGGGCACAGCTGCAGAGCTGAGTGGTTGTGGTGGGGCCACGTGCCCCCTCCAGGAGAGGTTGGCCCCTCAAGAACCAGACGGTTACCTAGGCTCCCGCCAGGCAGGCTTCCCGGCATCAGCATTACCTGCGAAACAAACGTGATCCCGGAAGGGAGGAACGGAACCCTCAGCCTTCTCTAAACAGCTTGGGAAACTGGCACGTCCTTCAGGCTCCAAACTAAACACCAGGCTCTTGGCGTACTTGCTGAGAGCCATGCCCCCTCCCCCGTATCAGATGAAGCCGCTGGCTGTAAGCGTTGAAAGTACTCAGGCCAGTTCCTGCACAGCGCTTGTTACAATTGATGGCATTTTTGCGTGGTTGCGAATTGTCTGCTCTCAAGCTCCCAGAGGGTGAGCGCTGTATCTGTTCCGTTAAGCTGTGTAGGGGGTTGGCTAAAAAGTTTGCTTAGTTTTTTCCATAGGATGGCTCTAGTCGTGCTTAGTAGCCTTTAACTTCATTTGGAACAATTTTGGTAGATTGTATTGTGACAGTTGTCCTATCAGCATGCATCTAAAAAAATCATCAAAATTGGTGAATTGTGCAGCCATTTTAATATTGAAGATGGAAGAAGGTACGCAACATTTTTGGCGTATTATACTTTCGTATTTCAAGAAAGGTGAAAACACAACTGAAATGCAAAAAAAAAAAAAGATTTGTGACTGATGGAATGTGTCAGAAGTGGTTTGCGAAGTGTCTTTGTACTGTTGACACTTTGGCCGAGTGATCCTCTGCTCTGGGCTGTCTCGTGCATTGGAAGATGTTGAGCAGCACCCCTGGCCTCCACCCACCAGAAGCCGATAGCAGGAGGCAGCTGACATACTCAAAATATCCAAATCAATAAAGTTATTGGTGAAAATGGAAAATGTGCCTCTTATTTTATAGAAAAAAAATACGAACTTTTTGGCCAACCCAATACCACCAGCACCGAACAAAATACCTGCGGGACTTAGCCGGTGCTTGTTCGGTACTCCTGTCACAGGTCAATAGAGAGCTGGCGGCACATGCACCGTGAAGTCACCGTGGCAGGGACCACAGGAAGCCCTCACTTCCCTGGCAACCCTGCCGTGCGTCGAGCATAATCCCTGCATCCTATCCCTGCACCGGGAGGCTGGTGATCCCCGAACCCACACACTTCTACACTTGTGGCTCCCAAATGGCATGCCAAGGTGCCGCGGGGTGCCACAGTGCGCCCACACGGACGCTGTGGGATGCGCGGAATGTTTCCAGGACACAGCGATGCTGATGCTCATCATGTATTGGATCTTTGGGGACCTCTAGCTGGAGGCCGTTCAGGGTCAACATGAGATCCCGCTCCATTCATTTCTACGATGTCATTTTTGTGACGTAGGGCTTTGGGCAGTTGCTGTGATAAAAAGAGAAAGTACTGCGTGAAAATCAATGTGGACTAGGAAATGGGAGGTGGGGGGGTGTCTGGCCTGATACCCGGATTTGGGGAGGATCCGTGCCAGCCGACATACACCTTTATCAAGGATTTGTGGTTACTTAAGAATAAGGTAAAACTAGTTTTTCTTTGGATTTTACTGTATGTTTTTAACGGCTCCTAATTTGTTAGGGCATAATTATTCCTTAAATGGAACTGCTAGGTATTTCTTTTGACCGAAGGGTGCTATGACAAAATTATTGAGCCACGAAGAGCCCTGTGAACAGAGACAGTTATGAGAACCTCTGCTCCCAGCTTCTTTTTTCTGCCCCGTTACCTGGCTTCGTGGGTGTGACCTGGGTGTTCCCACCAACTCCGCGCTGACCAGGCCCCACACCTGGTTTAAAGCTCTGTGGCCGCCATCTTGAAATCCTTGCTATTTTTATCCTTGAACTTGTGTTCGTACGTGAAGTCGGATGGGTCAACGGAGCAGGCGTGTGAGCAGAGCAGGTACCGGAGCAGGAGTGTGCCCCTCACCGCCCTGCGCCTTGTCTGCATGTGGGTTCCTGGTGCCCGCGAACGCAGGTTCCCGGAGGACCCGTGCTGTGTGGGCGTTCCGTGAGCTCCAATGCAAGGACAAGGCTCAGTCCGTCACGTCCACCCGTTGCTCAGCAGAGGTCCTGCTTGACAGCCAGCCCGAGAGGCCTTCCCTCTGACCCAGAACTTGCTGCACTTGCAGAAAGAAGGCAGTGGTACCTCGAACGGACGTCAGGTCCTTATTCACGTCCCGTTCCTGTGAGACGTGCAAAGGAGGATGGGAACACCCGTAGCTGGTTCTTTCAGGCTTTCCTTCATCAACAAGCCCGAGGCCAAGGGTGTGGGCGGAAAGTGCGAAATGAAAGCAGCCATATTTGTTGTGGGCTGCCCGGCTCTCATTCAGGCAAGAACAAAACACATTTGCACGTCAGGCTCCAGAATGCGCCGCGCTGTGTGACTTTGGTGAACCAGCACAGGTGAGAAATGTGCTCAGGTTAACATTTAAAGTGCACGCCACACAACATAAAAGCGACCAGGAAAATGCACGCCTCCCCCACATCCTGGGCAGCAGGCAGGCTAAGCGGGAGTGGGGGTCCCGTTCCAGCTGACTTCCGCCTCCTTCCTGCGTTCCCGCAGGGCTCCCACCAAGGCCTGTGGCTCACCGTTTAAAGTCCTTCCAGTCCAGACGCGTAATAATTGACCTCTGCTGAAGACAAGGCACACGCTCCCTATTTGAAGCCAAGGCCCCAAGCCAGCCACGGAGACTGCACAAGAGCCAAACAGCACAGAACTATTTTCCTCATCACTGAATTCCTTTTAAAGTTGTACCATCGGAACAAAGAAAGAAAAGCAAGCGGTTATCAAAGGAAGCCAGCCCCCCAATTTACTTTCCTTTAACTGTCACGCAAATTTTGAGCCAGAGGCCTAGCTGGCTGGCTTTGAAGATAAAGATCACAGTGCGTTCTGGAGACACTTCAATAGCGATTCTGAGGACCCTGTGATTTACTTGGGGAAGGAAGAAAAGAGCAGAGAACAATGGGCAGGACTCAGCTGGAAGCCATAAAGACCCGGTGTGCAGTTCCGTCCCCGGTCCTCGGGGTTGGCTGGAGGAAGTGCTGGCTGACAGCGGAGGGGCCGAACAGGGCTAGACGGGGTTCCGCGGGTGCATTCCGTGAAATGCCAGCTAAGGTTTGCGGGGCCAGGTGGGGTGGGGGTGGGAGAACAGTTTGGGCCCTAAGCGAATTTTTGGTCAGTGTTCCGACTTTGGGGCCTAGGGGCAACTCCGTGGTGTTCAGTAAATAAACACCATGGAGTTGCCAAGAGTGGGGGTGGGGGGGGGTGGGCAGAGTGTCTGGTGCAACCTGGGTTAAGCTGGTTCGGCTGGTGGTTATTGAATCAGTAGCTTCCAGGGAGGAGGGGCAGGGGAGGGCAGGGCTCCTTGCCCTCAAACAGTCCATCAGGGGGCTGTTTGCAGTTCGGTTCCATCTGGATACCTGTTAACAATTGTTAGCTGGCAGGTACAAAAACACTGATGTGGTCCCCGTCACAAGCCCCTGCACCCTCAGGTGCTCTGACTGTGTTTCATGGTGAAGGTTTCCCCGAGGCAGACCGGATGATGTTCTAGCAGCAAGACTGAGCTAAGGTTCTAGGGGGAAGAGGTGGTCCCCCCAGCCACCAACTGGAAAGAGAAACAGTCAGGAAACTAATGAAAGGTAACGTGAAAAGAATCGGTGCATGTTAATGCCTTGTAGGTCGAAGAGCAGAAAAACAATGTTGATGGGCTAAAATCAGTGACAGACCTGCCATCTAAGTCCCCCTGATTGAGTTGGGTTGCCTTCGATTTTATTAGCTATTGCTATTAGCTATCCCTGGTATCATTTCACAAATGGTGAAAGAGACAAAGTGTGAAATGGGTTAGGAAGCGGCACTTCCTGTTTGCAGGCATCTCAGGGTAGGACGAGGGGACTTCCCGTGAGTTTTGCTCTTCTAGCCATTTGATACTTTTTGCTGCTTTGTTTTCCCACTAGCCGCTGGGAGGCTTGAAAGCTTTGATCCCTCCATTCATCCCCTTTAGCAACAGCAGCATGGAACGTTTCATCACACACGAGACCCAGCACTAAGTGCCTCTGCCCAGGTGTTAGTGATGGGCTGGTGGGCGTGACGAAACTTGACCCCAGTTATCTGGGAAGACCGAAGATGCTGTGAGCTTGGTCTTTGCAGGAATTTCCCTTAAATTCATTTTTTCAAAAATATTTTTGGTTGTTATCAGCGTTCTCTCGGAAAACCAAACTGATAGAATACTGCTTTTGTGCGGGCATATTATTGGATACATGACATCCAACATCATCAAAACATGTGCAATATAGCTCTTCAAGGGGCAGTGGCAGTAGCGGTCACTCTTTAAGCAATGACCAAGGGTCACCGACGCCAAGGCTCAGAGAGAAGCTGAAGGGCAGTGGAGAACACGGCCGTCTCGCAGACCGGAGGTCATGCCCGTGGGGGTTAACACGGCGGGCACGGACCCAGATGGTCTGCATCATTTTCACTCACGGCCCGTCTGACACCCAGTGTGGGCACTGTTTTTGGCACCGACAACCAGTTCTGACACCCCCTGGTGCCCTACAGTTCAACACGATTCTGAGGCTGACTGCCCAGCGTGAGCACAGACCCCGCAGGTGGGGGGGGGGCTCAGTCCCCCAAGGCCACCCCACGTCAGGTTGCCGCCTGTGCTTCGGAGCCCCTGGCTAGGAATCAAGGGTTCCACGGCCCTCTCTTCAGGTTCAGTAGCTTGCTAGAACAGCTCCTGGACCTCAGGAAGGCGCTTTACCTGCCGTTACCAGTTTATTGTAGAGGATGCAGCCTGAGCGGGGGAGGCACCGGGCCAGGTGTAAGTAAGGCAAGGGCGTGAAACTGCCATGTTTCCGTGGGCACGCCTCCTTCCCAGCACCTACAAAGGCCCACCGTCCCTTTCCAGATGCTGTCACTTAGCGGTTTCCGCAGAGGTTTCATTACGTAGGCAGCGATTGACTAAATGTCGATAGTTGGCCATTGGTGATTGAACTCCGTCTAACAACCGCTCTCCCGTTCCCCAGAGTTGGGGGGTGAAGCTGAGAGACCCCACCTTCTCGTCACTCCTTGGTGTCTGTGGCACCTGACCCCATGCTGAAGCCACGGAGGCACCCCAAACATACTCTCATCACTCCGAGATCCCCAGTTTCAGTAGCTGTGTGCCAGGAACCTAACTGAAGAACAAGTGGGCATTTCCTCTGATGTCACGGACCACCCTAACTAAGATGGCATCCCCCTTCTGCTGTCGGTTAGCTGCTAGAACTTGGACAAGGACTGGTGCCTGGCCAGGCCTTGGTTTCCTCCTGTCTGCAAATGTTGGACCGATTCCTCACTCAGAGTGTGGTGGTCATCAGGCAGTGAACTATCAAGGTCACCCATGGTGACCAACATGTCTCAGCTTGCCCGGGACTTCCCTGGTGTTAACATGCAAAGTTCCACGTCCCGGGAAGCCCCTGAGTCCCGGGCAAGCCCCGGCAGCGTGTCACCCAGCTCACACCCCAGCCAGCAGCTGAAGATGTTGAGGTACGGTCATCAGTTTAGTCCACAAACACTGTGTGCTTTGAAATTACCAAGAATTGTGCGCAGCAGCGAGGCTTCAACGCACGCAGCTCACTGTCCGGTGGGGCAGGCACCCAGGAGCTGAGTCTCAGGTGGCTCGGCCAGGACAGCGTGGAGAGGTGCAGTCAGCTTGCTGGGGGCGCGGCGATTGAGTTAAAAACCAGCGGGGAGCTGAGATGCAGCCAGACAGAAGCAGATGCAAAAGACACACCTCTTTTTATTGGCCTAGAAAGACAACTCCGTGTTTGTACTAGGAACTGTGATTTATGAAAATAAATTCCGCCTGGGCAAGTGTTTCTTGCAGGTGTGTTAGCAAATAGCCTGGCATCTCGTCTACTCCTTGGCTTGCCAAGATGCTCACCAGAGGGCACAGTGGCCTGGGTGATCGCCTCTGGTGACAACCTGAGAACGCTCCAGGTTTCCTGCTGGGCTGAAACTTTCCTGAACTGAGGCATGTTTGCAAAGATTTGGAGGTGGCTTAGGACTGGGGAGTCATTTTTTTAAATAGAAATTATGGCTGTTGAAGCAGACACCCAATCTTTTTTTTTTTTGTCTTTACCCAACTTTTCCCCTCACTAACAACCCTGGCTTTGTTTGAGGGAAGCAAGGATTCTATTCGAAACGACCTACTTTTCCCACTTCCTGCAATGTCAGGGCACCTGGTCCTGGCCAGAGAGACGTGGGCAGAAGTCCCCATGGAAGGCTTTCTCCCCGCCCCCCCCCCAGCAAACAAAGCTGCTAGAAATGAAGCTTTTATCTCTCCTCCTTGGCACTCTCCCTTCTTCGTGCCTGGAATGCAGATGTGATGGCTGGATGTGGAACAGTTATTTTGCTCCCATGAGGAGCAAAACCACTTGGTGAGGATGTCAGCGAGGAAGCTAGAAGGAGCCCGAGTCCTTAGGACTCCCCATGAGTAGCCGTACCAGCCCTGGACTGCCCGTGGCTGGACCTATGTCACACGACGAGTTTCCATTCAGATAAACGTCTGTAGTTGGGGTTCCAGGGTGAGCGGCCGAATGTAATGCTAATGAAACTATCAGGTGCTTACTTCAATAGTGTCTGGCAAATGTTGTGAGCATCCGGACTTGCAGATGTGTGGACTTGGTATAATTTGTGTGTGTGTGTGTGTGTGTGTGTGTGTGTGTGTGTGTGTGTACGATGTTTCTGGTAGATGGAACTTTCCCATGGTTCTGTCAGGGCCACCTTCTCAGGGACAGCAGGTGCAGCGCCCGCGACCCAGGATGCTTTGAGAGGCTCATAAAGATCTTTTACTTTCTTTTGAACTCAGAAGAAAAATCCAGCTTGGACTGTGTTGGTCTTTACGCAAACTCAGTCGTATGTTACACTTCTCAGAACCACTTTATGCAGGAAAGGGTCCTTACGTGGCCCGGATGCTTCCTCATCTCAAAAAGGAATAGGTCTCCTTTCTTCTGGCCCGTGCTCCATGCCCAGGTCTTCCTCGTGTGGACTCAAAGGCCCCCCACTTCCATTCAGCCGAGGCGTCGAGGCTCAGTGGAATGGCGTCCGTATCAACAGAGCTGGGTTTCAGCCCCAGCCTGGCGTGAGGCAACTTCCTGAATTTCCCTCGGTAGGGGTTTTATGAAAAGGATCAGTTGGGTTGTGTCCTCACCCAACACTGATTTGAATGCCCCTGAGATGGCAGGCACTGTCTGGAGGGTAGTGACCGCCGGAGGACGATGGAAATGGATGCGTGTGGAAATGCTGTCCGGCACTCAATGCCATTTCGGTCCCCTGCCCCTTGCCCGCGAGCGCCCAGCCCATTGCTGCGCTCAGCCTTGCGGTCTCTCTTGCTGTGCCGAATGCTGGGACTATGGAAGTGGCTTCTACCTTTTGCAAAGGAGCAGTGCTTTCCACGTGACTTTAATGAAGGCCCCGTGCTCCCTCCACAACCAGTCCCATCGTGGTCCAGCATCTCCTCTCTCTTGATTGTGTTCTGTTGGTAAAATTCCTCCTCTACGTGAAGCAGCCGGGTAGTGGTGTGACACAGGATGGTTCGAAGGCCCGTTAACCACCTTTCCTTGGAAGGAGCCGTCAGAGTTTCAGACCTGGTTTGTTTTCTGTTGTGTGATTTTTTCCTCCTCCTCCTTTTTTGCCTGCACCTTATTAGAACTCCCTTGCTGATTCATCTGTGGAAAAAAGCAACTGTTGATTAGAAACGTGTGTATCTCCCCATTATACTCTACCAGGCCACACCAGAATGCATCGGAGATTGCCTAGTATGTTATAAAAGTGCCAAATATAATTTCTATGCAAATATCTTCCAGGATTATTTTGAGTTTATATTCTTTGATTGCATGCAGAAAAAAAAAACACCGAGTGAATTGGAGGCAAACACATGCTCGACCCTGCTGTGATAAGAAGCGTCCTAGAGAGAAGAAAAGGAAATGTCCCTTCAATCAACTTATTCAGATTCCGTAGAAGAAATGGCAGTACATCCCCCCAGGAGACAGACTCGGGATTGTATTTTCTCTGCTATCAAATGTGCCCATTTCCAACCAGGTTGCCTCCCCCGCCACCCTCGCCTGCCTGGTCCAGCAGTTCGAGAGGCACCGGAAAGGGCTCAGGTGCCTCATACCTCCTACCCCGGGGCCAGTTGCCTGCAGCCAATTAACCGGACGGTTGCGCAGTCCTGTCCCCTTTCCTGTTGTGTAGAGACGCAGTGGCCTGGGATATGACCTCGTGGTACCTTGCTGGGGTCTGGATACTCCTTGTTTCACCCATGATGGGAGATGCCTACTACGTGCCCAGTGGTGCCCAGGGCACTCGCGCTGGGAAATCTGACAGTGTGAAGTCCCAAACACATTCACATGTTGTTGAGCTGTGTATACAGAGAGTTCAGGAGGTGAAGACCGCCAGAACCCCCAAATACGCTCCCAGTCACGTCTTCCCTCTTGTCCTTTCCCTGCGTGTGCTGTGTGCTTGCGCTCAAAGCCAAACTTTGCCAGGGGAGCGATGGATGACACTTTGTTGAGGGATCATGTTCTCTCCATCAGCCAAAGCCCAGAGTCACACACAGGCGTACGTTCGTTCATCGATGCACTCCTCCAACATGACTAATGACTTTGATGTGTGCCGAACGTCACGGGAGGTTCTAGGGAATATGAGGAACTAGACATGGAAGTGTTTTTTTCTCAAGCAGCTTGACACTGTGTGGGAGAGTTTGAGAGGACAGAGATTCAAGTTTGGTGTGGTGATAGGCAAGTGCTGAGTGTTTGGAAACCTAGAGTGGGGGGGAACCTAATCCTCACTGGAGTAATCATGGAGGGCTTCCTGGAGGAGGTGATGCCTGAAGACTGAGTAAAGGAGAGTGTAGATGCTTAAACAGACATTGCTCACAGAGCACGCAGGTATAGTAGAGGGAAATGGGCCAATCTGTAGGAAGACAGGAGGCACCCTGGAGCATGATGGAACTTTGAAGGAGGGCAAGGCCATAAAAGAGAAGGAAAATGTGAAAGCGATGGAAAGAAAAGGTGAAAAAGACAATTAGGTAGACCCAGCTGTTTTGCTGCGAGAGCCCAGCATGGCAGATGATTGGCTCCTGTCTCCTGATTGCTGCCTTTCTGGCGTGGCATGCCGGATGCCTGCCGGCTTTGTCTCCCTGCACAGAAGCCCCCGCTGCCCCCATTTCTAGAGACTCCTGGACGGGCCACTGTGATTTTTTGTTTTCTAAAGAGCAGATGCTGTGATGGGGCGTGAAAGAGACAAACCTGTATAATGCGTGACTCCTACAGCTGTTCACCTGTTCAGCCACCTGAAGTTTACTGAGCATCTATTATGTGCTTTAGACATTGGAGCTACAGCAGTAAATACAACCATCACGATTGTCCGCCCTCCTGGTATGTGTATTCTGCCAGGGGGGCGTGAAGAATAGGTAATATTTGTGTCATGCCTGCCGCCGACCGTGTTGTTGAGAAAACCAGGCAGGAATGGGGTGTAGGGAGTTCTGAGCGGGGTGTTGTAATTTTAAGTAGGATGGTCAAGGAGGTCACAAGGATAAGGTGCTTTGGAGGAAAACCCCCCCCAAGTGGGTCAGCCTCAGAGATTCCTAGTGATGCAGGGTGCAGCCAGGAGGGGGGCCCCCAAAATAGGGATTTGGAGTGGGCCCAGAACTCAGGGTGTCCAGGGAATATTAGAGGGACATATAAGATGTCCTCACCCCTTCCCCCACAGGTATGAGTTGGGGGAAGGGACACATGGAGCAGGGACATGAAGAGCTGCTAATCCATGGCATGGTCCTTTAACATATCTATAGCCTTTGGCTGGTAGCTTAGATGTGTTAAATAGCTGTGGCCATGCTCTGAGCCAGAGGGATGGAAAGGACCCCCCCTCAAGACGTGACTGGGGGAGGAACCTCAAGTCACAGCGCCTGCGTGGGAGCTTGGAGAAGATTGGCTCCAGAAAATGGGGACACACCTGCCCAGACTCATGATGGCATCCCTCAAAAACTTGGAATATACAAGAATGCTGGCAGGTGTAACTGATTGTAGGAGGAGTCGGAAATGGGGGTACAGAAGAGATTTGGCGCCAGGATTTAAATGGGGATGTGGCAGCCATTGAGAAGAGAATCCATGTGCTTTCCTGAGAGTTAGGACCCTCACAACCCTGTGAGGGAAAATCACCATGTGGCTTTAGCAGAGAATTGCCATGTGGCTTTTCCAGAGTGGGGTCCCCTTCCCCACAGCTTTGGTAGGAGAAGAACCACGTGGCTTTGGGGTGCTCCCTTCGGCTGCGTGGCCTGGGAGCAAGAGAGACTGCCTGGAAGAAGGGTGAAAGAACTCTTGCCAGTAGGCCATGAGAAGGTGCCACATGGCTTTGGATTAATTAGAGATCCTGCCTGGACGACGACACAGCTGACGGTGTCAAGAGCCTGGATCCCGGACATGTGCTTCTCTTCCTTGCAAGTATGGTACCCTGACTTAGGGGAGAGGGAGACAGGAGGCACTGTGGGCGTCTGTGGGTATCCTGAAGGACTTTGATATTTTAATGAAGTTAAGTTGCTACTTTAACTCTGTATAGCATTAAATAAACATTTCCTTTCCTTTTTACAAATCTCTGGCTTTGAGAGGCATCTTTCCATAAGGCGGCGGACAATAATGGACCTTCTGTTGCTCTGTAACACTAGGGAAAAGCATTCCAAGAAGGAGCACAGCCAGGGCGAAAGCCATGAGGCAGGGATGTTGAGGAACAAGTGGGGGGACGCCTGCCGTGTGGCTGGAGAGGAGGGAGTTTGTTGGGGCAGCTGTGGGGGATGTTGCTTTCCAGCCCCCAAATGCTGAAGGATTTGCACTTGCTTGGAACCCCTTTGTGCCCGGCATCTCCCACATGGCCTTGCATCCAGGGAACCTGCTGCCCCGTGGTCTTAGAAATTCTGGAACCCAAATTTTTATGTGAAATCTCCTGATGTTGACACAATGGCTTTTATTTTGTTTTCATGATACGCACACAAATCCAAGCCTTTGTCCAGGTGGGATTGTCTCTGTGGCGTCCAGCTGGAGACCTTGGCATAGACCAGGGGCTCTGATGTTAGTTGGGGAGAAAGTCTGAGCACCCAGGAGCGATGGGCAGATTTTTTATCAATTTGTGTATTTTGTATCACCCAAGGTGCATTGGGAAGCCAGAGAAGGGAGAAGTCCCAGCTGCTTGCAGTGGTCTGGATGCAGTCTCTGAGAAGATGGGTGTCCATGAACTAATTAAAAAGTATCCACTTAACTAAATAAGTCAGTTAAATAATGGATACAATCTGAGTGAGCCACGGGCAGGAGCGCTGGAAGACCCAGAAAACCGTATTTGGGGCAGATGAGCTGTGAAGCAAAGAAGGGTGTGTAAGAGGTTTGCTCTCCTGGGAACAAGTCATATACAAGGGACTCTAGAAGGTCAGCAAGTAATTTAAAATCTGTGCTCCTTCTGTTATCTACAGTTCCTTCTGCCAGCCGCTGGGTTCAGGTTTGGTTGTGAATTGTCTCCAGGTTCTTTTCGAAGTTGCTGATGGCGATTCAGAGATATCCCACCAGGGGGCGATGTTCTCATTCAGGAAAAAAAAACCCGGAAAGGGATGCCAAATTGAGAGCAACTTTTTGTTTCATGCCGTCTGCTGGGTTCTCTGATCCCTGCCTAAGCCTGGGTTTATAGCTAATAAAGTATAAACAGCATGCACCCTTTCTCTTTTTTTTTTATTCATCTCCGGCACTTTCTGTGGAACCTCCACGCCAAGCCCACAATATTTATTTCCGTGGCGACTGCTATGCAAAGTGCACGTGGACCGTGTGGGCATCCTGTCCAGAGACCAAACCACAGCCAACAGTGCGCGGATCAGGCAGCACGTGGGAGTAGACCGTCAGAGGACAGGCTGGTCTCTGGGGAGGGCGGGAGGGGTGGGAAAGCGGTGGCTTTCACTCCAGCTTTTCAAGATGCGTGATGTGTACGTAGCAGATTGCCTGCGCAAAGACAGTTTTTAAGAAAGAGAACATGGAACCGTTTCTAAGAGACTCTCTTTGAGCCTGTCCACCTACGGAAGCTCAGGGCAAGGACGCCCACCCCGGGGTGGATGGCTGCTTGTGAAGGACAGCCACCTGGGCTGTGAAGGACTGGGAGGGGGGCAGGTGAGATGGGGGTGGGGGGCAGCGGATGGGCAGGGTTTGCAATCTTCATTTATTTCCCGACACCCCCCGCCCCCACCCCAAGACAGGGTTGACCTGGGCCAGTGGGTCAGGAGTTCATTGTCAGCTCTGGCGACAGGAAACAGCCACAGCGGACCCTCAGATGCCGGTGCAGTGCTCAGCGATCCCCCACTGAGGTCAGGACTGGGTGTTAGTGCGATGTCATCCATTCATCCTGCGCAGGCTCACTTCCCTCCTCTTCCGCTCCTGACGCTGCACTTTTGGATCTTTCCTCTCATTCTGTTCCTTCTTCCCTTCCACCCAGTCCCATTTCTCACCCTGGCGCCTTCAGAGCCTGCCTTCCCCTCACGGGAACGAACACATACCCTCTCTTGGCACGTGGCCTTCCCTTCCTGCTGGCCGCCACCTCTCCACCTCTCTCCCCCTCCAATTTCTGGAACAGCGAGGCCGTGCATCCGTCGCAGGCAAACCTGCTGGATGCCCCGCCATGAAACGTTGGGTAAAGTCTTCCCCTGGACCCTGAGTGGGCAAGAAAAATGGGGGGCAGAGTGCGAGGCACAGACCCGGAGACCTGCTCTGAGCACCTGCTCCACCTAGGTCCCCTTCCCAACAGGCCCTGCTGGGCGGTCAGTTCAGGCCCAGGCGGCCAGGCACGCTCCTCTCAGCCACAGTCTTGCCCCGGGAGCTTCAGCTGCGGCTGCCTGTGGAATCACTTGGCTGTGGGCTGTGTCTGCAAGACTCGGTCTGCAGGGAGCTGGCTGACGCTGACTTTTAGGCTCTAGGTTTTCGGTTTGTTTGTTTTCTTGTTTGTTTTTGATCAGTGGGTCTACTTTCTGGAGGTTTCAGCTGACCTGCCCAGAGAGATGCCAAACCTGAGAACTAGGAATGAGTTCCCTGTTACCAAGGAGCACACAGCCACCTGCTACCTGGCCCTGCTTGTTCTCCTCGCTGGGCACTGCGCCCCCAGCCTGCAGCTCTGACAGCCTCCCTGCCCTGCTTCGTAAAGATTTGGCATCTAGAACCTTCCCCACCAGCTGTGCCTCTGAGCTGCCCATTCCGGACTGAGATGTTCCTCCTGACTTTGATTTCGGGGCTCAGTTTCACCTGTGTGTGGTGTGTCTTGTCCCCTTGTTGGTGAGGAAGGAGAATTGAAGAGTCACTATTTTCCAAGTCCCTCCAGCTCTAAAGCTTCGTGATTGGCAGCAGTCCAGTCCAATGGGATCAGACCAGCCTCCTTCATTCGACCACCAAGTCAGAGCCTCCCAACATAGTTCTGGGCACGAGGGCTCTAAGACCAGGAAGCCACAGTTCTGTGGTCCTGGAGAAATCATAGGAATGGGGTAGACAACCTGCAGTAAATGATGTACCAAAAATGTGTCAGGTGGTACAGGGCTTGGAAGGAAAATTCAGGGAGTGAGATGGGGTGCCCAGGGGAATCTGGGTGATGGAAATGCTTGGCAGGGAGCTGAGGGCGTGAGCCAGGCTTTGGGGAAAGCACATTTCCGAGAACAGCATGTGCAAAGGGCCTGTGGTAGGAGTGGGAGGAATGTACTTGAGGAACAGCGAGGAATCCAGTGTGGCTTTAAGGAAGTGGGCAAGGGGAAATGGCAGAAAAGGCGGCTGGCTGGTGAGGTAAAGGTGGGGATTTCCTGAATGTATAGGACTTTGTGGACCCTGGAGAGGGTCCTGAATGAAATTGATGTTTCCTGAGGCTTTTGAGTAGAAATGGTATCTAATACGCCTTCAGCAGTTTAAAAGGCTTGTTCATTTTATTCATTTTTCTACAGGGAAGTATGGTGTGTGTATAAAGTTATGTGTGTAACCAGATGTACATATATACCCATCCGTACGTCCCTCCATACATGAAGTCGTGTACATGTGCTGTGCAGGTTGGGAGCGTAGGTCTGCAAACCCCTTCTCTGCTCTACGTCCACCGCGTGCAGGCCCCTGTTTCTTCATTTATTTGCCTCTGAAGCAGGGAACTCATTTGGAAGAGCAAGGGGATGTCCAGAAGCCCCTTGGAGTTTTGCCCCACTCTGGATGCTCCCTGGGTATCGATCTTAGGGAGTGGTGCTCACAGCCTCCGTCTTCTCGGTAGTACCTGGAAGCGGAGATGCCGGGCAATGCTTGGAGAAGTGACCCGCGCAAGGAAAAATGATGGCTAGATGTCCCGGGCGGCCCTGCGGCCCAGCTCTGGGGAGCGCTGGCGCCCTCCTTACCCAGACCGCCTGTTTCTCCACCAATGTAAGATGAGCCGAGAGAGAGCCTGCTGGTGCTAATGAAGCGCTGTGTGTATTTTTAGGGGAATGAAAGCGGTGACTCACAATAAGGCCGCAGGATATTTCAGATAGGATGTGTGTGTGCATGTGTTTAAAAATCAAGATTTCCTCAAGGTAGCTCCTATCAAAAATAGGTTTTTCAGATTCTCCTAGAAGTAATCTGATGTTTTTCTCTTAAGAGTCTGAGGAGCCATTTTTGTCCAGGTCAAGGGTCTCCCCAGGCCCCTTTGGCCAGGAATTCATTGGCCGGTCCGCAAGCCTAGGCGCTCCCTCGTTATGATCCTGGTAATGAACCTTCCACTAAAAGTTCACAGTGACTTACCAGGGATACTGGATTCCTCTTAAAGGGTTTTTTATAGCTGTGGGAGAAATTTTAGGGGACTTCGTTTGAAATCTTTCAATTACGGGGCCAACCCAAGGGTCCTTGGGTCAAGTTCACTCAGATTCAAACGCTTTACAAGTCAGATTTGCTCAGCAGACTCTTTTTTCTGATTTCGCCCTAATGGGGATCTGAGTCATCCTCATACAGGGCGTTGGTCAAACAAAGTTTCTTTGGGACACTGTGTATCAACTCACCCCTTGGGAGAACTAGGGGAGAAGACCAAGGCAACGAATGTGAAAGGCGGCTTTGCGGGCAGCTTCCCCATCGGTCCTGCAGCCCTGGGCTTCAGTCCCCTTGTCCCCACTGCGGCCACTGCTGGTATCCCTAGAAGGCTTGGATGACTTAAGTTCCTAAAAGGAGCCTTGTGGTTGTCACCCCCTTCCTTCTTCAGCACCATCTTGAGCGTCTCTCCTTTGCAAAGTCTGTGTTTGGGCCACAGGGGTGTCCCCTGTCCCCTCTCAGCCCACACAAAAGGTCTGGTTCACCCTTCCCAGGGCTGGCACTTCATGCCATTCCTGTTTCTCTTCAAAGTTAAAAACACTCCTCTTGAAAATGTTTATCAGAAATCGTGACATAAAGCGAAAACCCCCTTCAGACGCCTGGCACTCAGAATCACAGGAGTCTGCGTGTCGGCCAGGGGGCGCGGAGGCAGGATGTCACCAGGAAGGACCTCTGCTCCCGGTTCTGAGGCGTGAGTTTATAACCTCGGCATCCTGATTAAAGAGATCGTGTCTGTCTGATACTTAACCGAGTGCCTGGCGCGTGGCTCTGGATTTACTGGATGGTCCCTTGGATGTCTGGTGCGTTGCCAGCGGCAGCAGAATCTTCAGCATCATTACAAATAGGAAGGCCACGCCCTCTTGACCAAAGTCCTGTGCCTGGTTCTCTCGGGCCTCAGATGTCTAATGAGAGGGCCTGTGCACTGAGAGGTACCACTATCCGTATGCGTATGTGCCCCTTAAATGCCAACTGTACCAAGGGAGATATATCGGGTATTCTTTTTAATCCTCACCCAAGGATATGATTATTGATTTTAGAGAGAGAAGGTAAGGGAGAGAGAGAAGGAGAGAAACATCGATGTGCAAGAGAGACAGACAGACAGACATCGATTGGCTGTCTCCTGATGCGCCCTGGCAGGGGACTGAACCCACAACCTAGGCATGTGCCCTGACTGGGAATCAAGCCCACAACCTTTTGGTGCATGGGATGATGCTCCAGCCAACCGAGCCACATGGGCAGGGCCATAAGTGGTATTTTTAGGACAGGTTTTTAAACACTTTTATATTTAGTGATATTGAGAAGCCCTTCTTGCCATCAAAGGGTCTTGAATTTCTCAATGCGCATTAAGCATTGTTTCTCTATTTTCTTTCTTTCTTTTTTTTTTTTTGAAATTCAATTTCCCCTCCGTTACATAATCCCTCAGAGTCCCAGAGAGGTTATTCGGTGAGTTTGCGAACCCTTGTTGCTTATTAATTACCCGGAACCAATGCCCTAGACCGAATCTGAGAGGCGAACCTCACATCGTTGGCACGCCCTTTTAGTCTGCTGACCATTTATGATGCGCTGATTTGGGTTTTATACGGGCAGGTGTGAAAATAGCAAATGATGGAGTAAGAAATGTATGTGCTTCTTTCTCGTTATATGTGATTCTAGCTAGCTAGCTAGCTAGCTAAAGAGCAAGACTGAAGAGGCCACCAGCTGAAATAGAGCATGGATCGCTGGCCTTCTGTAATCTTGCTTCTTGGCTGTTTTACAGCCGTATCGAGGAAGGGCCTAACCGTGCAGAGCAGCGTGGGGAGGGAAGACCTTCGTCTGGTTTGTAACTTAAAACACTGGCTGCAGATTTGAGATGCAGCTCGAGGGACTCAAGCGTGGGTCCTGGATCCGCCGTGAACAGTGCTGACTGGGGCAAGTAACGATGGGTTTTGGAGCCGCAAGAGTAGACAGATACTCAGGGAATAAAATAAGGCCGTGACTTCCAAGACCTCTAGTGTCCCAGGCAGAGAGACAGAGAGGAAAAAGCTAACAGGTACGCGAACGGCACCATGCCAGGCCGTGGTGGGTGGGAGTGGAGGCGCGTGCTGGCTGCCGAGGATTGAGAGAGGCTGGGTTAATGGGAGGGCCCTCCCAGGAGGTAAAACCAGAGGCAGAAGCTGCTGGATCAGGTGGTAATGAGGGTTAACTGAGCACACAAAGCCTTTAGAGTAAAACGTGACAGGTCTGCTTGGAATGATCGCTGCTAGTTTTGTGCGTCCTTTCATAATTAACGACACAAATCTGTCTGTCCAGAGTTTCCAAAAACGCCTGCCTGTTGGAGCTAGAAGAAGGAGTCTTGGGGACTCGGAGATGTGGATGTGGGAGCCAACAGAGCAGGTCAGGGACACGCAGCTCCGTTTCCGGAACTGGGAGGCCTGACTCCGGGCGGATCACAGCCTCTTCCCACGGTCCCCGAGACCAAAGCGAAAGGTCGCGCCTGCGCATGCGCAATGGAAGGCACGTGCACGCGCGGGTGACTGCGCGTAGGTACAGGGGAAAAGTGGCTTCCGTCCTAAATCTGTCCTTTCAAAATCTGCTTTCCTTCAGCATCACTTTGCTGAGGAACTGAGAGTCTGTTCTCAGGGTCAACCACGCCAACCCTTCCTGGGCCGGCGGTGTTTTCCCTACTGCGCCCTTGTGGGCCGGATCTTAGGCAGCCAAATGCGTGCAAATTTCACGTCGACCCGGCGTGGGGAGGCTGCAGCACTGTTGCTTCTGCCCTTTCCTTCTCAAATGGCTCTTTCTGTTACTTGTTTACACAGTGAAACAAAATCAATCCAAACTCAGGGTTTTCCCCGGCCGCGTGACTGTCCAGTCCCGGCAGAGGGTGCTTAAATTGCGCGATCCATTGCCTAAAGCAGGGCAGAGCAGTTAATTACGACTTCATTATCTTGCAGAGAGGGAGTTCAGGGGCCACTGGGCTGATCAGTGGGCATTTGCAGCATCTGGGCTTCTGGCTGCAGTTTTTGAGAGCTCGAACTTGTTTGTAACACAATCAGATTCTCTGGTTACAGTTTCCTGGGTTCTATCAACTGAGAAATTCGTTGCTTTTAAATTGCAAGGCTTTTGTTATCGTTACAATGGTGAACCTGGCGGCCAAAAGCAAAGCCAAAGGAAATGCCAGCAGGTGGGGAGGCTTGAGTCGTGGTTTTGGTCTGGCCCAAGCTGGGACAATGCAACTTACAAGCAATCAGTGTGGCAACCTCAGTCCTTACCCGTGTTGTCTGGTGCTACTGTTTATTTGCAACTTCCAGATGATATTATTATCGTGGCCTGACGTTAGATTGTGACCTCTTTGCATTTTTGCTGCAAGGTTGTCTTAATGGTTAGTACACCTTTTCCCCCTCACACAAAGAGAGACTGTTCTCATTTAAAAAAAAAAAAAAGGTGCAAAGATATAAAGCATCCTGTGGGTGACTTCACAGTCCGCCCGCATCTGGCTAATAGGATAACAAAAACAGTTATCAGGGGGAAGAGCCAAAAAATAAAATGTCATTTTGCGGAGCCTGGGCTGCGTTTCTATTTGTGATTGCCGCATGGTGTGCGGGAAAGTGCGAAGGAGCCCTGAGCAGATAAAGAAAGTTTCAGCTACTGTGTGTCGGTTTCCACCGGGTGTGAGGCACAGCTTGTCACTACGCTTCTGCTACCCCGGGACCATAAATTGGAGGCAGAGACAAAAGGCAGCGAAATCTAAATGACTCCTCAAGATTCAGGACAGACGTTTAACCACCAGCGGGGCCAGGAAGCTGTTGCAGTGAGCTCCGACAGGATTACCTTCGGAAACATGGTTTTTTTTCCTAGCTTCCGCCTCCAGATTTGGCAGTTGCGGTCCTGAGTAAGCGGCCTGGTGGTGCCCCACTGCAAGAGTTAGGTCCTGTGACTTTGCGGATACTTAGTGCTCAGCTGCCAGGTTTTAGTAAACCATTAATTTCCCATTATTTTATTTGCACACACCCATCTCCAGCTCGCTCATATTGACCCCCGGATTTCGGGTTCCCCAAATGAAACACAGACGGGCAGATTCCATGGAAACGGTGCCGGTGAATGAGACACTTCAGGAGTGTTGTCTCCATCCTCCGTGTTGGCATTTTTACTAGAAACCCAGCTGTACAGGAAAAAGAAATGCCGCCCGGAGGGGCGGGGAGCCTCTTTTTAATGCTGACGGTGACAGGTGAGGGAACGAATTCCGTCCCAGGCCTACCTGCTCCTAGTCCATCTTCATGATCATCTTGTGAAGGAGGAGGAGTGCCCCCATTTTATAAAAGGGAGAAGTCGAGGCTGAGAGAGGCTCAGGAGCTTGCCTAGCTAGCCCGTGCCTGGATGTGGCCAGCATGTCGCTGCTAGAAACAGCACCGTGTTTAGTGGCCTGGCGTCAGAAGTCCCAAAGTCAATGGGTGGGCGGGGCTGCGTTCCTTCTGGAGGCTCCAGGGGAGACTGTGGTTCCTTGTCTTCTCTAGCTTCTCAGGCCGCCTGCCTTTCTTGGCTTACAGCCCCCCTTCTCCATCTTCAAAACCATCCGCTTGGGTGTTACGGAGAAATGAAACGACCAGACACCGGAGGGACTCAGGTGCACGATCCTTTATTAACGTGCACGGGCCCAGAGGAGCGCAGACTCCAAATTCTGAGCCCCGAACAAAGGATTCAGGGGCATATATATACATTCTTTCTTCCGGGTTACGTGACACAAAGCAGGTTAGTTTGGATTCCCTTATATGGTTTGCTAGTTTCGAGCGCGGGCTACTCTGCCCAACGGGGCAGGAAATGGGCTCATGCTGAGCTCTGGGTTAATTTTCTACATCATGGGATCTTCGAATCTCTCTCTCTGACCTCTCCTGCTGTTGCGCATCTTTGCCTCTGGACAATCCAGGGTGGCCTCTCAAGAGCTGCAGTTCAGTCACATCTGCAAAGCCCCCTTTTCACATAAAGTAACACATTCAAAGGTTCCAGGGATTGGGGTGCTGCCACTCCGAGGGGTGGTTGTTCAGCCCACCGTGCTGGGGCCACAGCAGTTAGTGCTATGAGGAGACCAACCCTATTCTTGGGGCTATCCCTGGACAGAGGTGTCTGTGGTCCACAGACTGGGTGGAAATTTCCAGAACTGTGCAGGAGTATTCTAAAACTAAGAACATGTCCCAGTCACAAGATTCATTCTTCTCTATTTGCATTATCGGTACATTTCAGTGTCAGTTTCAGAGCCGTCCATCAGCTTTTAAACATTCACAAGTTAGACACAGGTATCTGAGTAGCGTGCTGGATGATGAGAACCCTCGTTTTGTGCGGATGCAGCCTTTGCTTATGGGCCCTGTCCCCTCTCCGCTTTTTCTTGTGTATCTTCAAATGCAGAAATAGATGCACCGCCTTTCCTGAGTTCTTTGCTCCCATCTTCTGGGTACGTCTGGCTCAAGAGACATGACCGCCTGCCTTGTTTCTGCGGTCTGTTGCTACAATGTTGACATCTGCGGGAAGCCCCCTGCTGAATCTGGAGAATGTTTTCATGAAAAACACAGATGCTCAAAGGCATGAATTCAGAGTTAGACTGTGGAAGTTTAATCCAGGCTTCCAGCGTTGTTAGCGGTGTGACTTTGGGCAAGTGTCTGCACTGGGCCGAGGCTTCCCTTTCTCACCCTTAAGGAAGGATGTCAGTGATGAGCCCACAGCACCCTTGCAGGAAGGCTCACAGATGCAATGAGATGACTCTGCCACACACAGGAAGCTCGGTCACTTAACATGCGAACATCCAGGCACGTGCTCCGTCTGGGGCCTATGTGGGGACTGAGAGTGGCGAGTCACGTTTTATATTTCAATGCTTATTTATGTAAGTTCTCGTATTTAAAAAAAAAGCAAATACAAAACTTGAGTCCAGTAGGGAGATGGGAAACATTAATGGAATAGTTTGGAACTTACTTTCTGAATTGTTCTGCATTTTCATGTGGTATTTCCTCCCTGGCACTGGCCCCTGAGTGTCGGTGGTGGAGTGAGGACGTGTCACTCACCGGAGTTTTGCTGGAGCCTGGGGAGGAAGCCGGAGCACGCTGACTCACAAATCCCCTGCTCCAAGCCGCAGATGGGAGTGAGGTTCGGAAATGCCTTCTGATGGCTGCATGGCAGCCGACTATCTTAAAAACACAATCGATTATTTAATATTCCAGTTACCGATGGCAGGGCACATGAACACATTTTAGGAAAGCGGAAACTCTTCCCAAGTTCTGAGTGGGTATCAATTGTCCTGCCAGGGTTCCAGCGAGAAAATACATCTGGGAACTATTTTTACATATTAAATGAAATAATTGGTTTCCTGCTTCTAACCATTCCATGCAAATTTTCTGTTCATCTTCCCCATTTCCAGCTGAGTTACCTCTGCTCAGAACTAACCACCTTGTCCTAAAAACAAAACGCACTAAACGTTAGTTCGCTGTTACATAAAGAAAGCTTCTTTGAGGACCTCTGCGGACTTTTGGGTCTGAACCCCATGCTGCTTCCTAGTCTCGTCTCCCTTCTGTCTACTTCATGGTTTTCAAACTCTTCATGGACACAGGTGTCTCGGGTGTCCGTCCAAACCTTGCCGGTGCTCACGCCTCTTTAAGAAGTACATCCTCTCCACTATCCACATCCTGGCTGCCCGTTCAGTTTCCTAGACTCACGTTAAGACACTTCTTGTACTTCCTCTATATTCCAACACCACAATGAATAGACGCAGAAATATATACACTTGCATTTTAATTATTTTGTCCATGTTTAAAGTGCCATTTAAACCGAGAATGCTGACAATCAAGTCATGTCTAATTCCTCTTTGTGTTGGGTTGGCCAAAAGGTCATGGCACATTTTTTCCATTTTTTTTTTCCATAAAATAAAAGGCACATTTTTCATTTTAACCGGTAACTTTACTGATTTGGATATTTTGAGTATGTTGCCTGTCTCCCACAACTGGCTTCTAGTGGGTAGGGGCCAAGGGTGCTGCTGAACATCTTCTGATGCACGAGACAGCCCCACAGCAAAGAATTATTTGGCCCAAATGTCAATAGTAACAAAAAACTTGGCAAACCACTTTTGACATGTTCCATCAGTCACAGCACCTTCTCCATACACTGCACAAATCTTTTTTTGTGTTTCAGTTGGTTTTCACTTTTCTTGAAGTAGCAAAGCATAATGTGCTGAAAATGCAACATATTTTCCTCCATCTTCAATATTAAAATGGCTGACCCAGAATTCACCAATTTTAATAAGTGTTTTAAATGCACGCTGATATGACAGCTGTCACAATACAAGCTCACAAAATGGTTTCGAATGAAGTTAAAGACAAGCACTACTAGAGCCATTGTACAGAAAAAAAATTAAACAAAAATTTGGCCAACCCCGTACATCCAATGCCCAGTTTGGCGCCCAGACCACAGTAAATGGTAACTGGATGGGCGGGTAGATGGCTTAATGGCCACGTGAGTCGTTATCGAGGAAGGTCCTCTGGTCCGCCCTTTGCCCGTGTGGCACTGACTTGAGAACCGTTACTTGGCAGCAAACCTTGCAATCGGCTAGTGTAACTTCTCTAACTTCGTTAATTTGAAATATTTCTTTGGATATTCTAAGTTTTTTGCATTTCCATACAAAATTTGGAATCAGCTTCCCAATTTCTACAAAAAAAAAAAAAAAAAAAAAAAAACAACAAAAACCTTCATAGAGCTGAGGTGGTTGTAATGTTACTGGGTTGTTTCACCCAGTGGTGGTGTATTTATTTCACCCAGTGGTGGTGTATTTATTTCACCCAGTGGTGGTGTATCTACTCATGTGTTTCGATCTTCCTTGAGTTCTCTCTGTAACCTTCTGCAGTTTTTACTGGAGACGTCTTCACTGATGTTACCCCCTTTATTTCAGTTCCTTCTGATGCTGCGATTCATTTAGCCCTTTCCCGTCTCTCTCGGTACCTCTCTCTCCCTCCCTCTTCCGTCTAGCAGATGGAGCTCAGTTGTGTAGTTCAGCACACACGTGATGTGACTTCATCTTCGTGGCGTTCCTTTGGGAACTTCTCCTAGTAAATCTGGACAATGTGCTCTTTTGCTGAAGAGGAGTGGTTTTCTAAGGCATCTGTAGTGTATTCCAGGTACTCTCTCCCCAGAACTTGTGGGGACCATGGGCATTTCCATGACAGACTTCTTTATTTCCAGCTCTGCGGCTGCCTTTGGGTTCCGTGGCTCATTCCGTGCAGATCTGGGAGAATGCCTGGTGCTTGCCACTAGGACGCAAACTTACCTGAAGGCCCGTTATTACTTTTTTTAGGAAGTTTCAAAGACCCTAAATGGCCCCCAAATAAACTTAAATCCTCACACATTAAAAAAAAAAAAAACAACCCACAAACTGTTATTTGGAATAACTGAACTGAGAGAGAGAAGGGGTCTGTTTAATACTAATGATTGAAAATGGGACTTTTGAAAAGTAGCGGTAGCACCCAGAGCTTCCAAGTTTTCCTTTGGTTAAAAAAATCTATTTCAATATTGTTGTCCTCAGGATTTCTCACCCGGAGTTCCATTTGTAATGATTTTATGTTTGATTGTATTTCAGATTTGGGTCATTTTAGATTCCATCTTTTGCTTTTTAAAAAATGTCTAGATACAGCCCTGGCTGGTGTGGCTCAGTGGATTGAGCACTGGTCACGAACCAAAGGGTTGCCAGTTCGATTCCCAGTCAGGGCACATGCCTGGGTTGGGGGCCAGGTCCCTGGTAGGGGATGCGCAAGAGGCAACCGCACACTGACGTTAAAAAAGAAAACAAAATGAAAAAAGAAACACTTATATATAATTGATGTACAAAACTTGTGTCATTCTAAAATATTAGAGTTAAACCTGAAATTATAGTTTGTGACAAAAATTGTCAAATATCAGCAATTTCAGATATTCAACTAATAAGATTTTTGTCATATGTACCTTTCAGTGACGATATCACACCTCTATGTACAGCAGACATATTTAAAAAAGGAAAAAGAAAGCTTTATCATCCATTCTTTCCAGAATGGTGTATAAGCCAAAGGTACGCTCCCCAGATAGCTGACTCCTTTGCTCAGGAATGACCTGAGAATCGGGATCAATTCTCCCTCAAATGTCTTCTTTCTTCTTTTCCAGGAAAAAAATACATGCAACCTGGAAGAAGTCTCTTATCAGAATTCGTTTTCTCATGTTCTTACACTGAGAGATAAAGGCGGTATTTCTAACAAATTACATTTTCATTCTTAAAATTCGCACTGACTACAGAGCAAAGCCTGAGCTGGCATTTTCCCTACACATTTTTTAATCTCTCGAGGATATAGAATTTTAGTGAGCTAAATGTGTAATTCAGAAACTTTGCAACTTTCAAAAGATAGCATCAGTCCCTTCACAGAAGGAAAGAGCTGGGTTTCAGTTCCAAAGGAGGGATTTCTGCTTTGTAGGCTTTGTCTGAGATGAACACAGCCATGGTTCCAGACCCCGTGGCTACTTAATCTCCTGCTGGGTCAGAGGTCCAAGGTCACCTGCCTGGGGGTTGGGGGGGGCTGCAGGATGGCACGTCACCCCCTAGGAACGTCTGTGATGTGTGAGGAATTACAGAGAGGAGGCCTGGGATCCTGTAAGTTCAATCCTTGCACTTGCTTTTATAAAACCAGCTTTAAAAAGAGTACAAATAGTAACATCACTTGAAAAGAGACACTAAACCACATTGGTGCTAATAGAAGGTGATCAGTTGTTTAAATTTACTATGTGAGCATCTGGTCCCGTGGGAAAGAAGGACCTGTGAAAGCAATGTGCCTGGGGGCCGGTGGGGGTTGTGAATTCCTGACGTCGTCGCAGACGTGAAGGCAGGATGGGAGTGGAACCTAGCCAAGGCCGAACACAAAAGACCAAATGTCACGGACCTGCAGGGCTGTTTTTAGGAAGGCTAAAAGATCAGGCTGCATTAAAGCTCATGAAAATATTCCCTAAGGAGGAAAAGCCGTTACAGGGGTCTGTCAGCGAGACGAACTGGGAAGAGGTGGCCTGTCTTCTTGGGGCACAGCGAGGAGCTGAATGCCGGCCACGTAATCTTCCTCCTCTCTTAATCTTTACCGAGAAACCCGATCTTCAGTCTGAGAGTGTCAAGCAAGCACCCTGAAGGGGAGCATTAAAGACATCACAGCACTAAACGAAGCAGCGGTGGGCAAATGTCTTCCGTCAAGGCCCAGAACCTTTTACTACGTTTGGCTTTGGGAGACTTCTGGTCTCCATGGCAACTACTCCATCTGCCCCGGTTGCACAAAAATCGGCCACATATGCAAATGAATGGGTGTGGCTGTGTTCTAATAGAACCGAATTGACAGACACCGAAGTTTGAATTCCATGTGATGTTCATCTGCCATGGGATGTGCTTCTACCTTTGATTTTTTTCAGCCACTTAAAAATATTTCTAAAAAGGTTAAGCTTGTGAGCCCTACTGACATATGTATTGGCCTGCAGGCCATCACCTGCCCAACTTGAAATAAGAGGTCGCTTTGTTACTTTAATGATGGCATTCTCCACCGTTAAATGAAGTACACCAACGGGACTGAGAAACTGCTATTACCCATCCGTAACGGATGGCATCGGCTGAGTGAAGGATCAAGTTTGGGGACAGACACGTGTACTAATTTTCTAAAAGATAGTCAATGACCGCTTCTGGGAACCGTAGACGGGAACGTTGGAGATCCGTCGCGGAAATATATGGGAAGGCATTGTCAAACGGTCAGATCACTAGGAGCTGATTACTCCCTAGTGCGAGTGAACCAAAATAAATATCAAACTTAAAAAAATTGGTAGATCAGATTATTGAAGCAGATGCATGGGGCGCATGGAGGATATACTGAGCGTGCAGGAAAATGTTTGGCACCAGTCGCTCAACATACGTAGTACCAGGCCGAGGGAAGACTCGTAAGCTGCACAACGGCCCACTTTTGCGGGGGTGCGATTCCTTTCACAACGGCAGCGTGCCCTGACCGATGAGTCCACGCTGGGTTTACCGTATAAGATAAAGCCTTTAATTTTATGCTGCTAAATGCTAATTGTAGGCCTAAACGCCAGCTCAGCATTCCCAACCGCCTTTTACCTGAAGTCAACCTGAATGTGACTCCAGCCACGCTCCCCAACTGTTCGAATGACCCCAGACGACCAGGGCGTCCAGTGCAGTCACACTGAAAAATACGTCAGGTTATGAAATGACACGTCCAAACCAAAAAGACCAAGTTCTGTTAGGTTAAAACAAACCCCTTGATTTACAAGTACAGATGGCAAAATGCATAGCACAAGTACTTTTGCTTTCTCTTGTGAGTGTGTGTGTGTGAGTGTGTGTGTGTGTGTGTGTGTTTCCAAAAATGATGAGGTCTTGTTCATCACAGACTCCCACTTAGCCCATGGTCCGATGTTGCCGCATGGAACTGTGTCTCCTTTCCGCTTTCCAAACCTTGTGGTGCCATTTGGGCAACTGCGAGGTAAAGGGAGCCTTGGCTTCCTTTGCGGTTTGGGAGTTTTCCTCGTCACGACGACAACAACTTGGTCACCATTCTGTCCGCCGAGATGATGTTTTGGACGGTTTGGTTGGATCCTGTTTCCGTAACTTACTGCGTTGCTTGTGACGGGCCATCCGCAGCCTTCAGCGTTCCGTTGCTTTAATTTTCGACCCGTATTGAATGTGCCAGACCATCGATGTGGGAGGCAATGCATGTGGCACGGATGAGAGGGAGGGTATCAGGAAGCCTAGGGTCTTGTAAAGGAGCCCCTAGCAGTTCCGTTTGCAGTGTTGTGCGAATTATCCAATTTCTGAGGAAAAGGGTTTCAGCTTCTTTACCTTAAACAGAAATATGGGTGTCAGTGGGGATAAGGTGGGGGTGTCCCCTTCCCGATATTCATGACTATGTTCCTTCTCCTGAGCCTCTCTGTCCCCAGTTCTGGGTACAGGTCTCCTGACCTTTAAAGTCTGAGGGACAGAGGTGCTGGGAGAATCTTTTGTTCTAATATTTGGCGTCGGCCGTAGAGCCCCCACCACCCTTGTAATTTCCTGAGTGATGCGGGGGATCGGAGTATCTTAGAACTCTTAACTTTCCTGGGCGATAGCAGCCTTTTCTGTTTTAATGAGGTGGCCCCTGAATAGCTTCAGGATGGACTGAGAGACCAAGCATGATAAGAAGCTTGGAACATTGAACCTGACCTCTCCTCCCGAGACGGGGTGGGTCTGGAAGTGGCGTTAATACTCAGTTATGACTTTGAGGTGAAGCCTCTATAAAAATTCCTAAAGTGCAGGGTTCAGAGAGCTTCCCGGGAGGTGGGCACACCCACACGGCGGCAGGGCGCGGCACCCCACCTCCACAGGGACTGTGGCTCCTACGCCGGGGACCCTTCCTGACCTCGCCCTTGACCTCTTCCTCTGGCCGTTCATCTCCATCCTTTATGATATCCTTTATTGTAGCCTAGACTGGTAAATATAAGCATGTCTTCCTGAGTTTTGGAGGTGTTGTAGCAAGGGATTGAACCTGAGGAGGGAAGAGCTCCTGACTTATGGGTGGTCCGTGAGAGGCAGCTGACATCTGAAGTGGGCGCTGTCTTTTGGGATTAAGCTTTAAAACTGTGGGATCTGCTGTTAATTTTAGGTAGATAATGTCAGAATCGCACTGAACTGTGGGACACCCAGCCCCACGGGGTTGGAGAAGGGGTTAGTGTGGGGAAAACCCCCACGCTCGGTGTCGGAAGTGATGTAAGCAAAGAAGACAACCTTTTCCCTTTAGCCTCAGAATCCGTCTCGGCACAGACGATGAGTCGGAGTCAGATGGATCGGATATGGAATGTGAAGAATATTTGTCGCAAGCCCCACTGAGAGAGGGCTTGTGCGATTTCTTTCCACCTGAGTCTGTAGATGATTTCCGAATCTGGGGGGGTTTATTATTTTATTGCCATTTTGTATTTTGATATCTCCCCCATGTCATTCTTCATCAAATATTATACGGTAAATCCTTATAGTTTAGCAATGTTTTGATAAACATATCAGTATCATTGATATTAATATCACTCCAAAACACCTCTGGATTTGCTAAGATAGTCTTTGGGAGTTTTGCGAAAAGTAGACCCTCTGAGTCGCTTCTTGTAACAGCCTCCGGGTCCCTCTTCTTCCTGTGCCCACTCTTTATGTGTTCCCGTTGCTTCCCAGTCACCTCAGCCGCTTTGGGGCATCATCACCATGGCGCACTCATAAAATAAAGGCACGCGCGGTGGCTGTCTGCCCAGATGAGCACAGATGTCCGGGGACCCGGGGCGAGACACATTTAGCACTCCTGTGAAATTACACCATAGCTTTGATTTGGGGATCCTTGGACTTACTGAGTCCAAAGAAGCTTTCCGTCTTCCTTCTCTCAGGGGCTGGAGGCCTTGTTTCCCTCGGCTGCATGCCTTGTCTCTGCGTGTGCTTCCGAAATTGTGCGGGGGGGGGGGGGGGGCAGGTCCGAGGTCATCCTTCATTTAAATCTGTTCGAGGATTTCCCAAAGAAAATGTCGATAACATCATTTACAGATAACGAGTGCAGTGTTCTAGGTCTAAGGCGGTGTGCGTGACCCCGGCTGCCCAGGTCGGCTCACACACATGGCCCGTCCCCGCTCCAGGAGAAGATGATGTGTTCAGAGAGGGGGCTCGTGTGGATCTAGTTATTATTATTATTATTATTTTTAATTCTCTACCCAGCCTCTTTGCCCGGTGGGGACTCTTAATACCTGACCGGTCGTTCCCCAGATGCCATCTTATTCACCAGGTTTCAAAGGTCAGTCAGGTTTCCATCAGGGGAATAGCTGCACCGCACACCTCCCCTCTGCTAACCAGATGCCCATAGGTTATGCTCACCGACTGCTTGGAATCTCTTCCCAGGGAAGTTTCGCATTGGAAGAAGTGGGCGTGGTGCCTGAAGTCATCTTTTCCACCGCAGGCGTGCCGCGGGGAGATTTACGTCTTCTCTCCTGGACTGCCGCCAGCTGCCCGGAGCCAACATCCATCTTCCGCTCCCTTTAATAGGAGCTGGCGTGTGACATCATGCTCCGGAAGGCTGTAGTTTCATGGGTGTGTTTTCTCTCCAACACACATGCATTATGCAGGAACCCTGGGATTTCGTTTTTATTTTATTTTATTTTTCGAGCCTGTAGAAGCCAACTGCTTCGGGGGCTCTTTCTCCTGGAGACTCTGGCTGTGCCAAGACCGCATTCCGACGGCTGAAAACGTGTCGTACATGAACCTGCGCTTACAGCGTGTGCTTAGGGCTTGGCTCGTGCGGAAGCTGCTTGTCCTGCTTGTCGAGTGCCATGCAGAGATGCCAACGACATTCATCTTCATTAAGTTTCCAAAGCAACTGGGTGGAAATGTGGGCACAGTACCACATACTCATTTTTAAGGGCGGTATCCTTGCTTCTGAGGTTTCTGGGATGTTGGCCTCAATGTATTTGCTTACAATGTCACCTCTGTAAGAGAATAACGTGATGCTATGTTCTGAACTGCAGAATTCTCCAAGGAGACCGACAGAAATGCTGATCATTGGTGGGGGGGGGGGGCGGCAAAAGTGGCTGTTGGGACGTCTTCATACCATGAATCGTGAATATGTTAATGTTTGGTCATTGGGATGCTTGCTACTTACTAGAAAGATAGGGACCGTGGTCTTGCCTGGCTTCAAAGAAGTCATGGTGACTCTGGCAGCGAACGCCTGGAATCACCGCTAGTGCCGACACTCGCCCTGTGTCATGGGCACGTCATTATTTTTTTTCCCCTCTTGTTTCTAAGAAAAGGGTATGTCAGTGCAACAACTGAGGGAGTCGCAGCATCTTCAGAATGTTGGGAATCTGTGAGATTGTTTGGGACTTTTTCAGCTCCAAGAGGAAAGAAATACCCACCCAAATTTGCACTGGGAAACGAATGCTGCGGCAGAGTCGGGGGGGTGGGGTGCATGCTGGTTTCAGGCCTGCGGCCCCCGGATTGGGCCGTGTAGAATGCACACGGTGTCGCCCGCATCTGTGAAGGAAAAAATAAGGGCATGCATTATATGTGGGTCGTACTGCTTCTATATCTATATAAATGTTTTTAATTCTTTCATTTATACTTCTGCATTAAAAGCGTAACTCTAGAAAGCATTAATGATATCCGTATGCAAAATAGTACCCTGGGATATGATAATCAGTTGTGTTTCTAAATATAAATAAAAAGTTGAATTTAAAAAATGGAAAGATTTTTTTCCCTGAAACTTTGGGGCAAAAATGTACATGAGAGCGCATTATACAAAGCAATATACGGTCGATTTGGGCTGCATATGATCCCAGTAGAACTTCCTCTCCCACTCTCGTCGCCCACTTCAGTGGGACCAATGCTGTGGGTAGGGCCCGGGCGCGGTCCCCACCTCCTACCGCTCTTTTCCAGGGTCTCTCCCAACCACGGTAGCTTGGCTGCGGCACAACCTCATGGATTCCGGCCAAGCCGGAAACAGAAAGCCCCATCCCGCTCGTTCCTTCAGAACCTCTGAGATCTGACCAAACTGGTCCCCGAACCTATGCTGTGGCCTGCAGAACATGGTGTCCTCAATCCGGGCAGACTCGAAGTGGCAGAAAATAGATTCCAAACGAAAGTCCTTTGTTTTGCTGAAGAATGGGAGGGTAACAATATGTGTCCAGTGATTACATTGTACCCGAGCTGAGCTGTGTCTCCCAGCCCCCCAAATCCGTGTGTCGAAGCCCTAACCCCTGGTACCTCCGAATGTGACTGTGTTGGAGGAACAGATAAAGTTAAGATGAGACCGTGAGGGTGGGCCCTCCTCCAACCTGACTGGCGTCTTTATACGAGGAGGACATTTGGGAGAAATACAAAACCCGAATGTTGAAGCCACTGCGATTTTGGGCATCTTTTCAGGAACTTCAGTAACATCCCACACAGTGCAGCAATCGCCTCCTTGGGCATCTTGACCTTCGTGTTAACATTCTGTCATCCTCTTTCATTTCCCCCTCAAAGATAACGCATCAGCTCGAATTCTTCAAGATCTACACAATTAACACAGCAAGGAGCGGAATCGCCAAGTCGCAGCACAAAGGGCTGGAAGTCAGTCCTTCCAGTTTCTTGTGTTTGGGTTCTGTTCACTTGAATTTAGATTGTGTGAATGTACCAACGTGACATCTTCGGGTGAGAATTTGAAAGCCAGACACCGTAATCAGACTTCTCTGTTCCTCCTGTGTTGGATTTCGTGAAGGATCGTTTTTGTGATGATGCCTGTTATTTTCCAGCGGTATGAAGAAAATGTTTTCAGCTGACACCGTAAAAAATAGACCATTTAAAAAATAAATAATGCATAGAGTTTTCAATACTTCTTTCAAGACGCATAAAAATATCCTCTTTCAATTATTTTAGCGGCTCTTTTAGAGGCTGAATACATGCTTCTGGGACTTGTCTGTTCTCCCCCCACTGGGAAATTTGTCTGGTGTGTGAAATTCATTCAAGGTCTACATGAACTCTGCTATTGCATTCCATTAAGTGTAGGATATCATTATAGTGTGTGTCAGTCACGAGAAAAATAAACTCCAAGGTTCTCTCTGGGAGGATGCTGGCTTCATAAATTCTAGACAACAGATGGACTTGTCACTTCCTCCTCCCGCCCCTTCCCCCAGCCCAGGAAAGAGGTTCAGATGGTTCCGCTAACCCTGGTACCTTGCATCGTGTCATGGAAGGCGTTGACTTTGCTGACCTTTCTCTGGAATCTTCCTTTGACCCAAAGGACCACGGTGAGGTAAGTGTCTAACGAGACCGCTTTGCACAGATCTGGCCATTTGGAGTTCCGGAGCCCTTAGCAGTTGAAAAGGAACTCGGAGTACCTCTCAGCGTTTTGCATGGAGAGACTGTCAAGTTACATTTTCTCCTCTGCTTTTGATGTTTTACACGCTCCGTCTGTGGAAGCCCAGGGCTGGGAGAAAGGTTACCTGGCTCTCAGCTACGCCCCAGGAAGAGTCAGAGCTGATCTCTCAGAAAGACAAAACCCAGCCGTAGTCTGCCATTTTCCAGCTCGACCAAAGGAAACCGGGGCAGCCTAGTGTTTGGTGTTAACAAACAAGTTAAGGGATTAAATAAATATGAAGCCCTAAATGATGTGGTCCATGGGGTACATTGCAGTTTTGTTCCTTCTCTGTAGGAAATACTTGTTCTTTGAGGGCCAGGGTCAGTGGTTGACACCACTCATGGGGGGGTTCAGAGCGGCGTCGGAGAAGTGTGCCGAGCCTGTTACACCCGCACGTCCTGCCTTTTATTTTGAGTGTCTATTTGCAGACCTTCCGAGAACAAGAATCTGATGGGACCGGTCACTAACTCCCCAGCACCAAACGGCCTAGTGACAGAGGACTCAGCAGGGTTCCTGGCACTGAGCCAGTCCTGCTTGCAGCCGTGGCACCACGCCTGCCACCATGCCTGCCACCATGCCATCTCAATTTGGATCGGAGGCTGTCACCTGATCTAAATGGAAATATCTGTAAGACAGGTATAGGGAGGACACGCAGATGATTTACACTCAAATCCAGGGCAGCATGGAGAGGAAGAACAGGTCTCTTACTGCCAGGAACTGGGACCAGCCAGGGCGGCCCAGGCCCAGGCACTGAATACCAGCAGCAGATGCCACCTGGAGGCTCTTCTGAGTGCTACCCCACGTCTCCCTCTACGTGATGAAATAGGCTGTAAGGGCACCTCTTTGACACACAGGACACAGAGGCACATGGTGGTTAAATAGCGCCCCAAATTCACACTAATCTGCAAGGGCCCAAGTCAGGAGCGGGGCCAGGCATGTTAGGGGGTCCTGGTGAGGGCCTGGGGCTGGGAAGGCTGTTTGGTGTTGAGTTTAGTGACCAGTCCCATCGGGTTCTTCTCAGAAGGTTTGGCAGGGCCGAGAGAGGCATAAAATAAAGGGGGGTGGGATAAAAGTTGGGGCACTTGGCAAGGAGGCATTTCCCATGAGACTGGAAGAAGAGTAGAGTGTCAGCCAAGGGCAGTCATTAGAAGGTGACACGGTCACCCGGTCACCCGGGAGGGCTTCTGAGGGACAATGGTCCTGCTGTCCCCGAACTCAGCGCACCTGCTAGGAGCAGCTGCCCTTCTTTGTTCCTTCGGGGCATCAGCTGCGCCTGAGGTAACCTGATGTAGGTTCGCCCCCGGGGGGAGTTTCCTGGTGAAATCTGACCCTGGTCCTTTGGTACATGAGCAGGGACAAACCATGGAAGTCCAGTCCAGGTTGGTAGGTGGCAATTTAAGAATCAAGGGACTTACGTTCCAGGCTTGTCTTGGGCTCCGCAAAGGAGATCTCTGCACCTGCCTCCATAATCTAAAACATTTATAGAGACACCTCAGTGAGGTTAAGTCATGGGTGGGGTCCCATGTCCCCAGTATATCAGGCCGTGTTCTTGGACACGGTTCCAGCTGCGGGAACGAACATGGGTGGAACGTACCTTCCAAGGGCCAGGGAGGGCGGGAAGGAGCCTCTCATCGTCAGGGTCCAGCCGGAGGTCACGCCCTTTCAATGCCCTCGGCCAGCGCTTGCACACATGGCTTTCTCCTGAGACTCGAAGGAGTCTCCTGCACGCTGGGGTGTAGCCATGGCTGCCTGGCTGGAGCCGGAAGTGAGGCTGGAGGACACAGAGTCTGGGCGGGGCAGGAAGCGTGTGCTGGCTACAGGTGTGCACGTGCGTGCGGCAAGCTGAGGGTTCTCTGCTGGGCTCTGTTTGCTTTTGGCTTGTGGCAGGTTTTATATGCTAATGCGTTTGCTTGAAAACAGGGTTCCTGCAGGTCTCAGGGTCTACATGGCCCGGATGTTGAGGATTCCTGCGGCGAGTTGTAATATTTTCCTGCAGACCCCCAGATTTCTTTAAGAATTGCTTAAGGGGGACGTGAAGACTGCATCTATTTCTTTTTTACAACTCGTATAAGATAGCTTGAAAGCACCAAGGAGAGCAAGTATCCTCAAGTGTGTTTGAAGCCCTTCCCCCCTGGCGCATACTAGGGTATTCTGCCAAAGTAACCCTTTAGCTGGGAACGCAGACCTGGCAGCCAGGGGCGCCGGGTCCACACGCCGCCCGCAGCACTTCCTCCTCCCTGTTTGACTTGGCAAGTTGCTTGCGTTCTTCCTGATGCGCTTTGCCTGTGAAATGGGTACAAGAGTAGCGGCATGGAGGAAGCACACAATCAGTGTCAGTTCTTACTTGTTAATGTTGCTGGGGCTGTGCCGAGCTCAGAATTAGCCCTCTCCTGCCGTCTCCTTCGTGCGCAGGCACTTCTTAGGAGCACGTCATTAATTTGGAAAGGTGGGGGCTCTGCTTAGCCACGCACATGCAATCACCCGTACCTTATAGACTACTATGCAAGGACAGGCAATAACACGGAAGTGTACCACATCATATGGGGATGCTATACGTTATTTTGGGGACGTTCCTTATCGTTTCTTCTCTGATGATAACATATGTAATATATTCTGTAACTTTGTTTTTGAATTTTACATATAGAATGCTATATATCTGATATGTAAAATATCATAACTACATTATAAATACACATCTACATATTCATAAATGCATGCCTATAATATATTTGTAGCTTTACAATATATGCATTTGTACATATATTTAGATACAGGCATTTTATGTGTATATTATAAAAATATTTTTATATCATATTTATGTAATAAAATATCTGAAAATAGAGAAAGGTACAGATAATGGTATAATCAGCACCTGTGTATCTACTACCTAGATATAATAGGTATCAACTTTTAAAGTCTTCACTTTTGAAAGAAGTAAAACACTACAGATACAATTACCCCTCCTCCATCCCACTTCCTTTTGTGGGTTCCGCATCGTCTCCCCACCTCCAATCAGTCCTATTCTGAAGCTGCTGTGTGTCTTACAGAACTGTTATTTTAATATTTTAGCACAAGTGTCTGTTTCTCAGGCCAATATTTAAAAGACGATATGGTATTTTTTGTTGTTAAAAATCACTGTAGATAGTATTTTTCTAAATGCATTTTTGTAACTTTGTCTATTCACTCAACTTCCTTTTTGAGACTTATTTATGCAGGTACATGATCCCTATTTCATTAATTTAATTGCTGTTCAGTAATGCTGCGGTAAGAATACATCACAGTGAATCTACCCATCTCTCCAGTGATGTATATAAACATTGTTTACAGCCTTTCAGTCTTACAAGGAAGGGTGCAGTGTATGTGGTTGTGCAAACTGCATCCTTAGGCACGTGAGGGAGAGTGAAATTTGCAGGCTGTGATTCCTGATCTCACTTTCATATACATTTTATTTTTAATATAACTCAGTGATATTTTTCTTGTTTTAGTATATTTTATTGATTATGCTATCACAGTTGTCCCATTTTCCCTCCTTTATTCCCCTCTGCCCTACACCCCCCCCCACCCCATTCCCCCACTCCCCTTAGTTCATGTGCATTGGTCATACATATAAGTTCTTAGCTTCTACGTTTCCTATACTGTACTTAACCTTCACCCTATTTTGTGCCTACCATTTACGCTACTTATTCCCTGTACCTTTGCCCCACTCCACCTCTCCTTCCTTTCCCCACTGATAGCCCTCTATGTGATCTCCATTTCTGTGTTTCTGTTCTCGTTATTTGCTTAGTTTGTTTTTTTCTTTTTTTAGGTTCTGTTGTTGATAAGTGTGTTTGTTGTCATTTTACTGTTCATATTTTTGATCTTCTTCTTTTTCTTAGATAAGTCCCTTTAACATTTCATGTAATAATGGCTTGGTGATGATGAACTTCTTTAACTTGACCTTATCTGGGAAGCACTTTATCTGCCCTTCCATTCTAAATGATAGTTTTGCTGAATAGAGTGATCTTGGATGTAGGTCTTTACTTTTCACCACTTTGAATACTTATTTCCAGCCCCTTCGTGCCTGCAAGGTTCCTTTTGAGAAATCATCTGAGAGTCTGATGAGAACTTCTTTGTAGGTAACTGTCTCCTTTTCTCTTCATGCTTTTAAGAAATTCTCCTTACCTTTGATCTTGGGTAATGTAATTATGATGTGCCTTGGTGTGTGCTTTCTTGGCTTCAACTTCTTTGGGACTCTCTGAGCTTCCTGGAAATCTATTTCCTTTGCCAGATTGGGGAAGTTTTCCTTCATTATTTGTTCAAATAAGTTTTCGATTTCTTGCCCTTCCTCTTCTCCTTCTGGCACCCCTATGATTCAGATGTTAGAATGCTTAAAGTTGTCCTGGAGGTTCTTTAGCGTCTCCTCATTTTTTTAATTCTTATTTTTTTCATTCTGTTCTGGTTGAATGTTTATTTCTTCCTTTTGGTCCAAACTGTTGATTTGATTCCAGGATTCCTTCCCATCACTGTTGGTTCTCTGTACATTTTCCTTTATTTCACTTTTCATAGCCTTCACTTTTTCCTCTATTTTGCGACCATACTCAATCCATTCTGTGACCATCCTGATTACCAGTGTTTTGAACTCTGCCTCTGATAGGGTGGTTATCTCTTTGTTGCTTAATTGTATTTTTTTCTGGAGCTTTGATCTGTTCTCTCATTTGAGCCATATTTTTTTGTCTTGGCACACCTGTCATTTAGTAAGCGGTGGAGCCTTAGGTATTCACACATATTTTATATGTTAAAACTCAAGCATTCATTGGCTATTCTTAATTGTCAGCTTTAAAACAGATACAATTACTACCTCATGCTCCCACTTTTGAGTCACTTGAAGACTGAAGTTTGCAAGGAAGACTGAAAACAGCTTAGCATTGGGATCTGCTCATCCATGTGACCCGGGAGTTACTTGACTCTGAGGGTAGGGCATGTAATGCAAAAAAACAAACAAACAAAGAACCCAAACAAACACAAAAAAAAACCAAAGTGGATGATGAAGATCATAGGAGACTAGAGCTACCATTTGTAATCACCAATGTGAACACAGTGCACTCTTCAAAGCCATCGCAATGCATATAAAATACTAACCCTTTCACTTTGTATGTCTAGATTAGATTTTTATTTTGATAATATATAATTATATTTGAAAAGTGAATAATGGAAGAAGAGAAAGACTCTTGAATTTCTGTTCCTCTACATTCCTAGGCAAAATTTAGTCCTACTTCGGAGCCCTTATTCTTCATGGACATTGTCACTGACCCTAGATTCTGACCTGCAGTGACTCTTCTAAGTGGCCGCATGGACTCACTCTGTTTAATTAGCTGAGACTCTGAGCCTAGTAATGTCTGGTAAAGATAGACCTCACCAAGGGTCACGGCATTGTCTGTTCCTGGATGTAACTCTGATAGCTCTTTATTTCTATACATAAACGTAAACCGCTTCAGAATGGAAACGGAAGTGGGCTGTCTTCCATTTTTGCCCAAAATAGAAATGGAAGTGAGGGATGTGCTACGTTAAGAAGTTGGGTCATTGTTTTGCAGAAATGGAATTGTTCCACAGGAGCTCCGGCCCTCTTACGATGGTCCGTTTCTTCCTCTGGATAATTTCCCGCCTTTCAGAAGGCACCTGGGATAAACAATCACAGGCAGATGAAAGCTGAGCGGCGAGAACCAAAAGGAGGTGGTGTTAACGTCTATGTCGTTTATAAACAGGAGCTTTCACATGGGGGAAGCAGAGTCTCCTGTGCCGACTCCAAGAGATGAATTGTGTTTGGAAACAATATGGGAGGGAAAAGCAAACAGTTAATTCAAAAGAGATAAAGCAGATGCACCTTCAGAGATCTCTGAAATGATTATCACTGGTTTGGCTTAGAAAAGGTCCTCTCACTCAGCAAACATGTCACGTTAATTAGGGAGGATGCTGGAGAGCAAAGCCGCAGAATGTCATTGTACGGCGCTGCCCAGCCTCACACCTGCTTTCCAGAATAGCAGCTGAAACTGAGCCAGGGTTAACCGCAGGACACCCCCCCAGGGAAGTGTGGGTGAGGGGAGAGCTGCTGTGCACCGACATTTGAACACAGTCAACGCCACTTGCAGGTTTAGTCTCTGAAAGGATGTATTTTCTCCACTCTGGGACTTCCTGTCCTAAGGCCTGTTTTGTGATCCCAAGGGCCACCTGACCCAGGTGTCATAACTGATCGTTACACAGCTAAGTGGTTTTAGGTTTCCCCTCTCAGGTCTCAAACCTCGCACCTCATACATTCAGCATGTTTGTTAGCTAGAGAGCTAGCCATGGGTTTATCCAATCAGACGTTTGCTTAGCAGACGGACTGTGCGGCCCATCTGCTTTCTGAATGGCAAGGTGCCTCTCAAAAGGAAACGCAAGGAAGCCTGGGCACTTCCATATTGGTCCCCTAGGGTTCTTGGTCTCTCGAGACCCAAATTGCTAGGAATCAAGGATTTGAGGGGGGAGGAAATAAGATCTGTACAGCAGGTGAACTCAAAAAAGAAAGCCTTTGGTCTTAAACGTTTAGATTGAGAAAAGGCAGGATTGTAACTCTTAAATAAATCACTTCCAGCAGGGGTCCCCAACCCCCAGGCCTCTGGTCAATGGCCCCTTAGGAATGAGGCCACACGCAGGCGGTGAGTATGAATGTAATGGGTGTGCATCATCCCCCCCCACCAGGTCCCTGTAAAAAATTGTCTTCTGTGAAACTGGTCCCTGGTGCTAAAGGGTTGGGGACCGCTGATTACAGGATGGGTAAGCGGATAAAAATGGCTGAACAGCAGGAAGGGGATACTTTTTATACTTACCTGAATCTGACAAGCTACAAGGAAAAGTGGTGGGGACCTCCTGGCAGGGCGGATGGTGAATATGACTCACGTTGACGAAGGCTGACTCTGTGCTTGTGGCTCGTCCAGGAACTTTCAAAGCATCATCTCATCTCATCTCCGCAGCAGCCGCATGAAAGGGATGCTGTCGTTGCGCTTGTTTCTGAGCCAGGACACCGAGGCTCAGAGTCGTTTCGTAACTTGCTGAGGTTCACACAGCTACTAGGGGGCAGCTTGATCAACGACTAGTTCTGGAGAAGTACAGCACCTTCGGACCCAGAGATCCGTCAACGATCTGGGTCATTTAATGACTGGAAGAACAACTTGAGGCTGAGAGAAGCTTGTGTTTTTCCTAGGGAACACATGTCTCTCCTGAGACATCTGCTGGGGACCTTAGGAGCCAGACACATACGTGGTCTCGTAGACCTGGGGCCACAGGACCCTCGTGGCTGACTTGGATTCCGCTTTCAGATTTCCGACTCATCGGATCTTGGCCCTGTGAGTGCCATGGCTCACCCGTGGCCTGCGGGGCCCAGTGCCGTCTCCCAGTCCCCAATCTGTGACTCCTCAGCCCCCGTGGACCAGCGCAAGCAAAGCGCAAGCATGTGTTTAGTTCATGAAATGAGGGTCAGTGGGATGTGTGGCCAACTTAGGTACCAAAGTAAATTGTAGGGTGTCTGATTATTTCGTGTGTCATCTTTGTTGACTGAATTGATAGATCAGGAATGGGAGCATTTTGTCAGTGGCAAGTGGTCCCAATGGAGCAGCTGGCTCTGTTGCAATTCTTGGTATAATAATTTTGATTTTTGTTCGCAGTAATGTTTGGTTCCAAATAACAGAAACTTGGTGAAACTTAAGTTTTAAAAAACAAAGTGTGTGTGTAACTATGTCGGGAAGATCAGGGTGTCTTAAGAACTCGGGCAGGACATAGGCAGAGTTTTGAGGAACTGAAACTGGAAACTTTACATTTACAAACTGAAGTACTCCTTTTATCTCTCAAGAGTTGAATGGGACCTCATTTCCACTTGCATCTGCAGAGGTAACCTGTTCTTCTTGGTCTCTGTAGCCAGTCCTTCTGTGTTTCTGCAGGCACATGGCAGAAAATGGCTGGCCTAACCCATCTGTACATCCCTCTTCAAATTCAGGGCCCAGCCCTGGCTGGTGTAGCTCAGTGGACTGAGCACGGGCCTGTGAATCAAGGGATCACAGTTCGATTCCCAGTCAGGGCACATGCCTGGGTTGCAGGCCAGTTCCCGGCAGGGGACGCATGAGAGGCCACACATTGATATTTCTCTCCCTCGCTCCTTCCCTTCCCCTCTAAAGATAAATAAATAAAATCTTAAAAAATAAAAATTCAGGGCCCAGGTGAGACTCTGACATCCAATTTCCAAATCTCTGGGGTATCTGAAGGTCCTACCTTGCATCTTTGGTGACCCTTGGACAGTGTGGTCAGATGGGGCTGTGCTCTGTCAGCAGGGCCTGTTGGAAATCAACTGGGGCCAGGGTGGGAAAGGCCCTCCACCTGCCACACCAAGGGAAGCAGGAGGGGGACAGTGCTCAGGGCAGGAGACCATGGCAGCTCCAGGCCCCCGTCTAGACATTGCCTCGCAGGAATTTGACTGGTAGTTGTTCTTACATACTCCCGAGCCTGGCCTTCCACATGAAGATTCCTTGTTGTCTGGTGAATGATGCTGTTTAGAATTTTCCTTTGCATTAGGATCGGGGAATTTTATATATGGAATGTGAAGTATTATGATGCGGGTGTGGATTTTGCAATTTGAAGTGCCTGGATCTGCGTCCCAGCACCAAAGCTTACTCGCTGTGAGACGTCGCAAGAGTGACTTGACCCCTCTGTGCCCCTCTAGCCTGTTCCGTAGAACAAGAATGTCATTTACAACTACTTTATAGAAGTTTCGTAGGGGGTCATTGTTTGCATACACGGATGATTTAGAATAGTCATGTAGGGTTCTCAGTAGAGTTGTTTGGCAAGAGATTTTGTAAATTATGAGATTTTGTAATTATGAGATTAAACGTGCTTAGGGACTTCTGCATATTAATTGATTGAAATTAAAAATCCAGGAGTTAAAGAGAGCATGTGTGAGGCACTGAGAGGAAAGCAAACAAGATGGAACGGAGGAGATGACCGAATAGCCCCAGTCTTTACCACAAGGAAGTGGTTCCCCCGAGTGGGACAGAAGGCCAGCGAAGCTCAGAGTCGGTGGCCCGCTCCACGTTGGCCCAGGTCACGGGATGCCCTTCCCCCTTCCCTTCATAGCAATCTGATCACAAGAAATGCCACGTGCAGATTAAGTGCTGCCATCTGGTGGAGCGTGGGTGTTCTGGCTAAGTCTGTGTTGGAGGAAGATTGGGAGAAGCTGGGAAGAAGTTTGGGTGCGGGACACAGGATGAAATCCAGAGGGAATGGGTTTAGTTGCAAATATAGGGGTGTGTTTGGACTTGAAGCTTTATCTGTTCCAACTGGGGGCTTTGCCACATGGCGGGGGGGGATCCTAGTTTGGAAGATGGTACATCTCTGTATCTTAGTGGCTTTTTACGTTCCCTGAATTCCTTTCACTGTGGCCATTTCTACCTTAATTTATTATCTTCCCAACTCTTGGCTGTGCCCAAGGAGTATCAAGCTTTGCTAAGGAACAGGGAAAATCCAACTGTAGTAATTATAAAGGCAGTGGGTCATTTTAAATAAAAAAATGTAGGCCAAACATGTTGGGGGTTTTAGTAAAGAGGTGGCTGGCGTTCTGATCCGTCCAGCATGTTGTTGATGAGATGAGAGGCTGTCTGCGGGGTCGGGTACAGGGCAGGTGCCTCCAAGGTGTTGCCTTCCCATCCTCCCTCTCAGGAGCACTCAGCCCAGTTAGGCCAATGGTAACTCCGAGAGCGCAGTGAAGTCTTTGTGGTACGCGCATCTCTGTTCTGAGCCCGGGCAGCCCGCACCATGTCTCTCTGCTTTGACTTCTCTTGCTTGTTCAGAGAATTATTGAGAGAGAACTGATCTCGGATTCTTGCTGGAAGCAAAGGATGTATTTAATCATAAGTTTTGCACTCTTAAAAATCATAAGTTTTGCACTGTTAAGAGAATGAAACTGAGACCGTTTATTCTCAGTTTAACAGTGGAGGTCAGCCTCCTGTTTCCACAGAAGCCCTCAGCGAGTTCAAATGACTCACTGAAAACTAACTGGGCAAGCTTTGTTTTTCAGTAAGTACTAAAAACAGTCTTTAACTTGCAGCCGAAAGAAACTTTGGATTATTTTGAAATCAAATAATGGGCAAAATCACCTACAGATGTCCTTTTTCTCAGTAGAATTTAATTTAGATATCAAGCTTTATTTCCTTTTAATCTGATAACAGCAAACATACGAGCACCTGAGAATGTTTTTGTTTTCCTTTCCATTTGGCTTTAATGATTGTGAGAAGATAAGCTTCGATAGCAGAATATGTTTCGTTGTGGGGTTGGCAAAGCCTTGCTCAAAATGCAGCTAAACAACTGTTCATTTCTTAATTAATCAATATTATTATACCGTTGTGGTGCGGCTGAAATGTTGTGTTTGCTGAAAGTCAGCCTTTCTGAAGGAGAAGAAATGGCGGGCAGAGAATGTACCATCACCCACCCTCCCGGAAGTTTTCAAGGGTACAGTGTTTGCAATAATCTTTCAGAAAACAGACATTGCGTCACCTTCGTGTTTGTGTCCCTAATACCTAGCATGTTGCCTTACACGTAGTAGGTCCTCATCAAATCTGCATGGTGTGGAATCAGAAGGAATTGGAACTCGGATCTTCCAATGCGCTGGAATTTGAAACATAACCTATGGCAGATACAGTGACATGTCAGAGGAGCCCTGTTTTGGTCCAGAAAGACGGTGCTGTTTGAAATGGTTGCTTGGTTGTGGCTTGGAAGGCCTTTTGATACGGTTCTTGATGAAAAGTTTGGAACATCCTTCGGGTTTTCTCACTGTCTTCACGGGGCGTGATTGGCGAGAGAGAATGCTCTCACACTGGGCGTGCACAGGAGAAACGACGTTGCCTCGCGTGAAAATGGGTGCAGACCTCACACCACACACCTCTCTGTGCTCCCTTAGTGAGGCGAACCGCGTGCTGGAACCTGATGGGCTTAGAGTACTAAGTACTCGTTAGGCATCGTCTCCTCATTCGTCGCGAATGCCTCCCTCGGCATTCTCTCCGTGGCGTGTGCTCCCAGACCCACGCCCCTGTCGCTTGGACCTCTGGGTGTGTTCCAGCCACCCCTGCGCTGAGCCGCCCTCACTTCCCACACCCAGCTGCAGGAAGTCTTGCCGGCCACACGGGCTCAGAGCAGGCCGGATGCGGCTGGGATTTAACAGTCCTGGAGAGCAGCGCTTGACCATCGACTCTCACGAGTTGGGGTAATTCTGACGCCTTCGTGGTGCGCTAGTTCCGGTGGGGACTAAGCTCCCGTTGCCCGTGGTGGGAGGCAGCGGGTCCAAGAGCACACCCTCTCCAGGCCACCTCCCTTTGCTACAGTGCATTTCCGTTTCCCCATTGGTGCTCCAGCCTGTTTCCCTTGAAAGTGCACTCGAAGCGGTGACTCAAGGTCTGCTTCAGGGAGAACAGAAAGGAAGATGCTGTTACCCCCATGTTTCTCTTGAGCAACTCATGCCCAGAGAATTTCAGGAAGTTGCACGGGGCGCGTAGCCAGGGAATGGTGCAACCAGGAACAAAATCCACGTGTGTCTGACCCCCAGAGGCACAATCGAGAATTAATGGGGATCTTCCAGCCAAGATGGCGGTGTACGCAGACATGGCTCTCCTCTTTGTACAACTGCATCAGAATTACAACTAAAACGTAGAACAACCATCAATCAGAAGCTTCAGAAATTCGTTGGATGGAAGCCTGACAACAACAGAAGTAAAGAAACCACACCCAGCCCGACTGGTAGGAGGGGTTCAGATGTGGAACGGGCTGGTCCCTCACCCACGTGTGGTGGATAAAAATTCGGGAGAGATATCTCTGGAGCCAGGAGTCCCAGCCCAGGAACCCAGTGCCAGGAAGACAAGTCCCCACAGCTTCTGGCTGCAAAAACAAGTGGGGATTAAGTCGGTAGAAGAAGAAACTTCTGGAGTCTCAAGCAGTTCCTCTTAGAGAACCCACACATGGACTTACCCACTCAGACTCACTCCCTCTGGGCTCTGGTGATGGGGTAGCTGCTTAAGAGACACCAGCGGTATCCTGGGAGAAACTGAAGTGTCTGGCATCAAGGCAAGCAGAGGCCCTTTTCTACACCCTCCGCCCGCAGAGCCGGCGAGCTGGTGCCCTATCTGAGACTCCACCAGCCTGGCTGACACTGTTTGACCCACTTGGGAAATCTCCGGAGGCTCTGCCCCACCCAGCTTACGGGCCTACCCAGGCTGCTTTTCCAGATGAATGGCTGATCTTGGCTCACACAACTTCTAAATCCTATTAAATAAACAACAACTGGCCTCAGTGAGTCCCAGGCCTGGCACTAGCCGCAGCCAGCCTAGATTCACAGCTTAGCTTCACCTGGGAATCTGCAAGCCCAGCACGAATGACAGCCATCTCAGAGTGCTTTAGAGCTTAGGCAGGGTGGCCGCTGGCAAAACATAGGTGGAGGCTGACCTTGGCCTGCACACCCAGGAAACTCCAGGGCCAGCACACCCAGGGGACAGCTACAGACCATGTTGGAGCATCAGCACCCTGCCCCTACACAGCTGATCCTCCTAGGAGGGCAGAGGTTGGTGGTAAGTGGTCATAGCCAATCCTTGTCTCAGACTGGCCTGGGTTAATCCCTCCTATTGATCTGCAAACAGTAACCAAAGCTCAGCTACAAAAGGAGGGTGTACTCAGCCCATACCAAGAGCACACCTCAAGTACCCAGCTTGGGTGCCAGGGGAGGCTGGGCCACTGGACCCTACAGGACACCTACTACATTAGCCACACTACCAAGACATGGAGTCAAAGGAGTTCTCCTTAATACATAGAAACAAGCACAGGGAGACTCCCAGAATGAGGAGACAAAGAAACATAGCTCAAATGAAAGAACAGATCAGAACTCCAGAAAAAGAGCTAAACTTTTCTCCATTTTTGGAGATAAGCAATCTATCAGATGCAGATTTCAAAACACTGGTTATAAGGATGCTCAAGGAACTTACCGAGGGCCTCAGCAGCATAAAAAAGATCCAGTCAGAAATGAAGGACACACTAATTGAAATAAAGAACAGTTTACAGGGAAACCGCAGTAGAGTGGGTGAAGCCGAGAATCAGATCAAACGTATAGAGCATAAGGAAGCAACGAACAGCCAATCAGAACAACAAGAAGAAACAAGAATCTAAAAAAATGGCAAAGCAATGGGAGTTCTCCAGTGTCCGTATGATTCCGATAACATTATATGTGGAGAAAGACAGTTGATCCCGTGAATGAGTATCATTAGTTTGCTACAATTAAACATATTCTCCAGAGAGTCACTTTTTTTCATCTTTGGCATACCTGGCCTAGTTGGAAATAGGAGACAGATTCCTAATACATTTCAAGCACAAGATTTTGTTCTTTCATTTGTACTTCCTTTTTTAGGTCTCCCAAGCCTCACCTAAGAAGAATGTGTTTCTGAACTTGCATGTCTATGAGCTCATTTCTTTCTGGGCCTGAGGGAGAGTATCGTTGGGATCTGTGTGTTCATGCACCTGTGAGGGGAACACACACAGGCCCACACATGAGAGACACTGTGGGCTCGAAGAGCATCGCATGCATTTTTCTCCTCTTTGCTTTGCCCTGCGTGTGGGTGCGTGTAGACATGTTCCGGTGTGTTGGCTCCTTCTTTCTCAGGCGTTTCTTTCCTTGTGGCAGCAAGATGGCTACCAGCTGCTCCGGCATTGCATTCTACCATCCTACCATGCAACCACTTCTCCAAAGTTCCAGAAAAGTCCTACCATCGTATCAAATCTGCCTCCTGTGGGTCGTATGCTCATCTTGCAACCCATCAGCATGGCTCACGGAATGGAGAGTGTTGATTGGCCGGGGCTGGGTCATGCGCTTCATCTTTCTTTACCCACCTGGCAGCCAGGGTTGGGCCAAATCTGCACAAACCCCATGGACTCGGAGAGGTGGAGTAGTGGTTCCTCAAAGGGCCATGTTTCCAGTAGCCAGAAGAAGCAGGGAAGGGGGCTGGGCTTACCCAGCAAGAGGGGGGGAGCGGACACCTGTCCCTCTAGCTCGGTGGCGAGTTGCTGCTGGCAAACACACTTCGCAGTTTTACCAAATGACCCCAATGCACACGCTTCCTCTTATGTAAAATGCAGCCTCTTTGCTTTCCCAGTGCATCTCACTTCATTGAAACTTGGTCGTAGTGGGTATTGGATGGGCAATGGTATCGAGTCTTTCCGTCTTTCAGCCTAACAAAGGGATTTTTGTCTGATGGAACACAATCTTAAACAAATAGTGGGAGGGATTAGTGAGAGATCAGAAAGCTGGGAGCCGGACACAGTCTCGGGCCCCGTGTAGTCTGAGTCTTGGACTTGTTGCCATTGACCTTCTCAGGCGGTAGTCAGTCCAGTTGGAAATTCTGATGAGAATCAGTGTGTCACCAGAAAGAAGACATTGAGTTTGAAATGACCTCGTTTTGAATAAATAAATTGGAAAACGCAGTATGTTTAAGCAGCGACCTTGGCACAGCCCACAGAGACATCTGCACCAAGGATTATACGACCCCCAGGCCTTGGCCTTGGCTTCATTGTCCCATGGCCACCAGCTCGTTTCCAGCTTCTGCTTCTGCGCGATTTCAAGCTGAGATCGCATCTGAGGGTGCAAGCCTCTGAGCTGGATTGTCGCTGGTCTTCCTGAATGTTTCTGGCTCATGAATGTGGTGATGTTTCGTGTTATCACATCCACAGATCCGGAACCAGGAAAGGGGCTGCGGAGCAAAGTGACGAAGAACCACGGCACCGCAGTCAGGCGCACCGGGGTCTGGGTCTTCCTGGGTCCGGGGACAAGGGACTGAGAGGTTTTGAATGGTTCCTCATGGGTCGAGTGAGAGAATCTACAGTTCCAACCTTGCAGTGTTGTAAGTGTTATGTAACACCATTTGTTTTACCAGCGCTCAGCGAAGCGTCTGGCACATACCGAACACTCAGACAATACTCCGAAAATGAAGGTTGCTATAATTAGAGGATTGTGTGCTTTTCCAATTAAGGGCATCATCGGCATGCCTTCACTTAGAGACACTGGATGGACAAGCCAAGCGCTGATTAACCTGTGACTCATAAACTCATCCGGTCACAGCGGGATGCTTCCTCTTTTGCTTTTATTTCCCCCGGGAAAGAGGTGATGGAAAATGGAAGTCAAGAAAGTTATGATTTCCTTAATTAGAGGGTAAAGGAAAACGAGAATAGCAAATCAGGTTTTCCGACATCACGGGCGGAGACCCTGCCTCCAGGTAGACCAGTGCGTTCTTGACTGTTTCTTTCTGCGAGTACCTAGGGTGCGGAGGGCAGGTGTGGGGCTGGGGTGCTTCGTTTATCTATTTGCATACAGACACAAGTATAAAATGAAGATAAAATGCAGTTTTCGTTCATTTGTGCCCACGGACGGCGGCCCAGAGTCTTACTGCAACTACTGTAATCGATACTTGGTCTTGGAATGCGTTAGACGCTTTGAACTGCGTTTTGTTCCGGCAGACTCACCTAATTACGGTCTGCCGAGGCTTATGCAGAAACGGCTGTGAGCGTCCTCAGTGTACCCCAGTCCGCGGTGGGGAACGTTGGCCTAGGAAACTCTGCTGGGCAGAAGGATGCCGGCCACCTGGGGCCCCGGCCACATCGCACAGTCTTTGTGCATGGACATTGGGCCTTGACGGTAAGCGGCGGTCCTTCGTGCCCTTTGGCTGGAACGCAGCGCTCACGCCGTCATTTTACCAAATGAAAAAGGTGACCAGTCTGCCCTCTGGGGAGCAGTCTCCTGCCCCAAAGGCTAAAACGATTGCTTGACGAGGTGTGCGGATGGGAGCTGGTTATCTGGATTGTTCTCTTTTCACCTGGAGAATCTTGGAGCATTACTCTAAGATTGTTTTGATGAGACAACCGTATGACCTACTTCCACATCCCCTCAAGTTAAAATAAATGAATATGCTTGTGTGTATAGGCATGCGCGTTGATTAACACTTACATTGGGAACTCGGCACGTTTTGAACTCAGTTGACATTTTGTCTTCCATGGAATCAAGGCATCCTAACCAAGATCATTTTTGTTTTGATTTATACGTATTTTTACGTTTTTGACACCATACACTATGTGAGTGTTCTGATGTAAATTTCCTTCTCAGAAATTTGTACTCTTAGTGCCATCTGGTTTGAAGTTCCACGATTTGGCCCCAAATTTGGTCCCTAACTTTACCTGACTTCATTGGTATGATTTCAGTACCATTTTGCAAGCCTAGTCTATACCGGTACCCCCCACCCCTGCCCCAGAGAAGGATGGACAGCCAGCTGTTCCTTCAGATGTATTTCTGTCTCTCTCTCTGGTTTTATCTATCTATCTGTATATTGACGTAGGTATTGATATCATATAAATATGTACATTTAGAAACCTGTGTCACTTGCTTTTTATATTTCTCTGTGTCGATGTAAAAATATTTATATATTCATACTCTGGATGTTCATTAGCCCTCAGTGCCCTCAGCTGTGGGTATTTATTTCTCGAAGACTCCAGTCTGCAAACAAAACGATAAACTCTGAGGCTTGTTATGGCGCCAAGCAATCTAAACAGTTTTTCTCTGCCCAAGGCAGTTCAGAGACCTCGGCATCTGAATTTTTCCCTCTAGGTTTTCTCTTCGTCGAAAGTGAAATTATATGCCAGTGACCATTTTTCACGCTGCCTCTGCCCCGAATACTCTGGGCCATCGGATTTTTCAATCTTCTTCCCTTGATCATCGCTGCAAAACCAGTAACAAATGAAGATTACGCTTCTGGAAATGGCTGGTTTTGAGCCAAAGATGCCCAAAAAGTAGTGAGCAGGTTTTCAGAAAACTGAGAATATACTTGAACGTGTTATATTTGGAAAACCTCACAGTCCTTGCCATAAAGAAAGAGTAGCGGTCCGGGATCTTTGAGTTCGGATCAGTTATCTGAGATTTCAGTTGTATAATTGCATTTTATTCTTTGGGTATTTCAGAATGCTCTTCTCTCCCACGTCCGCTTTCCTATTTCCAGGGCCACTATTGTTCCAAATAACTGATCGATATCAAAGGCGCTTGAATTCAGAGTGCGACTTTCATTTCTCAGGCAGCCATTTGTTACAATGTGATCGGGAGGGGAAAAGCCAGGAGAAGGAAGAGCACCAGAAAGAACGAGGAAAGCAGTTTCGGAGTCACATTTTTATTTTTATTTTTTGCTTTATTGCTTAAAATATGTACCTCACGCTTTATTCAGTGTAATTTTATCCATGGTATTGTTTACCACGAATACTTAATTGTCATAGTGAGGTGTACCGAGAGTGAGGCAATGGTGTCAGTAATTTCTCTTTGAAAGTCAGTCTGCTGCTTATGATTGGTTTCGGGGGCCTGGAACGTAAATGACTTCAGTGGATGAACCAAATGAGCTTTCATTTTTCTCACGCATTCAGTGGGCTGGTGAGGAAATCCAAGCGTGAAATGGTAGGTCCACGCAGCTGGGGTGGCTCTGCGTGGCATTGAGAGTTGTCCTTTGCTTTCCCTAGCCTTGCGGTTCCACCCATCGTCTCAGCATGGCTGTTGGAGCTCCTGCCATCGTATGTACATTCCAGGCAGGGAGAAGGAAGGGCAAAGCTTACAAGGCAAAGTGCCAGGCAGGTCTGTTACCTCTTTCTGGAAAATATAGTGTGTCCATGCAGTAGATTCTCACTTGCATTTTATAGATGAGAATTTGGTAAAAGGGGTACCCTGGCTACCAGGAAGTTTGGGGGGGGTGAAGATTTTATCTGAGTATATTTCTGTTTAGAACAACTTCATGAGCAGACGCTTGTGTTCAACTAATAGCGCCTTCTTAACATATAGAAATAACATGTTATTTGTCAGGGCAGAAAAAAACATCAACTCGTTTCGGATGAGGTCCCTGATGTATTTTACACATTTAATAAAGAAAATGTCAACAAGCAGAAGAAGCGTAGTAAAAGCATGTGCCAGAGGAATGGCCATTTCCATCGCCACATTGTCGAGGAGAGAAATCACATTAAAGGGCTTTGTGTGTTTATGTGAGGATGATGCAGTATGGGTGTGTGTGTGTCGGGGCAGGGCAGGGAACCAAGGGAATATGCAGTTTTCTTCTTCGAGTGGCCTCGGTAGTGATGTATTGGGCCCACTATACTGTATAACGTTAAGCTGGTTACTTAACCACCTTTTGCCTCGGCTTTCCCATCTGTGAAATGGGGAGTCTAGTAATACCTTCCCACCAGAGGTCCCCTCCTTGCCCACACGTCAGTCAGCCTCCCTGAAGCCCTCTGCCCAGTTAGGCCCAAACTTGAGCTTCAGTTTCCACACCTGTAGAGTCCAGTTTGGGCAAAAATCCTGCTAAATCAGTGTGGCCAGAATCTCCCTACCCTGATATACGGGCTCCCTGGATGCCTGACCAAATTCTCACCCCCCCGCCTCCCCGGGACTATCTTTGTAGCTTGCCATCCTGGCCTGTCCTTGCCAGCTGGGTTTCTGAGCATGAAAACCTTCTAGTAATTTTCCATTCACTGGCCCCCTTTCCCACTCTGGTTCTTGGCTATGAATCCCCATTTTTTAAAAGTAAATTGAGCCCAATCCCTCTCCCCTACAAACCTTATTGAGTAGTCCCCATTCTGCAGTCATAGAGTAAAGTCTGCCTTACCATTGTCATGAGAATTATAAACCATTTTTCTTCCACACCATCCATGGGGCGGGGTGATGAACATGCTGCTGTGTGCAAAGCGCCTAGCACCGTGCCGCTTCCATAGCAGCAGTGAAGTAAGTAAATGCTCCGCGTGGTGGAAGGGATCTCAAGCTGTGTCTTTGTCAGGCACCAGGTTAAATCTCTGTCAGCTCTGGTGTGTCCTGTCCACCACGGGAGCCCTAGTCCCTGGCACGTTGAGAGGTCACGCAATGCTCAGTGGGTTAATAAGTGAACCGTGGCTGAGGCTAGGGCGTCTTTGGTCCAGTAAGCTCTCTCGTTGGTTGCACGCCTGTCACTGTTAGGATTTCTACGTAACCGGTTAAAGGCCTCAACCAGCGGCCTTTGAGCAATTCCAGTGTATACAAGAGCACTGTTTTGTAGACTATCCATCATGCGCTCTTCCAATTATGACTTGGCTTTGCATGGCAACAGGGGGACACTCTTATCCTGCCAACCCAAGCACTAACCATTCACCATGCAGTTGGAGTTTCCTCGGGACATGATACATTGGCTTTCTGCTGTTAATGTGGGTTTTTTTGGAGGGGAGCGGATCTTACCCTGTGAAGCCCGCCTCAGTGCCGGCTCCTGTTTGGAAAGCACATCTCCGGGGAAGCGTACTGGGGATGCCTGGACAGGCCCCTGGTGTGATTATGGAAGCCTCATTTTAGGTTCCTGTTCTCAGCTCTTCTCAGTGGGTTAACAAATTAAGTAACTAATGCACCTATAATGACCTTACTTTGCCACGTATAATGCACACCCACATTTCTGTGTGCATCGTGTATGGATTATTATACCCATTATTATATACCCATGGTGTGTAATCATTATACCCCTGTATAATGCACCTCCTCATTTTTCCCTCAAAAATTCAGGCCAAAAAAAGTGTGCGTTGTACATGGTAAAATATGGTATTCTGTTTAGAATCTAATCCCAGCTCCACAGTTTATTAGCTATACAATTTGGGCAAGTTATTGAAGCTCTGTGTGTCTTGGTTTCCTTGACCATAAAACAGGGTTCATAATAGTGCTTGTTGTGTAAGAGAGTGACATGGTGGACGAAATGAAATAACTCCCTGTGATATAGTTCCTGGCATGTAGTGATTGCTCAGGAAAAAAGAAATAGTGTCCCCATTTTCCAGTTAGTTCGTCGTTGGAGGCCATTGTTTCCATTGTGCCATTCTCCGCAGGGGTAAGCAGACCTCGGTTCGGTGAGAAGAATGATCAGTCACTCTAAGTATTTTGTTCGTGATCGAAGATGGGGTTTTGGCTGAATTTTCCCGTTGGGTATTATGAAACTCTAGACGGAGAGAGTCCATTCTGGTTAGGCCAAAGGGACTGTTACCGAGGAGGTGATCCCAGATGCCACTTACGCCGCACTGCGGTGAACTGTGGTAGCTTCATCTCATATGCCCCGTATGGCACACTCCACAGCGGCCCTGTCCACGCCATACACTGTGCATGTTGTACTACAACTGTTCTGGGTGGTAAGTACTGGTCACTTACTGGGGGTGAGGTTGGTCGTGGACACCGGGTTTCATACCAGTTTGGAATCTATTCTTCTGGAAACTGCTGTGGTTCAGGCCTGTGGTGAAATATGTCTTTGCATAATTTTTAAAAAGGGGATTTGTAAAGGAAATTAATAATGAAACAGTTCAATAACTAAAAGTGAATTATAGCACACTTCCCAATGCGGTAGCTTTACATTCCTTTCATGTACTAAAACTTTTATAAGGTGCGCTTAGAGTGTTTAGCTTTCTTTCCTCTATTTCCTTAGTATTTGTAGAGACTATTGAAAGTTATAAAATTGTAAAAAAAAAAAATCTAAGTTCTAAGAAACATAAATTTCAATTGGTTCCCATTTATCTTTACATTCCTCCTAATTTAAATCATTTGGTGAGTTTTTAGTATATCTACTTTAAAATGCTGTTTGCATTTTTTTCTGTATATTAACAAATTCATTCACAATTTTCCACTAAGCTGTGGACATTAAGAAATCAGAAACTTTTCATTTTATCCCAAGCACCTAACATTCATTCATCCATTCACCGAGTGACAAATGATAGAATCAGTGACCACAAACACGTTCTTTGAGTAAATAAATGATAATAGGTGTAGAAAACTGAACAAAAATGTCTATGGAAAGGTAAACTTCCCAGTTAATAACACGCTGCTGACAATTTACTGTTCTTTCCTGCCACCCCTTTTTATTGTGAGCATACTTTTGCACTTAGATGGGATTAATTCTTTATTTGTGTATAAAAGTAAGCAACTTTCTTTACATCTAAGAAAAGATTTAAAACGTTTTGAAGCCTTGAACGTGAAAGCCATTGGATGATGATATTTGTTTTACTGCACTCACGTTCCCCAGAGGCTGCCACTGCCAGGGTGCGAGACCAGGCTGTCCCGGGGAGGGGGGCGGCGTGCAAACGCGGAGTGCGAGTCTGTGCCGTCTGCGCCGCAGCAGCAGCCTCTCCGGAGAGGGCTCTGGTTGGCAGGCAGTCCCCCCCTCGGACCGAGGACCAGACAGCGTGTCTTCTGCTTCTGAGTCAACTCGGGGCAGCGCCCAGTCGGCACTAGCAGCTCTGACTCAAAGCACAGAAGCACAGATCCCTGCCTTGCAATTCTCAAGTCCAAAAGGTCTTGAACCTCAGCCTTTTGGGTTGTGGTCAAATTATAGCCAAAATCACTGTTACAGCGGCACAGAGCCTGCCTGAGTCCAGACAGGCAGGGACCTCCTTCATACGCTGGACTGAAGAAACTGTGAGATGGTCGGTCCTGGGGTAGTGGTATCACCCCTCTGGAATCGAAGTGTTCTCCGTGCAGAATCCCACTCTGCCCCTCAGGTTTCAGATGAAAGATTGTAGGCGTGCATTTGCTTGGAAACATTGACGTTTTTAATCAGGAGACAGTGTGGTGCAGTTGTGAAGAGTCGGGCTCGAAAAGCCGAGGTTCTGTGTACTGTGTCTGACTCCTGAGGAAGCTGCTGGTACTCTCTGCTTCTGAGTCCTTCTCTCTAAAATGAAGGGGATACCGGCACCTAATTCTGTTCCCAAGGGTCATTGTGCGAGCGAGTACATGGTGCTTAGCCTGATGCATTCGCTGGTCCTCATCAAGTACCGGCAACGCGTGTACTTCCAGGCACGCAGTGTTTTCCGTGATTTGTTGAATTCCTGAATTGGAAGGGTGCAATTTGGACCAACGCTTGGTGTGGCATTTTCCACTCAAGAGTGGATCGTGTTTGACAGGGGAAAGTCTTCACCTCAAAGTACAGACATTTAAAAGACATGCCCAAGGATAGTACCACTCTGCGTCTCTGGACAAATATTGAATCTCCAGGTCAGCAAATATTCAGGGATTCTCCCGGAGTAATTACTCTGATGATTGGGACTTTATAAACTGACGTTCGGTTTAACCGAGTATGATAATTTATTAATAACTCCTTGAAAAGGAAAAAGCAAGATGATGCAGAATAGCATTTTATAATGCATCCAGAAATGTTTACTCTTTATTAACATGCAACACCAAAGGTTCTTTGTTAAAATATTTCATTCAGCATCGTAGTGCCTAGATTATTGATGGAATCCTTTGAACACTTTCCTAGTGGAATTCCAGTTTGATGTTCATTTTTTAGGGCGCCACCTCCTTCTTCTACAATCTAGACCAAAACACCTCCAGGTGGTCAGCTTCTTCTCTACGGGCCTTTTGTACGTATTACACTGAACTGACATCGGGGCAGTTCCGAGCTCCCCGGGGCCCGGGGAAAGAGGGGCCGCCATATTGTTTCTCTCTTGCTAGTTTGAGATGATTCTGCTCAGAAAAAGCCATTTTAAAGGCTAATTTCCTAAATATGCTTCTTAAACACCCACTTTCTGTTATTTTCAATGTTCATATTCTTAAATGCATAGCTTTTCTGAAAATCAGTGAAGTCTGTGAAACATCAGTTTTAAAAAGTAAATAACATTTTCTCTGTAGAGACTTTCATAAATTGGACTTGACATATAATCTTTTTATTGGTCAGGCATTTATTTGTGATATGTGTGTTTTCATGTCAGGGTAAATTTTCAAATAATCTAGAAGAGCAAAAGCTTAAAGTCTTGGCTGAATTAATTTAATATCTTGAGGGGAGAAATGTGTGTGTGTGTGTGTGTGTGTGTTTTAAACTTCGTACAACGCTTTTCAAAAAAAGACCTAAGGAATACTAGAAAGATTCCTGATATAATAAATTTCAGTTTTAATAAGAAAGCCTCAGTGGATTTCAATTATAATTGAAATATAATATCTGTCTCCACTATATGAACTTAGTCGTATTCCAAATAGTCACTATTAACACCACTCCTTGTGGTCAACTTAAGATTGACATTTTAACTGGGTCAGACCTAATGTGAACGGGTAGGACAGTGATATTAAATGAGACTTGTGGCTTTGTGTATGTAAACAGCACTGCCACCCATTTACGGTGAGGCACAGAATGGATATTTCTGTATGAATACCATTTATGACTGCTTCCTTTGTACCTGCGTGTTCTGTTTACTTCCTTCACATCTGTGATCCCAAGCTGAGTTTGTGACAAATACACATTTTTATCTGGGTTTATCTTTTCCAGGTAGTGATTTTTCTCAATTATATATATATTTTTTCTATTAAAATACCTGTGAATTTTATAAAAAAAATCAAAATGTTTGCCTTTCAAAGAGCAAAAATCAAGGCAGTAAAATAAAAGAGCCCACAGCCTGGAAGAAAGTATTTACAAATCAAATATCTAAAGGATTTGTATCCAGAACACACATGTGTGCGTGTGCACACACACACCCCTCTTTCAGCTCAATAATAAGAAGACAGGTAACTCACTTAAAAGTGGGCAAAGAACCTGAACAATTATTCCTTCAGTGAAGATATTTAAATAAGCAGTAAGCATAAGAAAATATGCTCACCATCACTGGTCATGAGGAAAATGCAAATTAACACCATAGTAAGAGCTGACAATCAAAAGACAGGCAATGAAAAGATCTGGTGAGGACCTGAAGAAATTACCATATTTTTCAGACTATAAGATGCACTCCCCCCGCCCCAAATTTGGGAGGAATAATGGTTGTTAATGCTGCTGTTGAGTTCTGTTTACATTTACCTGGGTGAAATATTATGTTATTTATGGTATTAAATATTTTACCACATTTTTTTGCTTCACAATTTTTTCCCCTATTTTCCTCCTCTAAAACCATGGCATGTCTTCTTATGGTCTGAAAAATACGGTCAAACTCTCACATACTGCAGGTGGGAATGTAAAATGGGACTGCCACTTTGGAAACAGTTTGGTAGTTTCTCAAGATGTTAAGAAAATAATCGAGTTACCACAGGACTCAGCACTTGTACTTTTGGTTATGTACCCAAGAGAATTTAAAAGACATGCCCGGGGAAAGACTTTCACGTGAAAGTTTTAGCAACATTGTTTTTTAAAAATATTTTTTAAAATATTTTATTTATTTATTTTTAGAGAGAGGGGAAGGCAGGGAGAATGAGAGGGAGAGAAACATCAATGTGTGGTTGCCTCTCATGTGCCCCCTACTGGGGACCTGGCCTGCAACCCAGGCACGTGTCCTGACTGGGTATGGAACCAGCAACCTTGTGGTTCGCAGCCCATGCTCCCTCCACTGAGCCACACCAGCCAGGGCACAACATTGTTTATAACAGCCAAAAATGGGAAAATAAGATATGTAGATGGCAAATATGCATAAGAAATGTTCCACGTTAAAGTTACATGAGATACTGCCACACACTTGTCATGTGTGTTAAATGACCTGTTCCGTGTTAGGGCATGTTCTTCATTTTACTGACCTATCAGGTCAAGCAGGGACAACACATTCATCATAGTGAGCTATTTTTACATGTGTGGGAGCCTGTTCACCAAAATAGCAGTTGGTGACTAGCACAGAAGAGGTGACATTAGAAAGGAAGGTACATTTAAAAAAATTAAAAATCGGTACGCGAGGTTGAAATATATTGATGGCAGTTTACACAGAACATTTATCATGAATACGACAGTGCTCAGGTGAATGCGATTTGAAAACTGACATTTTCTTCGTTTATACTGAGGCGCGTGCCAGACACTGTCCGGCGGCCTCTTGCGGACCGCCTGGTTACAGCTTTCTGACACCCCCACGAGGGAGGTGCCGGTTTCCTAGAGGGGAGGGCGAGCGACGGAGCGAGGAGGCCGAGGTGCCCTACGGCCGGTGGCAGTGAGGCCGATTTGAATCCAGCAGCCTGACTGTATGGACTGAGCTCTCAGCCCCTGCTCAGGGGTCACGTGCATCAGGCGGATGAAACGGGCAGAACGGAGGTCCAGGAGCCTCCGACAGAAAGTGCGTCCAGCCACGCCCATCCACTGTACAAAGGGTCCTCTTTTTTTTTTTTTGTTAGTTTTGCTCAGAATGAACAAGGTAATGATCCATGCTCATTTAACAACTGCTGGGGCCTGTATCTTTTGGCTCTCCTTCAGTGTCAGGGACCGAAATATTCCAACATGTCCGAGACAGAGAAAAATCAATTCACTGGTTCACACCAGTGACCAGAACAGGGAGAGATGTGCAGGTGCCCCAGATCGGGCGGGGAGCCGAGGTCAGGCTGTCCGAGGTGGCTTGCTTCTCCTTTTCCACCACTCCACACTGGATCTTCTCTGTGGCCTCCATCCCCAAAGAACCCTTCCTTTTATATTTTCAGCATGGCTGCTGGGCCAATACGAGGCTAAATTCCTCGGAGGTCAAATCCAGAGGAGACGGGTGAGGCAGTTTCCTCCAACATTTCTGGCCAAAGGGCCACTGTTCACTTTCTTCGGTCCAGCTTAGATAACACGCCCACTCCTGAGCACACTCAGGACACGTTGCTTGGCCGACTGGCTCCGTCCTGGGGTCGATCAGACAGGCTGAGAATGTGCCTTTAAAAAGCCATGGGTGGCTGAAGAGAGGGAAGTGGCTGCGGAGGGGGGGGCAAGCTGCAAAGTCATTCCCAGTTCTGAGTGTAGTTCCGGCCGGGAAATCATTCCGCTCCCCCTAAAACTCCCCCGTCTGTACGAGCAGAGGAATTTGATACCGATCATTTGATACCGATCCCTTAATAAGCACGTCCAGGTTTGCAAAACTAGGAAACCACGGGCGTGGTTTGAGGGCAGGTGGGAGAGAGAATTGAATGCAATTCCATGAGGTGACACCTGTAGATTGTTTTGCTTATCCTCCTACAGCAGAAAATACTTTGATAGAGCTGAGGTTGTGATTATGTGTCCAACCAGAGTCAGGCTGCGGGACATCAATTAAGATCGCCAGTGGATTATGGAGGACAGACACAATGCGCCTTGGCGGAGCAGGTTAATCAATTTTCCACCTCGGTGGGCCGAGCACTGGAAGGGGGTTGTTCCGGTACCTGTGGGACTCATGACTAATGCATATTATCGGGACCGGGCTCCCTTTCCACTCCTGTTCAACCTCATGGCGCTTTAGTCTCTCCCAGCCTCAGTGACTGGCATTGCTTTGTTCTCCAAAGTTCACTTAGGACTAATCTGTTTATTCAAATGCAAGCATAGCACAGGATGAAATTCGCAGCAGAGTGGAGGTAAGGGGTAGAGGAGGAGGGGGGAGGGGGCGGTCTTCTCAGGGGATTGCGCCTGTTGTCATAAGGAACGGGGACAGCCTTTCAGCCAGAGTGCCCGGTGACTCCAGTAACTTACATCACACCACTTTGTAACTTGATTTTGAAGAGAATGGATCAGGCAAGATGAACAGTGATGAGAATTGAGAAGTCCAGATCTCTCCTTAAGAAAAAAAAAAAAAAAAAAGGCAATAGGGACTTTGGGGACCTCGCGGTTTCTTGTTGCACAGCGTAATCTCAAAAGATAATCTGAGACATGTTTTCTTTGTGTTATAACCTGACGGTACTGAGTACGTTAGCAGATAGGTCCATTCTTAAGAAAAGAAAAGAGTTGAGGGAAACCAAATTTTTGCCGAAGAGCAGTGGTCAGTAGTTAGGAATGGGCAGGACAGGAGAGGGGAGTGTGGTGGGGTTGGCTGTGGCCCCCGACCACTTCCTTTGAGTCACCTCGCTCTGCGGAACATTGGGCCAGCTGCTTCCTCTGTTCCGGGACCACCGTTCCCACCTGTACAAGGCACGTGATAGAACCACACCCTTGTGATAAAGCTCCAGTATGTAGCAGGGTTGATGTTGATTGGCTGTTTTCTATCATTGTTATCTATTTATTGCCTGCATCTTCTGTGCCAGTAACTTACCTGGCATTATTTCATTAAGAAATCCCGACAGGGTCGGTTTCGTTAGTCTCCGCGTTTTTTGGAGGAGGCGAATGAGGCCAGGAGAAGTAATATCCTCACATCGCTCACCTTGTAAGTGACGGAGCAGCCAGAATCAAGCCCACGGTTCTCTGACTGCAGATCTCCTGGAGTCTTTACGTTGGAAATAAACAATACCCCTCGGGAAGCCTGCCCGTGGTGGCGTGGGTCCCTACCGTGGGTCCCGACCACGGTAGGACGCCGCCCCTGAGCGCTGGCTTCTCCCGTCAGCCGGCAGACATGGAGAGAAGCCAAGAGCAGGTATTGCTCAGGCTGGGTGCACGCGTGGGCTGTCAAAACGGATGTGGACGAAACCCAGGAATTCCAGGAATTTCAAAGAAAACTGTGCTTTCTGTACGATGTAATTAGTTCAACACGACAAAACCCTGACTTTTTAAATCGTTTTGTGTTCAGTGCTTTACAGAGGGGGGAAAAAAGCAGTAACGCCAGCTCATGTGAACGAGTGAGGCCAGCTGAGACATGGCTCAGCTCTGTCACACCCTCCTCCCCAGCTCCCCGAGACAAAAACACATTCTCTGAAAGCAGCACTGGGGAAGGCAAGCCGGGGTCCAGAGTGCGCAGTTCAAGGGGGTGCTTGCCCCTAAGGCTACGCAGGTACCAAAATCCGTGTCAGTTTTCTACCGCTGCCCAAAGGCCAACCAAAGGAGCGGTTTTAAAGAACACATTCATCGTCCCACAGTCTCTGGGGTCAGGAGTCCCAGCTCAGCTTGGCCCAGTCCTCTGGAAAGACGGCGTTTAAGGAGCCAGGCAGGGCCGAGGGTTTATCTAGATGCCTAGCAGTGGAAGAAGTCACTGCCAAACTCACTCAGTTGGCAGAATTAATTTTCCTGCTGCTGTCGCCCTGAGGGCTGTCTGCTGGAAGTCACCCTGAGCTCCTAGAGGTCTCTTAAGTCCCCTGCCAGCTGGGGGTCCCCAGCATGGGAGCTGGCTTCCTCACAGCCATCGTGGGAGTAAGAGAGTCCAGCAGTTCAGCATGTGATAGGCTGGGCTGCTGTGTTCTTCTATTTTTGTAGGGGAAGAATCCCCTCATTTTATCGAATGGCAGGCCATTGTGCCCTGGGAGACAGGAAGAACCAAAAGCGAGGAGAAGAGGGCAGAGAACATAAATCCGTGGACATTTTATTCACTGGAATCCTCACACATGTGCTGTGAAATATTGGGGAGATTTTTACCGTGCCCAATGGCAAGTCCCACAAGACCCAACTCCCCGTGACTCAGTAAGTAAAGGGATTCATTCGTATTTCAGATCCTGAATCCCAAGCTGGGGCAGCTCCTAGCTGGGCTGATTCCGACATTCACCGATGCTGTTAGGAACCCAAATCCCTTCTGACTTTGTCATCGCTGGCACTCCATCTCACTTCCCTCACGATCGCACAATCGCTGCAGGGGTTCCCGAGCTTGCATCATGGCCCGGAAGCAGAGAAAAGGGCCTGCCCTTTCCTTGCATCTCTCCTCCTCCTCCTCCTCTTCTTCCTTAAGAAACACGTCCATGAAGCTCAGGCGTAGATTCTTACCGTGTCCCCCGTGACAGCATTAGGCCCTGGTGCCCTTCCCAGGCCCATCAGCGAAGGAGGGGGAAGTTGCCAGATTTAGGTCAGGTAGATCAGTACTTAGCCCTGGGGCTGTGTCTAGGGTCTCCTCCTTAGAACACGGAGTCCTAGGAATGAGGGCAAACAATATTGGAGGCCTTGCAGCCGAGAAGTGTGTGCATGCATGTGTGTGTGTGCACGTGTGTGTACGTGTGTAGAAGGTGATGGCTTGAGTTTGGAAAGTATGGCCTTGCTCGCACATACGGTGTGTGAGTGGGTCCCCTCCGCAAAAAGGACTTTGGGGAAAGAGATTTAGGTTAAACCGTGACCCAAGCGCAGTCTAGCAAACGGACGTAAGGACCTTGACCTGCCTGCAGCTTGTCGAAGGGAAGTACCGGTATTATGCACCTCTGCAGATCTCCGTGAGGCCCAGATGCAAAGTGTTCCCCCCAGTGTCTGCACCTACTAAGTGCTCAATAAGTGATACCCTGTAAAGACAGGGCAACGAGAACCATCACTTTGATGCTGTATCTTGAGGTTTCTGAGAGCAATGCACACCTTTAGGGTACTTTTCACTGTCCCCCTATGGGGTGTACAAATAATGAGTGAAGATGCTCAGCAGCTTCCTCGGGTCGCCCAGTGTGCCCGGACACGCCTTCCCAGCCAAGAGCACGTCGGCAGAGGTGACGCCTTGCACACCGTGGCATTCCTTCCCCTGTTTCAAGCGTCCGTGGTGCTTTTCCACAGCTCCAGCAGAAGTTCTGCACCAGCCCTCTGTGCGGCTTCAAGGCCGTTTGTCACTTTTATGCGTCCTGTTTCTCCCTCGACAGCCCCATCTCCCACATCGAGGGCCACGGGCCATCGTTCGTTTACAGCTCCCCTTCACCTCCCTCTCTCCGCACGCCCGGCCCTGGGAAGACCGTAAAATGTCTGATCACAACGGCTGGGTAAAATTCTCTGAGAGGAAGTAGTTCCTGAAGTTTAATGAAAGGTATTGGCAAACTTTGATCTGGTGATATTTGTCCCAGATAACGGAGAGGTTACATACGAAGGACAACTGAGCATGAAAAAGAAAAAACAAAAATGAATTAAAAAAGCAGAATGCTCCGTCAGCCAGAAAGGGGGCCTGCAGCCCAGACTGAGAATAGGGTCCTGTGAGGACCCTGCCAGCCACTCCGAATGGAGGGGGTGAGTGAGATGGGAGACCCTTCCCCCGCTCCCTCATCTCTCTCCCTCTCTCTCTGTTCCCCCATCTCTCCCCCCACCAGCCCCTCTCACGCTGGCTCGTGCTCAGGCAGGCTGTCCTGCAGGTGGTGACCGGCAGACTCCAGGCCTTCTCGGATCCTCCCCCAGGGGAAGCAAGAGATCCTTGGTCTTCCTTGGTCAGTTCAGGCTGCTACCCCACACTGGGGCCTTACACAGCGAGCGTTTATTTCTCACAGGTCTGGAGGCCGGCAAGTCCAAGATCAAGGTCCCCATGCATTTGGTGTCTGGTGAGAACCCGCGTCCTGATTTGCAGGCAGCCGCCATCCAGATCCGCCCTCACTGGGCTGGGGGTGGGGGGCGGTGTTCTGGACTGCCCCCCCCCCTTCGGCAGGCGCTAACCCGAGCACGGAGGGGCACCCTTGTGGCCTCATCTACACTTAGTCCTCTACAAATTCCGTCATCGCAGTTGAGGCTGGGCTTCAGCATGTGAATCGGAGGGGATACAGGCTTGGTGTCACGTCATTCTCTTAACCTCTGTGGTTCCACAGAACCCTGGGGACTGAGTCTCCCCCTGCGTCTGGGCCTGGGGGAAGGGGGAGCTGAAGGTTGGGTGGCCGAAGCTGGTCCCCCAAGGAGTCTGGCTGCTTCTCAGCCTGGACAGTATTGCCGGGGAAGTTGGAGGCTGACGTTCCCAGTTTGAAACCTACTTGACTTAACTGGCAAGACCAGGCGTGTGGCATCAGTGAAGACACTGGCCCCAGGGGTGGCCACTGCTGGAGTTTGCGACTCTAAATAGCACACCCACGAGCCCGTGCTACCCTTATTTTAGCCAAGATTCGCACCTTCACAGCCCAGTTTCCTCGTGGGCAAAGCGTGGGCGATGACAGTGTCTGCCTCATGGGGCTGAGCATCTGTAAAGCACCTTGATGAGTGTGAGCCCACGGAAACCGCTGCGAAATTGTTCTGGAAAGGAATATGTGCACAATCATGTTTACGCCTGGGAGCCTGGAAAGATTCGCGTTGCGCAGACAACCCCGATTTTCTCTGGCAAGCCAGTTTCCGGGAGCTGCAAACCTACGTTGCTGCTGGTTGACTTCCTGATTTGGAGGCGAAAGGGGTCGCATCCCCCACAGACACGGTGGGCTTCAGTGGAATGCCAGCTAAGTGTTGTCTAGCGTGAAGAGCTTCTAAGAAGCCCAGAATTTGCTCAATCAGCAGCCACGATTTTATCCTCGGGGTCTCTTGATCTTCCCCCTGTCTTGACAGGCAGCATGCTTTCAATTAGGTTTGCTCTTCACGTGTTCTCAGACCCACCATCCGTGTGCGTGTCTGAGGAACCCACTCCTTCCTGGTGCTTCTGGAACCTTCTCGCTGGGAGCAGCAGCTGCCCCCATGCCCTCCCCACCCTCATTACTTTGCTAATTAGCCGCTTCCTCCCACACTCTTCAGAAATCCAATGCTGGGGGGACTATTTTGTCAACACTTGCGTGACGCTTAGTTACATCACCACCAAGAACATGTTTGGGTTTTAATGAATGATTTTAAACTTGACTTTCATCCGCTTATGGTCCCTCAGCCACCAGGCACTGAAATGATGAATCAGGGGAAGACGTGGAGAAGGGAGGGGTGGGGAGAAGAGTACGTAAGCACGTGCGTGCACGCACACACACACACACACACAGTGGAGATGGGTGTCAGCCTGTCTCACGGCGTGTAAGGTGTTTTGACACATACATGTGGTAGAAATGGGCAAATTGGAAGGGCTCCTGCCCTCTCTTTTCTCTGGAATGGGCTGAAAGGAGACTTACTCATTGCCACTGGTCTTTCTGAAAGGCCTTCGGAGGAGCCGTCTGTAGAATCACGAGGGGATTCTCTGGTTTTTGATGACGGGGACCCGGACCCCACGCTGACTCAGTGGTACAAGGGCACGGACGGGCTCTCTGCCACTCAGCTTACCCCTGGCTTAGTTCTTCCACGTTAGTTTCCCAGTGAATTTCTCCCCCTAATGCGTTTCCCCTTTTGTTATATTTACGTACCTGAGCTGGGGTTCTGAAGTGGTTAATGAAAGAACGAGTTGGAACATTCCGTCATGTCAAGATGCACAGCCGGGTGTCAGAAACAGAGTGGATGAGATAGCGAGAACTCTGTGTGGAATGAAGCATCGTGGGCTCTTTTATTTTATTTTATTTTGTTTTGTTTTGTTTTGTTTTGTTTTTATTTTGTTTTTATTTTATTTTTATTTTTTGGATGTGGTGAGAGAGTCCGTGGACAGCAGGGTTTGAAAAATGGGAAAGACTGACTTATACCCAGGGTGTTCTTCCTCAGCTCTCTGATGCCACTTATTAAAATACACGACTTTATGTTATGCGCCCCAAAGAAAAAAGCGATGTCAGATGATTTTTATCTCGTTGGACATCGTATATTTTTTTGTATTTCTATATAGTTTGTTCTTGAGCTCAGTCCTGGCATCAAGTTAAATTACTTGGAAAGGTTTGATCCAGTCAAGCCTTGTTTTTAAGATTTGTAAAAAATGGTTGGACCGTTTTTGCCCAGGGCTAAATTTTCAGAGTTTCTGAATTAAGACACTTGCGAGGACTCCATCCAAGGCCCTGTGAGTAAGGACGTCTTTCAGTCGTGCTTCTGAGAACCGGCACCGTGTCTGACCCCGGGGAGACAGGTGCTCCCTCCTCATCCTCAGGAGCGTTTCCTCACGAGTGTGCGTGGCCCGGGCTGGCGGCCACTCCGGACCTCTGTGCACACGCCTCCCCCTCCTCCCTGCTCTTCCGTCTCGTGAGCTCTGGCTCCTTCCTCTCCTTGACTCTCATCTCTGTTCCTTGACTCAGGGAGTCCACTGGCCTCAGCCAGGTTGCCTCCCCCTGTTCCAGGACTGGGGCCCCCCCAGGCTGGAGAACTGGGGCCATCACCGGTGTCCCCCACTTGTTCCCACCCTTCAGGGAATCACAGCCCCCTGTCACCTGAGTTCAGCATCTTGCAAGCTGCTGTTTCGTACATTAGATAATTAGATGTTTGTGTTGCGGTGGCTTTAGGTGGGACAATCTCGCCCCTATTACTTCATCTTTGGTGGTAAAAGAAGTTCTTCCTTGTGGCTCGGCTTTGAATAGGCTAATTAATCTCTTGGAGTAAACACCAGGGGTGGTTTTTAAATTTTTTTGGCAGTTTCTCTTTTTTTTTTTTATGTTTCATAACTGCCCCTTGCTCACCCGATGGAAGCGACAGTCACACCCCTGTGTTTCCTGTGACAGAGTAAACACGTGGCCCAGGCTGCCAGTCAGTACAATTCACGTCTGCAGTGGTTGGTATAGAGGTGGCTGGAGATTAGAAGCCCCACGAATCCTGGTCCTTCCAGGAAATCCTACTAACTCTGTGTTAAGAAGACCCCCCCCCCCACCACCACTCTCATCTCCGAAAGAACGTGTTGTCATGGAGTTGCTGGGATCACGTCGGCCCACCTAAGTGCAGAGGTGACCGGGGAGAAAGGCACAGTCCTACGGACTCAGCCGCCACCGGAGACGGAACCTGCCGTTTTCCGATTCTGTGAGCTCAAATGCATTTCTCCTCTATTCCGTTGTTCTTTTTTCCTTTTTTGTTTTGAATGAAGACTCCATCTCTTGACAGCAAAGGAATCCTGCTACTTCATGCATCTCTCTAAGCTCTATTTTCCATTTATACAGGGTACACTTCTTTGTACCGTGTACGGATGCAATGCATCCGCATTGTATCTGCACCTCCTAGTGCCCTGGGCATCGAACGGAACACGTGCTCTAGAAGCCCTTCTCTCTGCCGCTCAGTTTCTTCTTTCCCTTTCGGTCGGTTGATTTAGAACCCCTGACCCTACTCTGACCTGCCAGCGTCACAAGTTGGTCCTGTGACCCAAGCCATCAGCCCATCCCATCTCCCGACCAAATCGACTGGCTCAAGGGTGAACACCTGGTTCAGGCTGGTCCCGTGAGAGAGGACGCTCAGGAATTGTGCGGTAGTTCTGCGGGCTTACTCTGGGAGTGCTGGGAGCAGAAGTGCTGCTCCCGCAATCTGCTCCCGCAGGCCTGCACCCGAGCACGGCCTGCCTAGGCCAGACTCCACCACCAGGGGGCAGGCGGAGCGAAAGCAAAACGCTTGGTATTCATTAAAGCTCCTCAGCCCATTTACGCATTTAGAAATTATGTAAATCAATATATTATTATTTTTTCTTAAGACAATTTGCATTGGCTTTTACCACTTTCAATATCTGTGGCTGCCGACTGCTATTATATGTTGTTATGATAGTTGATAGTTACTGGGAACTAGGTTGCTTCCTATTTAAAAAATTTCTTTCTAGTTTTTTCAGAGAGAGGGGAAGAGAGAGAGAAAGAGAGGGAGAGAAACATTGATGTGTGAGACAAACATCGATCAGTCACCTCTCACACGCCCCCACCTGGGGACCTGGCCCACACCCCAGGATGTGCACTGACTGGGAATCGAACTGGCGACCTTTCGGTTCACAGGCCGGTGCCCAACCCACTGAGCCACACCAGCCAGGGCTACATTGCTTGCATCCTGTTCTCTGACCCCAAGCAAAGAGCAGGCGGGTGGCTCTGTCCGTTTGCCTCCAGACGTCACACCTCCGAGTGTATAGTCAGGACAAGAAAGTTCACGTGATGCCCTTCAGGAAGTGCCTCTTCACATAAATCTTCCTCTTGCAAATTCAGCCTCACAACTTTGAGGTTTAAGTAATTGCCACACCAGTCAGTGGCAAAGCCTATCTTCAGATAAGACAAGACTCTAGAGTCCCAGCCTCCTCAGAGAAGAACGGTAACGAATGAAGCCTTGGAATGAATAAAACATCACATCTTCCATCACCTCTTTATAAGGATGTCGGGGGTTCCTTGTGCTTGGAGAGTGGTCATCATTCTTTAATGACAACGTGTTCACATGTAGATGATCATTTTTGTGTTGCAGTAAGTGACCATGCTGGCAAGCTCCATAGGGAGCCTCAGCATTAAAGACGTGGCCCGGTCCTCCTGCCTGGAATGCATAACCTGTTTTCATTCGGTTTCTATAAAATCCCCACCAAAGCCCCAAACCTGCACCTGCTCCTCAGGAGCCCAGGATGCTCCTGTCCTGTAAGTGGGTTTGGTCCTCCAGCTGGTACTGTATCTGGGCGTGCGGAGCAGCAGAGCACACGTCAGGCCCCGAGTGTGTACAGAAAACCCAAGGGGGAGCAAGCTGTCCCCCACCTCGCTGTTCCAAGTGTGTTTCACGGACCGGCCGCAGCAGCGGGTTCCAAATGCAGACTCTCAGGCCTGAGCCCAGGGCGGCTGAACCAGAAGCTGCATTTTAATTCCACCGTAGCTAATTTTCAGGCACTTTAGAATTTGGGAAGGGTCACGACAGAGCATGGGGTTCCCAGACTTAGCTGAGAATTATGATCACCCGAGGAGATCATTTTAAAAATACATACTCCCAAGGCTTGTTGAAAATTATCGTTAGGTGGGCTCTCGCCCCGCACACACTCTTCTCAGTAGGTTAGGAAGGTTTCAGGTGTTTGAATTATTAACGAGCCCCTCCAGCATTTTAGATACATGAGGCTGAGAAGCACTGCGGAGCAGGTGGTCTGGCTACTGTGGGCTGTGCGGAAAAGTTTGGCAAAAGAAATAGGAATGGAAATGATTTCTGCTCCCGGGTTAAGACCACTAATTGCGTGTGCGTGTGTTTGTGCATGCGCTTACCTGAGTGCATATATGCACGTGTGTACTTGTATATGTGCATCTGTAATCAGAATTGTCTTATGCACACAAACATGTCATCTATTCCTGTGTATGCACATGTGTCTGGCACATGGATGTGACCCACTGAAACAGCCGAAGCTCGGCTTGTAATAAATAGGTCTGCGGGGACTGGGTGGGTACCGCTTCTAAATCCTTCCTTTCCCTCCTCCCGGGCTTGATCAGCTTCATCACTGTTCACTCTGCTGGGTGACAGAGCCCACCTCCATGTATCCTCAGGCTGGGTGGTGGCTGGGGGCCTGGACTCCACAGCCAGACGGATTCAGGGTGAGCCCTGGTGCCCCCTTCTTCAGTTCTGTGACTTTGGGCGGTTTGTGCACTTCCGCAGCCTCAGGTGGACTGATTGCCATGGCGATTAAATACATTCATTCAGGGCTTAAAATTATGCCTGGCGCAGAGTAGAGTTGCAATAAGTATTAGCTATTATTGCTGTTGTGCTGTTACTCGTAAAGACTGCTGGCTAGGTGGAAATATAACGATAGTTAGAGGTCACATACATGTCTCTATAACATGTGTGTGTGATATGTGTGTATGTATGTCATCCCACTAGACTCAAGTGAAAAATTTTATGTGATTCTCCTTTACACGGACATTAATGGTCCATTTCAGTTTTTATTGCTGATACTAAAGAAGTGAGCTTTAGTTACCTTGTAAATCTGACGAGAGCTGTGGGCCATCATGCCTGAAAAGTGCGCTCATGTCCACACACAAATAGCGCAAAGTGCAGCATTTCCGTGATGACAGGGCAGGTGGCCGGCGGTGGCCGGAGTCCGCCTGCGGGTCCCACGGTGGAACCCTGCCCTGACCCCTGGGCTCCGGGAGGGCGGGGACTGTCCTTGCCGCCGCTTGCGTCTCTGTCCCCGATGCAGGGTCGGGCTCAGGGAGATGCCCCACACCTTGCGCTGTGGTGGCCATTGAACTCTTTGATTACCAGCAGCCGATTCTTGATTTCCACCTCTGCTGGAGGACAGAAAAATGTCAGTAAATCGTGGGCATTATTACTGCAGAGCTCGGGCAGAGGCTGGGGAACAGGTCCTGGAGCAGTGCCTCTGAGACAGCCCTGAGCTCGGATCGCCCGGGATTCCGGTCAGCGCAGATTCGGCTTCTGCCATCCGGGGCCTGCCGCCGCGGCGGTTCTGGGCTTCTAATAAGTTGCCAGGGAACGGCGACGATGCCAGTTCGGGGACCATCGGAGCTGCGAAGCTGCAGAGGACACAGCACGGCAGGATGGAGACAGGACAGGGACCGGGTTTGCATCCCAGGTCGTAACACTGGCATCTTTTCCCGAAGGCTTGCGGAGGCAGGCGATGAGCGTGCGTGGCCGGAAAGGCCCAGCACAATGCCAGGCACGCGGTGAGTGTGGACACATTGTTCGTTCTGAGGCCAGGAGCTCAGGTGCCCTCCTCCTCTTTCCGAATGCTGGAAATTGACGGTGGGAGAGTAAATCAAGGCTCTCATGAATCATACAGTAGGTTAATATTGTGAAGTATCACGGGGGGCCGACTATATATAAGTTGAGGAGACCAAGTATCTTTTGGAGTAAATTTGTAGTTGTGAATCAAAAACCATGATCTCTAACATTCAGGATTTTTTTTTTTTTTTAACCAAAGCTTTTTGAAATTCCAGGCAGATCCCTATAACCTACATTGCACTTCCTGTAAAATCAAGTAGCACAGACTTAACTCGAATGGAAGTTGGTTGTTAAAACACTTGATAATTCAATTAAACGAGGGTTTATTGAGCACCTGCAAGGCACTTTTGCATATTGGGAACATAAGAAAGGATATGTGGTAAGGTCATATTGGAAGAACTTCGAAATATCAAGAAAGTAAGAATTACGTTTTGTTCGTTGGTTTTCATCATCTGTTTGACACAGACTCAATAAGCACGTTTTTATTGAGTGGGCGAAACAGCGTTGATACATTCGCGGGTGGAACATGACTTGGCCGTAAAAAAAAAGAAGAAAAACTTTACCCTTTGCAGAAACAGAGGCAGACTCAGAGAGACCAGGCCAGCCGCTCTGGCAGGGGCTGGTGGGGGCGAGGTGGAGGGATTGAGCAAAAAAGAAAGCAGAGAGAAAGAACTCATGCACCTGGTCAGCCGTGCAGTGGCTGTGGGGGGCGAAGGGTGGAAGTGGAAGAGGGTATGGGGGGGTAAATGGTGATGGAAAAAGTGAAGTAAAAGAAAAGAAAAAATAAGTGCATTTTCGGGGAAACATCTTGGGAATCAACTCCCAATGCGCTTCCGAACGCAGGCCGGTCGGAGCCCCGTGCATCCGAGGAGCAGCTGGTCGGTCCTTCACCTGAGCGTAGTCTTCACCAGGTTTCCGACCATTGAATGAATGGGGTGCACCACTGGACAATGTGTCAAAGACAGAGGAAGCAAATTAAAATTCCTTTAGAACCTATTGCTAAATATAAGGTGTTTACAGGCCAGGTACACATGTTCTTTGTATTTGTTCATTATGGAAAAATGCCTTTTTTTTTTTTCTGGATGCTTCCGTATGATGCAGTGATCAGATTCATGACCCTTGAGACAGACAAATCCGGGCTCAAGTCCGCCATCTGCGGCCTGAGTCCCTCCTGTGATGCCTCGGTGGTTTGCCTGTCTCCCAAATAGAGATGGAAATTCCTCCTCACAGGATGGTTGGAGGGATTCAACGTGGTAAGACAGACACGCAGAGGAGGCTCAGTGAACGGCTTGGTCCTCTGTGTTCCGCGTTCCCTCTGCACTGTGTGGAAACAGACATCACTTTATTTGTAGTGTTTTTGTGGGGGAGCAGGGCGGGGGACACAGAGTCCTTCTGTCCTATGCCCGACCCCTCCACCTGAAGTGCTCATGCACATCCTTCAAGAAAAGGACGCGCGTATGTTGTGTTTAGACACAAACAACTGACACCCGTGAATTTCTTCTGTCACATGTAATCTGCAAGTGACAGTCTGTTTCCGGGACTCTAGGTGGTGTTCAACGCGCCTCGATAATTATCGCACTTCAGAGCTGGGTTTGGGAGTGGAGCTGCGGAAATCTGACAGACGTGCTTCTTCGTGGCTCAGCTGTCATCTCCGATAAGTACAAGGCACTGTGGTGGCGGCCCAGCTGGCACGGACGCCGCCGCCGTTCGCTCCCACCGACACCACGCTGAGATGGGTGTTCCGCCCCGCGTGCTCTCTGAGTGCCCAGAGCCCGAGTCCCTCCTCATCAGTATCTAGTGGCTTCTACAAGGACAGCCTCGTGGTGAATAGGTGGTGACGACCATGCCGGGTCAGGTGTGAATTTTATCAGGGGGCTGTGTCAACCCAGGTAGGGCGATTTGGGAAGGAATGTGCTCATGGGGTAAAAACGAGATAATATGGTGATAAGTTCTGAGTTAATTTTGAGAATCATACCAGTGGAATCTGAGATCAAGTGAAAAGGAACTGTAACCTAGGTGTATCACATGGTCTTAAAAATGTTAACGGAAAGCACCTGGGTGGCCCTGGCTGGTGTGGCTTGGTTGATTGGAGCATCGTCCTGGAAACCAAGTGGTGCCGGGTGATTCCGGGTCAAGGCACTTATCTGGGTTATAGGTTCAGTCCCTTGTCTGGTGCGTTCCTGAGGCAACTGATCGCTGCTTCCTCTGCATCCATGTTTCTCTCCCTCTTTCTTCCTCCCTTCCCTTCTCTCTAAAATCAACAAGTATGTCCTTGGGTGAGAATTTTAAAAAAGTGTTTGGTCCGTCCTTCCTTCCTTCCTTCCTTCCTTCCTTCCTTCCTTCCTTCCTTCCTTCCTTCCTTCCTTCCTTCCCTCCCTCCCTCCTTCCTTCCCTCCTTCCCTCTCTCTTTCTTTTTTTAAAACCTGATGTTAGTTTCAAAAGTGAAAGGGTCAGAGTGGAGAGGAAAGGCATTTCCTGGCTGGAATTTTCCTTTGTTTCTCCGTCAGATATTAGTGCACGTCCGGTGTGGAATACCGAGGTGGGGAAATGGAAGATGATGACACCGACACCACCACTATTAGAACAACAATAACGACCACTGATTTCAGGGAGCCTAGTTTGTGCGAGACTCTCTAAATAGGCTTTATCTCATATAATCAGCAAGGCATAGCTCACACGAAGATTTCCAACTAGTGGGAAAGTTACACAAATAATAATAATGCATGGAAATTTTGTGAAAGGAAACGGACATAATGCAAAAAAAAAAAATGTTCTGTGCAAGGTTTGGAGCAAGGTCAGCCTCCAAATCAAAAAGTGATCTTAAATGTGACCCTGTTCATTGCCTAAGTCTGCAAACCTGAGTTATGCAGCCGTCTGCGTACACTTCAGGAATTCAGTTCTTCTTTGCTCTGTTGTTTGTAGTGTTTTCCTTAATGCACTAAGATTGCATACAGTTGAGACAAGAAAGGCACCACGGTGCTCCCCAGAGGCCCTGCCTGGCCACACACTGCCCCTACCCTCAGTCTGGGGGGGACGGTAAGTGAGGATGCTTTGCCCAGGTTCGCAAGGGGCTGTGCCCGGTTAGTCTCCCTGTTGGCCCCCATCAAAATTGATGATTTCTTTCTGTCTGGACTCTCTTTCATTCAATATTTATAAACTTAAGGATACTGACAGGTCACCTGTGTCTAGGCATGGTTCTTGAGCAGAGTTTCTCATCCCCATGTTTTGTGTTCATTATCCTCTGCCTAAGGAACCTTGTAAGACGTTTTTCCTGATGAAATTTTGATACCACAAAGTATACGCTGTATCTGTTTTTGTACTATGTCCGTGCTCTAAGCGTACCTGGAGTCAGGTGGTTTTCACCTCCTGGCAGAACCAACTTTTGCCCCCGTGGGGTGATGCAGCTGCCATTGAGAATGTACGGGCCGGACACTGGGCAGGGTCCAGAGACAGACCAGCCTCCCCCCTCAGAGGACTCAAATCCAGAGGAGACGAGAACGTCCAACCAGGTGGACAGGTGACTCCAGCTAGGGCGGCCTGGGCAGGTGAAGGGGGGAGAGCTGCGGAGACCTGGTCTGCCAGGGCTCCGGGGAAGGCCGCGTGCAGAAGGGAGCGTTTCGGTGGGAGTGGAAGCGTGAGTGGCGTCTCCCAGCCCCTGGGAGCGGGCGGCAAGCAGCTGCTGGGCCGGCGGAGTGGGGAGGTCAGTTTCTCAGCCATAGCTGCTGCTGCAGGTACTGGGCACGGGGTTGCCGGAGACTGCTCGCTGTGCGGTGGTGGTGGTGGTAACTGTTAGAGGCTGCATTTTAACGTGGAAGGAGATGTGACCGGGATGGTGAACACACACACAATACAACCTGCAGATTGTGTGTACACCTGAGACCTGTGCAGTTGTATTAGCCAGCGTCACCCCGATAAATTCAATTAAGGCATAAAAACCTGTGGGAAGCCATTGAGGTGTTTTAAACCAGGGGGTTGTGAGGCCAGGTGTGCTGTGTCCTCACGGGCCATTGGAATGGGCGCAACCACAGAGCACCGGCACCCAGGCTGATGACCGTCCCTTTACACGGGCCACACATTTCTCCCGCCTCCTTCCCTCTGTGGGCTCCATGCCATCTGCCCACTCACTGGAGCGACCATGCATTCCGTGGGGAATCGATGCGAAATTGCGCCCCGCCGGGGATCCTGGCTGAAAGTGCGGGTGTGAGGACAGCCATCCAACTGGAGCTGGCTCCCCACACTTGGTGGCCAGGGCCCTCATTGCCGCTCTCTGCCAGCCCTGTCTGTGTGGTGGCATCGCTGTCCTGCACACGCTGGGGTGAGGCATCGCTGCAAGGGCGGCGTTTGCTCCCAGAGGAGATGGGCCGGAACAGGAGCGTCTGGAGGGGCGTCCGTCCACCCCTGGCAGGCGCCTTGCCCGCTGCAGCCGGGCTCATCCCAGGTGCCGGATGGGATCGGCCCAGACATGGGGCTGCTTTTCTCTCCTTTGCCCCCCATTCTCCCTCCTCTCTTCCCCAAACACTTACTAAACAGGCTCTGCAAGCTGCAAATCTGCAAAACCGAATTAAATACTGCTCTCGTCCCCAGGGGCTGGAAGTATTTCATGGGGAGTGGGGCGGGGCAGCGGCACCTGTGCCTCCACCTGCCACACAGAGTGGAGAGTGTTGCACAGTCTGTCCTCACCCCTGACCCATGGCGACCCCCCACTCTGCACGACTAGAGCGTGGCTCTCTGTGTAACCCCCTGAATTACTCCCTCCTTTACTTTGCTATCGCTGTCCGCCCACCTCCCAGCACTCAGCTGCATCCTCTCCTCTCCATCTCTTTGTGTTGCATTTGAAGAAGAAATGCATTTTCTTTTTTATTTAAAGTCAAATTCCCTATGTGGGCTCTTGTTTACATCTTCAAAAGTGGGCTTCCCAACAGGGCCGCTTCTGATGAATAACAGGGCTTTCCTGGGGAGCATGGCCTGAGGGCCCGCCGGGGCGGGGACCGGGTGTTCGTTAACGGAACCTCCCCGTGCCTTAGTTCTTCTCTCAGCACCGTGTTAGTCCTGTTTCACAGGTCAGCAAACTGCGGTTCTCCATGGACCTTCCCTCAGGCCACCTGGCTAGTAAGTGGTGAGGTTGGGTCTGAATCCACGTTCCTTGGAGTCCAGAGCTAGATAAGGCTCTTCCGCTGACCCACCCTGCCTCCCTCCCTCCAGGGCAGTTTCTGTCCGTGATGACCCTTTCCAGGATCAGGCACAGGCTTCCCTTCGCCCCTTCCCCTTCTTCCCCTTTGTCTTTCCTCAAAGCAAAGCCTGAAAACTCTAGACTTAGTTTCCCCACTTTTGATGTGGTTGCTCACCCAAGCCACTGCAGCCCCTTAGGGTACAGCGGTCCCCCCGCCCCCCTTTCTAGAAATGCCTGCGCTGTTATTCCCCGTTTGCTTCCCTCACTTTTCTGAAATCTTCTCCTTTCCTGGTTTCTGTGACTGGTTCCTCTTGGCTCCTTTAACCCTCCTGCGCTCTCCCACATGCAAATAGGTGCATAGTTATTTACTATTAAGCAGTTATAAAAAAATCTGGAACTAACCCATGAACATAATAAAATTAAAAAGTACAATGGATACGCTTTGGTAGTTTTTTGAATTCCTCTGATTTTTCAGGGGGCATCTCTTTGAGTGTTTTCTGTTTTACAATGTAGGGTGCATCGATCAGAACTTTTTGAATTCTTACGTGTCTGATGCCACCTGTCCTCTGCCCTCCCACCCAATTGGCAGTTTAATTGGCTGTAAGTTTCTGTGATCAGTTTGAATGTTTAGCTTTTCCCCTCAGAACTTTGAGGCCTTGAACTCTATTCTCTCCTAGCATCTGAGCATCTGAGTTTGGATACATCATCTCATTTTGTTCCTCCACAGGTAGACTTTTGTTTCCTTGTTTCCTCTCTCGTGTAAATATTTTAAAATCTTCTTTATGACCGGCATTCCGAACACGTCATATTTCTGCTCGGTGCCTTAAAATGTCCTTTCAGTCCTCGGACTTACTTGGGCTTCCTTTTCAACCAGGGACCTTGTATTCTATTATTCTTTGATTATTTCCCTCTCCCTCATTATTTCTGTTCTCTATCTTTTCTAACTGGTATTAGCTGAATTCTGGGCGTCTTGGACACTTCTTTTTTTTTATTCATGTCTTTTTAATGTGGATCTTTTTTCCCTTAGCTCTCTTATGTAGAAACGTGCTCAACTGTATCCAGCTTTCTTGAGCACATTAATGTGACTCCGAGCTCTGCCCCCTTTTTCCCTTAGTTTCTCCATGGAATTGTTTACTCCTGCATCATATTTTTAATTTCCAAACTCTGTCTTTTAAAAAATGCTCTCATAGCTCCTTTTAATAGTAGCCTGTTCTTTCTTTCTTCATAGATGCGGTATTTCTCCTAAGATCAATGAATGACTTTCACTCATGGGCAGAGCATCCGTATGTTTATTTGTCCTGCACACCTGGTCCCAGAGCCTCTCCCCGCCTCCCTCCTGGGCTCCAACATGCTCACCTGGCACCTTCCCCAGGCAGATCACTCCTTTCCTTGGACATCACTCGTCCTAAGGCCCAAACTGCTGCCATAACCCTTCTGTCCCCCCTGTATGTTCTGAATGCTGTTCCGCAATGAATCACCTAGCAAGGAATTAGTGCAGCTGCCATAGGGTTACATAATAGTAGCTTTAATGTAGTCTGAGAATTATAGGTCAAGTACAGCTTCCTGGAGGAATTGTATTTAAGCTGAGGCTGGAAGAGTGTGGGGGATTTAGAAATCAAATTCCAAAGTCTGCACATTCTCACTGTAGCCTCTCGTGTCTCCAACCACGTCCCACTTCTCCGTGGCAGACACTGGCAGTCACCTACCTCATGCCCTTGACCATATTTTTATTAGCAGAGCCCTGACTTTGTTCAAAGGGACAAATATGCCAGCCAGTAATTGGTTTTTGTTTCCTATCCAACCACCCTTAGAGCTGGAGAGATAAAGTCCTGTAACACACTTGGTTATTGAGATGTTGGTATGAATCCCTGGGGAAGATAGTCCTTCTGCATAAAAATGAAAAGCTTCTCTGGGAGAGGGCACTTGATTCTTTGCCTTGTTCATGCCTGGAACAGGGACTGGATGCCTGGAGGTGCAGCAGCCACCCTGAGACCATGAGGATGAAAGCATATACCACCCAGGTCTGAGATATAGAAGCAGCCTGGACTTTAGTGACATTATCTAGCAACTGCATGAGCCATGGTCTCCAGACATTCCTGTAGAGTTTATAAGAGAGAAATAAACTCCCACGAATCAGGCCACTGTTAGGTTATCTGCCATTTCTGGTGTAATATGATCCCGTTGACACACGGAAGGTCTGGTGTGCCTCAACTCTCATAAAACTCCTGGAACAGTAGTTCCCCAGGTTAGTTCACAGACTAGCACCATCAGTACCACCTGGGAACGTACCGAAATGGAAGACCTCCTAAATCTGACACTCTGGGGACCACTCCCAGAAATCTGTACTTTGATAAGCCTTCCAGATAATTCTGATGCACACACTAAAGTTTGAGAACCACTGGCATAGAGTAAGGATTCAATTGAATGTATTGAATTTAGGAAATATTTTTCTTTGATCTTTAATAGTACATTATCACATAAATACCCCTCAAGTGAAGATATATATGGGTATAGTTAGAAGGTAGATATCTATATCTGTATATATGTTTCTTTCTTTTAAAAAAATATTTATTTTTAGAGCAAGGGGAAGGGAGGGAGAAAGAGGGAGAGAAACATCAATGTGTGGTTGCCTCTCACATGCCCCCTACTGGGGACCTGGGCTGCAACCCAGGCATGTGCTCTGACTGGGAATCGAACCTGCAACCCTTTGGTTCACAGGCTGGTGCTCAATCCACTGAGCCACACCAGCCAGGACTTTTTCCTTCTTTTTTTTGTTAAAACAACCATCATGACTCCCTCTCACCTATTGAATTGAGTAAAAGCATCTGAGTTATTCAAAGTTGAAAATGCTATCTTAGCCATATTCTTCTTTAAATTTTTGTTCAAATCACATGATTCCCGTACAAGTTGTGTCCTGTGGACAGACTAAGTCCCACCCCCACCCTGAGTGATCCAGAGGACACATCTCTGTCCTCATTCCCATCTTTATCCTTGGGAACCGGGGTCATCGTTCCTCTGCCATAGCAATGGCAAGCCCCTTTATGAAGCCCGGAGGGGCCTTTCCTCTCGGATCCCATGTTCCCTCGCTTGTGCCTTTTAAAGAGCACTTTGAATTGTTTTTAGGGAATTGAAGAATATACCTTGATAATTACATTTAAGAAGAATGTAACATGTAATTAAAATTAAACAAAATATAAACTTATGCATAAAATGCATTTTTGGAAAATATGTCCGAAAGTTGAATCTGCATTATAATTTTTATAAACATAATGAGTGCTAAATTGTTATTGATTATTCCTTTTTTACCACACCATCTGGGACTCTGACTCTGGGAGAATGTAATGAGTACTTCTGTCATCAAGCTATTTTAAACTTAAAAGTTAAGAGATGGATTTCTTTTTAAGAAGAAAGCAAACTTGATAATTACAGTGCAGTAATTAACTATTAAACTAGGCAAAAAAAGTATTTTTCCTTAAAGGAATATATTAGGATGTAAAAATGAATAAATATCATCTGTAATACTTTGTCCTTCAAAAAATGTACCCTTAAAGGCAATTATAGAGACATGACTCTTTATTTTAATAACTCCTGGTTAAAAGACTCATCCTTTACTTATATTAATTTCACAGTTTTTATATTCCCTAACAAATTAACATGCTGTAAGGTTTTTTTTTGAGGAGGGAGAAGGAGATCTTCAGTGATTTGACAAGGTTGTCCTTTTCCTATGCACTCATTGGCTGCTTCTTGTGCGTGCCCTGACCAGAGACCAAACCCGCATCCTTGGCATACTGGGACGATGCTCTAACCAACTGAGCTACCCCGCCAGGGCCAGCTTTTCTCAAAATTGCAGAAACTTGACTGATTCCTTTACGGTGTCCGTCATGAAATAGATTATTTTTATTTGGTTTTGGTAATTTGAATTGGGAATTTGAGTAAGGAGGGCAGGTAAACGGGTGAGCTTGCTGCCACCTGGAGCGGAGACACACTATGACATTTCTTCCAATAATACCGCTATTTTTCTTTCCCTTTATTTCCTGGTGACAGCGAAGCCAGCTCTCATATTGTGCTTCCTACTTTTTAGCTAATAAAATAAGCCATCCCTGTGGTTTCCATGATTATAAGAGAGAGCCAGACCTGTCTAGAAGTCGATACAGGTGTGACTTCAAAAAGGCAAAACAGCGACTTTGGTTTCTCTAGATTAAATTGGTTCTCTGGAAGGAGAGTCCGATTTGTCGGGGCGGTGGGCTCTGTACTCAAAGAAAATGCCACTTGAAACGAACCTCCTTCTGTCCTTCCCTTGCGGGCACTGCCTCTCCGTCCGCCTTCAGCGGCTCTTTCCCACTCTCCACTGAAGGCCCAACTGCTCTCCTTTCCCTGGAAACTAACAGATAGATGTATGTTTCCAGAAAGTCTCCACAAGGAGACGACTTCAGGAAAGCCGTCGTGACAAACGTACGGGGCCCTTTTACGTTCTCTGAGAGATTGAGATGCTTCCCCAAGTCAATGGCCCTTTACCTCCGCTTCCTTGTTTCTTCTCCGTTTTCTTTCCAAAACAACACTCTCATCCTTCCACGTGTCTCCAGGTGCTTGGTTTCCTGGCATGTGAATGTGGTCGTATTTCACCCCTCAGTCTTTCAGTTGCTCATCATAGAGGAATCTGGCACAGGCAGTGTAGACTCCCACTGCAGGTCACATTAATAAATGTATTTAGCATAACGAAGTTTGGAGGGAGTATAACAAGGAAACTAAGTGAATGAGCTTTGGATTAAGTGTGGCGTGACTTGTACCCAGTGCCTCCATTCGCAATGAACTTTATGACTTTGGCCAAGGTAGTAAACTTCCTGAGCTCCAGTTGTCCTCGTTTGCAAAACTGGTATTATATTACCATTGTCTTTTATATTCGCGGGGACACCTCAATGACATTTTGCATATGAATTTAGCACCAAGCTGGGCAAATAGTAAGCCTCAAAACTGGCAAGCAGCAGCAACACTGATATTTCCGTGTTGCTTTTTTTTCATTTATTATTTTATTTTAATTGTTGTTCTTATACAGTTTTCTGTCTTCTACTCCCATCCCGTCCCTCCACCCCAGCCCTCCCCAGCTCCCTCCCATTTCCACCCACCCTAGCTTTTGTCCATGTGTCTTTCATACTTGTTGCTCTAAACCCTTCCCTCTTTCCCCTAAAATTCCCTCCCCTCTCTTGTTCTCAATTTCAGTGTCTTTGGTTGTATTATGCTTGTTTGTTCTGTTGATTAGGTTCCTGTTAAAGGTGAGATCATATGGTATTTGTCTTTCACTGCCTGGCTTATTTCACTTAGCATAATGCTCTCCAGTTCCATCTATACTGTTGCGAAGGGTAGGAGCTCCTTCTTTCTTTCTGCTGCATAGAATTCCATTGTGTAAATGTACCATAGTTTCTTGATCCATTCATTTACTGATGGGCACCTAGGTTGCTTCCAATACTTGGCTATTGTAAATTGTGCTGCTATGAACATTGGGGTGCATAGGTTCTTTTGGATTGGTGTTTCAGGGTTTCTGGGATATAATCCCAGCAGTGGAATTGCTGGGTCAAAAGGTGTTGCTTTTTATGTGACAGTGGCAAATTACCCTTCCCCTTGTCATCAAGTCATAGTACGGCATTGATCCTGGTGGCTAATAGCATCGGTCCATTTTTATTACGGCCTCTTCACATCCCTGGGTCCCTTTCCAAATGCACAGGGGTGGCCATCAGGAGCTCAGCCTCCCACAGTCTATTCTGTCCCCACCTTTTTATGAATGTCCCTGTCCACCTACCCTAATTCCCTTATGGGAGAATGCAGCAGGGAGGATATTCATTGGAAGTCCAGCACATTTTTGATGTTAAGAAAATGTGCCCTGGAGTTCCCCAGACTTGAGACTTTGTTTCTGTGAAGCAGGGGCCACTGGTTTGCCACACTTATTTTCAGCACGTGGAGTAGGAGTAAGTCGACACATTCAGAACACAAAAATTCTTAAATTTGGGGGCTTAATCCAATCCCTTGTGTTGTCAACCCTAGTTCACCTGCTCAAGATTTCATTCTCTGCCTGCTGCAGACACACGTCCCAGATTCCTCTCTGGATCCTTCCCCGTGTGGTGCTGTTTGCACCTCCTGCTGCCTGTTCTCAGAGGAAGGTTGATTTTATTTCTCAGTCCTGTATGTTTTTATGAAGAAGTCTGTCTGGTCGCTGAGGCTCCCAGCAGTGGTGTGGGCGCCGTCTTAGTGACCTTCACTTTGTTTGACTGAATGCCGGTTGTGTTCTTGGCTCAGCTGACTCCTGTGGTTGCATGAATGTAAACTTCGTGAAGTCTTACCCATTTCTTTGGCTGCTCTCCCAGATACATGTTTGCCCGGTTTTGCTAGCTTGATGCTTTCTTTTGTTATTAACTAAACATGATATGCTGCACCCCAAACGAGTTGTTCTGCTGATCTTTTTCCTAGTATGCACAATCATCTCTCTCCCCCTCCCTCCCTCTTTCTGTCTCTTTCTCCCCATCCCGCTGTGTCTGTCTGTCAATTCTCTTGATTTTATCTTCCTCTTTAGAATATCTTATGGTTTCCATTAGGTTTTCTATCTCCATGAATCCCACCAAATGCTTATCAATACTGCATTCCATTCATAGGTTGACTAGTCAACATCCTGGGGACAAGCTGAGGGTTTGTGAGCTTATGCACATTTACGATTGGGTGACCCCAGGCAACAGAAGAAGGTACAGATCCTCCTAATTGAGCTTTCGAGGCTTTCTTCTGAGCCTTGTTTGAAGATAATCAAATTAGACGCAAAAATAGCCATATCGTGTCTCCCACGCCCTCCCCAAATGAGAACATTTTCAAAGAACAAATAAGATACTGCCTACTTTCAGCATCTTCTCCACCATCCATCACAGCAGGTGAATGAGGAAAGAGCATCCTCTGAACTGACGGAGGAAAAAAAGGCACAACCTATCTCTGTGCAGTTGAAGGGTTAGGGATCCATGCAAGACCTAAGTTTTCTCATTCATAGTCAATAAACACACTTCCATTTTTCTGATATACACACAATGAGTTCCTGACAGTGAGGACTGAACATTGTTCATGAAGATGGTGAAGGAGAGTCTGTGAACAGGGCAGCCACGAGAGACCGTAGGGGAACCCACATCCCCCGCCACCTCCGCCACCTCCACCTGCATCGCGGAGGGTGGCCAGACACCTCTGTGGCAGGTGTGAGGCAGAATAGAGAGAGAGCGCTCCTCATATGGGCTCTAGCAGGCCTCAGGCTTTCTTCCAAGAGTCTCATCCATGTCGTGTAGGTTAACCTGCATTGATACCCCATGAACTTGGAACTAACTCTGACTACCCATTGGCACACTGCATGCCCTTTAGGTTAACTTGTATTGATACCCCATGAGCTTGGAACTAACTCTGACTACCCATAGGCACACGCATGCAAACTCTGCAGCCTGGATAAAAACTAACAGGTTGACTCCATACCGTGCCGTCCACATTCTTACAGTGTACTTGGGACACGAGCTACAAGAAGAAAGGCTCCAGGTCCTTTGAGGTTAATGGGATATTCTTGTGTCCTATGCTTACAAGTGCCATTATAAAGTGAGTGAGGGAGAAGGGGGAGAAGGTGAGGGGGAAAGACAGAGAGATGGATTTGTTATTAAAATGACAACATTTCTGAGTCTTAAGGATGTAGATAGTCATATCCTGGTAGTTACTGTTTAATCCTTTTGCCCAAAAGACAAACAAAAATAAAAGCATAATTCTTGCCCAACAAAAAGACTGTTGGTATTTTTTTCTTTCTTTCTCTTAGTTATACCATTTTGTTTGAAGGCAGTAATGAATTTCTTTTTTGATTTAATTAGAAAATCTGCTTTAATTCTAAGCTCACACACAGGTAAAGTGTCAAGCTTCCAATTACACGCGTAAAAAATATGCTTGGAATCTATGCTAAAAACTTGATTTGCATTACGCTTTAATCATCATAAAGGAAAAATGTAAATGTTTCCAAGTGGTCTAGCTACGTAAATAACCATCCATTTCTTAAGTATGCAGCAGACTTTTCCCCCTGAGAACATGCTCTAACTTTGATGGTAATGTAGTGGTAATTAATTACCGGAAAGAGATTAATACTGCATGCCAAGAATGATAAAGAAATGCGTAGAGCCCCTGCACACTCTGCAGCCAATACAGAGAAGGAAGCGCTGTGTACCCAGCCTACTTAATTCAGATTCCAGGCTTATGTCACAGAAGGCTCTTCTTGATTTTGTTTTTGATCAAGTTTCTCAGTTCAATCTCTGTTCCACATTATCTGACTACTTGCAATAACCTCTTTATTAGCCTTAAAGTTCCTCATAGCATATCTCAACTAAACGGGATTCGTAGGGAATCCCGTTATATCTCGCTGCTCTGATAATTTTGCAATCACTCCATGACCATGGTTCTTGGCTCACAAACCTTTATCAGGTCCCCATCACCTTCGGAACACATTCCAGTCTTTAAAGAAGCATTTTGAGGTCCTTCACTGCCGGCACCAAATTTGCTCTGTTCCTTTCTCTCTTGCCCCCAAGGCCAATCCTCCAGAAACCCGTAGCACCCCAAATTTGACTGTTAAAAATCATTCATTGGACCTTAGGAGTTGAAAATTCAGATTCCTAGGCTCCTTCGCAGGGATCAAACTCTCTAGGAAAAGGGACTTAGGATCTTCATTGTACCAAGCAACCTAAATCTTTCTGACAAGTTGGGAAACTCTGTCCCAGGCAAAACACATTTGTCAACCCCTAAACTTGACCCCTACTTGCCTTCTCCCATGCCCTTTGCTTACCATAAACCATCTCGCTTATTGAAAGCCTGCCACGGTGGGCAATTTGATGAGTATGGTCTTAGTGTGGGTTTCCCCCCAAATGGAGCCTAAGACAAGGCTTTGAACACAGGTGGCTTATCTGAGGTGTGGTCACGGGAGAAAGGAGTACAGGAGTGTCGGAAGTGAGCCAGGGAAGGGCAGGAAGGACCACACAGGCGTTCTTTGTCAAGGTCATGGCCGCGGTCAGTGACAGTTGGATGCTGTGGGCTTGTTGCCAGCCTCCTAAGAAGTGTGCACGAAGCCCGTGAAGCCATCCACGTGAAGGGCGGACATTGGGGCATTCATGTGCCTGCCCTGGCGACTCCAGCGCCATTACCGCCTCGTTCGTCCAGGTGAGGGGTCCTGCGGCATGGAAGTGGGCCCTGGCAGAAGGTGGACAGCGTCAGGGTGCAGGCTCCAGGTGGGGCTGTGCCACCGGAGGTGAACCTGAGCTCGTGGCTGAGGTGGGCTCGGGGCGGGCCCAGGCCGCAGACCCGCTCCCTGCGCACACGCTCCCCGGTGGTGCTAGCTCTCTGTAACAGAGCACCCCAGTAACCAAGTACCTGGCTGGGACAACCCACACGTATGACCTCCCGGGTTCCAAGGGGCAGGAACCAGGTGTGTTCAGCTGGGAGCTACAGCTCAGGCTCCTACAGGGCTCTGCGACCTCAAGGCTGGGCTAGGAAGGACCGGCTCCCTGGCTCACTCTCAGGGTGTGGGCAGCATGCGCACTGGACTGAGGGCCTCGGCCCCTCACTGGCTGCTGTCCAGGGGCCTCTCGGGGCCCTTGGCATGCGGGCCCCTCCGGAGGGTTTTCTAGAGCGTGGTGGCTGGCTTCATCAGAGAGAGCCAGCCTGAGGCCAGGTGACCGTGCTGGTAGGATGGTCTCAGGCCTCGGTGACCTGCCCTCAGACTTGGCATCTCTTCACTCCGAGGTGTCCCAGTCACGAAAGGAGCCACCGGGTCCAGCCACCCTTGGGAGAGCCAGGTTCCTTGTGCCCTGACGCTTACAGCCCCCTCTGCATCCATGATCAGCATCTGACAACAGAGCCCCGGTTCATGTGGTGAAGGAACGTTACGTTAAATGTTTTCCTTGTTACATTTTGAATGTTTCTCCCTCTCTTTCGAACTTCTGCGAATTTAAGGCAGTAGAGGACATATGGAGAGAAGATTTGAATAAATCACTTGACACCTTTCTCAAAGAATGAATGCCCTTTTAAAATTAATTCATACAAAATCCAGTCAAGAGATAATAAGTACTACAAAAAATGTAAGGTACCGTTAGCTTATAATTAATTTTTCATGCCACCAAGGCTGAGAGAAAGTATAAACCACTGCGGAATGATTCACCCAGAGCTGAAGTGCTTTTGGGCTAACCCCTTTGTGCCTTGGTCCGCCTCCCTGTCACCTGGTGGAGAGGGCTTTGAACTTGCACCCTGAAGGTTCTTGTAAATTACCGAATCACCTGAGACTCAGTTCCACCTCCTGTTCAGTGGGCGCCTAACATGAACCTGAGAGTTCATCAAATATTGATGAAGCACCTACTGTGTGCACCCTGTGAAAAGCATGAGTCACACTGCCTGCTGGGTGCCTGGTTCACAGTAGGCCTGCAGTAAATACCAAAGAAACCTGACTCTGGCCTCAGCAAAGTCTCTGCTGATCTTCCCGGCACAGCAAGGGGAGCTGTGATTACAGGTGAGGTAATGTTTATATGAGGAACTTGAACTTCCAGGAGTGAGACATGAGTTTGCAAACGTTTATTCCTGTGGTTCGAAGAACTTACGGAAGGTGGGGGGTCTGAGCCGGTCCTGGGGACTTGGTTGCTCAGCGCCTGCTTACTGAGTGCCTTTCTGTGCGTGGCATGGCGTGCTAGGGGCCCTGGGGTAGTTAGGTGAGAACGGAGGGGTGGCCCTGCTCCAGCAGGGCACGGGGGGTGGGAATGGGTGGGTGCCACCACATTGTGTGAGCCACTGTGCTTGAGTGAGCCAGACCGAAAGCAGGGATGTGGGCGGGGCTGGGGCTTGTGGTCACTATGACACGCTCAGGGGCTGATGGTCCCACTCACGGCGGCGCTGGGACACCCGTCCTGTCCTAGTGCGGTGGCTGGGAGCTTGTCCTCTGGGAACAGCCTGCCTGGGTCTGTTCGTAGCTTCATTTTGAACTCGCTAGGTGCTCTTGGCTGTGACTTGGTCTCCTTGAACTTCCGTGTCTTCATCTGAAATGTGAGAATCGTGATAAGGTGTCTTTCATGGGGTTGTTGTGAAGATTAAAACTGATACAGGTAACACACGGAGAACAATCTGGCATACAGTGTTTTGTAGCTACCGCTGCCGGTATTGCTACTGTTACTGCTACGTCTGCCTGGGTGTTCTTAATGGTGGTGTTGTTGACTGCGGTAATGAGCTTCCCGTCCCTCCTGCCCTTCTGGCCCCCTACCCTCTTCTCTTCTGTCTTAGTTTCTTATTTAAGAATAGCCTGGGAAGTGTGTTAGCATGCACATTTGGGGCCCCATCCCGGTTTGGTGGGCTCAGCAGGTTGGTCGTGAGACTCAGGAGCCGGCATCGCGGGAGGCCCCCGGGAAAGGCTGCGTTTTCAGACGCTCTGCCTTCCGTGAGGATCGCGGCCCTGACACCCGGGCTTCATGTAGACACCGCGCTGCTGTAGGCGCTTGGCTCAACGCTCGGTGTACGTCACGTGCACCCCTCACCGAAGCTCTGCCAGGTCACCATTGTTGTCCCCGTTTAATGATGAGCAAACTGAGGCCCAGAAAACTCAGATAATTCACACATCTCATTCGAGGCCCTGAAGCCGGACCATTCCATCCAGAGTCCGTCTGTGTCTGTCTTAAAGCCTGTCCCCTTCCCACCAGGCCGCGCCGCGCCTCCCTGTGTAAAGACCTGCTGCCTTCCTCTTCCTCTGTCACTCTCTGAAGTGAGGTCATTCAGCCCACGGTCATGTAGCTCAGCCTGAGGATTTGGGTGGGCTGAGCCACGGCCCGGGATCTGAGTCCCGACCAAGGCCAGGCTGGAGAAATACAAACACTCGGCATCTCTTCTTCATATGGCTGGGAAACAAAGGATTTCATTTAAAAGTGGTGTCCACTTTTAAACTGGGATTTCACTGACACATGACATTGTCGAGTGTCAGGGGCACAACACGTTCGATGACACACTTACATACTACAGGACCATCACCACCGTGGTGGGCTGGCACCTGCGGCACGTCACACGGTGAAGGCAGGGCAGGGCCTCCCGATTTTAGCTTAACAGTTGCCTGTCAAACCAGACTGGAGGGCCTTTCCCTGACTTCCGGCTCTGGCTCCCGAAGCTGCGCCTTTGCCTTATTCGTTAAGACGAAATTCCTGCTTCTCAGTCGCATTGCGAGCTGCCTCACGAGTCACCTTGTTTCCTATGCCTTTGTCATCTTGCGCCCCGTTCGCCAGTCCCTCTGTCCCAGTGTCCTTTGGGACCTGGACGGGTCTCCTCCTGGGACTGGCGGGCTAAGCAAAGTGCCCAGGGGCTGAGGTCTCTGACTTTCAGGCTTAGGCTTTGTCCGTGGCGGGGGGAGGGGAGGTTCTGTTGCAGCAAGCAACAGAAAACGTTTTCCCAGAAATCTGCACGAAAGGGGTGCTGGGCCAGCGAAAGCCAGGGAGGGCTGTTTGAGGACTGTAAGGAGCTTCTGTGACAGTGGAAAGGGTGGTGCCTGGAGAGGTGGGGATGGCCTGGGCAGGGCATGGCATGGCAGGCCCTGCTCAGGACTTGGGACGGGAGGGTGTGAGGTGGAAGCTGGATTTCTAATTGTGTGCATGCGCACAGGGTGCTGGGGAGGGATGCCGAGGCCAAGGTCTAGAAGATCTGGAAAACCAAGACAACCTACAGTGAAATTTTATTTCACTTGATATAAGCTTGAAGTGTGTGTGTGTGAGTGCATTGGACATGCATGTCACATGAGAATCACCGTATTCTACCACAGAGCTCTTTCCTTACAGTTTCCACACCTGTCACATTTCTTGTGAAGTTTTTCTGTGAAAGAGAAATGCATGTGAACGTATCAAAACGATCTCAAAAGTTAACCAAGTATTTGAAAGCAAAATTAACTTCTTGCTAATGCTCAGATCTCTTGCGCAATTTTATCCTGAGCAATTCTCCACATGGTTTCCTTGACAAGGGATATCATTTAAAGTCACAGCGGAGTGAGCGCAACTAATACGCCTCTCATTCCCTCTCACGACAAATTTTGATGTGCATGTCAGAGCTCGGATCTTTCAAATCCGTCCGCCTCTGCTCCAGCCGACTCCCTTCACCCCACCGCTTGAGAGGCGCAGAGCGTCAGCCGAGGAAGGCACCCGAGACGTCTGATGTCCAATTCAAACGGTTCGGCCCCTAGCGGTTTTGGATGTTTCCTGAGCACCGAGGTGCACGGCAGAGGACTGAGGCTCCGAGATGAGTCCCACGTGGGTCGTGTCCATCCACTAAGAGCATAGAAGGGCGCACGTTCAAGGTTCGAGGTTCAAGGTTCGTGGTGCATTGAGTCACAGAGCAGTAGGCTGGGTTGGGTCCCTGGAGTTAGTTTTGTGGGACTACAGCATGAATCGGGGTGGGTGAAGCCAAGGAGAGGTGGTTGGAAATGTCTTTAAAAGCTTTATGATCCACGTTAAAAGGAAGCGTGGGTTTTATTCAATTTATTCCAAGAGCGGTGGCGTCAAAGCCTTTGAAATAAAAGGTTTTTGAGCAAGGGGCTAGCGCCGGATGATTGTCTTAGAAGAGACACTTTGACGGAAAGTAGGGCTAATATTAGCGCATCTGAGTGATTGATAAATTTCAAAAAAATGTGCCTTTTAGCCTGGGGAGACTGAACAGCCTGGTGCCTGGATCCACGGTTTAAGGAAGAGGGTGAGCAAAGCCGTAGCTGGATCGCAGCCCCTGCCCCCGCTCAAGACAGAACATCCTAGACAGAGGAGAGGGGGTCGCAGGTAGGCGCGGCCCAGGTGCAATGGGCCTGCAGATGGCGTAGTCCTGGACTAAGGAGGGGCCGGAGTCTGGAGCCCAGGTGGGGCGGGTAGAGAATGCAGAGAAGATGGATTAGGTCAAGTCAGAGGACTGTGGGCTTGACTGGACATGGAAGGTGAGGGAAGGGAGGTACTGGGATCGGCACCTAAGTTTCTGACGCAGTGGCCACAAGACGTCATGTCCCACCTGTCTGTGTACGAGACTGTGTTATGCTCACGTTCAAGCACAGCATGTGGTGTGCCCCGGGCAGTGGCGCGGTTGGTCGGGGCTTCATCCTGTACACCGCAAGGTTGTGGCTTTGGTCCCTGCCGGGGTGTGTGTGGGAGGCAGCTGCTCTCTCTCCCTCTCCCCGCCATCTCCCATCCCCTACCTTAAAAAAAATCAATAAACATATCCTCAGGTGAGGATTTTTTTAAAAAAAAAGACAACATATGATTTAAAATATGGACCAAGAAGGAGGTTACATGTTTAATGATTACTGATTCTGGCTACTTATGGGACTTTTTCAGTGCCTCTCAAATGACTGCTAAAATAGTCCTCAAGCAAGATGAAATGGGCTTTCTTTGATTTTCGCCCCCTCCTCTTGACGTGCAAGGGTATTGTCTCCTGAAGCCCTAGGGGCATGTTTTCTGAGCCCTTACTACTGCCCGACTCCTTGGGGGGCCCCGTGGGGCGTCCTGGCAAATTTTCCATCCTGGTTCCTTAGCTGAGCTGCGTGTGGTAAAGGAGCCTGCTGAGCCTCTCCGGGTGGCACTGAGAGCACAGGTGTGGTCCCCTGTGGGCGGGCTCCTCCGCTCAGGAAGGACAGGTGCAGGCAGAAGAGTCCCACCGCAGCGGTGCCCCCCTGCCCAGGAACCACCTGCTCATCTTGGGCCATCATTTACCTGCTCCCGGTGACGGTGACGCCACCAGGTCCCCGCAGGCCCTTAGTGAAGCGGAAACTGTCTGCTACTCAGCATTTCAAAAGCCCTGAATTTTAACCAGGCCAACCATTTAGTTTAATAAATTTTTCACACACAATTAGCGCCTGTTTCTCTGAATCGCAGTTCTTGTCCAGCCCCAATCTAAAAGACTCGCTGCATTGTTTTGCTTTTTAGCTTTGTTTTAAGAAAAAAAAAAAAAAAAAAAAAAAAAACAATGATACTACGTGGACAGCTACAAAAGCAAAAATGCAATGAAAAAAACAAAGGGAAAAAAGTCTTTTTTTCGAACAGAGGTTTTCTGAAGTGTTTCTTCAGAGTGAGCTTTTCTTCCTTCAAAGACAAATTTTCCCTCTCCTTGTGTGATTCCTGACATGGAGGGCCTGTTGATCCTTCCAGAAACCGGATTTGCTGTGGAGTTGAGCCGGTGATATGCCTCAGGGTCAGCCTGAGGGTCAGCTGCAGTCTCCCGGAAGAAGCATGGGCCAGGATTCCCCTTCCTTCAAGGGGCCCGAGAAGGAGAAGAAGGAGCAGAAGAAACTTGGAAAGGTTGTCAGAGCAGAAATGGAAAGCGCTCCACGGAAGGCGGCGTTACTGTGTGGTGTTTCAAGGTCGTCCTCACGTCAAGCACCTCTGCCTGTGTTCATTTTAATGTGTCAGCGTTTGAATGGGTAGCTCAGGTGGTGCCCAGTCACGCCTGCAGGACTGGTGGGGACACGTGTCCATCCACAAAAGTGGGGGGAAGGGTCCCGGCTGCTTCCATTGTGCTGTTATTGTCGTTGATGCTTGTAACTGACTAGTCACTTGGGTTTCACACGGACACAGAACAAAACATGCTCAGCAGGATTAAATATCAGCCTCGCCTCCTGCATCCAAAATTACCTCATTCCTTTGAAAAATTGCCATTTCTTGATTTTTCTTTTCGCTTCTATGATTTTTCTCCAACATATTTTCAACCATTGGGTGGCCCTTGGGTCACTTTTTACGGAACCCCCGGAGTGTCCATTGAATGCCCCCCGGGAGTCCGTGGCTGCGACATTGGTAGCCCCGTGCCTTTGCTGGAAGCTGAGGTGTCAGAGGAGGTCATCCTGAGAACCGCTGAGACTGCTGGATGGCCCACCAGCTAAACCTGGGCAGTCGAGATCCCTTGCCGTCTCCCTGCCCTTGGAATGCACCCGCCCGCCGTTCCCGTAACTGGGGCCATCGTCAAGGACACAGCCTTGAGGGAGCAGTGCGTGGTGGGGACTGTGTGGACCGTACAGGTGGCTGAACCCTGTTAAGGCCTCCATGCAGACTTTTAAGATTCTGACACTGGGCGTGGGACCTGGTCATCTTGCTGTCACCTAAGATCAGCCTTATACATTCGTGCTTATTAAAACAGCCACCTACCGATCTGGAGCGATCTGCTTCTTTCCCTGTTCTCTTTGGGGGCCAGTTTGCCAATCAAAGGGAAGATACTATGTTCTGGGCACCCCCACTTTCTCAAATTATCATCAGTCTGTTTTATCACAGGTGGAATATAGCTTGAAATATAATATTGCAGCGGATTTAACACAAAGAATGGAATGCCATCACCACACAAGCCACGGTCAGTGGTGTGGTGACGTGGACAAATGCATCAGGAGTAGATTTCTGTGTCATCCTTTTAGTTCTGGGCTGTCAGAGCGAAGGACCTGGAGGAGGCTGTTTTCATGTCCCACCCCTGCTTCATGCATGGAGAACGCAGGCTCGGGGCGGACACTCCCGACCGGTTCCACGCTGTGGCTGAAGGGCACCTGCTGTGAGCCGAGACCGTGCTCTAGCAGACGGGCCGATTTGTTCTCAGGCAGCACTGTTTACCGAGTCGCCGGATTTCTCTAACAATCCAACGTCTTCGTGCGTGTGCCTGCTGTGTGCCAGGCTTGGGCATGTTGATATTGGACCAACGTTCCACGGTAAAACTGAATCCTGTAGAAACGCGATCGTCAGAGGACATTTTAGTTTTTAGTTTCTGCGTACAGCCCCGGTTCTCATCACAGTGCCGCCCGCATCATTGCCCGTCCTTGGGAGGTGAGCTGAGAAATAAGCGAAAGGAAGTTTCTACGTCTGTTTCCTTGTACAAGGCCATGGTCCTTTTCACCAGTCTCGGAGAACACTTTTAGGGCAGGTAATTTTGAGAACAGTCTACGTGGAGTGTTTGGGAAGCTTTCTCAGGGCAGGTCCTCCTCCTGTGTCGCCAGGGGAAAGAGCCACTGGCTGCCAATGGCGGGAGACGGGCCACGCCGCTTATGTGACTCCAGAAGAGGGAGCAAACCCCCGACGTCTATCCCAGACTCCAGTGAGTACTCACGTGGGTGTTTGCCCCCCCACTTCCAAAGACCGATGGGATAATGAGCTGCCCCTCCCACGGGCAGCTGTTGAACGGCCCGTGGATGAATGGCAGCGGGGATGTACTTACTTATTTAATAATGGCCCTCATCTTCCCAGGGAACAGCCATGGCCAGGAGGCAAACCAGTCGGTGATAATGAAGTAGTTTTACAATTGATTTATTTCTGTGGTTGCACATTAGTGCCGACGCAAGATTCAATGTACAGCTCCATCCCTGTCACATGTCCTCTCTCACATGCACAGAGGTACAATTTCACCGCCTGCCCTGGGGATTTGGAGTTCTTTGTGAGGTAAGTAACAGAGGACAGGTTGAGTGAGACCTGTCTTTCTGGTCCCTTGAGTCGGGAAGGGTGGCTTGGGAGGACAGGCAGTGTTGGGTCCTCCTTGGAGCTTGCTAGGGGTGCTGTCTTGGGCCCCTCCCCAAACCTGTGGATCAGAATCTGTATTTCAATAAGGTCGCCAGGTGACTGATGCACACTTACAGCTCAGGAGCGCTGCTCTGGAAGGTATCTATGGCTTTTAGGAGGCATTGGCGTTTTTGCACATTCTACCTTTTATTTGCCAATTTCCAATGTAGTTCTGTAACAAGGAGCACCTTCCTGCCGTCCCTCCACCCAAAACGTCATCGTTGCTTTTGAAGCAGACACCATTCAGACCCCAAGTGGGAACATGGGGAGAACACAGTTGCATTTGGAACTGAATGTTGGATAATCATGATTTTGAGAAATCCTAAGTTTATCTATTTGAGAAATCTAAACACAGTCACGGTCCCAGACATAATTCAAAGAGATTGCTTTATCTCTTTACCTACATTCCTAAGAAATCGATGTGCATTTTTAAATGCATGCGTACCTGGCTTCCTTAATGAAAGTTCTACGGCAAATGCCCTTCGTTCCTAATGCGCCCCTAAGTGAAGCATTGCATTCTTAATTTTCCACTCAAGTACTTTAGAAGCCATTAGTTAAAGTGAAACTCTAAGACAAAGTAGGATCCTTGTATGTTTAGATGGTTTCCTCTGAAGATTGCGCTTATAATTGTCAGAGAAAGATAAATTCTTAATTGCATTTCATTACATCTGGGTAGCGGATACACATTCGCTTTCCAGATACCTGTCTGGCAAGAGCGGCGGAGGATGGGCGGTGGAGTGATGGGGGAAGAGCAAGCCAACACATCACGGGCGTGCTCCAACCAGCCAGCTGGCCCCATGCCGCCCGTCTCGTCTCCTCGCTGGGACAGAGCCTTTCTCCTGGTCTGTGCACAGCTCCTTTCCGAAGCAGCCAAAGACGTTGTTTCTCTGGTGTTCCTGTTGCTTGTATCGTGTGCCACAGGGCTGGATAGGAGGAGCCGTTTTTGCCCTGGAAGCTAAAGCTTGTTGCTGTCGCCGTCCGAAATTGGCAGTCATGGGTGGCGTTGACAGCATCGGCCGCCGGTGCCCCTGCCTTATTTCTCTCCTCAAACGTGTGGTTCTGCCTTGTAGCTCTTTTCAGATCTCATCACAGAGTCTTTCTCTCTTGTGCTTGAATGGTTTGATTTTTCTTTCAAGTTAGAAAAAGCCTCTCAGAGAGAGGCTTTGAAGTACAATCGGACCCAAATTTCAAAAGTAAAGAGGTGTGTTTTGCTGATCTAAAGAACAGAATTGCATTTGCAGAAACTAATATTTGCATAGCTTCCCTTTGCAAAACGCTAAGATGTCCCCACTTAGGTCAGTCTAAATGTGTCTTACAGCTGTAATTCGACGCTGAGGTTGTGAAATGCCTCCTAATGCGCAGACCTTGTGTGCCTTCTTGTTGGTAGCATTGGCTTCTGTCTTCTCTTTCTCATCAACTTCACAAGAAGTGTTTGAAATTTGAGTTAAAAATTTGACCACAGTCTCTAGTTTCAGGTTTGTTTTTTTTTTTAATTACTAGCTTATATGCTATTTCTGAGTATATTTAATGTATTTCAGTACTAGAAAGTTATAACAGATAAAACTCAGAGACTTCCAAGTTGCCAGTGAGGGGAGGGTCTGTACAATGAGCAATGTTTTTCTGGCGAATTGGTGCTCCTTGGAGAAGGGAAATGGAGGTTAGAAGAGCCTGCTTACAAGATCTGTAGGCCAGGGGTTCTTAGCCTTCGGAGATGGGGGACAGACTGGGTTCGCGCACATGGTTGCATGGGTTGCATTTCTTTTCCCTAGGAAAGGGTTTCATTGGATTGCAAAGAGGTCTGTGTATATTAAAAAATATACATACGTGTGTATATGTGTATTTTTAAAAAATATATACACATGTGTGCATATATATATTTAAGATATGCTGCTCTGATCATTCATAACTCAAATCTCTACTCCCATTTTCTTTAAACTCTATTTGGGTACCATAAACACGTGTGGTTTCCATGATGGTTTTCCGGTTCCTGATTTTATTCTCTGCTCCAGCTGGAGCAGTAACTGTTCAGTGAACATCCGTTTACACTTCCGAGAGGAGAGACGTAATTCTCCTTCATGGGTTTTGTAAACAACAGTGGTGCTTACAAGCTGTGTATTGGCCATGTCTATACATATGTGTACAACACACACACAAAGACATACCTGCATGTGCATTTACCTGTGTCAGCATGGATGCCTTTGTGCACTTCGGTATGTGTACATTGATAGGCTATAGCATGTGTGTAAATAGGTGCACAGTTGCATGTGAGGAAAGGTGCATATATTTGCATGCTTGCACGACAGTCTCTAAATGTGTGTGTATATCCATGCATGTGGATAAATATTCAGGTGTATGCGTGCACACATATGCGTATATAGTATGAGTGTGTATCCACATGTGGGCATGTGTGTATGTTCGTGTGCACATATACAGCTGTATGTGTAAGGGTTTTAGGTATGCAGTGTATGCGTGTGTATTTCTGTAGTCATGTGTGTACACGGGCTGCTGCCACTTCTTTTTCCAGCAGAACCTGTGTCTCTACCCTGAGCAGCCGAGCAATGCTTCGGGAAGCTAAGGAGACTGGCTGTGGCGTTCAGAGGCGCCAGCCGGCTCCATCCTTCTGTGCAAGGCTGAAGGAGGGTCGGGGGTGAGGAGACTGTGGCCAACTCTGCCCCGCAGCGTCTGGCTTCCCGAAGACTGAGGTTTCTTAGGTGACTCTCCATCAGTAACTTCCCAGTTAAGCGGGCAGAGGTCAAACCTTCGGGTTTAAATCGCAAACACCCGACTTGCCATCACGTCAGGGAGCAGGTGGAGGCCAGGGCGGGTTGGTAGATGCCCCGCCCGGCTGTGGCTGGGACCTGCCTCGGGCAGACCGGCGCTGTGGGTGGTGTGGCTGCAGTGGCCTGGTCCGTTGCTCCCGCTCGAGCACGAGGGCCTGTTTCCCTTGCCCAGACCCCCTCCTTACGCAGACGCTTTGAGGAAACATGCTGTCAGGCAGCTATGAGGTGTATTCTTTTGTGGAGAGCAGCAAGAACGGCAGCGGAAGCCCTGCTTCCCCACAATCGGCTCATGGATGCTGAGAAGAGAGATTGGCCAGGGTTCCTTCCACCGTGCTTTTCCTAATTCTTAATAATTTTTTCTGATTCTTAATGTTTCTTTGAATTTTGAAGTAAATGTTTTGAGTGTATAATGGGCAATTTCCCTGTTGCTTACTAATAGGTCTATTCTCAACCATTAAATTGTAAAGGACTTTGTTTAATAGCTCGATACATAATCCATTACATTTTTAACAAACACTGTGTAGGCTGGTGTGAATACTTTTCTTTACCTACTGTGTTAGGTTTTGGCAATTTTAAAATTGTTTTTTTCTGTGTACTTGATCATGGACGGACAGTGAATTTTAAAGCTTTGTAATCTCCCTTAGGTAAAACGCACATACTTTCATATCCAAATAAAATCCTTCCATCATTTCTTTATTGTTCCAAACAAAAAAACCAGAGGGATGGAGAATTGAGTCAGCAAGTGATATACAAGATGTCTAGATAGTTTTACTTTAGATAGTAAAGTATCTAAAGTAAATATTTCATTAGATAATTTTGAAAAAACCCTGCCTCTCTATTCTGTTACCTCTGTGACTTAGTTCAAGAGGAGTATAATTTTTAATGGAAACATTGTTGATAGCTTTAAATACTTTTCCAAGCTCAAGGATACATGAGTGGGAATACATTTGGGTTTTGAGGATAATTTTAAAAAGTTAAACAGAGCTTCCTGTATGCGGTGTGTTTTTACACAGGATAAGCATTTGCTCTTATGATATTTATTATTAGTTATATTTAAGCCCACATGTGAATTTTCATCATAATTCTGGCAAAGGTATAGAATTGTTAATGTCATTAAAGAACATCATGATCATGTTCAAACTGTGATAATCCATTACTCATTGCAAACTTCTCTTGACCCCCAGTTGTGTCGATAACGTCACCGGTATCCTTATCACCCTATTTAGGGCGACAAAATCTGCTTCCTCCCCTTTGTTCCCAAGCCCACTTTATTCCGCCTCACTGGGTTCAGCTCCGCCTTCGGTCAGCCGAACCTTTTGCCTCTGATGCTAGTTTTGGATTCCACATCACTCTGCCACTTGAGCATCCTCTTACGTATACACTCTGTGCTTCTCTGGGTCCTCTGCTCTCAGCCGTCCTGTACATGACATTGTTGCAAACCTTCCCCATGGTCCAGCCATCCTCACGCCATCCCCATGGGCCGCTGCAGTAATTATTGCTGCGTGGTCAGCTCTAACTAATTTATGTTGAAAAATGTCATCAGCTGAGTGTCTGTCCTCTGCCAGGTGCGAATCCGGGGGACTCCTGCCTGTAGGAAGGTCTCTGTCTGAGGGAGGGGGGTGTTGAGGAGGAGACCATAGTATTGCAGTAGGGAATAGGAAAAGCCACCAGAGAGGTGAACTGCGGCACGTCGGAGGGTTGCCACCCGCCTCGACTGGCTGCAGTCAGGGAAGCTTCCACGGAACCCGTAAGTGTACATTTGGACCTTGAAGACAAATAACTTACTAGCCACCAAGAGGTGTTCCAGTTTTTCTCGGAGCTGACTTTATCCTTCTTTTACTGCCATTCTCTGTTAATGATGATAATGATTATAAGGACTCTCAGATGAATTTTAAGAATTATAAAGACTGCATGGCTATAAAAGATGGTGTGACTGTTTTGAAACAGTTACTAATTGTTGAGCAATTCTGAGGCCAAGTACTTCACACGCATTAGCTTATTTATCCTCACAAGTCCATTTCTGAGACAAGCAGGGGCATGGAACAGTTCAGTACGTCTCAGGGCCACCTGGCTAGTACCCAGGTGTCTGAGACTCCTCAGCCCTGCTTAGACATTGCCCTCCTGCCCTGTGCCGGGGGCGAGTGCCTGTGACCCTGCTCTGCCGAGCCTGGGTGGCCAGGTGGTCTTACAGACGGGAAATGAACTTGGGCATCAGAAGATGCAGGTTACTGTAAATGTCTTTAAGCAATTTACCTGAGCTTTCTGATGTTCAATTTCTGCATTTATGAAATTATAGGAACAATAATATTTGCCTCTAAGGGTTGTTGTAAAGATCCAATGAGATGATAAATATAAAACATTCAACCTATGTTCCTGTTGCTGATATTGTTACTAGTTCTACTTCCTAATATGCTGGTAAAACATTACTTAGTCATCAAAAAAGATTGAAACTGCTATTCACAAATAATTAAGGATTTTTAGCTCCTAGAAACCGTTATTTTTTATTCGTTCCAGAGTAGCAGCTATTCAGAGGCAACTGTGCTTTGCCCGCAAACACTTGGCCGGCTGATGTCTATCTTTATGCAGAAGTATGAGGTCTGTCCAGGAAGTATCCAGCCATGTAAGATGGAAAATAGAGACATTTATTTATTGAAGAAGATACAAGATACAAGAAACATTGTACAATGATGCCTTAATCTTCCTCAAAGCAGGCACCTTGGGACCTCACACAGTTCTCCCAATCACCACCAGCCACCCCAATTGCATTTTCCTGAATCTCATCTATGGTCTGAAATCTCTTCCCTCTCAAAGGTGATTTTAGTTTGGGGAAAAGCCAGAAGTCACAAGGCACCAAATCTGGGCTGTAAGGGGGCTGAGTCACCTGGGCGATTTGATGTTTCACCAAAAAACTCTGCATGAGATGTGATGTATCAACAGGTGCATTGTTGTGACGAAGCTGCCAGTCACCAGTTGCCCATAGCTGTGGCCTTTTGAATCATCTGAGTAGTTTCTGAAGAGGAACATTCAAGCTTAATGCAAAATCCGATGCAGATTCATCGCTCTACTCACTCAGTCATTCTGAATGTGACGGCCACACAGTGCGCAGGCTCACTCAACGGCGTCTACCACCCCCACTGACTAGTACAGTGAAGTCATCATTGTTCACACATGTGCATTCCAGCCCACTCTCCCTGGCTGCCAGGTTACATTGATGTCGTGCAAACCATTCTCGTTATATTGACAGTGGTTGGACATTTCCCAGACAGACCTTGTGTTCTTCCCCTCTCAGACATGGATGGCTTTGTGGGTGTCACTTGTACCCTTAGCTGAGAAATAAAAGCCCGAATAGGAATAAGTGGTCCAGGCTATTTACATCTGTTTCCTATCACCCTGGGCGCATATCAAAGTGGAAGAATATATCGAGAGTTGATACTCTAGTCAGTCAAGCTATGGACACCTCTGCAAAGTAACTGTAGGGGTTGATGTGATTTGATTTAAAGTGTGAAGTGTTTTCTCTGGCCACAGAATGATAGGGTCCCATCAAGGTTGGGGGGCGGGCATCACTAACACCCTTGCAGCCACCTGATCCTGTCACACTACAGCCCGGGCAGGGGTGTCCCCTGACTGTTAGAAGGTTTTATAGATGATGATTTTAACTTCCGCTTGTTGTCATGGAATCTCATAGTGTCTAGGAAACTGATTTTTCTAGAGGTGCTGGGTTCTGAGATGATGAGAAATAGCCACATACATGTATTTTTTAACAAAACAGAGTTGGATATGTAAATTACATACTGAAGTTCATGGAAACATACGGATTCAGGACATCGAGGGAGAACAAAGGACAGGTTTAACTTTTTTTTCGGTGATTCTTAGAGTCCTTGCTAAGAAATGTTTGGTAACTACTCAAAATCCTCCCATCCAATTCTCCAGGGCAATTGATTTATAAGACAGAAAAAGGACCTTTCTTTTAATTTCTCTGGACTTAAATGATTAAATATGTTAATTACTCTACTTAAATTTTCCTTGCGATGTTGTGCATTTGTTCAAAGTGGATCATTGGGGCAATTGGTGAGAAATAGCTTCCCGCTAAGCCAGGGTAATGAATATTGACACCCTCGGCTTCTGCGGCCAATAGAAATCACATTTCCAAGTCCCTGTTTCTGTGAGGCTTGCTTGATAAATAACTTCCCCCACCATCTATGCCACGGGGATGGACTCTCACAAAGCATGGAGTGAGTAAAATTTAAAAATTGGTTTTGGATTAGTATCAGCATCTATCAAGAGAAAATACTGAGGCTGGTGTTTGAATCTCCAAGCCTGAGAGAGACAGGGTGAGCCTGGGCCCAGGTGTTGGGAGGTAGAAGCGGGGTAGACTCCGAGTCATTAACTCGCATCTCTTTCCCCCGCTGTGTCTGCTAAGAAAGAGTGTCAAGGAACATTACGGTGTTAAATGTGGCCAGAGTCCCTGATAAAGATTTTAATTGGAAGAGGAACTATTCCAGCACCTTCTCCCCCCACCCCCAACCTTTATCTTAGTTTAACAGAGGAATAAAAAAAAAAAGATGAAGCCCCAAGAGATGGTAGCAGGAAGAGATGGCTGTTTATTTTTTTCTATGCCTCTTCTGTAAACATTGTGTTCAGAAAAAATGAGAAGAAAAAAATATCCTGCGAAACACTTGAAAAATAAAATGACATACTCCCAAGGAATATTATAAGTTTCCATCTCTAGGTGTTGAAGCTCTGTTGGGGGCATTTTCTTCAAAGGCCTTTGAATAACTGCTCTCTCAAGACACTGCCTCTCCGTGATAGTGCCAGCTTACCAATCTGTGATTGCTTGTCATATCTTGTTTTCAGTGTCAACATGTGAAGTGACAGCATGTATTCTCCCTCCTGACAGGGCTCGCCTCGAAAGCTGTCCCCTTTCCGGTGAGTTTCTGCGCACCCCAGCAACACAGTGCTCTCGGATCTCCTACAACGTCGAGGAAGAAGAGCCTTGGTGGACCCTGACGGCCACCTGTTGCAGCCCTTCAGGTAAGGGACCTGAAGTTCAAGGTCACAGTGCTGGGCTGCCCTGCCCTGCTCATCTTCTGAGGGACGGTGCCCCGGTTAGAACGTGGGTTATTTAAATGCTGTCCTGTTGGCCGCCGCAGAGCTGAGAGGCTCTTTTCCTAAGTTCAAAATATTAAAAAAAAAAAAAAATCCCTTGTCAGCTTGCTGTAGTTCTGGTTCATGAATGTCTACTTTTTCTCAATTGTTTTGAAATCTTACTGTGAATGACCAAAAAGGGTTTCCTTTTATGAAACCCTGGGGCGTACCCGGCCTTTTGCATTCTCTTCTTGACCTCTTCTTGCCTTTCCTTGCTGCGTTCACTGTGAAGCGTCCTTTTTTCAACCGGAAATGTAGCCATTTTATCCAGTTTTCCCATTCTACCCGGGAAAGAGGACTTGGTAGTTGAAAGACTGTCCTGAGTAAACCTCATCCCTGTCGTGGCGGAATGCGCTGCACCCCCAGCCACCCTCACGGGGTAGGGGGTGGCGAATTCGTTGCAGACCCTGCAGGCTAGCTGTGGCCGTCGGGATAGACTTTGTTGAGTCACGAGGGTGAGGTTGCTGTCACGTGAACACATCTAAACAGGTGCTAGGTTTCAACGGAGAAACGCGTGTCTAACTCCGTCCTTCGTCGGACCAAGAATCAATAGGTGTATTTGTTTTTCACTGGTTGCGAGTGGTGGAAAACTAAGTCTAATCTACATCGATGTCTAAACCAGACCAGCTAGAAATGAGAACAGTGAGTTTAAGAAACGTGCTACCGTATGTAAGCCCAGAAAGAAGATCGATAGATTCAGGGGCTCCAACGAAGTCAGTAGAGAGGGCAACCTCCGTTTTAAAATTTTCTAAATGTTTAAAAAATGTCTGTCTGGAATAGATGAATAGCAAGTAGTGCTAATGTTAATAGAGAAAGCATTTGGGCTAGTTCATGTTTTGATTTGATTTTTCCTGATTTAAAACAAACAAACTTAAAACACCAAGTAAACATTATGATTTGCTCATCATAAAGTATAAATTGTGTTTCTTTGTTTCAGTTTGGCAAAGGTGTATGGTGGACACTTTCTTAAATTTTAAACTAGAACATTCCTAGCATCAAATTTGAGATTTAATAAGTCTTGCTTCTTCAAGGACTTCATTTTAAAATTTGAATTTAGCCTTTTTTTTTCAGTTAAAATACCTGAAGCCTTTGGCTCATTAATGAGATTCACCACCTTGTGAGCTTCTTCCTTTTTTTTAACCTGTTGGTCACTTCACCCTTTTCAGCTATTCCAAAGAGTTAATGTGTATTAACAGCCAATTTCACAATAGGCTGATTACTCAGAAATGGGCTTTGATTCTAATCAGGAAACTTACAGAGTACTACTTACAAATTATCTAGACATCAACAAAATGTATTAGGAACCAAGAATACCTGTGAATATCTGAAAATCAGAATACGATGCCTAGTGAAAGGTCTTCAGAGTGACAACACAGTTATCCATTGAAAATTGTTTATCCTTATGTCTATATAACGCTTCTAACGCCCAGTTCCCTCCAGCTGCACAGACCTGGGGGGCGGGCCATTAAATAGGTCTGAGCCTAGGAGAGGTTACTTACTGCCAATGTCTCAGAAAAGAGTGCCTTGATCGGCCGTTGAAGGCTGACACCCAAGGGCAGTTGTACTGGGGAGTTTACGGAGCACTTGGCAGGTCTGTTTGCATCAGAAACAAGAAAGGACTGAATTAAAGGACTTTGGACCCGTGAGGGGTGTGGTGTGACTTCCCTGCCTTGTCTTTTTTCATAAATGATTACTTTCCCTGTGTGTTTATTTCTCATTTTATTCTCCTTGATATATGGCTGGAGAATACAGTGTCACGTGAAATGATTCCGGGAAGGCAGCAGTCACTGCTCATTCGGCTCCATGTGCCACATTAATGCCGATCAGATACCAACCCTCTGCCTGGGCAGCAGGTGTGAGATAGGAGGGGAGTGTTTGGTGTGTTTGTCTTGCTGTTCTTTTCCCCATCGTATTTCCAGGGTTACAAGTCTGGAGACATTGCACAATGGAACTGTGGAAATGCATTCCAACAGGAGGAATTTAGAGCATATTTTTAAGGGATTTGGATTCATTCATGTCTAAGGCCCAAAGATGAAATTTTGTTTTCTGAACCAGTGCAAATGGGAGCATGGGGTCTGAAAGCCGAGAAGGTTCTTCTCTGTTTGTTTATTTCTTGGTGCACAGCAAGGAATAATATTCAATCTCCGGTCCTTTTTCTTCTTCATTTGAACTGAATCTATTGAATGGCCAGAATATAATTACAATCAGAAATTAATTGGGCAGTGAAAGAATCCTAAATTGTCAGTCTAGTTCTAGAATCACAGTGAAATTCCTATGTGCGAGTACTCTTCTCGGAGAGGCCGTTCTTGCTGTTGAAATCGAGTCTGTCTCTGCGTTTATCTGGGGGCAGGAGCGAGGTCATGCTCTATGTCCCCAGTGCCTAGAATAGGACCTACCACACTGAGCAAAGTAACTGGAGCTGAGATGCCATAGCACTTACCCTGAGCTATGTGCTGTTTAAGAAGCACTTTCATGTATGAATTCACTCATTCATTATAGCAGTTGCTACACCCCACAGCTGCCCACCTGAATCCATGGGTGGATTCCCATCTCAACCCCTTGGCACCTGCAGCTCTTCCTGTCTCTCTGGCTTCTCCAGTACCCGGGGAGCTTGCTGACCGGAAGAACACACAACCCTCAGCCAGTGGTGGGGTGGGGAGAAAATAGTGAGTAAATGGCCCATCCTCCCCAGCCCTGAGCGGGATGATTCCAAGGCACACGACATGTTGTTTTTCAGAGGGTCTCTGGGGACTGCAGGCCTGTGTCTGCAGCTGGAACTTGCCCATTCATTGTTTCATGTTTTGTCACTTCCGTCCTCCCCTGGTGCGTACGCGGCACATTCCTCTCTGTGCTTCCTGGGATCACCTCCCAGACCATCTACCCGTGTGCAGGTCCTTGTTGTATGAGGGGCTACTTTTGGCGGGACCCAAGTTGGATACTTTTGCTCCTCTAATTTTGGTGACACGCATGAACGGATGGATGAACGGATTTCAGAGGCACCCGTCTTTTCCAGGCCAACCAGAAAACATTCAGTCTTTCCTAGATCCTTTCATTAAGTTGATGTACCCGGGCGGTGATGCAGTTGGTAACGGAGCAGGAGGGAGTTACATGTATGTGAAGACACAAAAAGGAAGGAGTGAACTGAAGGCAGTACAGTCAGTGCAAGAATCTGGGTTAGTTTAACATAATTTGAGTACTGTTGAGATCCTGCTGAACCTTGGCAAGAGGTACCCCAGCTTTGTTTTCTATACATTTGTATTAGCAAAAATTGCTTATTCAAGGCAAAATAAGACTTTTGCATGAAGGGACAGATAATTGAGTGAGAACAAAACACAGTAATTGGGAAGATTATTTTTTTATTTCTCTGAATTATATGAAAAATGACTTATAAACAGTACATACTAAGGAATATCATTTACTTACCATTTGTTTTTGATTTGCTATTTTGGAATTAGGCCAAGGGAGTTTATTGATTTCGATCACACACATTCGTTCTTGCGAGAGTCGATATAACCTTATTTTATTCTGCTCCCAGAACTAAATTGATGTTTCTAATAGTTGTTTGGGCTCTATTAGTATATGAAAACAACACCAACAGCCATCAGAAATGGTATAGGCTGGCTGATAATTGTCATTTATTGAGGATCCCTTATGTGCCAGGTACTATTCCAGACATATGTTGTCTAATTAAATTGCCATGGTAACACAATAAGGAAAGTTTATTTATCTTCATTTTACCCATGAAGAAACTGAAGCTTGGAAGGGTAACGTGTCCAAGTTTACACTTGAAGTAGAATCCCCACTGATGTCTGCCCAAATGCCAAGCCCGTGCCCCTTCCCCTGAGTTTTAGGGTGTCCGACAGTGTGAGAAGGGAGGCCCACAGCATCCGCCAGCACCGGGATATACAGGTTTGGGGTCAGAGACCAGGCACGGAGCTGATGCCTGGTGACGGATCCAGGAACAAGCCGTGAGAGGGCGTCACTAACCCGATTAAAACCCTCCCGTCCCCTCCTTCCTCTCACCTCAGAACCCAGGTCTCTTCACAGGGTCTGTCAGTTCTGCTGATACCTGGCATGTGGTCGTCCCTTCTACACTTTACCCCACGCTGTCTTCAGCCAGAGGGAATTTCTTTTAGGTCCCCCAAAAGCACCATGCACATTTCGCCTTTTGCCTCTGGACTTTGAGCATGCTCTTCTCAGTGTCTGGAACCTTCTTCTCAGTCCTAGTCTTTGCCTAGCCAACTCCTGTTTTTAAATTCAGGTCTCCAATAGATTTCCTGCTCTCTGGGTAAGACCTCTATCTTTCAAATTCCCCCAGCGCCCGCGCCCCTCCGCGAGGTTTAAATTATTAAGTTATGTATTCCCATAGCCTGCTGATTTATCTCTGAGATATGAGGGGAGGCCCCCTGTCCATCTTCTACTAGGGCAGTGAGCTTCATAAAGAGACACGCTCCTCTGTCCCCCACAGCTAGCAGAGGGTTTAGCAGATTGTTAACCCTCAGTTATTATTTATTGAGTGAATGTGTGAGTCAGCGCGAGGAAATATAAGCAAGCAGGGAAACCAGCAGGCCTTGTTGATAGCAGCCCTTCGGAGGAGGCCCTGGCTGGCCAGCGGATGGTACCTTGTCTGACAGCCAGCATTTGCCCAAGGGATGCCCTGTCCCTGGGAACAATGGGGAGAGCGCAGCAGGCCCCTTCCAAGTGATGGCCTATGCCCCATGTGCCACATTTTTATAATACAGGGGAGAGACACCTGACCCAAACCTAGCCACTCCATTGGATGGTCAGTGACCAATCGGATTCCCCTATTTTAGATTTTGAACAGACACTGAGTCAGTTATCAAGTAGGTGAAGGGGCATAGGATTGAAAAGATGCAATGGCCTGGACTGTGGGGCCGAGCAGGGCCACAGCGATGGAGAGACAGGGATGAAGCAGGTGTGTGGACAGAAGCAGAGATGAGAGGTACCATTTGGGCCTTAGAAACCTGAACCCATATTGAGATTCGTCTCTTTGTCCAGCAGATGATATCGAACCTTCTCTACGTGCCATCCTTGTTTGGGGCTCAGTTTATATAAGCAGGGAGCTAATGTATGCAGTCTTGAGCCTCGCTGAGTTTGAATTCTAGATGGGGAAATAAACAGTGAAATACACAAGATGTGCAGCAGACCACGTGGGAGTCCTAGCAGTAAAGGTACCCAAAGTTGGGAGGCACATAGGGAAATGGAGGTGATGGTGCTGTTTTAGAAATGGCTATCGTTAATTCAAGGCTTCATGGTGAAGAGGACACGGGAGCAAAGACTCAGAAGGGCTAGAGAGAGAGAGAGATGGGGACGACAGAAGTCTTCGCCCAGGGTCATGGAAATTGTCCCTTAGGAGCAGCATGGGCCCTGAGCTAGGATCTGGCCTGGGCGGAACTAACCAGGTACTCTGTGGGGGAGTGGCTTGTGTTACTGGAAAATTCATATTTAATTTGTGATTAGAAGACTAGGAAATAGGTTTCTGCGGTTTATCCTTGATCTGCAGAGTAAAGCACATTTGTGGGCCTTTTTTCCTGAAGACCACAAGCTTTAGTGAGGGTTCGAACCAGAGGCCCCCAGGACTGGCGCTGTCTTTAAGTGAGATTTAAATCTCCTTAAACCAGGTGTTTCATCCCTTAAATCCGTTCTTTAGTTTGATAGGCTACCTCTCTGTGCCTGCTTAGGAAAATGACAGGTGTTCGCTCCAAAAGGTTTTCCCTAAGTCAAAGCCACGCGGAAGTCCGATGCCACCGGCACCCGCCACGGATGAGTGTGGATGGAGTCTCTGGTTCTGCCGGAGTGAGGCTGTGACAGAAGGCCTGGCAGAAGCACGGTCGCCTGGAATTGGGCTTGGTTCACATCGTTCTTGTTCCCAACCTACCGTGTAGAGCTGCAGAGATCATCAGACGTGGAGCAGAGGGAAGGGGCCAAATCAAAGACAGTCCCAGGGTCCGCTCCTTGGAAACTGTTGTGCAACCAGCATGCACGCACCCATCCCCTTCCCCGAAGACTTGAGACTTTTAAAAAAGTTATTATTATTATTATTATTTTTTTGACTAATGCACCGTGTATGTTTGGACGGTAGTGTATGAGGAATCACAAACACTTTCACGGGAGTCTGCATTAACCTAAGTAAATGAAGCTGTGGGAAATAAGAAAGTAATCCGCAAATTAAAAAACAGCATCTTTTAAGCACTGTGGGAGCTTCACAAAATGCCTTCCTCCCGCCACGGCGCGTGCCTGTTGGCCAGTTTCAGGCTAAAGAGCGTGCTGCAGGTCTGGGTTTGATTCCTAACACTGCCCCCTCATTACCTGTGTGATCTTGACCTTTCTTAAGCCTTCGTGTCTTCATCTGTAAAGTGGGCGCAGTTCCTTCCACAGAGTGTAAGTTGTATAGACCCAATGAGACGATGCTTATCAAACGTTTAGCACCAGCCCTGGCCAAGGACCTTAATAAGCACTTGATAAATGATGAACCATATTACTTTACTGCAAATGGATGCTGATCATTTACAAAGTACGGTAGGGAAAATTGGTGCTTCAACAAAACTGTATACTCTCTAGAGTGTAACCTCCGGGTTATCTGATTTTGACGTTGCAGGATCTAGTGTCCAAGTCTCTAAGTTGTAAATAACCGGATCAATACAAAATAATTCCTCGCGATAGACAAGGGCATGTTTTTCTCCCCTCCCAATGAAAGCTAGTTTGCTGCCCCTTGGCTCATTCATTTCAGTATTTTGCTCAACATATGTTTATGCTTTTTGGACTTTTTCATTAAATGGGGTTTAACATCTGCCTGGTTTCCTCATTGAATCAATGAATATTAAGTACAGTCTTTAATGAAAGCTAATTTTGTGTACATTCCATCGTTTCAACTGTTGCTGAATATTTTCTTTTAATGGTACAGAGCCCCATTCAAAGGACTGTGAGTGGGCAAAGGGACCCTGGAAGGAAACCGAGAGACTGACTGAGAGGTAGACACACTGGACACGGGAAACACAGTCATCCGTGGGTGTATCAAGAATCCACTGCGTGCTGGTGTCTATGAGCACGTCTTGCTGAGGGGGCCAGTCAGTAGATCAGAGTTATTGGAATTTCTTTCTTACGTCTTCAGAGGACTAAGTCACTGAACACTAGAAAAAAATTCAATATCCCCCATAAAGTCCTTCCTGATATAAATCCATAATATTAGTGGCACTTCACACTTCAGAAGCAAGTATTTGCCTGTCCGTATCCCCATCAAGGGACCATATGTTATTAATCTTGTCATGCTTTATAGAACTTAAAGTGTGTTACAAGTACAGTATATATTTATTGAATAAATGATGAAATACTCATATTAAATTCTCTGGTAAAAGCAAAATGCTTTACTAATTAGGATTCAATCGCTAGTGACACAAACATGACTTAAAATGGCTTAAGAGGGTGAATTTGCGGGCTACATCGTCAAAGCCCAAATCACGGTCATGACCGTGATTGTTAAGGATGGTAAAGGGAGATTTTATTCACGGGGTGCCATCCTGATGGTAGTGGGGACTCTGCAGTGGGCTCTTAAATTAAGAGAGAGAGATCCGACTTACCTCTGAATGCGGTGTGGGTAAGTGGGAATTTATAGCCGAGGACTGTGGTGGGGTCAGAGGATGGACAATCACTCAAAGGTGCCGTCAGGGGTCAAGGGGAGTCTGACAAGGTCAGGGTGCTCGGACGCCTCCTGGGAGACGGTGGTGGATGAGGACCTGAGTAGACGTGTGGCGGAGGGGGGTGGATTTAGAAGATGGGGGGTTCCGGCTACATTGACGAAGCTGGGTTCTTGCTAAAACGGAAACATGCAGAGAGGAAGCCTGAAGGTTAGGACCCAAGGAGCCTGAAGAAAGTCTGGTGATGAAATCTTTGTCACCAGATTCTGACTTTAAAAAGTAACTTTAAAAGTCCAGATTGAGTTCTGCTCCAGGGCTCACACAGTTCCATCTTGGTTGAGTCTCTCGGCCCCTCGATAATTTCTTCTCTGCCTTGTTCTCTTCTGTGCTCTGGGTAATTTCTTCACGAAGTAGGTTTGCTTCCTGCGGCAGCAGGGTGCTTGCTGTGTCCCCCAAACCCATGCTTTGAACCGCTCCTTGTTCTGCGTTCTTTCAGGTGACAGCCACACAGGTGTGGCCACAACGGGAGACACAGGAGAGCCTCGGGGACCCAGTGTGTTACTCTCAGGGCTCCGGGACCAGGGCTCCCGCCTGTCACTCAGAGTGGGGGAGGCAGTGCCAGTGTAGGCCCGGTTCCAGCAGACAGGAATGAGTAAGAAAGCAAGGACTGGAGTCTCCGCGGGGGTATCTGCAGCAAAGGGGCGCAGACAGGGCAGTGCAAACAGGTCAGACTGGCGAGGGGGAAGATTTCAGTGGGCTTTGGGCTGCAGGGGCCTCTGGTTTCCGGGCCTCTGGTTTCTGGGCCCCTGGCTCCAGGGTGCTGATGAAGCCAGAAGAGTTCTGCTCTCGGGGGTGTGGAGCCAGCCAGAGGCGCTCCAGCTCCGGGTTGCTTCTCATATCAAAGGCGCGCTCCAGGCCTTGGCTCTCTGGGACTATCCCTGGGACAGCAGTCTCTTCCCAGCCGGAAGGCTTTTCCACATGTCAAAAGCTAAGGGGAAAAAGTCAAAACCTCATAATATCCAGAAAATTTAAAAATATATATAAACAATACGCTATGCTATACTGTTTTCCTATGTGGAGCTCAGGACAGTTTTGTGAAAGGAAGGACGGACGGGAGAATAAGCAGGGAGGCAGGTGGGAAGGGAGGGTGGGGAATGGGCTCACGTCGAATTTTCTAACAGGTGCGGGAGACACAGCGTAGGCACCTCCATGCAAAACCGCTGCGCTCATCCGGTGACTGACCTCAGGTGACTGCAGAGATGCCTTTTTTTTTTTTTTTTTTTTTTTTTTTTAAGTAGAATTGGTTGAAAGACTAAGGCTCCGAGTAGAACTCTTGCATAAGGACTGCTCATTGGTACCCTGGTCAGAAAAATAGAACTCTGGTCTCAAAAATGTGGACCTTTTGTTTAAAGATTGCTCACCATGCTGCTATCTCGGGATTAGCCTGGAACCTGTATTGGCTCTTGTTGGAAGTCCTGCTCTCTCGGTTAGATTGGGCCGATGCAAATGAGGTGGCCTCTGAGAACACATGTCTCTGCAGAAAAGAGTGAAAGTTCCTTTCCCAGGCTTCAAAGACCAAAGTGCTTGCTTTCAAATAGCATCAATTTTAGCGATTTCCATTTATTTCCTACCCTACTGTGAATACTTGCCCAAAATACCCTTTGGTGAATAGTAATGCAATTCAAATGACATCTAATCAAACTATTCTTCTCATAATTGATCTGATATTTGCAGGGACTTTTCTTAATCTTTCAGGATGCTTTGTAGCAAGGAGTCTGCCTATCTGTTTGAATTAAGTAGGAGAAATGGAATATTAGCTCTTAGATAACAATAGATTAAAAATCAGCAATTTGACAGAATGCAAATGATGCTTTCTTTCCCATTTGTTTCTTTGGAAAAAGATTCTTATCATGCTGCCAACAAATGAAACTTGCATATGTAATTAAACATGTTATGTAGAACTAGCCTGTCTTTCCAAATTGTTTCTTCTTAATGAATTGCAAGCATGTGTATTTGTTTAGGGTATTTGGCCTCAAAAGTTGAAATGGAAATTGTATGTTTTTCCTCCTTGGTTCATTCATTAAGTGAAGATTCTCAGGGCACACACAGGATCAGTGTAAAAGCTTGGGTGAGATTTGCACTTTGTTGTGTTCATTGTTCCTTTGATCTAGAGAGTGGTGGACATTTTAACTAACTTTCCTTTGTGTTATTCATGCCATTGTTTTTCTTTCAAGTTGTTTTTTCCTCCCCCTCTGTGATATCGGCACTGAGAAGGTGGAGCCCAAGACCACTCTGAGGAAGTGACTGCGGTAGGGTGTAGGGGAGGACAAATAATTTTCTCTCTACCCTTCTAAGTTCTTGGCTGAGACCCCTCTTTAGTAAGAGACAGGTTACGAGGACAAAAACAAATAAGTTTAATAACATGTATACATACTGTGTACATGGGAGATACCCAGGAAAACCGAGTCACTCCCCAAAATGGCACTGGCCACCACCTTAGATACCACTTCTAGCTAAAGATGAAAGATGTTGGGGATGGGTGGGCCAGTTACGGGCAGTGGCCTGGGAACGCTGTAGCCAAGGGCATGGTTGCTATGCAGGGTGAAGTCTGGCCTTCTTCTTCCCATTGGCAGGAGTTTCTAGTCTCCTCCTCCTCCTGGTACAGAGAGAGGACGGGCCCCTTACAAATGGAGATTTACCTTATAAATGTACTTTGCTCTCCCAGTTTGCTTCTTCGGGCTTTTTAGAGCCTTGGTTGTGTCTCAGTCAGTTTCAATAATTCTTAGGCCAAAGAGGCATCTTTTGGGCTGGCAATTTTTGCTCCCCTTCAAGGGACATATCCTTGGTTGGAGGTAGATGGTGAACTCCCTTTAGGTACCTGACCTCATCCTCCTGGTGTCCTCTTCCAGGCTTAATGACCCCAGGAAAGAGATGATCCTAGCTTACCTAACGAGGGAAAAGGAGGAAGGCGACAGACGCACAGAGAGTCAGGTAGACCAAGGCCAAAGGAGGAAACAGACACGAAAGGAGAGAGGAGAGAGGAGAGAGAAGGCCAGGGGAAAGGAAGAGGGTGGGGGGAGAGGGGGGATGAGCTAGCCAGGGAGAGTAGAAGGGAGGGTGCACTAGGGAGGGTGACAGGGAGGGACCGTCAGGGACAGAGGAAAACACAGGAGCTTTTGGAGGAAACCCAGGCCTTGAGAAAGCCTCTGACCTTCAGGGGAATGTTAACATCAACACACAAAATCAGGACCAAAGCCTCCACCCTCTGCCCTGTCGGCGAGCATGATAAACTGCGACACACACTCACACACGTACACGCTGCGCTTGGATTCTTCTGTTAGGAGCCAGTGTTAGAAGAACTAAAGAGCGGGCTGCCGTGGGCTTCGCAGCGGACGTCCTGGCGCCTCAGGAGCCCCCACCCCTCCCTGGCCTTGGAGCACCGGTCTCACTCCCCTCACCTGTGTCTCTCCTCTGGCTCCCAAGCAGGATTCGTAGCTGGCAGAGCTTCGGCAGGAGACCTCAGCTTCTCCGAGAGCGAGTCCCTGCTGCCGCCTGCCGGATGCAGCGACACGGGCACCTCCCATCCCGGACGGGTGCCTGGGTTTCTTCCGCCATCGCCCCCACTCCCTCCTTCACGTGTCTGCTCCGTAAGTGCAGCGCTGCTGTGGAGTTTTAACGGCGTAAAGCTGCAGGGGCTAGTGTTCGCAAAGCTTAACGTTGTACTAGCCTTCAAAGCGCCTTTGGAGGGGGGGGCACACAGCTTTTGACCGCGCTGGTGGCCCGGTCCTCGGACAGTGTCCTGTCCACAGCTTCTGGTGGCTGTGCACTTGGTAATGGCTTTTGTTATTTCTGTCGCCTGGACTCAGGGAGGTTGAATGTCCCCCCCCCCCCCCCAGGCCCTCTCTCTAATTCCCCTTATAAGACTTCTGTTCCTACGCTGTGTAACATTTAGGAAATGGAGGGTCTCAAGGCGCATTCTGAATTTGCCCTGAAATGAGAGAGGAATGAGGTCCCAGAGAGGGTGACCATAGCCCCTTCCCTGCTTGGACAGAAAGGAGCCGGCCCATGGAGGAGGTGGGGTGAACCATTGAAATACCGGGGCTTATACCACTCTTGGGAATTGCTCTGTTAGCACAGGCTTGAACTGGGCTCCAGGCCCTGCCCACTCTCAGGATTTTGTTGACGCCAAACTATTGATATGACCTCGCGAGGTTCTTGCGGCATCCACCTAGTCTGTGCTATTTCGGGACCCTCATGAGTGACAGCGACCAGGCTGATGGATTCTGGAGCCGATAATGTGATCACAAGCAGTTTTATTTATTGACGAGTTTCTCTGCCTCATCTCTTGTAACCAACCTATCCACCCTTCGTGAGGAAACGCTGTTTGTTTTATTGCTCCCGGTTTTTCTGCAGAACCCAGCAGCCTTCCGAGAGCATGTCAGAGATTCAATAAATACCTGCTGATGGACAGCTGATAGCAGCCCTGCTGTGAGGTCTAGAAGCACCACCTACAAATGGCATTTGATAAGATTCCAGCAGCCCCCACGTCCCCCAAATTCATAGATACTGTTCAGGTCTTTTATGATTAAAGATCTTTTAAAAGAGTGTAATTTTCATCTGGCCCTTCACGACAGAGCCGTTATCTGTTCAGGCATCTATATTCAGGGCGTATAATAAAAGAGTGGAGCCAGGGAGCTAGGCTTTTTTGTTTCAACCTTGTATTTATTATCCGTTTGATGAACCCAAGGGTGTAAATATCTACAGGTGAAAACCTGGTTCCGGAACTCAACAGTTTCAGGGAGAAATAAACAGTCTTGTTCATTCCAGTCATTTTCCAAGGATGTCAGACTTGAAGCTCTCTAAAGTTACAGGTTTCTAAACCATCGGGAAGGAATTGATAACGTGTGTATTGGAGAGGGCGAGGTCTCTGTTGGAAAGCCTGACTCTGGGTAATGAAAAACCAAATTTGAATGTGAAAAACGAATTCAGCGGTGACAGAAAACGGAAGTTGCGCCTCCACTGTGGGCGTTCTTGGGGCAGGACTTGGTGATGAGAGATATTCTCTGTCCTCCCTCACGGGGTGGTTCGTTTGTCACTCAACAGAGCCTTGGAGAGTCAACGCTCGTCTAGCCATCCTCAATACGCAACAAACGCATCTGCTCTGATTCTGTCTAAATAAACAGTTTGTGTGTGTGCCTGGCGTTGTCCCGCTCAGCTTTGTTACGGAGGCGCTGACTCTGAACCCGAGGAAGACAGGCTGCCTCGTACACCTGGCCACTCGGCAGAGACAGAGATCAGGGACTTTTCCCCAAGAGGTGAGTATCTCAGCCAGGTTAAGCCATTATAGCGAATATAGCAATTTGAGATGAATGAGAAATCAGAGTTCGTGACAGTCGGAGTCACGGGGAGAACGTGCGGTGGCTCGTGTGGTAGGAAAAACACACCGGTGGGCACACGCGAGGCCTCGTGCCACCCACCTACCCGGCTTTCCCGACGCACCGTTGGGAGATGAAGTGCAGCTCCAGTCCCAGTTACGCCGACCCACACATGCCTGTTGTCTGAAGCTCCCGTTCGCTTCTAGCAAATGGAAAGCTCGTGTGTTTCTTGCCAACACGACCAGCTGTGTTTCTTAGACATCATCGACACAGTTGATTTAATGTGTTCTTTTAATCAAGAGAATAAACATGTTGTTCTGATATCATCATGAAATGCCCACCATCAGAAAAGTCCCCCGTTGTAATGGAAAAAGGTACAACAAACATGAACTATTGAAAGCGAAAGACATGTTCATATCCATGCCCGCATGCTCTACAGACCGAAATTCCCAGGCACAGTGGCCGGTTGAACAAGGCAAAAAAGAGGAAGTAGGAAGTAAATGGATCGATTTGGTTGACTTTGAGGAAAGGGATACTAGTTTGATTTTCATTTTCAGTAAGTCAACTTGTTGACATTGTATGGAATTTTAACGCTGGAATGCACTAACTGAATTGTATTCCAGAACCATCTCTGGGTCTATCCTGTCAAACACGCCTTCTGCGGTGTATAACTTCAGTGCTCCCGGCGGGCTCCCTCCCTGATCACCTGACAATTGTTCGGGGGCCTTACCTGTAAAGGATCCATTAAATAAACATGAACAACACCCGAAAGCTATGTTGAAATATTTTAGGCAAGGCATAGCAGAAAGGAGAATTGTAAAGGGCGCATGGTTATTATTACTTTCTAATAGAATGTGGCTCTCTTAAATCTAGGCACATACGTTGAATCACACTAAAAGTATTTATTTCTCCTCAAACATTTCAAATGTGACACTTTTTTTCCTTAAAAGTCTCAGGTGTCACAGTAGATCAGTCCTTCCAATATATTTATTAATAGACAATATTCAAATAACACCTCTGGTGTCGTAAAAATCTTGAGACTCTGCTGCCTCTACGGCGAGTCCGCCCTACCGGACGGCTCGTGCTTTCAAGTTCAGAGGTGGTTTTGTGATAAAACATAAAGATTGTGGGAAATCATAATGGAATGGCAAAACAAGTTGAAAATTCAATTGAAATGGTTATTTATCATCAAAAGTCCCGGATTATTTAAAAATAGCACAATTGGCTAATTGGATTTAACATGCAAGACTTTTTTTTTAATCATTTATTTAAACCAGGTTGTGCTTGTACTTGAAGTGAATTCAGGCATAAATAAGCCACCTTAATGTTAATTCTCTAATTTTGCCCGGTACATATAGGATGCTTAATAGCTTATCCTGATGTTCACATATACTCAAAATCTGATCTAGAGATTGCAAGACTACCCAGACCTAGAGGGTTTTTTTAATCATACTTTGAGATATTTTTTAAGCAAACTTCATTTGGTAATAATCATAGATTAGGATAAAAATTACAGATTTTTAGAGAGTTCTAAAATATATAGAGTTCCTACATATTCTTTATGAGCTTTCCCAAATATTAATGTCTTATACAGCTACTGTAACGTTGTTAAAACTGAGAGAGAAATTTTGGTGTATTGCTAGCAACCAAATTCTAGACTCTATTCTGATGTCACTAACTTTTTCACTAAAATACTTTCTCTATTCTAGGATCTAATCCATGATCCCACATTGCATTTTGTCTTCATGTCGCTTTAGTTTTGTCTGATCTGTGCAGTTTCTCGGATTTTCCCTGTTTCTCATGACCTGGGCTGTTCGAGTGGTGTGCATCAGGCGTTTGAAGACTCACTCTGGGTTTGGATTTCTCTGACATTACTCACATGTTAGGCTGGGATCATGAATTGGGGCTGAATCCCGTAAAGACAATGTGTCCAGCATCACACCATATCAGGGTTACATGACATCAACGTGACTTGTCGGTGGCCATGTTGACCTTGATCTCTTGGTTAGGATGGTACCAGCTAGATTGATTGCTCAGGTGTTAAGTGTCCCTTTTTCTTTTCCATACTCTATTCTTCGGAAGTGAGTCACGGAGTCCAGCCCGCACTAGGGATGGTGGGGGCCAGCCAGCTTGACTTGCTCAGCCAGCAACTGAGGCAACACTTAGCATTTAAACGTTTCACAATTGAAACCGGCTAATTTGTTTACATGGTACCAGAGACTACAAAAAATGCAGGGGCTAGGACATAAATTTCCAGATTCTTCTTGTGAAGGACCTCCCCCTCCCCCCTCAAATCTGGTAGCCTCTGCAACATCCCGTCTCCAAACTACTTTGATTGCACATCCCCAAAAAACTGAGTGTGTACTTTGGTAAATGTTTATTCATTTGTAAGTAATATGTATGCACTACCAAACTCATATATTATGGGCACTGGGAAATGTGTAAAACTAAATTTAAAAGTTGTGCTCAAAGTATAAATATAAACAGAATAGTAATTGCTAATATTTGAGGTTTTAGTGTGTTCTAAGTATTGCCCCTAAATACCCTTGCATGCTTAATGACTACGTTTGATCCTAACGGGAAATGTATGAAGTGAGAACTATCATCACTCACTTTCCACGGATGAGGAAACCGAGACAAGAAACATCAGGCCTTCCTCGCTCGAAGGCTCAGAGTCACGGGTGACAGAGCTGGGGTCCTTGTAGGCGGCAGGGGCGGAGCCCGCGCTCTCACGGCTGAGCCAGACAGGACGTCCTGGCATTTGTCTTCCCTCCGCACTTGACTGCTGCGCAGTTTCTGCGCTGGGCCGAGTGCAGCCCACTGCTGAGACCGCGGTTTCCATGGACACGCTCAGGACCTAGTTCAGGAGGCGTCCTGGTTCAGCACTGCGTGTCCAGGGCTGGTTGTGTCCTGTGCTTGTCCGCGCTGTGTTGCCCATTTTTCCAGCAGGGCTTTCTGGGGAGGAGGTTTCCTCCTTCCTGTGCCTTTGATGGGGACACAGTCATGGAAGACTTTGCTTTTATTTCTTAGCTCTGGGGACGGCTGTACCCTGCTGACGCCCTGTCTCTCTAGCCTGACCCTGTGGGAGGGATGCCTTTGTTCATTCATTAGTACCTGCATGTGCCAGTGACCCCCAGTTGATTTTACACTGTGTGCTGGGACAGGGGGGTGGAATTGTCTCCTTCCTATGGCGGAGGAAAGTCTGTTTGCGTGTCAGATGCCGGCATGCACATGTTTCATCGAAACTCGGCAACATGGAAGTTCTCTCTGTGCATTGCCTTTAAATATTTCCCAGGCAGCAGCTAACCTGGATTATTATTATTGTGGAATCACCTCGTGGTTAATGTGCCTGCAGTGTTAGACAAAACCCATTTGGTCACTGAGGTCACCTGACACCTGTGCTCCCACCCACTTCAGTGAGGTCACTTCATACCTATGTAATTTGGTGATATCCGTTCACTTTCTGCATTGTTTTTGTATCCTCCAACCCTGAAGTGATTTTTAAGGATGTTATTTATTTAATTTTATAGAGAGGGGAAGGGAAGGAGAAAGAGAGGGGGAGAAACATCAATGTGTGGTTACCTCTCACATGTCCCCTACCAGGGACCTGGCCCTCAACCCAGACATATGCCCTACCTGGGAATCGAACCAGTGACCCTTTGGGTCATAAAGCGGCACTCAATCCACTGAGTCTTACCAGCCAGGGCCCAAAATGATTTTTTAATTTTAACTGCATGCACGAACTTTTACTCTTCATGCTGTAGAGTTCTACAGGTCTTTGAAAGTGTGTAAAGTAGCCAACCACGCTCCTCTTACGCACGTTTCTGAGGACCGTGGACGTCTTCACCATCACTACGGTGTTGCCTCTTCGAGAATATCGCAGAAATGGCACGTGCACTACGTAATCTTTTCAGGCAGGCTTCTAGCGCAGAGAAGTATCTATTGGAGATCCATCCGCATTTTTGCAGGGTTGGATGGCTCGTTTTCTTTTCTCGCGCAGTAGCGAGTATCGTGTTGTCTGTGCATCCGTGCGTCCGGCAGTTTGTTTGTCCGTGCACTCGTCGAAGGACATCTGGGTTTCTTTCCGTTTTCCGTAGTTAAGAGTAGGGCTGCTGTGGACAGCCACATGCAGGCCTTCGTGTGGACACTTGTTTTGCGATCAGCCGGGAACTCGGTGGTGCATCACGTGGTAAGACTGTTTAGCTTTGTAAGAAACTGCCAAGCTGTCTTCCCAAATGGATGTGGCACTTTGCTTTCTCACCAGTAACGGAAGCTCCAGCTGCTCCGTAGTCTTGCCAGTAATTGAGATGGTCAGCTTGTGTGTGTGTGTGCGTGTGTGCGCGTGCCATCCTAGTAGGTGTGTGGTAGTATCCTGTGGTTTGAATTTGCATTTGCCTAATGATACATAAGGTTGAACAACTTTTTATAGCTTATTTTTCACCTCTCAGTCTATCTACTTAGTTATCTATCCAGCTATGATTTACATACATATCATCTTCTTTATTGAGGTGTCTGTTCAGGTCTTTTGCACATTTTCTAAGTGGGTTGTTTTTTTTATAATTGAGTTTTAAGAGTTCTTTATATATTTTGGATATGTGTCTTATATAGATATGTGTTTTCTCCCAGTCTGTGGCTTATCTGTTTATTCTCTTAATAGTATCTTTCATAGCACAAATGTTTTACATTTTAATAAAGTCCAGTTTATCACATTTTTTTTTCATGGATCCTGCTTTTGGTGTTGTACCTTAAAACATCATCAAATGCAAGGTCACCTAGATTCTTCTCCTGTGTTTTCTTCTAGTTGTTGTATTGTTTTATATTTTAGATTTTGGTCTATTGTCCATACTGAGTTAATTTTTGTGTAAGATTTGAGATTGTCGTCTAGGTCTTATGTATGAGTGTGTGTAAACGCATAATTGTTCCAGCACCACTTATTGAAAAGTTGTCCTTTCTCTAAGAAATTGCATTTTGGCCTTCTTTTAAGATGTATTATTTTACTTATGGTCAGATAGCAAGGAAAATCGATATGCTTTATAATATTTTGAGCTTTTATTTGGCCTGATACATTTTTTAACATTCTAAATTGTATTCGTTGTAGACTACAAGTGTAACTCTTAAGACAACATTATTAATTATATTATTTAAATCATCAAGTCCTTATTAATATTTCACCATCTTTCAATCTGTCAAACACAGCTTCTGGCTATTTTTTTCAGACCATTTCTCCTGTATTCTAAAGTTCTTCTTTATCTGCTTTGACATTGTATGCTTTTATATCAAAATTCCATGAAAACAGCATTTTACCGTGGCCCACCTGTATTCCCACGAGCCCCCTTTCCCCGAGAGAATGCCAGTCTTTGGGAATCGAGTGGGTCCATCGTGAACGAGAATGACGGTGTCTCCCAGCAGCCATTGGACTCGGCGGAGTGGGGAGGGGGCGGGGCTTGTGATAAGCATCGGGCCGAACAACAGGCCTGACGTCAGCTGGGAACTTTAGACAAGCGTTTCCTCCCTAATACGTGTACAGTCTTTTCCTCCGTGTCGCCTCTTCCTGTTTCATCCTTTCGGAAGCGCACGTGGAATGCAGGAGATGGAGATGGTGCATGTTGCAAACACAAACTGCCTTCATGTCTGGGATGCTGTCTTCTACTTTATTTTTCTTGCTGTCTGTTGCCATTAAGAGAGACAGAGAGAGAGAGAGAGCGCGAGCTTTTTGATCTTTTTCTTTATATTTCATTCCGTTTTAAATTTCCCCTGAGCTCTGCAAGAATTTCATACGCTTGCCTTCTTCTTCACAGACGCATTTGTTTGTCATCTCTAGTCTGCTCTCGGGCGGATAGGAAATCGGCATCTAAAGCAATTTGTATTTGACCCGTCGATAGGGCGGCGGAGCGTGGAACTTAAGGTGCCTCCTCGAGGATCAGAAAATTGCCGCCCAGTCCCGACACAGCCACTAGTTCTTTTATCTCGAGCAAAATGCCGACTTCTGTTTGTGTTTCCGTTTGTAAAATGGGTGTAAAACGGTACCTCTTAGTAGGCTTTGGGGGCATTAAATAAGACAATGCATATGAAGTCCCTAAGATGTGCTTGACATATATTCACATCCTAAGTACACATTCTTGTCTCATAATTATTCTATAATTAGCAATGCATTGTTTTTAGTGGCAATTGGAAAGTTAAAAGAATTACAAAGCTTAATCCTTCCCAGTAAACAGTTAGTTCCTTCTGACAAGATCAAACACTAAATAGCTAAATATTCCCACCAGCTGAAAACAGTGGCTCAAAGTGGTCTGCCCACGTTCACAGCCGCACTGCACACGGTAGCCGGCAGGTGAAAACAAATCAAAGGTCCACAATGGATGAGTAAGTGAGCAGGATGTGGTGTATCCATCCAGTGGGATATTGCTCCGTCTTCTGTAGGGTGGACCTTGGGAACCTTATGTCATGTGAGATAAACCAAACACAGAGGAGGGACACATGCTGAGCGATTCCATGTGCATGAAGTACCCAGAATAAGCAAGTTCCTAGAGCTGAAAAATTCCCGTCCAGGGGCTGGGAGAGGGGAGAGGGGGGAGTGGCTGTCTGGAGACAGAGTTTTTGTTTGGGTTGATGAAAAATTCCTGGAGGCCCTGGGTAGTGGAGACAGCTGCACAACACTGGGAACGGACTGAATGCCACTGAATGTGTGATCTTAAAAGGGGTCCACAATCAGCTTTTACACTAGATACAGTGTATTTTACTACAGTAAAAAGCAAACACACACAGAAAAGCTCTGAAACATGGTTTCAATTGCCGCTTGGATGTGGCATGTTTCATGTCTGACATTGAACTACGTGTTGCTAAGTTTATAGAAAAATGACCTATCAGCAAACTGACAATATATCAAATGTACTTTTCCTTTCATGTCCTTACTGTTTTTCATATCTTTACAGAGGTATTTGCCATGTTTTAAACTAGATAATTGAGAGGCAGGGACGCAGGGGGTAGGGCAAGGCTCTGAAATGCAAAATGACTCTCCAGCCCCCAGAACTTCCAAAGAACGCCGCATATTCTCACTTGCAAGAGCTCAGCACGAAGTTCAACATCATTAGGCTCTGCATCTGGCGTTCTTTCTGATTTCCACAAGCAGGGCTCTTGTGCACTCTGCGATAAAATACAGAGTGTGGATCAAAGCAGGAATTTTTATCCTTGATTAGTAGGAAATGCACTTAACTTGAAGCCTCGTAAAGCCAACACACTATATACATTCTGGGATGTAATCACATTTTCCCGTGCCTGTAGATTGGGAAATCAGAAATACTACATTAATAGGATTCAAGTCCACTGAGGTGACAGGGGGTTGCCCGGCAAGTAATGAACAAAACGCAGTGTCCACAAAAATCTTTAATATTAGAAAGCATAACAGATGGAAATATAGTTACTCTTGGAGAGTGTGTGGCAATGATTACAAAAATGAAAAGAGAAGACTCGCCTCATTTTCTTTTGAAATATGTAAAGCATTTTATTGGGACAAGACTTAGCGAAGTTTGCATTTCAACCGTTCTCAATGGTTTCCTGGAAATGTTATTTAGAGGAATGGAAACACACCCCGTAAACCGGATGGGTCAAGTGCTTTACCAGCAAAGACTCTTTAGCTCAGTTGGACAGTGTGCCAATTCAGGGTCGGGAGGAGAGAGTCAGATTTTTGCTTCTCTCTCTGAGTTAGTTCACCTGGCCAGTTTCCCGGGCATTAGGCAGACAACCAATATCCAAGTTACATGCAGACCTTCGTTAAAGACTTTGAGTGACGGTGAAACGTGGCACGGTGAGACCACGTGCGTGGCTGATGAAAAGTGACTGCTCTCACACCGATTCGTGATCAATCAGTGAGTATTTTCGTAGCAGATTTTATGTTTCTTTCATTGGGGGCTGGTAAATGCTGACCTCAGACCACTGGATTCAATGTATCCATATTATCCAAAAAGGCTACAGGGTATGATGCACAGAAACCTTTTCCCATTAGCAAACAGGCTACACCGCCTCGGAAAAGGGAAAGGCAAAGGCAAAGTTAACTTTTCCATAAAATACCCTTCGGGGGTTTTGCTAAAGTAAAACCCTTTCTAGGTGCTTGTCAGGTAGAACATGCCTGCTGATATGAACATTTTCACTGTTAAATATTGTACATAAATTATGTGAGTGGGGAGCTTCCTGGCATTCATTTGATTCCATCTTTGCATGTAAAAGAGTTGCTTTTCAGACTCCCGGCTGTTAAACATGCATTGCTAGGTACAAATAATCTTTGAATAACGGGCCTCCTAGGGACTCAGGGCTGGAATGCTTCAACCATGAAGTGCTAGCTGCCTTTAAAAAAAAAAGGAGATTTAGAAAATTATGGGCAACAAGGTGCCACTCAAGTGTCCAAAGAGGCCCAGGCTGAAGTTCAGGCATGTTGATTCCCCTGTGGTCTTACTTCATCGTGTATCTTTAAGTGACAAAATGATCAGAGGCAGGCATGTGGTCCACAAGCTACCAGGTCCACCGGGAAGGAGGGCGCGATCTGCATCGGACTGGGCGTTATGTTGACCAGCTGACGTCTCTGGGTCTCTCCCATCATCTTCAACTCAGTTTTCAGAAGCCTAGGGAGGCAGTGTGTGAGAAGAGAACGAAAGGAAACTTCTGCGGAAGCCCTAAGTCGAGGGTTTGGAGGCAGTGTTAAGGTTACTTACTATTAAGGGCTTAAGATCTAAAGCCAAACTTCCTTAGTTTGAAACTCGACGCTGTTTCTCCCTGGCTGGGCGATCCTCATCAGGCTGTGTGAAATTCCCGAGGTTCCGCTTCCCGCTCTGAGTCTACAGCTCTCCTCTAGAAAAGTGAATATTTCTTAGGGTTTTGTGAGGAATCAGTGGGTTGATCTGTTGAAGTCCTTCGGGTGATGCTTTTTGCAGAGTGAGTACTCATTCAGCGTGAGATGTATTATTAACATTAATTACACTTACCATTTCAATCACTTATGACATGATGATGAATTTGTACTTCTCCCGGCTACAGTTCTTCCATCTGGAAAGTGAGGAGGGCAGCATGGATCCATGAGTTCCAGGCATGTTTCAGACATGGAGCGTTTTCCAAGGGCTCTTCTGCCCTCGGCCAGCACATAAAAGAGATGGCATGTGGGCTCCTCTGGTTGTAGCAGACATGAGGGTTGGGGACCCTGATGGCTGCTCACGCTCCCTGTCCCTGGGTCACCAAGGGTTTCGATTGCCAGTGGCTCCCGCGAGTGTGGGATTTGGTTTGGAAGGCCTGACGTGGGCTTCGATTCCTCGAGCTGCCCCCTTTGCTTTGCTGTGTGACCTTGGGTCCATCACGTGCCTTCTCTGAACCTCGGATCCTGCATCTGCGACATCCAAGTGGGAATGAAGCCTGACTTTGGCAGGGAGTGGGGTAGGAAATGTAGAGTTCCTAGTTCCATGCCCGACACCCAAGAATCTGAGTTCAATAAGTGGAAGCTGAAAACATCCGATCGCCCCAGTAAGCAGAGAAAATGGTGACTTTGCTCTTGAGACAGGGTGAGTTCATCTCAAGTGTGTTTTGGCTCGCATCTTGTCTCAAGTCTGCCTGAGAGAAGGGACCACACAATTCTGTGAAAGGCTTTCTTTCAGAGGGACACCATCCCATTTTTCTTTGGGGTTCATGAGTCTGTTGGAGCTGAGAAGAATTAAAGCTGAGGTTTTTTCCCCCCTTCCTCCGTGTTCATACCTGGATTTTCCTGTCTCCTTTCACAGAGCCTTGGGGTATGGGATGGCCAGACTGGGACCGAATCACCAATTTCTAAGCTTCTAGCTTTTGGGTTAAGGACTGAGCCTCGAAAATTCAGCAGGTCCCTCTACCAGTCCCGCCTCCCTCCCTGAGGTTGTGTGTTTCTGTGGAGTTGTTTGTAGGAACCTGGATCAGGAAATGTCACACTTCTGTGCTGGGGGAGCAATTGTCTTGGGAACCGTGAAACTCTCGCTAGGCTGGAGATAAGAGTAAGTCGTAGTATTGCCTGTTTGTCACGTCAGTTTTTAGCTTCATGAGGATTATTTATCTCCCAACTCGCCTACCCATCTTTCTCTTTTACGCCATCCTGGGACTCAGTGGCCACCGTGACGGAAACAGAAGTAATCAGGTGGGTGGATGGATGAGTGCAGAGGAGGCCAGAGCCGGTGCCTGGAGTGCAATGGGAAGACCAGAGTAAAGCCAATGCCAAACACTGGGATGCTGAAACTCACTTGTGCTACATGCAACATGTGACTACCCGTCCAGTAGCCCAGACGGTGTGGTTACAATCGCGTAGTAATAAAAAAAACGGAACCTTTTTCACGGGGGCCTTCATTGTTTTTCTCTTTAGATTATAAGCTTCTAGAGGGATAGTTATGACCTTATTTTTCTTCTCTCTGCAAATTCAACACGTTTTAACATTAAGCGTCTTCTGGAAGGCATAGGACTGTGTACAGTATTGAATGCTTGTTAAATACACGAATAAAAGTGCAAAACAAGAAGGAAAATAGAATGATATCTGAAACACCGTGCCCACATTTTGGCTCTTCAATTTTGCAATTTAAATGTGAAGTGTGTTTTCAGTCCGTGGCTGCAAAGATTGGTGTAAACTCTGCTAGTTCAGATTCAAATGAATGGTTTACATAAAAACACAAAATAAAAACCTTTCATTTCACCTTTTCACTCCATGCTTCGATTCTATGAAAGGAATGTTTTCAGATTTTTGAATATAAAGTGTTTAATTCCGCATTGCCCCCACCGTCACAGTGGCGGCTCGTCCGCCTCTTACACGGTTCTTCGCAGTGCGGTTCATGGGCTTTGTCTCAGGCATTACCGATGAAGAGTGTTTGTGATGGGGAAAGAAAAGTTGTTGAAGCACCCTGGAAGGAGTGTCCTCTGTTTGCGCTCACACGTGGAGTGAGGGCTGCTTCCCTCAGCCGTGCTGAAGTGTTTACCTTGGAGACTGGGCCAGGCGAGCTCCCTTAAGTAATCACTTAGAGACGCGGAGAGCGGCTCAGTGCGGAAACTCACGTGGCTCCGGTCAGGCCGATGAGGCGGGCGCACCTTTCTCCTCTTTCTCCCTGCCCTTTGGCACAGTGAACTTGCGTGGATGACAGTAGGACGTGTTGGATTATGTGCATGTAATAAATACTTCGCACGGATGATGTCATTTATTCCTCGCAGCAACTGTACCAGGTAACATTGTTCCTGTTTTATAAATGAGCAAGCCAAGACTCAGAGAAGTTATTTTCCTAAGGACACACAGTAGGACCACAGATTTGTCAGTTTATAGGGTTTAGCCTTGGCTACTAAAACAGGCTGAACAATATATTGGTAAAATGCCATCTTGTTTCAAGACTGAAGTAGATTATACAACAGACACCGGTCCCCCGAACGGAGGGAACACTTCTTTAAAATGAAGTGCTTAATTCAACGTATATTTAACAAGTACCATTGAATTCCCATTCCCTAGGATGGTGTTGGGTTCTGGGATACAATGATGGGAAGAAAAAAAAGACTTTTTAATAAAGATCTTAAATAAGCTCACAGAGATTAGTTAGACCAGATTAGGGCCTGGCAACTCTGGCCCACAAGTCAAATCTGTGCCAGGACTTGCTCGGTTACTCCAGTTTTATCGGGGTGCAGCTACGTGCATTTGCCTACACGCCGTCCCTAGCTGCTTTTGTACCACAACGGCAGACTCGAGTAATTACGACAGAGGCTACCTGGTCGCCAGGCCACAATGTCTGCTAGCATCTCTTCTAGACCAGTCGCCGGACAGGCGGGGATGGATAGAACCTTCTGGAGGAAGTGGTCTCTCGGCCGCCATAGTGATAGGCATTCTCCAGGAGCAGCAGGCTGGGAAGCCCAGGGGTCAGGATGTTTAGGCTTTGGGAACCCCTCGTGGCAAGTTTTTGGGAGAGAAAGGATGGTGCTGTGGAGGACTTGAACTGTTCGCTTTGAACAGGGGTGGATTCCCTACCACCACTAACCCACAGATGTCCGGGGCAAGCCTCATTGCGCACTTTTAGGAACCCCGGGGGACTGGCGGGGAAGTACCTGCAGGCAGGCAGGCTGGAGTTGATGGATCAGCGTGACTGGCGCTGGCCACGTGTCTCCATCCTAAGCCAAGAGCAGCAGGAGCTGGAGCAAGCTGAGCGCAGGTGAGGGGGGGTTCTTGTTCCAGTGCAGCTTCTGGGCATTCCAGCCCGGGGTTTAGATTTTGCTCACCACCTCCTGGGTTGTGCGTGCTGCACGACACTAATCCACACGCACACGAACACACACACACACACACACGCGCACACACACGGGAAAACATCCCTGGGATTCCAGTCTTTATCCCAGAATCTCAGGCACCCAAGTCTTTTGAAGTTTTCCCTTTGAAATTTCTATCGCCACATCTTCAAACCTTAGGTTTCTTTTTTAAAGAGAGTTTCATTGTCCATTGAAGTAGGAGCTGGAATTATTGAGAGATGGCAGACTATAGTCATTCCAACTGCGAGTTCTGAATCCCAATTCTCCAAGTTCACACTTAGAAACTGTGTGATACTGAGCAAGTCCCTTCCCCTCTGTGTTTCTCAAGGTTTAACTATTGAGGACTCACTTTACCGAGTCATTTTGAGGGAAAGCTACGTTCATATTCTTAAAAACCAATTCCCAGCAAATGAGGGTATGTGGGGGTTACGTTTATCATAAAATTGACTGAAAGTCTGGCTCCCCTCACCCGGACTGCAGTGGCTTCCAGGTCGGTGCCCACCCGGAGAGTGGCGGAACTTACCAGCATTCTGTTCTAGTTGGTGCTGGGGGCTGGGGGAATGTGAGGAGGGGGTGGGGCCGGGCCTAGAGTGTGTGGCTGTTCTTGGGACAAAAGTTTGAGGGTGCGTCAAAATGTATCCAGTAATTGAGATAAATATTTTAATGCAATATTTTAAAAAAATGGAATTCCAAAAAAAAAATCTATGATGAACAAAATATCCATTGTTTGAGTCAAGAAGTGCCATATGGTGGCCTAAAAGGTCAGCGACGTGGGTGGAGGAGCCGTCCTGCCTCTCCGGCGGCGTGGTGTGAAACGCAGCCAATCCACACAGCGAGGTACCCAGACGCCAGCGCGTAGAATGCCTCACCTTGACTGCCTGGAGGGGAGGTGGCGGAGCAGCGAGGAGAGAGAGACACGGGGCACCTGCTGTCTGATCAGGCCTGCTGAAGACCATAAACTGTCTCCCCCAAACCAAAGGAATCCTTGAAGGGGGTTTAAGCTGGAAATGGATATGAGGGATCCTTATGGTGTGTAAACCAGACAAGTTCAAAATCTGTAGATTCTAAACCAGACTGGGTAAAAACACACACACACACACACACACACACACACACACACACACACAAAATGCAGTTCTGCAAAATCCCAAAGTAGCATGCACACTTAAATAAAAGAAATCTATATTATTTTCTAATAAAGGGAATTTCAGGTCAGACATGGATAAATGTAATTCTGTTTCAATGTTAAGTGGAAAAAAGTGAAAGTTGATTGAAACAAGCTTTGGTTTTTGACACATCTCTACTTTGATAAATGCCACATTTTATGAGCAACCTTGCTTGAATACTTGGGAATAAAATTGAAAAAGGCTGCGAAATGTATTCCTGGATGATGCTGTGTCGGTCTGTGTTCCAGGATGATACTTTTTGGCAAGAAGGGATCCATGATATGTGGTCTCTTTTTTGTTATAGTTTGAAATTACCTCATGGTGATTCTTTAAATTTTTCATTTAAAATGAAAGGTTAATGGTTACCCTGCACAGTTCTCGCATAGTGAAAACGAGATTGCGAAGTTAAAATATAATTAACTTACTTTCCTATTATCCCTTCCCCCGCTGGAGGAATATTCATGCATTTTGAACAGATAAGTTTAAAAAGAGACACTAAATAGTAAGTGTTCACACTTGGATTCAGTTTGAAAGTTAAAAGCTTTCAGGCCAAATAAATTAGACAAGCATGCAAGATGAACTTCCATCTCAATATGAATGAATGCGTGTTCCCCTTTCCATACTGCTTTGTTTGTAGGTGTGGCATGAGACTCAAAGATCTTCTTAAAGAGTTGCTATGGCATTATATTGCTATTTACTCTGCAAGTCAGTCGTTGCCATTGATACCTGTCCAAATTTCCACTGCGCTTTCAGGACAGAGGGAGGTCCAGGTTCGTTCAGGAGACCAGACGCAGAAGGTGGTTCTGCATTTTCCCGTCTCTCCAGCTTGTTCTCGGCGCTATGTCGCTTCAGAGTCTCTGGCTGCGAGCAACGGAAATGTTACGCAAGAATATGGGTAGGTCCTCAGGATCCAAAGGAAAAACAAAAGTGAGTCGTCAAGTTACCTAGAAGGACCAGCCAATGAAGTGATCATAGCGGTACCTGAGGACAGACTTGGTGGGATCTGTAAGGTGAAAAGGTGAACTACATTAAGTCTGCCTTTGCTTTATAATTCATTTACAGCTTATACAGTTGATGTTTGTAGATGAAATCATAGTAGAATTTCTACTTGAAGACTTTGTTTATAACTTCCTGATCATTTTCTTATTTTTTACATTACCAGATTTTTCTACAGTGTAAAAATATAGATATGTTGCATTTAAAATACCCAAGAAATTAAAAGTCAAAGATGGGTTAATTATTCATTTATTCATTCAAAGGATAACAGTATGCCAAGTACTCTGCCTGCGAATATTGTACAAATCAGACAGATGTGGACAAATGGGAGCATAGAGATGGTAAGCAATAAATGGGTTTTAAGAAAAAGGTCCATACAGAAGGTTCTGTGCATTATTTAAAAAATAGGGACTTCTGGTCAAGATGGAGGTGTAGGTAGACCACTGTGCCTCCTTGCACAACCAAAATAAGGCCAACAACAATTTAGAAACAAAATAACAATCAGAACTTACAGAAAATTGAACTGTATGGAAGTCCGACAACCAAGGGGTTAAAATAGACACATTCATCCAGACCGGTAGGAGGGATGGAGTCAGGCAGCAGGTGGAGAGGGGTCGAGGCAAAAACGGTGGCACCGGGCATACCAGGCAGCAGCTGACAAACCCTGGGCAGGCAAGACGCAGCTGGTGGACCCCAGGCACGGGGTGGCAATGGGCAGGCCCAGCAAGGCAGTGATTGTGAAGCCGGGCACAGTGCGCAAGGTGGCTGGCAGACTGAGAAGTCCCACATTTGCACAGATAAGCCAGGTGAAACTGGGGAGCAAGACAGACTGTGCAGCCCAGGGCCCCAGTGTGGGGAAATAAAGCCTCAAACCACTGATTGAAAACACCTGTGGGGGTTGAGGTGCCAGGAGAGACTCCCAGCCTCACAGGAGAGTTCGTTGAAGAGACCCACAGGGTCCTAGAATATACACAAGCCCACCCACCTGGGAATCAGCACCAGAAGGGCCCAGTTTGCTCAGGGGAAGCGCAGAAGTGACTGAAATCTGACAGAGGGAAGCAAGTGCCATTGTTCCCTCTCAGACCCCTCCCCCACATACAGCATCACAACCCAGCAACGTGGGTTGCTCCGCCCTGGTGAACACCTAAGGCTCTGCCCCTCACACATAACAGGCACAACAAGCCAAAAAAACAAACAAAAAGAAAAGGCCCAAAAGGAAGAACAGATCAAAGCTCCAGAACAAATACATCTAAGCGATGAAGAGATAGCCAACATATCAGATGCACAATTCAAAGCACTGGTGATCAGGATGCCCACAGAATTGGTTGAATTTGGTTGCAAATTAGATGAAAAAATGAAAGCTATGCTAAGTGAAATGAAGGAAAATGCACAGGAAACAAACAGTGATGGGAAGGAAACTGGGACTCAAATCAATGGAGTGGATCAGAAGGAAGAAAGAAACAACCAAACAGAAAAGAATGAAGAAATAAGAATTCAAAAAAATGAGGAGAGGCTTAGGAACCTCTAGGACATCTTTAAACATTCCAACATCTGAATTATGGGGGCACCAGAAGGAGAAGAGGAAGAGCAACAAGTGGAAAACTTATTTGAACAAATAATAAAGGAGAACTTCCCCAATCTGGCAAAGGAAATAGACTTCCAGGAAGTCCAGGAAGCTCAGAGGGTCCCAAAGAAGGTGGACCCAAGGAGGAACACACCAAGGCACATCATAATTGCATTAGCCAAGATTAAAATGAAGGAGAGAATTCTAGAAGCAGCAAGGGATAAGGGGACAGTCACCTACAAAGGAGTTCCCATCAGACTGTCAGCTGATGTCTCAAAAGAGACCTTGCAGGCAAGAAGGGGCTGGAAAGAAGTATTTCAAGTCATGAAAGTCAAGGACCTACGTCCAAGATTGCTCTATCCAGCAAAGTTTTCATTTAGAATGGGAGAGCAAATAAAGTGCTTCTCAGATAAGGTCAAGTTAAAGGAGTTCATCATCACCAAGCCCTTTTTATATGAAATGTTAAAGGGACTTCTCTAAGAAAAAGAAGATCAAAAATATGACAGTAAAAAGACAGCAAACTCACAGTTATTAACAACCACACCTAAAACAAAAACAAAAACAAACTAAGCAAACATCTAGAACAGGAACAGAAGTGGAGATCACATGGAGGGTTAGCAACAGGGGAGTGGGAGGAGGAGAGAGGGGGAAAAGGTACAGAGAATAAGTAGCATAGATGGTGGGTAGAAAACAGACAAGGGGAGGGCAAGAATAGTGTGGGAAAAGTAGAAGCTAAAGAACTATGACCCGTGGACATGAACTAAAGTGGGGAATATGAGTGGAAGGGGGTATGAAGGGTGGAGGGGAATGAAGGGGGAAAATGGGACAACTGCAATAGCACAATCAATAAAATAGAGTTAAAAAATTGATTTGGGTGGCTGGAGGGCGGAGAGAATTGTTGAAAAAAACAAAAAACAAAACTAGGGTATGATGGCTGAGAAAATGGTGAAGATAGAGAGTTGGCACCAGTTTACGAAGGTCCAAGGAGGCGCCTTTGAGGGCCTGCCTTAGAGTTGAGTCCTGAGTGATAGGCACTAGTCATGCAAAGATCTGGGCAAAGAAAATTCCAGGCAAGCACACCGCAGATACAAGGGTTGTGAATTGAAGCACCAAGTGCCCGTGAGTCTGTAGTGTGCGAATGGGGGGATCGTGCAGGCTGGAGGGCGGTGCGAAAGGAGGAGAGTGATAGGAGGGAAGGCTGAAGAAGGTGGTGGGCACCTGGGCCACCTCCCAAGGAGCCAGCGGAACCACCAGCACTGGCAGAGTCTGGCTCGCCCTCCCCCCGCAGGCCCTGTGTCTGACTGCGGCCCTTTGTGCCTTCAGCCCGAGGAGGTCCTGAATCCAGCCTGACCCGTGGCTCACCGAGGACACAGAGGACGATGTGTGGAACTCTCTCAAGGAGACAGCCAACCGTCAACTCACAAATAACTCACTGTGCTTTGTCGTTAACACTCAAAACCGTGAGAGCTTTCGTTTGAAGTCCGGTGTTTCTTTTACCTGGTCTTATTTGACAAGGTGTGAGGTAGTGTATTTTGTCATAATTTGAAGGTCTTAACTTTGTCGATGGCTTTGTCTTCTCAAATTTCCTTGAATTTCTGTGATTAAAATGAAACATTGTGACTAGTCTCAGTGGAGTATTAATTTCAAAGACTTAATTTTTTCAAGTTCTAATTAAATTTGTACAACTTTAATAATTTACCTGGAGACTGTAGCTATTGCGTCAAAATTTATACATCTTGTAGCAAAAGTACGATACCAGCCTTTCACTACCTATCTCTTGACACTTACATAAGAGTGAAAACTTCTATTTTGTTTGGTTGTTATTTTGGGTCTCTGTTACCTATGGCCAAAACTCACCCTAAGTTTTACGAGTTCTCGACCGGCCTTAACTTCTCAATGTTTCAGCTGCAGACTTTTGTGTGTGGAACTGTGTGTAGGAAGGATACAGGACATGTGTCACGATGTCATCATCGTCACTTTTTAAGTGGTACTTTTGTTGCAGAGGGCTAGTTGCTCCACAACCCATACTCATCCCCGACTTCTGTATTAGCGGAGCCCATAATTTTTTTGGATGAGCATATGGCAATCCATAATAAAAATACATTTTTATGCTTCCTTTGCGGCTGTCTTGGGGCATCTGAGCAAGTTATAGACAAATGGGATGCAGGGGCGATCTCATGCAGAATCTTCTGGGAATCTTCCCTAAATGATAGCGGATACTCATCCTTAGTCCCTTTTCTCTTCTGTTCTTTGTCTGCTGTGTGGAATGTGGATGCTCAGTTTGGTCATTCATTCAAGAAAGAGGCTGGTCACAGTGACATAACATGTCTAGATCCCACTTGAACAAATAAATGAATTTCACGAGTAATGCTTTATTGTTCAGACAGACTGCCGATACACTGAACGATGTTATCCCTGGGTTTTTCTTTGTGTGCGTGCTAGCTTTTGTCGATCTCCAAGTATCTCTGTTTCTGTTTTTCTCTCCTGACTCCCCTGCCTCCTAAAGGGAAGCTCCATGAGGGGAACTGAGAAGGGAAATGGACTGATTTATGGAACAATTAGAGTGTGAGTCAGTGAATTGTCTTTTTATAAAAGGCAAAAATATCATTTAGAAACCTGTAGCCACGTAGATGTTTTTGCTTCCGAACTGTAACATCACTGTAGATTATTTTTGTTTTACAATGCATAATGCGATATAGTGCCTTTAAATTATTGCTAAGGTAATTATCCATGGATGGTGGTATTTTGCATATAAATACAAGTGGTTTTTATTGTCAATGCATGACATAAAATCTTAGTTTCTGGTGTCAGTGCAAAAGGGAGACACCAAAACGAGGCTGAGTGAAAATGAATAGGTCAGCGGAGTTTGAAAACGTGGGGCTTTGGACTTTAATAAATTGTTGGGCATATGGACACTTGAGAGTGGAACTTTTAGAGGAGAGAAGTGTGAATAACATGTTATCCTTAGGAATAGAGCAGGGGGTCAACAAATTACCACCGGAGGGTCAAACGGGGTTTGCTGCCTGTTTTTACAAATACAGTTTTTATTGGAACGCAGCCCAACCCCCCGTTTGCATAAGGCCCGAGAGACGGCTTTGGAACTGCGGAGGCAGAGTGGGGTGGTTGCGGCAGAGACTGTACTGCCTGGAAAGCCAAAAATGTTCACTCTCTGACCCTTTACGGAGAGTTTGCCGATCCCAGGGATTAAGTTACAAGCTTGCTCCAACCCAGAGGCCTTAATTCCTTCTGTTCTCTGTGCCTCTTAACAGCCCAGTCTTGGCTCAGTTTGCTGGCTCCCACTGAGATTCAGGTTTCGGAGGAACGGGGAAGTGGCCTCCTTGGGGCTTCTCAGGGAGACTTTCCTGCCCCCGCAACCCCAATGTCCATTAGCTTCTGAGCCTCCTGCCTCCCTCCTTCCCTATATGAAATCGCGTTGTGTGTCCTCAACCACCCCCACCCATCCCAACAAAGGATACAGTTTCTACAAGGATGGAGATCTTGCCTGTCTCTTTCTCCCCCATCCCTCAGGTCTCCAGAGCCTCACACACAGACCATATTAACTGAGTGAACTAGAACGTGAGTCCAGGTGCCGTAGTGACTGTCCAGGATGTGTGTCTCGGGGGGCTCCTGTCTGTGCTCTGCCCAGCGTCAGGACAGCCTTGGGGTACAGAGAATGTGGGTGTGCAATGCAGCTGCGGCTGGCGGTGGTGCTAGCCTGAACTGCTTCTTCAGAAGTCTGTGTTTTAATGACTTCCCTGAGACATTTGCTTTGGTGATTTCTGGATAACCATGGGTTTGTAGAGAATCCCATCAGAGTTGTCCACGAATCTCTTTCCTCTGTTACTTCAGGAGTTACTTGTTCTCAGGGGTTTCCTATCCGCCTTCACAGAGGTATGCTTGTGAGGGAATGTTGAGCTTACGGCATAAGCCAGTGTGGCCCGTGGCTTTGTCCTGTACGTCCACAGGAACAAATTTGGAGAGCGTGGCCGTGTGGGACTCAGTCCATCTTGCCGGTTAACTGACCTGAAAATGGATCCATTTGCTTAATTTTATTGCCTTCCAAGGTATTTTTCCAGACAACAGACATTATTAAATATTTAATTTAGCGCTGGGAGTTCTGTTTATGGAATATTTATTAGATGCTTTTATTGAAGGCTTTTTATCTTCCGTTTTGCAACTGATAAATCTTGGGACAGAGAGCTTCTCATCGGTGGCACTTTATCTCCTCCTCCTTTTGTGGGAGGAAGCGAAACGTGACCGTGTTTCTTAAACACAACCGTGGGCCCCAGCGTGCTCTCAGATGCCCCACGCGGTCCACCTGGCCTTTCACACCAATAACCTGACCTTCCTGACCGGCCTTGAGAAAAGCACTTTGCTTTCCTTATCAGACATCTAAGGCAAAATGAAGGGGCTCGTAAGTCCAATTCATTGAAGCTACTCGGAATGTCTTGATGGATCATTTTGCTTATTTGCATGTTCAACAGATATTTCTTGAGCTTTCTGCATGTCTCAGGCTTTGCTGAGTCCTGGGCTCGGTCTCTGCAGATGCTTCCCGTTCGATCCATCCCGCTTTTCATTACAGGGTGGATGTGAGCAAAGGGATTGCAAAGAATTACAAGAAGTAGCGTAATGGCTTGACATGAATATTGCCACCCCAAACCTGTGGACATCTCTTTTTCCCTTGAATTATTTGAATAAAAATGCTGAAGTATGTATGGGTAGGACATGTAGAGTTACAGTGGTTGTAGCTGACTTTTCAGGAGCGTTTATTATGTACAAGGTGCCTTATGAGCATTATTTCCATGTCTTGAGACAGTCCCCATGTTCCAGGTGAGCAAACACCTGGTTGCCTGGGTCTGGTGCTGAGCCAGAGTCTCCCTCCAGGGCTGCGACACTTCCTACCCCCCTCCCTCAACTGCCTCTGGTCTCTTCTAACAGTAACAGAATACAGTTTGCTTTTCTATATGGTTAGAAATATCCAGGAGTCAAAACCTGTCCTGATTTCTCCTCTGAAACACAGGTTGTTTCCTGGTATGAGGATGCATGTGGATGGAAACGGAGGCAAGATGGAAACCCATGTTCTCAAAGCCAAGAGCATCCCCCCCGCCACACAGAGCCACGGGAAGGGCTTCCGGGGTGGGGAACGAGAACCACGTGCATTCACACTGATGAACACACCCACGCACATGTGCGTACATCACTCCTGGATTCACTCAGGATGTTTTATTTCAGTGGTTCTACAGTGAGACACAGGGGCATGTATTTTGAGTAACTTCTGCAAGTGATTCTGATGCACTTTCAGATCTCAACACTGGATCTGTCCTACCCAGCTCTCTAAAGGCTGGTGTCTGCCCTTTCCTTGTCCTTGTATGCATTTACCTTTTCCTTCCATCAACGTCCCAGGTAGTGAGTCTACCCCTACACCCTCTGCTCTGTCTGGTCAGATCACATCCTTCGCCATTTCTTTTCCCTTCCTGCTTCACACGCATTGGGGGTACCTCTCTGATGTTCTGCTTAATGATGGAGGAATTTTAATGTTTTGAAATGTCACTGATGAGTCAGTTCTGAAAGTCAACACTTCACACAACTACCAGGAATCTTGCAGTTGTGGACTGAAGTGGTCCCGAATTAAATGGTTCAGCTACTTTTGCAAAAAGACTGGTATGTTTCTGAGCTGGTTTTGGAAAAATGCTTTAGAACTTTTGCAATTAATAACAGAAGATAACCGGGAGTAGCTACTACTCTGACCTCTATCACCAGAGATTACCCTGTTTTTGAAAGAAATTGTGCTGATTTAGACATCTATCAATAATGTATGAAAACATCCTTCCTTACACCCTAGGAAGCCCAGTATATTAATAAGGGTTCAACACATATGCCAGTCTAATCAATGAGAAGTGACAGACAGCACACGGACATTTTACTTTGCTTTACTTTGTTGTATGGTGTGAGTCAGGGCGACTTTTCACATTTCAAGGCTTTTGAAGCTTGTTGCCTCAGAGAGCCAGCTCGTACCCATTGGCTAGTATTTCTATTGGGTTGTTGCTATGTCTTATGGATGCTCTTTATCTGTTTAAAATATACACCTTTGCTATGTAAGGGCCAGAAACTCTTTCTTCTCAGAAGAGCATTTTAAAGGGGGAAAACAGCAAACCACGAGAGAGAGAGCCCTCTTCTCCAACTTTGTAAATCACACAATACTGCGCTGCTCAGTGTAACAGTAGCGGTGGCTCGTACTCGTCCTGCCCGCCACAGTTTGTAAAGTGCTTGCTCACCTGTCTTTTGATTTCATCCTCGTATTAATCCTATTCATTTGTGTCTATTTTCTCCTTGTCCAACAGATCAGGAGACTGAGATTTTTAGTGATTTGACCAAGGCTGTGGTGCCAATGTGTGTGAGAACCTGTGCAAGGTAACCACTTTCAAATGCGCTGTAATTTCCCATGGATTTCCACTCTAGGCTTAGGCCACCTGCTCAGACGTCAAGCCTCATCATTTTCACAGCCGACTCCCTTGGTCTCTGCTCACACCCACTTTTCGTGTGCTGAGAAAGGAGGCCTGGACTAGATGAAGAAGAAAACATGCATCTATCCAACCTCTTAGGGTTTCTGGTTAAAGAGTAAACTAGAAGGCTAGACATATAGAAAAATTGGGATCAACTGAATATATAAAAACAGAGAATTAACTGAGTAGATGATGTGTGTGTGTGAGAGAGAGCTGGAGTACCATTCACACATTTAAAGTATTCTAGAAATATCTGAATTGAAGTTGGAAAGTATTGATACATAGTTCCGAAGCAATTATATAACTGAATACCATCTGGGGTGAGATTGGATTATATGGAAGTGTTAATAATAACCAACACTCATGAAGTGCTTCCTATTGGTTGGACATCAGCCTACAATTCATTTATTGTAAGTTACTTAATCTGCGTAATAACGCTGTAAGATAGGTACTAGCTCCATAAAGGAGCGTGCCTTGCCCAAGATCCATAGTCTGGGAGCTCTGACCTTGGGAGGCACATTACTGAAAGGGAATGGCGGAAGGGTGGATGGAAGGTGGGTGGGCAGGAGTGGGTATCTGGTGAAATGAAGGGTGAATTTTGTTGCCTTCCTTTTGCCTCTGTATTTTCTTCTTCTTTTTATTATTATTATTTTTACAATGCACATATACCACCTAGAATAAAGTAAAAATTATAATATGCCTAGGAAAAGACTTGAAGGGAAAAATATGTTTCTGTTAAGTTCTTATTAGCCCAGTCTCCAAAAGTTACTGACGCCCTAAGGATAGAGACACCCAATTGGAATTGGCAAAACCCTCGTAAATTTCAAGTGGCCACAGTGTGCAAAGGCTGAAAGTTTCGTGGTTCTTTAATGGTCCCATGATACTATTATTTTGGATAGAAGACTCCTGCCCATAGCCACATACAGGTCCTGGTGTTAAAGGGAACATACTCTCTTGAGAGCTGACATTTTTTTTGCTTTAATGATCCACACCTCATATTAGTCTTTTCACTGCAGAAATGCCTCTTAAGCAAAGTGTCCAGAGTGAGGATAACTCTGTGTAATGCTGGGTTCAAAGACTGTTGCTTAGTATAGGAGGAATCCAGCAAGGTTCCCCTGGGGGACGAGAGAGAGGGAGGGAGGAAGAGCTATTTTCCAAGTGGGGAGGCTGGGCATCTTTCCAGTTCCCTCTGCCAATTAATTAGTAGGAGGGCCCCCGACTGTGTTTTCATCACCTCCCAGTGTTTGGAATATCTGTTATCAAAGGTGAACACATGACGCATCCCACAGGGAAGCGGGGATACTTTCTAGGTCACTCCGTTGGCCTCTGGTAACCAGTAGCCCCATCCCCCTGCTGCATGTTAGCTTTCTCAGCCCTCTGGGAGATCCTAAGTTGGTAAGAAAGAGTTTAAGAAAAGTAATTTATTTGAAGATGCATCCTATTAATTTTAATTGAGAGTAAACAAGTGGATCAAACTAGATTACAGTTTGTCGCCACATACAAAAATTAAATCAAGAGTGGATCAAAGATCTAAATATAAGATCTGAAACAATCAATAGGGAGAAGAAAATGTAGGCACTAAACTTATGGACCCATAGTCTTAGAGAACATTTTACGAATTTGACCCCAAAGGCAAGAGAATGAAAGGCAGAAATAAATGAAATGGGACTGTAACAAACTAAAAAGTTTCTGCACGGCGAACGAAACTGACAAGACAGAAACGCAACCAAGTGAATGGAAGGTGACCTTCCCACACGACATCTCTGACAAGGGGTCCATATCCAAAATATACGAAGAACTCATATAACTCAACACCAAATAAACAATCCATTAAAAAATAGGCAAAGGGCCCGAACAGACACTTCTCCCAAGAAGACGTGCAAATAGCCAACACGTAGGAAAGGATGCTGAACTTCATCAGCTGTAAGTCGCAGGTGGCACACTCAAGGCCCCACGAGCCAAACCCGGCCCTCCACCTTGTTTTATCCGGCCCGGCGGCAGCGCCGAGCTCCTTGCCCCTAGTTAAGGAGTAGTTACATTTTTACGGTCCTCAAATTGCATTCGGCCCTTTGAAGGCGACCACAAGGCTGATGTGGCCCCCGGTGAAAATGAGTTTGGCACCCCCGCTATAAGGGGAATACAAATCAAGACTTCAATGCGATACCACCTCACATCTGTTAGAATGGCGGTTATCAGTATGGAAAGTAATAACAGGTGTTGGAGAGCTTGGAGGAAAAAGGGACCCTCCTTCACTGGAACGTAAACTGGGGCAGCCACTGTGGGAGGCAGTAGGGCGGAGGCTCGCATATTAAGACTGGAGTTACCATATGACCCAGCAATCCCTCTTCTGGGTGTCTACCCAAAAAACTTGAGAGCATTTATTTGCCAAGATACAGGCACCCCCACATTCATTGCAGCATATTTCGCGGTGGCCAAGGCACGGAGCCAACCAAAGTGTCTTTGATGGAAGGCTGGATGAAGAAGGTGTGGTGCGTGGATGCAACGGAGGACCCCTCGGCCATAAGGAAAGACGAAAATCTGCCATTTGCGACACCATGGGCGGACCTTGAGAATATTACCCTAAGTGAAATAAGTCTGAAAAAGCTAAGAACTACATGGTTTTACTCACATGTGGGGTATAAAACTGAAACTCACAGACACAGACGACAGCATGGCGGTTACCTGAAGGAAGCGGGTGGGGGAAGAGTAAGGGGTTGAGGGAGTCAAGTATTTGGTGACGGAAGATGATTTGGCTTCGGGTGGTGGGCACACAATGCCACATACAGGTCATGTGTGTAGAGAGCAGGATGACAGCTGAGGTGGGGAGGGCAGGGGCTGGAGGGAGGGAGGGAGGAAAAAGGAAAACGGACTCGTGGACATGGACAACAGTGTGGTGATTGAGGGGGGAGGGGAGTAAAGGGGACTAAATGGTATTGGAAAGAATATAATAAACATTTTAAAAAAGACATGTATACTCACACCTGTAGAATTTTATTAACCAATATCATCTCAATACATTTAATCATAAAAAAAGAGAGTAAACAAGTTGAATTTTCTCCACTGTGGCTTTCAGTAAATAAGAAATCATCAAGTTCATACAATCCCATTTGCCCAAGACAGACACATCTATATTTTACGGAAGGCAAACCGAGCTTGTGTTAAGAATGTATCAGTAATGAGACAAATATCTTGAAGTTTCTTAAGAAGCGTGCATGAAGAAATAAGATATCTAGAGGCAATTACAGAGTCGGGCCTCGAAATTACTTTTATGAAAAAGAACAACATTTGTCATTTTTGTTTAAAATCTTGATTTATCACCTTCCGAGCAGAACTTGAAATGCTGCGTTTTCATTTTACCTAACAAAATGCCTTGCCTGCAGGTGAACAGAACGTCGGATTAAACCTCTTAATACTCTGGGGTGAAATCTGCTTTTAATAAGAGACAAAGGCTCGTTTGGATCGCTGTGTCACTGCTCAGACACAGCGAGCTTCGTTCATCGTGTTCGTTGCGCGCTTTGTGGGCGCCGGGCGCCAGGGAGGGAGCTGGGCGCGTGTGGCCCGCGAGGACCCATAAATCTGAGGGCCTGTCACCGGAGGCACTTGCTCTCCCAGGTAATTGTCTGGCTTCATCTTCTTTCATCTGCAGCCGAGAAGATTTCAAACGGATGTTGTTGACAAATGTATCACTTTATGCAAATGGCTTTAAAGAAAAATGAAGAGCTCCACATAAATAGACAGTATTAGGGAGTTCATCTGTCTCAAAAAAGAAGGAATTCACCTTGACGGAGCCCTTCTACATGCCAAGCACTCTGCTAAGCGCTAAATATGTATAAATGCATTTAATCCTCATAATAACCTTTCAGTTTCGTACGATTGCTTCTGTCTGCCGCATAAGGAACCCATGAATCCGGAGAGGTCCGCTGGCTTGGCCAAGGCAGCAGAGATGGGCGTTCAGGCCAGAAATCTGACCCCAGAGCCTGAGCCATCAACCAGGGTGCCACGCTTCGTTGTCATTACAGCAGACACGCCCCCCTTCCTTCTGGTTAGGAGGACAGAAGTGAGCAGACCAGAGGCCAGCTCCTGAGAGGAGAATGTCACCTACCTATGCCCAGGGAAGAAGCAGGTTGATCCAGGGGGGGCGGCAGAAGACAGTCATGCCGCGGCGATATGAAAATCCTCCTGTTCGTAAAAGAAAAATACCGACAATGCGCATTTTACTGGAACCGTATTTCATCTCGAAGATCATTTTTCTCCATGTATCATCTCATCTATCAAGGCAAGAGCGCCTCATGGCAAAGACTAGGGGCTGCGGCAGCCCACGCCGGGGGGGCATCCTGCCTCGGCTGAGCTGTCTGAACAGCTAGCTGTGCAAACCTGTGCAAACGGTGGAGCCTCAGCGAGCCTTGATTTTCTACATCTCCAAAGTGGGCATAATTGCCACCGACTTACAGGGTTGTTGTGATGATTTCAATGAGATAATATTTGCAAAGGTATTTGCAAAGGGCTCTGGGGTCTTGATAGCAATAGTGCCGTCTTCATCGGCAGAACGATCCTGCTGTCATCAGTAGGCGATATGCCAGTGTGTGGCAGGACGGATGTTGTGCGTCTGTGGCGCGAGCGTGACTCTTTCACCATGGCAGTGATTTGAGTTCGAGAAGCAGGGACCCTGGTGATCGGTAGGCTACATGCGTCCCTTTGGACTGAAGTAGAGAGTTGACTCATCTAAAATATCATAGCCCCAGAATAATTTGAGTCAGTATTTGCAATATTTATACTTCGAAGTAAAACAGTTTTTGCTCCATTTGATAAATGTTCATCGAGCACCCGTGCCAACTGCGTCTGAGGCAAAGGGAGTCTCTGTTATCTGTGAGTTTGTATTCAAAGAGCGAGAGCAACCACACCTACCATCCACCCATCTATCCAACCATCCACCCATTTATTCATCAATGAACTAATAATCGGAAAGAACGTAGGCAGCAATGAAAATATGTTACCTCCGGGAAGACTGAAAAATCAAGATGATAGCTGAATAAGATCTAAACGTAAATGGAAATTAATGAGGGGTTCTCCCTGGGTGAAGAGAAATATTAATTTACATATTCAGTTATTTATTGGCGCGTGTTGGTTAGCTGTCTACTTAGTACCAGGCCTGGTGCTACCTGCCAAGGCTGAGATGGTACCTGATCTCATGGCATGCCTAACTGATTTGGAAAATACATCAGACCTGTGTTTTAGGTGATGTCCTGGTGACAGTGTGACTAGCTGGGGAGGAGAATAACTGTGGAATGCCAGGAGGAAGGACACAATTGTGATCGAGTGCTGTTTCATGAGGAACGGAAGCGTGGCAGGGAAATATATCGATCTGAATTATCCACAGAAAATGCTTTCAATTATGACTTCGCATTTTCCGGCGAATCTACATGCTAGCCGCATGGTATTCATTTAATGGGAAGCAGTAAAATATCGGAGACCATTCTCTGGTCTCCCTGAGCATTTGAATGCGTGGTTATTTTCAGTTGTGTTGCTCAGACAGACAGAAATGAAAAGAGAACCAACTCCTAATAATAAAGAGCACGTGAATCTTAAAAGAGAGAACAGTGGATAATCATCGTGAAAAATGACAGCCGGGGTCGCACACAAAGGGAACAAATTCTAATTTCGGATTGTGCCGTCAGGCAACAGAACGAAGCAGGAATGAAAGGCTTTGTAAGAGCCCCACGTCATGGCCTAATTTTCCGCACAAAACATCTGCCCACTTTAAGGACAGATAAAAGGTGCTTAACCTTAGCAAATCTGGGTGTATAAACTTTCCTGCGAGGTTCTGATAAGGTGAATGAGATTCAGCGATTGGGCCGCTGGAAATTAGCCTGCTTCTGTGTGGTGCTCAGGATTTCAAAACCGTGCTCGGAATTCAGCCAGCATTGACAGAGACTCGCACGCAGGGTGGGCGCCATGGCTAATTCGAAGTTGAGGAAGACTCAGCTTCCTGTCCAGTAGGCGTCGGAACCTCCTGCGATGGCAGACTGCCACGGTGGTCAGCAGTGTGGACCTGGAAGTGAGCCCTCCCTGGGATCGAATTCCAGCCCTTTCACTCAGCATCAGCGTCCATCAGGGCATTGCAGGCCTCTCCAGAATTCTCAGTTTTGCCATCTCTTTAATGAGAATAATATTATTACTATTGCGTCGGTGTAAAACTGCGTACATTTACGATCTCACAGTGTCAGTGGGTCAGCATTCTGGGCATGGCTTAGCTGGGTCCACTGTCCAGGCTTCCAAAGGCTGACATCCAGTGTCAGCCGCACGCACCTGTGGGTGTTGGCAGAATCAGTTCCTTGCGGTTGTGGGACTGAGGTCCTGCTCCGTGGATGGACGCCACCTGAGCCCTGTGCTCCACGGCTAGCGGCCCCCACAGTTCCTGGCCCTGTGGCTTTCTCCCGGCTGGTCTCAGTATGGCAGCTTCTACCTTCACAGCCCGCAGGAGAAGCTGCCTGACCTCCAGGCCCGCCTCTAAAGGAAGGACCTAATGATCTCCCTTTTGCTGAATTTAAAGTCAACTCATTAGAGATTTTAATTACATTTACGAAATTCCTCTTCCTTTGCCAGATGATGCTATTGGTCAGAAGGAAGTGACAGGTCCAGCACACACTCAAGGAGAGGGCTTGCCATGGGCCAGGAATCACAGGGTGCACCGTAGAATTTTGCCTAACCCAAGTACTTAGTGCGCTGTTGTTTTCTGTAGAATCAAATGAAGCAATATGTGCATCACATAAAATTTGGACACGCAGCATATCTCCAAAATCCGAAACAACAGTGGCTTCAAAGCACATCGCTGTGGTCCCCTGCAGAGGCAGATGGACTTCCACCCCAAGCGTGGTTCAGAACGGCGAAGGCGGCTGCATGAGCCATGGGCCTCTGAGAGCCATGTGAACACTGGGCCGTGGCTGGTGCGAAGAAGCCGGGTATGAACTGATACAAGAGCAGAAAGGGAGCCGTCTTCAAGGGCACTGTGGGCTTGACACACTCTGCGAATGTGAATGAATTCAATCACCAGCATGACTGCATCATGGAGACCGAGGGGGGTGAGGAAAACAAGAAGCCAGGGAGTTAGGCAGAGGCCTGGTAATGAAGGGTCTCATAGAGCACATCAGGGAGAGTGTATTTTATTTTGTTTGTTAATCTTCTCGGAGCAGTAGAAGTCTTCGGCACAGATGGGGCAGGAGAGCAAAATAATCTGATTTGAATTAAAAAAAAATTATTCTTATGGTTTGGAAAATATATGCTACATATTTCATCAAAGTTAAGATTTCACTGATTGTAGTATTCACTCTTGTTTTCGAGATGTTAACATTTGAAAGAAGAAAAAAGAAGCAAAGAACCCGTGCAATTTTCGAGCGCCATCAACTGATTGTAAGATGCGTTCCAATTTGATAGGTGCTGCAACGAGGAAGAAAAGTACATCTTAGAACACATGAAGCACAGAACTAGTTGGCAGGAGTGCACACAGCGAAGTGAAGGACAGGTGACTGGTGTCATGCCGGTGGCGTGTGTCAGGCAGCTGGGCTGGCGTCTCCAAAGCGGAGATAACCGAGCAACCAGATTTGAGTGTAGCTGGAGGGAGAATGGGCAGGGCTCACTAACGGATGAGCTATGGGGTTGAAGGAGAGAGACGATGTCCTCGTGGTTTGTGGTCACAGGAGGGTGGTGGTACCTTCACTGAGGTGGAGAAAGCCATGGCAGAAGGGTTCGATCACATCTTCCATTTTAGCCTCGTGTTTTGTGGACTTCCAAGAGAGATTGTTCAGCACATGGTTGAGTAGGGAAGTCTAGACTGGGCAGAGACGAGTGAGTGCCTGTGATACCACATGGGGAATCATCCACGTGAGGTAAATGAGGTCACAGGACAGGGTAAGTGGGAGACTAAAGAGAAAAGGCCACCGAGGACCCTAGACATAAGCTTTGGGCAGTGGAGGAGGTGGCACAGGAGTCTACAAACCAGGAGCCAACGTGGGGGATGCCGCTGGTCCAGGCTGGCCCCACAGAGGCCAACCGTGTGGGGAGCGTGGGTGTGGGCTGGCTGGGTGGCCTGTGGTTGAGAAGTGGGACTTGATGGAGAGAGAGCATGGACCTCGGGCTTCGCAAGACAGAGGTTGTCAGTGGCGATGGGCTTTGCCGTGTGTTAAAATGCTGATTTGCTCTGTGGACGAGAGCCCGCAGCCCCTTCAGGAATATGCAACACCAGACATTAACCTTGACCACGCTTTCCTCCCCCTCGCCTTCTTCCCTTCTACAGCTCAAGTGTTGCTACAAGAAAAAGAATATTTGTAGCTTCATCTTTTAAAATGCTGCTGATGGCACATTTGAAAATTAATGAATTCTGAAATTACTTGGTAAAAATGATAAAATTACAGTATTAAAACTTGGACTTGCAGAACATCAAATTTTTTTATTATTTTATGTGGCCAATAACCTTCCTTTTTTTTGTCATGAATATGTTTAGTGGAGTCTTCCAATGTCTAGAAGAATAATTTTCTTTTGAAAATGAACCATGCTCTGTTTTGAGTTTGGCTGATTATGATAAATTTCTTTATTAGCTATTCTCTGAATGTTTTACATTTGTCTAATTATGACATATTCCTTTTTATGAATTCAAATACGATATTGTCATCAGGAGAAGAGCGCTGTATCCAAATTCTTCATTATGGGGGCTAAACGTTTTAGACGTGGTGCTCACTTCCGTGGAACACCAAGCATACCGTGGAGGAAATTGGAGAGTCAAGAGCCTACTGTGCTGGGTGTATTAAAACTCTTGAATGCATTTTTTTTTTGTGAATGCTTTGTTTTAGAATAGTTTTAAATTTGCAACAAAAGATTATGAAGATATTATAAGGGGCTCCTGTATACCCCAAACAATTTTCCCTATTATTTGCAGCTACCATTAGTATGGTACATGGGTCACAGTTGATGAACCAAGATTTTTCCCATGATGAGGCTGGGGACCTGGGTTTGGGAAGAAGAAGTAAGATGATGTTCTTGCCCATCATCCGAAGGGTACCTCCGTTGCATGTCTCAGGACCATTGATGTTCTGCTTGGTCATCGGGCTGAGGCAGCGTTTGTCTGGTTTCCCACTGCGTCTCCTCCTTCCTCTCTCCCCCCTTTTGTCCTGGATGCGTTGGAAGGAAGTCGCCACTGTCAGCCCATTCTGAATCGGGAGGCACAGTTCCCCATGAATTACTGGGAGTCCGTCAGCACAGCAGGTTGACCTCCTGTCTCCTGTTTCATTGTTCATCTGCTCACTCAGTCCATCAGTCAGTCAGTCAGTCATTTACGTCAGGATGAGCTCATGGATGTATCTGTTGTACTGGGGGCTGTAAAACAATACTACCTTTACTTTGGTTTTGTTGCTGGAATTGCTCCATATTTGCCCTCAGAAGCCCTTTGTGATGGTCCCTGTGTCTCTTTGCTGCACTGCTGTAGGCGCTTCCAGCACTTTGTTACTCGTTGGCCTTCCACGAGCTCAGGTGCACGATACACATTCATGTCCGGTTCCTAGAAGTAGTGACTTCTCCAAGGATCCCTCACCACCCCCCGCCTTTTTTAAGAAAAATAGTGTTAGAAACCAAAATCTGGTCGGTTAGTGTGTTCATTGCTGTTGGGGCATCATTTCTTTTAGACCATCCCAGCAGGCAGCAGGGAAATCTCTGTTTGGGTAGGAATCTATGTGGAAACGCATATCAGTAAGGATTTTCATACGTAGCATCTACGTACCGATTAGGCTAAGCCTGAGTTCATACCGGTGTCTCTAACTGTTATAACCCATTTCTACATGATTAATTCTAGCTTCTCCTGTCACTTAGCCATCTGTTCCACTCGAACGATGAGAGGCCTGGCTTCCACCATCCACCATCCATTTACCTAACTGTCTAATTCCAGTTTACATGTAAGGTGATTTCAGAATTTTTAATATTAAAACTCTTAGTGTTTATTTCACCTTATGCATCAAATGTCAATATTGAATGAAAGTTTTGTACTCTGGTTAATCTGTAAACCAATGAGCATAATATACTGGTGGTATATTATGGTATATACTGGTGATATATATACTGGTGGTAAGTGTATAAGAAGTGAGTTTTTTCTTTTAATTTTTTACTCCCACTAATGTAATTCACATAGTTTTAAGAGGTAGTGAGGTATGCACATAGCTTAAAAGTATCATCAGGTAAAATCTGTGTTAGGAGTACGTAGAAGCATCATTTCCTGCCTGACCCTTCCATTCTCTGAAAATCATACCCAACTTTTGAAGCATTTTTTTGTATATTTCCTCAATATTGCCAACTAATATCCATATACTGCTCTTTCTTGATATAAACATCAACCTGGACATTTATATTCAATAAGCACTCCTTTTCTGCTGCGATAAGGAAGAACACTAAGGATCTGATTACCTCTTGTATAGATTTATAACCATTTTTTTGGTGGTTTGCCCTACCTGCCAAACTGCTCACCAGTTTTACACGTTCCAAGCTTGATTGACATATTTCTTCTGCTCTTATCTTCCTCCCCCTCCCTGTTATTGTGAGTTTATTCCTTTTTCACTGATTTCTTATGGGTTTGTTGAAGAGAGGGGAGCCAAACACCTGCATTCAGTTCACTCATGTTTAATCAGAAGTCAGAGAACTTAAACATAGGTACGTTTTCTTCTCAGCAAAGTATAAGATTTTATAGAGTGAGATTATTTTTGCTGATTATAAAGAAATAGATTGAATTTAAATAATTAAGCTATTATACAAGAAAACGCAAGTCTCTCCACTATACTGCCTTCCTCTCTTCTCCACCCAGATTCCATCCCTTAGATTGGAATGTTTTTTGAATCGATTAATTTTTACCTTGTTCTGTGTTTTTAATTCTCTTTTTAAATGATACATAGAAACCTATCTCAACTTCCTAATTTGCTGCATATTATCCCATTAGATAGAAATGCTGATTAGATGAGATTGACAGATTCAGTGCTGTTGGCCATTTAGATAGTTGCTTATTTTTCACAAACAAACAATGTTACCGTGGATACCTGTGCAGATGAAACGTTGATACTTCTATAAAAAGAAAATGATGAAGACTGAACATGTAACTGTTACTCATAGGACATGTTATAGAGTTTTTAAAAAAAAATGTTATCTTACATGGTGCAGTGATATTACACGCAGAAGATATTTTCTCAAAGACCTATTATGATCCCAACTCACATAATTCAAGATTATTTTCCTACCAGGGATAAAAGTGCATGGGAGTGTATTCTCCAATCACATAAATCCACAACCATTGTAGCGTATGTGTTCTTAAATGCTATTTTAAATTTTCACGGTGTAAATGCTAGTATTTCACGTAATGATGTCCTCTGAATTGATAACCCAGCATATCATTGTGGTTCGAAAGTTCCTTGTGGCATTTTATCACACCTAATATCGATTTTCTGGTCTAGTTTCCAGTGTTAGTACGAAACAACCGCTGTTCAGTGGGCACTTGGAATGCCTTGTTATGGGGTCTGAAAGAGTTTAAGTGAAACAGCCTATGTTAAATGATAGGAAAAGAGTCACAGATTTATTCGTGGGGACTCATTTGAAATGCATATTCCACACAATACTTATGAAGGCTGGCCATCATTTCCAGATACCAGCTGGAGGGCAGGGTCACCAGGAAGCAGGCCTGAAAGCGGAGTCCACGACTCACTCAACCAGCTCTGAATTCGTAAAGAGTCGATGGTTTCTTGCAATATTCACATTATTTAAAATTAGAGCCTAAGTGGCGATTCATTAATATTTTAATAGAACACTACTTCAAATTTCCATAATTTATTTTTCCATTAATGTGATTATACTCTGTGTGTACTGAAATGGTGTTAGTAAAGCAGATGGCCCTCCACAATATTGGCGGAGCTCATTCAATCAGTTGAAGGCCAGAATAAAACAGACAAACTTTTTTTTTCTTTCTTTTTCTTTTTTTACTGACGGCGGCTTTTGGACTTTATATGCAGCGTTGGCTTTTCCTGCCTGACGACCTTTGAACTGAAACACTGATTCTCCCTGGGTCTCCCCCAAACTCTGGCCCGCCCTGCAGATTTTGGACATACCTGCCTCCATAATTGTGTCATTCCAATTCCTTATAATAATTCATATATATGTACAGACACACGCTATGGGCTCTCACATTTGCAGACTTTCCACTAACATGACCGTAGTCTTAGGTAGGTTGTCTCCTCAGTCTGTGCAAGAGCAAAGGGAGCTGTAGAGAGGGTCGTTCTCGGACGCTGATACGTATTAATTCTGCTCGCTTCCTTACTCCCCTCCCCGCCCCCGCCTGAGTCAAAGGAGGCTTCCATCTGAGATTTTCGCTGAGCTTAGCGTATTTGTTATTTTGCTTTAAATCGCCATTTTTTTCTATTATTACCTTTATGCCTACGGAGTTGCCCTCTTGAAAAATGACCATCTAATTTAACAGCTGAGATTTCATAGATCCAAAGAGACTGTTGTCGGCACCAAGAGCTTGAGAAATTCGGTCTTGACTTGTCCCAATGCACTAGCATGTTCTATGGTTCTCAATACACCAGAGTAAGAAGAAAATCAATGGAGGTGATCGGTTTGCATCACTCAGGAGACGGTGTTGCTGGGCCACGAACCATCAGTCCTGGCAACGCTGTGGCATCGTGTCCTCTGATACGCTGGTGTGGAGACGGGTGTAGGACAGACCGATGACTGAAATAGGTCTCCTCGATTCGTTGATGGGGAGCAAGACCATCTGCTACAATTGGCAGTGATGCTTTGAGGCAGGGTTTATCAGTCACTGTTGGGCTTTGGGGCTGGGTGACTTTTTGGTCTGGAGATGAAGGACGGTAGGAAGGGAGGGAGGGAGGAGGTTGCAGAGGGAGATCGGATCCAAGTTCCCTTGGCGTAGACCCTTTCCTTTGCCGCAGTGCTGTGGTTTCAATGTGATTTTTATGGGAACGAGCATCAGTTTTAAAAATGTATTGAAAATTTCAGCTTGAATTCTTTTTTTCGGAATTGGGTAATGACAACTAAGCATTTTCACTAAAATTGTCACCATTCCTTTGGGAAGTCAGTTTTCTAACACATTGGAGCATTTTCCCCACCTACCTATTTCCAGGAATGAGGAAACTGCGGTAAGAAAAGAAAAAAAAAACGTTTCTTATGTGAAAAAGTACTCTGGGTTCATTTTCCTGTGGGAAGTTGTGAGAGCTTATGACTAATTTCTGACAGCTTAATAAAAAAAAAAAACCATTCCTTTAAGTAAGTTATGATAAAGTCCTTAATAGTCTGCCCAGGCAACTACAAATGATGTTGTCTGAGAAGCTGGAGGCGACTTACATTTTCTTACTTCACCCAGTTTTATTTTTCCTGTGTACCGCTCATCAATGATGTGTCACGTGTTCCCTCGTAAGGTATTTCACATCTCTGAGCCTTCCTTTGGAGAGTTTGTTTTAAGGGTCTGAAAGTCAGGTCAGCGTTTCCTGTCACTGTGTTACCACTTCCGGTCCCACCCCAGGGACCGTCCTGAGTGCTGTGCTCGGTGATTGTGCGTGTCCCAGAGAGCTTTCCTTGTGATCCGAAAGCTGACACAGTGGAGGCAAAACTGGGTGGGGTAAGAGGGCTGAGGGAGGGGAGTGTGCAGCTGGAATAGCCTTGAGCTTGAATAGTAGCTTAATTACAACCCGCCAGGTACTGTGGGTTGGGGTGGGCCTGGGTGGGCTTGGCCACTGGCCAGATACAGGCGTTCGTGCGATGAAATTCTAAGGATGCTAAATGGGAGGTTTGAAGGGAACGAAAGAAAACCTTGTCCTGCCTTTCCCCCTTTGACTTCTAATTTCTATCCCATTGTCTCTGTGGTTCAAGATTATTATCCAATCTGTGTTGAAAATAGGTTTTTAGCATTCGGGTTCCGTTAATACTGGTGCAACAACTCGCAAAGGGCAGATCCTGGGTTCTGAGATGGCTTCCGGATTCTGGAATACGAACAGCCGAGCGCACGTCCAGATGAGTCGGGTGGGCACTCTGCGGCGTGTCTGGGGCTTGTCATTTTCCCTTTGCATTTTGATGAGAGGTGAGGATGTTCTCTAGTCGTCCTGTTGGGATTTTTCTAAGAAATGCCGGTTTGGGGCACTGTGCTCAGTATCTATCAGGTAATAATGTTTGATGATAGACCAGATTTTCCCCCCAAACCGTAGGTTTATCTAAAAATGCTCTTTCCGAGTTCTTCCCTAAGATGAAATACTGGTTCCTTTCCGAATATTTGTCTTTTTCTCTCTGCGTGTAGGAGATTTGTCTTTTCTCTCACTCACAGAAAATATGTTCCTTCTTTTATTGTTCTCCCAAAGTTAATTTTCCTTATCCTTTGTCCCCCAAATGAGTAATTCTCCCCTCCTGCCCCCAAGAAGGTGGCTTTGTGTATGTGCTCTTCCAAGTGACTTTTCTTTTGTTCATTGATGCTTTAAATGTAATTTATTTTTCTGCCTTTTTTTTACTCACAGGTATCATTTCTCCACTTTGCCTTCCTTACCCCCCAAATTGATGACTTTTAAAAACTAGTATTTTTTTGCACTTTTCTGATATCCTAAAGAGGCAACATCAGGACTTAAAATACAAAATTATAGTATTTCTCATCTCAGTGTGTTCTTTTAGAAATTTCTGCATGTAATTCCTTCCGTGGACTGTTCTGGCTTGGCCTATTTCTTCTCTCCTTGTAGTACTCCTAAATTTCTATTTCTAAAGTATATGTAAGTAGATGCTTAATAAACATAAAATATTTTTATTAAAAAACTGAAAATTATCCCTTTCCTGTATGATCATAAACCTAGAAATTATTACCACCGAACATGTAGTGACTGAGGAAAATTACAACTGTTTTTTGAGGCTTCCTGGGAGATTACAGCTCCATTTCCAGTTTTGTTTTTTTTTTTTCCTGGTTAACAAAATAATGGCTGGTTGGCACAACTGTTCTGCCCGTCTGCCTTATAGAAATATTCATTCATTCATCGGATGATTGTTGAGGACCTGCTCTGTGATGGACAGGAGGCTGGGGGCTGGGTGTCGGTAGGTAACTATGGTGACCTAGGCCCACCCCCGTGGGGCTAAGAGATCAAGTAGGGGCACAGACTTGGAATAAATGAACCAATAATTGGTCCATGCAATTGGACATGCTCTGATTTTCCATTGGAGGATGGAATTCCTTTTACCTTCCTGCTATTTGCTGTCTTTATTTCTCATACGTAGTAGCAATGGCTGCTGCCACTTACTGAGAAGTTACTAAGTAGTGGGGACTTAGCTTAGACTTATCTAATGGCCTTATCTCATCTGGTGCCCCGGACGTGCATGGATCTGCCATTATTACTCCCCATGTGAGCATTCTGCACGTGTGGAAGCTGGGTCCCAGCATGGCCGTCACTGTGCAAACAGGAGCCGAAGGCAAATGCAGGTGGTTTGATGCCTGCACCTTGCTCCTCCCTGAGCCTGGGTGGATTCACGGAGGCCTTTCCCTGCACTGCCAGCCAGATGGTCACCACGTGTTTCTAACAGAGACATTCTCCGAATCAATTCACGGACCATTCCTACCCCCCGCCCCACCCAGTAATGTGTGTTTTGGGTACCTGCTCACCACACGAGCATTTATTTATATCTTACTCGCTTGGTAAGCGTCTGTGGGTGTGCCTCCCAATCCACACCTGGAGGTGGCTATCTTGGCTCACGCTGAGCAGCTCAGGGGTGGGTGTGCGACTGAACTCAGGACAGTGGGACTCAGGGAGGATCAGTCCTGGTTTTTCCCTGGAGATACCGAGAGTTTTCACATGGGAAGGATTTAATCCTGCAACTCACCTCCTGACCTCATGTAAGAGGTCTCATGGAGTCCGATCTCAGAAAGGAGCGTCGGGGAAGAGCGGTGGGGGTTCGCTGAGACCCGGAAATGATCACCAAGGAGTGCTCACTGCCTTTGCGCAACTGAGTAGGATGAGCATGGATAAAGCTACAGCTCACTAGTTAAGAAACTAAGGGACTCTCATGATTTAGCAGGTTATTGGCTTGAGAGTACAGACAGGGCCACAAGGTCTGCCAACATTTCCGTACTAAAGCGGAGACAGTAGGGCTAGATCGGGGAGCTCTGGCCCCCTAAAAGCTCAGTGCTCGTGGTAATAAAGAGACAAAGGGTCAGAGACACCAAAAACCCTCCGGTTTTCCAGGGGGCCCCCCCCGCACACGATGCACAGGTATGTGTAGCAATGGGAGTCTCTCCTGTGTCCAAAGAAATCCCACCTGCACCCAGATGGTTTCAGAGCTCAGCAACACACACATGGGGTGCCACGTACGTAGCGAGGCTGGCATGGAATCAAACCGCATTAGAGGAGCCTTTGCAGAGGGGAGGCCGGTCTGAGCGCCGTCAGTGTCCCTGGGTCCCCGGGTCCCCGCCCAGGCACGCGGCAGAGGAAATGCAGATGGGCGGTGAGGAAAATTCATCAGTTGCTCCAAAAGCAACTGCTCAGCTGTCCTTGGTGTATGACGGCTGGACGGAATTTCTTTCTCAAATTAGTGTTGGGAAGGCAGGCGCTCGCCAGTGAGAAGTGTGATCCGAGAGGCAGAAGGGGCGAGGGGAGCGTCAAGGAACAAAATCAAATGAACGTCAAGTAGCTCAAGAGCGCCCCCCTGCGGGCGTCAGACAACTCGCCGCCCTCAGCCATTGCCTCGCAGGCCGCAGTTCGCCTCTGTTGAGGACGACGGGTTTACGCTTGATTCAAAGCCGTGTTCCCGAGCTGGACTTTTACCTTTATTTTTAAGAACAAGGGAGTAGCTTAGCGCAGATGAAGGTAGAGTCATTAGTGTCGGGACGCTCAACGCTAATGGTTTGCTTGCCAGTGTCACCCTGAAATTTGCATCGAATCTGCCCCCATGCCAATTGACTCTTTAAAACCGGCTCCATGGAAACGTCCACTAAGGCCGTTGGGACAGTGGACCCGGTAATGGTGGTCTCAGGTCTTGCTGGCGCATAATTATGTCCCTGTGAGAACTTTATGCAGCGCGCATTTGACATAATTACTAAGGAAGAGGGTCTTAACCTCTGATACACAGCCTTATTCTTCTCAGGGAACTGGGCAACCCACATGAATATATCAGGAACTGTCCTGGTCGGATGTGGTTTTTAGTAATTGTAGAATAACCTGAAGTCGACTAGTCTGCCCCCGGAGTGATGCGTTTTCAGCATCCTCTGACCCTCTGGATTGAACGGAATGGCAGGCCGAGCTCCTGACTCCCGGGCCCCTGCTCCAGTTTTCCAGAGTTTACTGCTTGCTTTCCTTTCCATTTCTCCTCACCCTCAGCCTGGCTTCTTCCAGGGGGCACCATGGTTGTATCCACATATACCCATCGTTATGGGAAGAGAAAATGACTTTTCGAGAAGCTTTGCAGAGTGATGGAGCTTTGCTTCTAGGACCCACTCAGCAAATCTCCTTGCAGGCACCGTTGGCCCACGGGAGGGCCCACAGGAGGGCCCACGGGAGGGTCCACGCTCTTCCAGCCGAGCCAACCCCCAGTGCTTTCCCAGGACTGGATTTCCCTGGAGCACATGGCTCCCGGGTCAGAGGTGCTGCACCAGCTCTCTGTTGCTGCCATGACAATTATCACATGCTTAGCCCCTGAAAGGGGCATTTATAGTCTCACAAGACTGCAAGTCAGATGTCTCACAAGGCCAGAAGCAAGGTCAAGGCAAGTTTGTGGTCCTGTTGGAGGCCCTGGGTGAATCTGCTTCCAGTCTCACTCAGGTTGTTGGCAGAAATCAGTGCTAAGCAGTTATGGGCCTGTGGTCCCCATTGCTTGCTGCCTGTCAGCCAGGGGCTGTTCTCAGCTTCCTGAGGCCACCAGCATTCCTTGGCTGCTACTCCGTTTGCTCGTCTTCAGAGACAGAGCCAGCAGTGACGGCTGGGTCCTCCTCGCTGTTTGCATGCCGTTGACCTACCCTCGTCACGGACCTCCCCTGTCCTGCAACCCTCTACGTCTTTAATTTCTGCTTTATCAGGCTCATGTAGCCACATCGGGCCTGCCTGGGCCACGCAGGGTGGTCCCTGTCTAAATTCATGGGTGGCAACCTGAATTCCACCTGCAAACCACCCTTCAGACCCGCACCTCGAGTGATGTTCGGTCGAATAACCATGTGATGGGAATCTCGAGGGGGAGATCTTTAGAAGTTGGCGTACCGCAGGCATCGGCACGTGGAGAGAACCCAGTACCTTCGGAGGGAAGATGGAGGCGACAGAAGTTGGTCGGGCAGCCGTGGTTGTTCTCCAGACGTTCTTAGCGCGAAATCTCTAAGGTTCTCTTTCTAATGTAAAGTTTTTTTTTTTTTTAAATTAAAAATGTTTGTTTTATGTGCCAGGCTCTAAATATAATGAGGATTAAAATGTATCCCCTGGATCTTACAAATATTTCCCTGCAATTAGTCCTACAGAAACACAATTAGGAAATACATTTCTTTTCACTCAACAAAAGTGTATGGAACTCCTACCAGGTGTCAGACTCTGTTCTAGGGATTATAGCATTGATTAAAAAAAAAAAATCCCTGCTCTCACTGAGCTCATCTTTTAGTGTAGAGAGAAGGCAGGCAGTAAAATTTATACCTGTATATGCAAATTATCTATCTATCTATCTATCTATCTATCTATCTATCTATCTTGGCAAGTGCTATGTATTATGATAAAGAGGAGGTGAGGAGAAGTTTAAATAAAATGGGCAGGAGAGACCTCACTGAGCAGGTAGGCATTCGAATACAGGCCTGGGAGAGGTGAGGGGTGAGCCACCCCCAACCCAGTTTGTATCTGGGGGGAGGGAAACGCCCCTTTCCACCCCCCGTTTATCCAAGACCCTGCAGCTGCTCAGTCTTCAGCCATACAGGCCATGAAGGTGCCCACACATCGGTCAGTTATGGGGGGCTTCAGGGAGGAACACTCGGGGAGCAATCGTGGGGTTCTGTCGGAAGGGGTGAGAGTACTCCTGTGGGTGCAGAAATGAGCGCCCTTTTGCCAGGCACCGACGTGTGCATTCGGATGGATTTCACATTCTCCAAGAAGAACTAATGAGAAAAGTTATATACACATCTGGTCTCATCACAAATATATTCAGCTTTCGTGTTGCTCATGTAGATTCTCAAGGAAATTGCTCCCCAAAAGAAGCAGAGTGTTAAAGTTAATAGCTACACAGCAAACACTAACATTTTGCTTCCCTTGATTAAAGAGAGAAAGCCCCACTCCTTGTCACAGAAATGGATAGCCTCCTTGATGAATGTCTACATTTTGATTTATATCTATTTCATTGTGCGTGAGGTGGGTGGAACAAGAGAATGGAGCTGCAGAGGAGGGAACAAGGGTAGCTTAGAAGAATTTGTGATTTCACCATTTGAGAAAAATATGGGCACTGGAGGAAATAATGATACTCATCAAAAGGCATCGTAAAACCGCATTATGGAAAGAATATGCTTGTCTGCAGTTCTATTTTGAGAATGAATGATTAGCCTGTACTGTAAACCCACAACATCCTTCCCTCGGTTTCTGTGCCGGAAATCACAGTTGTGTGTGGAGGCTTCGGGCCCCTACCCCAGGCACCATACTGAGCCCACTGTGCAAGATGGGGGTCCCAGGGCCTCTGGGGAAATAGCCAGGCATTCATCAGTCTACAAAGATCAGCTGAGTTCCATATAGTTCCGAACAAGACTGCATGTGCAAAGCAGAGGGACTTCCTCCCTGCGCAACCCCGAGCGGGGATAAAAACTGCAGTGGACAGCCCTGGGCGTGGACTTGTCTCCCTCCTCTAGGGGATGCCTGGAGATTGTGAGACAAAGCTGGCCCGGTGCTCTCCCACTGTGTCAGTGAGGGGTTGCTAGGAAAGCGGAACCAGCAGGAAATAGAAAAAAAATACATACATATGTATATGGCTTAAGGAATGAATCGGGGTAAGCAACTATGGAGGCCAAGAAGCCTGCCATCTGCACCCGAGAACCAGCGAAGCAGAGGGGTGTCATCATCTTAGTCTGAGCCCCGAGGGGCAGACGCTGCAAATCCCTCGAGGCCGGAGAACCAGGAGCACTGACCCGAGGGCAGGAGAAGACGGGCGACTCAGCTCAGACAGGGAAGAGGAATTCAGTTTTCCTCCACTCTTCTGCTCTCATCAACAAGCCCTCAGTGGATTGCTTGTCTAGACAGTTCATGCAAACGAGGCGGTTTACAGTGAACGCATACTTTCTTCCTGGGGGTTTGGATTTCGATAATTGCGGTTGCCATGTCCCCGCACAGAGAGACTCCAATAAAAACTCCGGCCTGATAGACTCAGAAAGCCTTCCCTGGCAGGAAGCACGTCCCAGGTGCTGCTGCTGTTCCTTGCCGCGGGGTTCGGGTGCCTCACGTAGCTCTGCTGGGAGGGGGCTCTTAGGAGCTCACACCTGGTGTCCTCCAGACTCTGCTGGAGGCCTCTGCTTCGGTGATTGATCAAGCCGTATGTTCTTCAGTTGTGATTAGCCGTGACCGAAGTGAAAGGGCACTTGAGCGTTACATGCCCAGAGAGGTACTGAAAGCCTTGTGTGCATTTTGTACACATTGATCTTCCTAACAGCCCTACCGGCTACGATGACCTTTGTGTCCATTTCACAGGTGAGGGGCTGGAGGTGTCAATGGATGAACTCCTGTGTCCACGCCCTCACCTCTTGCGGGTAGGAGAGCCAGGGCTGGAACAAGGGGAACCTCTGGGTGTGCACGCCTTTCGTGGTCATGCAGAGCTTGTGAGAAGCGGGTGGTCCACCTGTGAGGAGGAACGTGTCGCGATTGTAGGTGCGTCTCATTGTTTGAAATAGTGGAATGCACAGCAGGTTGTGGCAGTCGATTGTGTTGTTTGCAAAGAGCTCTTGGCTGTTTTGTTACTCTTCCCTGCTCTGGTGACTTAGGGCCTGCGCAGGGGCCTTGCTCTGTCTGGTGGAATTCGGGTGTAAGCCACAGCGTGGGCATTTCGGGCGGAGCCTGTGAGAGCCACCGTGAGCTTCCACTCCTCTTCAGCTCCTGGCTTCTGGGATGAGAACACCAAGACCTCCGTAACCACTGGCTTCTCAGCTTGCGTTCCGGAACGAAAAGACGTGAACGACCCCAGCCTCCAACTCAAGCCTGGCGCAGGGTCATCACAGCACCCGAGCCCACCTGTGAGGAAGAAACGTGCCTTTGGTGGTGCTGCCACCGTGTCGGAGTTGTTTGTCACGCAGCGTCATCACGGTCAGGCTGACCAACACACATGCACAGCAAATCCATAATTTTAAACGGCAACGATTCCAATGGGCCTCTGGAGTTCCCCAAATAGTCAGCCTTATGATAAATCATTCCATTGAGTCAACAATGTTCCTTTGCATCACTAAGAAGTCAGCATTTCCATCGAGAAAAATTAAAATATTATGGAGTCCCTGATATTTGGCAGGTATTTTTCCAAGCTCTTTACATGTGTGAACTCAGTTAATCCAGGTAAGAATGTCATCCCGTATTGGAGAGCTGGACGTTTCAGAGGCTCGTGGTTCAGAAACCACATTCCCCACGTGGTTTCGAGTGGTGGTACGTGGCTGCAGATGCGAGTCCAGACTTTCACCACCGCCCGCTCTGTAACAGTGCCAAATGAGCTTGGATACTTACGCATAAGTTGCACACGGATTTTTAAAGTTGGATGCATGAATTAGAACATGTGCAGATTGATTGTAGAAGGCGGAAGGGCCAGTATTACTTTGTCTCCTTAAACAGACACACACACACGCGCGCACACACACACACGCACGTTTCAGCGCATGGTGAGGTTCATGAATAATGTGACCTCCCTGGAGATAATTAAATACATACATGAGTAATCCGATGATTTTTCTGGGGACTTTCCATATTAAAAGGATTGCTCAGGGCCAAGCTTTGGGGATCACTAGCAAGCCACATGTTTTATTTAATGCTCTCCCAGCGTAGCGAGCAGACATTTAAATCTCTGTTAAAGTGACGAGTGTAGTGCCAGCTACGCAATAGCTTTCGGCTCCTGTTTGCATTCCCTTCACCTCGGGAGCCCTAAGAGTACAGATTCCAGCAGAAAAATAACCTGTAAGGTAACTGGGATTTTGATATTTCGGGAATCTAGGATGTCTTGCATATTTCTATATCACATAAAGAGACGGGGATTCACACTTTTCTGGGAAATAAGGGGTCTGTAAATAATCAGCTCAAGAATCTGCGGCCTGCTGTGTGTACATGCACCTTCGCAAGGTGCATCAGATGCAGTGTGAGAATGTCCCACTCTGTCACACTCCGTATGGTCATACAATGACGTACAAATCTACAGAACAGGCGGTGACTGAGAATACAGCACGGCCTCACCTTTGATTCTTAGCATATTGTTGTTTAGTAAAAAATGTAGCCGGATTTACACAAAGAGTTAGAGGAAAACAGTACCAATTGCTCACATATCATCATTTCACTCTTGATTTTTTCTCTAGCGGCGTAAGTTACCACGATAAGAAAGGCATTTTATTGGTCTTATTAAGCCCTCTACATGCGCTGTGCTAAAGATCGATTCTTCCAGGGCTTCTGAGTCACCACGATCTCTTTCTCCACCGCCCCCCACACGCATGCATGTGCAGATCTGTGTTAGATTTTTATATTTCCATCACTTTTACAGGCATTTATTTTTTGCCGCTTCTGTTTTGGAAACTAGAATGTCATCACCAGCCTAGATCACTAAGGAAACGGAGTTGGTATTTTTTAAAAAGTGGGTACAAGTGCTTTTTAATTTGATTTGTTTATGATAATGATTTTATGTGTACATAGTCTATAAGTTTGTATAAAACAAAAAATTTATGGGCTTCTAGACTGGAGTGAAAAATGAGCTTAACTATAAGGAGAAACATGTAGAAGTCATCGGAATACTTCCTGAACGGTTCTTCTAGAAGGATGAGAAGGTAAGAGATGTCAGGGACCTCTCCATTTAGCTTGTGTGTTTGCCGAGAGGCTAGACTTTAATAGCAGGTGCTGCATTCATTGATGTGTGTGTGGGGGAGGTGATAAAGTGGCACACAGGGCCAAGATGTATTCACATATATGAAAACCCCCATTAAACAAACAATCGATGCAATGACAGGGTCATGTCATAGGCGCCAAGACTGTTGTACAAGATTGAGCAGGGCAGCAGCATTATCCAAATTTGGAGAATGCAAGAGAAAGGTTATTTTTACTCTTTTTATCATTCTCTCTCCTTCTGGATGTTCCAAGATTCTTTCTTTCATCCTGTCCTTTCTATTTTAGAAAATTTCCTTCAGTCATACTTTCCACGTAGGTCTGCTGGTGACAGCTTCTTCTGGTTTCGTTCATCTGAGAATATCTTGATTTGCCTTTAATTCCCAAATGAGTTGGTATTTTTAATGGTGTCTATTGTTTGAAGAGAATTCTTTAACCGGATAAAGTATAGTTAAACCGCCATATTGATGACTTTTTGAATTCGTCAGAGAAGTGTGTGTACGGTTCATAGACAGGACTAGAAACTTCTGTTAAAAATGATGCGTCCCCATTGATGTGCTCAGCCAAGGCCTCCACTGCGTTCTGTACTAAGCTGCTTCTAAGTGATCGCTGACTGTTTTTAGCAGAAGTGTGTTGATCACGTGGAGATGTCGACTGTCCTGTCATGGGTAGTGATGTCATCGAATGTCATCCATGTCACCGAACCAGATTCACAAAAGTGTTCTCCTGATGTTGGCTTCAGACATCCAGGATTCGAATGGGGTCTTTGCCGTGCACTTGTTGTCTGTGATCTCGGACAGTTTGTGCCTCAGCATGCCCACCAGGATCATCAGAATTGCTCTGTCTTCCCAGAGTAACTATGGCTATTACGGGAGGTACATTTTAACGTAGGTATGTAACAGCTATAGACTGAAGAATTGCTTATTGAACAAATGCTGCTTCCGGTTTTAGTCTCAACAATATTGTGTAGTTCACATGCCTTTTCTAATGTGCCATCTAGTCTATAATGAAGATGTTTCTTAATATGAATTGGATAATGCGAAAATATAACCGAGTCCACAGTTAAATTATACGTAATGTTTTTTTCCTACTAAGTTTGTTGGAATAATGTACTTATCAGTCAATTTCACCTTCAACAATCTGACTAGTTCAAGTAAATTAATAATTGGAAAGATAGGAAATGAGCAAAAGGGTAAACTCCATGAAAACAACAAGCCTGAAGAAAATTGTTTTCCTGGAGAACCGATCAGGGAATGCCAGAGGAAGCCAAGCCATCAGACCTTCCTCCGAAGACTTCACAAATTTGCTTAAAAGCAATCCCTACTGTTTAAGAGTTGACCCTTGACATTTACTCAGGTCTTAAGTAATTTGGGTAATAAAGCCGTAGGGAAGCTGAACTTGTCAGCATATTAAATGCATTTGTCTCTCTGAATACAAAAATCTTGCTGATGGGATGGATGTTAATTGCAGGCGTAGTTTTCTAATTGATCAGTAAAGTATTTAAACTATGCTTTATCTTTATTTCCTCTATTTGTTGCAAAGTGTCAAATTTGAAACTTTGCATAAAATTGGACAAATACTTTTACAATTAATCTTTTACCAGAGTCTCAGAGTTATAGAGTGAGAGTATTTTGTAGCGATTTCAACTCAGAGTTTGATGTTTTGTTCCCATGGATTAATTCAAAGCCTCCCAACATTTACGATTTGTTCTGTTTTTATTTGATATACTGTGATGTGCTTTGTTACATGATACATTTGTATAAATGAAAACTGTAATTCACAGGGGGAGGTAAGGCAGGTAGAGGTCAGCTGCACGAAGTCAGGCGAACACATGGAAAGGATGTCAACAAAAGACTTAATAATGGAAAATGTAAGGAACGCAGGCTCTGTGGGAAGAAGAACAGGTGCGCTCATTATGGGCCGAGTGTTTCACACGAATGAATTTATTTAATCCTCACAACAGCCCTACCTGGTCAAACTCTTTTTTGTCATTACCCCCATTTTAATAGATGAGCAAACTGAGGCATGGAGGAGCTAAGTGGCTTTCCTCAGGTCCCATGGCCAGTGAGTTACAGAATCAGAATTCACATTCAGAGTTGGCACCAGAATACGCTTCTGGGGGTGAGCTGTGTTCACCCCCTAAATTTACTGCTCTGTCCTAGGTGGCACAGAGGGACTGGGGCTGTATCTGTCATGTATTGTTAAAAAAATAAAATAAAATAAATGAAGTCAAATACTATAAACTGTTAAGACGTTAACCTGGGTAGAGGATAAATGGGTGCTCGGTAAGTTATTTTCTCTTCTGTTTGAAATTTTTCATTACAAAAACATTGAGAAGCAAATGTAAATTTCCTGTCCCATGATGCAGACATGGCGCCTCCTGCCACGAAGTCAGGACCAGAGAGAGCACCGTCACTGTCCCTGACCCGGCCTTGTGACTTCACTGTGACGTGGCGGCTTCCTTTTGTCGTCACACATGGGTTCCCACTCATTAAGTGCTACAGTTTGCAATTACAGTATTCGTGGAGGAAGCCAAATGAAATACGGAATAAAAGAAACTCAGGAAGGCCTGCGGACATATCCCCCGAGCTGACCAACGTCTGTGATGCTTTGTGACCACCCTGGAGATGGAGAATCGAGGGCATTTCTATCAGCTCCAGTCTGGTTGTTCATAAGACGTCACCTTTTACGAATCCGCTCCTTCCCACTGGCTCCACCCTGCACATCCTGGAATAAGTAAGTCACACTTCTCATGCTGAAGTAAGAGATTACTAAAATGAACCCAGAGTATTTTCCAGGAAAATCATCACACCAACCAAATCTTTGGATGTTGTCTGCTCCCTCCGAGTAGCTAAAATAAAAGTAGTTTGAAATATAAGTGGCTGATGTTTATCATATGAAAACATGAAAATTTGGCTTTTGGCAGAAAGAAGACAGTTGAATCTGATCACTTTTTCTTCTTAGTGTGAGAGAATACTGTCTGAGCATGAATTATCTGCTACAGAGTTGAGATGCATTTGCTGTTAAACCCGATTTGTTGTGACCCTAGCCGATAAAATAAACAGTTCTTTCGAGAATAAGCCTTAGCTAAATAGAGAGTGAAAAGGCATTAGAGAGGATGAGCTTTAGAGGAATTACAAGCTCGAGCTTCTGAAGAGTACTTACCGTGCAGGGTCATTAAACAGCAGTTGTCAGATGCATTCACAACTTCCCCAGATCATCCGATCTCTGTAACACCTCGCTCCAATCTGCTTTCGCTTCTTTCTACCCCTGCTCTTTTCACACTGAGAAAATGTTAGGCTTTTTCACTGAATGCCCCAATTTTGCCACTTATTTGATTGACCTTACACCAGTTTCCAGCATCCTGGGTCTTTAAGCCATTATCCTCCGAGAGGATGGTGTCATACACCACAGAGTCCAACAGCTCCCCCAGTGATGAACTCCTCTGATTCTGGATGTCTGGGGACCGGGAAAGGAATTTTCTTGCAGCCAGCTACTCGATGGTTACTGCAGAATTAGCCATCGTCATTGTGTCTCGAAGGAGAAACCGTTCACCCTGGGGAGTGCACATCTATTGCTTTTAGTATCTATTTTTTAGCTGCTCAGCACCCATTCCCTCCCTTTAACGACAACGACCCAATCGATTTTCCGCTGAGGAACAGCCTCTCCCCCGTCTTTGATCTCTGTGACTTGGCAGGCGGAGGTGGGCACAGGGAACAGCTTTAGACTCCGGGCTCCTACTTTGTCACAGCATCCCATTTACCAGCTGGGACCCACCTCCTGGGCAATGAAACTTGGCCTGAGGATGCGTTCTGTAGCTCTCGGGAAAGACGAACCCTTATTCCCCTGAGAGCACTGAGGGGTTTATACACATTTGGGGTTGTTTGGAGAGCAGAGCTGAGAGCTGGCGACATCAGTTTGAGTCCCTGTATCAATCTGTGCCGGAAGTCAAGACACCTTCTTGGAAGTTTTCGTTGTAAGCATCGATGCGTTCGCTTTTCTTGCTTCAGCTAGTCGGAGCTGTCTCTGTGACTCAAAACTGTAGAGCTCGGAGCCTGCCAGGCTGCACACGCGGGTGGCCAGAGACAATCTGGCCGCGGAAGTTGCACGAGGACGGATGAGACCCTGTGCCTCTCGGACGCCCAGTTCCTCAGCAGGAGTCTTCTTCTGTAGCCAGACAAGGAATCCCTCCCACTGACTCTACCTGGAGCCAGGTGGTCATTCATTTTCAAAGTCCAGACTTCATAGTGAAATGTTTTTTTGAAAATGAGTGAATTATTCAGGGTTCTCCAGAGACACAGAACCAGTAGGAAAGAGATGTGTACATGCACATATGAAGTTGCTTGTTTCTTTTTATTTACTTATTTTTAGAGAGGAGAAGGGAAGGAGAAAGAGGGAGAGAAATATCAATGTGTGGTTGCCTCTCATGCACCCCCCTACTGGGGACCTTGCCTGCAACCCAGGCCTGTGCCCTGAGTGGGAATCGAACTGGTAACCCTTTGACTCACAGCCTGCGCTCCATCCACTGAGCCACACCAGCCAGGCCAATTGTTTGTTTCTTTTAAGGAACTGGCTCACGCATTTGTAGAGGCTGGCGAAGTCCAGAATCTTCAGGGTTGGCTAGCAAGCTGGAGACCCAGGGAAGAGTGGACGCAGGTTGAGTCTGAAGGCACGATTCCCATTTCCTTGTGGGAGGTCAGCCTTTTTGTTAAGACCATCAACTGATTGAGTGAGGCCTGCTCACCTTCCAGAGGGTGACCTGCTTCACCCAAGCCTACTGATTGAAATGTTCGCCTTACCCAGAACATACCCTCGCAGAAACGCTCACAGTACTGTTTGACCCAACGCCTGGGTGCCGTGGCCCACTCAAGTCACAAAATTAACCGTGATGGCCTGCATTTTAACACTTGGTATTTGATCACGGGAGACACTATATATACACGCATATTCAGTTTCTGCATACATGAATGGCACACATATGTATATATTTAAAAGAATAGTGATGGAACGACACCTGTGAACACACAGCCCGGACTGAGCACCGGGGCGCGATGGGTGCAGGACAACACGCCAGCACTCTCTCCGTCCTGTTCTCCTGTCCCTCTCTGAGTAAAACACTTCCTACTCTCTTGCACGCAAATGCTCTTTCTACTACATGTGCGTGGATCCTCAATTAACTCTTGTTTGATGTTTAGCTTTAAAATCATTTTCTTCGGGTTACAGACATCTGTGACTCGCTTCCTTTTGCTCAGCATACTATTTCTTCTTTTTTTAAACTTTTTTCATTGTTGCTCAAGTACAGTTGCCTCCATTTCCCCCCAGCTTACTACGCCTGAGATTCATCCACGTTGTCACGTGTAGCTGTTTCATTCATTTTCATTGGCGTGTGAAATTCTGCTGGGTGATCACAGCACAATATTATTCCTGTCCAGGGTCTTATGAATGGATAGCGGCTGTTTATGCTTTTCTGCTGCATGGGAAAGGCTGTTGTAAATATTCCCATGCAAGAAGCTTTTCAAGACTCTCTAGGACAGAGATCACCGTGCGGTCCCTGGGCCAGCGGCAGCATTTAGCTTCACCTGAGAATTTGGTACAAATGCAGACACTCAAGCTTTATACCAGACCTACAGAATTAGGAGTGTTGGGAGTAGGATGAAGTAGTCTTGGCTTCTAGGTGACCCTGAGGTTCCCTCAAGTATAAGAACCATGCCCTAGGTATACGAGGTCTGTCCAGAAGGTATACAACCATGTAATGTGAAATAGAGAGACATTTATTAAAGATACAAGATAATAAGAAATATTGTACATAGGACAGTGATGCCTCAGCCCCCTTCAATGTAGGCACCTTGGGATCTCACAGAATTCTCCCAGTCACCATCAGCTGCCCCATTGTATTTTCCTGAATCTCATAGATGGTCTGAAATCTCTTCCCTTTCAAAGGTGATTTTAGTTTTGGGAAAAGCCAGAAGTCACAGGGCACCAAATCTGGGCTGTAGAGGGGCTAAGTGACCTGGGTGATTTAATGTTTGGCAAAAAAACTCTGCACAAGATGTGATGCATGAGCAGGCACATTGTCAGGCTGGAACTGCCAATCACCAGTTGCCCATAGCTGTGGCCTTCCAAATCATCTGAATAGTTTCTGTGGAGGAGTGTTCAAGCTTCACGCAAAATCTGATGCAGATTTGTTGCTCTACTCACTCAGTCATTTTTAATGCAATGGCCACACAGTGCACATGCTCACTCAATGGTGTCTACTGCCCCCACTGACCAGTACAGTGAAGTCGTCACTGTTCACACATGCACATTCCAGTCCACTCTCCTTGGCCACCAGGTTACACCGACATGGTGCAAACCGTTCTCGTTATATTAACAATGGCTGGACTTTCTTTAGACAAACCTCATATTCTGGGAGTTGGCTGGTTCACCCTTGACTCAGTTTACCTCACTTGTTAAATCATTTTTTTCTTAGAATATCTCAATTTTACATCTCTTCACTCCCATGGTTTCACTTTTTATCTTCTTAGCTCAGAGCCTCTTAAAATATCCTTCTAAATGATTAATGTTTTCCATCTTAATCTCTAAATTCTAATCAGAGACTTGAGGGTTTCCATCTCTAGGATTAATTTTACTGATTTCTGTTGCTTTTACCCTCTTATATCTCTTGGCTTAAATATTTCAGGTTTTATCTCACATTTATTTTAATTTCTAATTTTCAGTCTGCTCTAACCTGCTTAAACACCCATTATTTCCATATTTTTCATCTTATCCCACATTTTCCCCATGTTCTTATTTTTTAATGGATTTCATTTTTACTCTTGGCAGGAAATGAGTCTCATCTGAGCAGAAGAGTTTATTCACATACAATCACGAGATAATTGAGATTTTCTTACCCTCAGTTGCCTTAGCACCCACTTTACACTGCCCCCCAAACGGTTCCTGCCCCAGCTAGGGCAAGTCAGGACATAACTGTGGGCAGGCGGCTGTGGCAAGGGGAGGTTCTCTCTCCTTTGTTGACCACGTGTTGACCACGTGGCCAACTGCCGGGTGGGCAACTTGGGTTTTCTGGAACAGTGTTGCTTGTCGATAATTTGCATTCATTTCCTTTGGATGGAATTCTCTGTTCAGCTCAGTTGACTTTACCCAGAAAGACGGTCGAACCCACATCACAGATAAAAGACTAAGTAAGGGGGGGGGGGGTACCTTGGCCATGGGGAATTCACTCAGGTCATGCGTCAAATGTGCTGTGACATCAGACTATCCCCATTGGTGAAAAGGTACCTACAGGAACCAACAGCACATTTTTAGAATGAGTAGATATCAAAAGCCCCAGGATTTAGGATTCCACGGTGAAAAATGAAGTAAGACACTGCTCAGTTGTTGCACGTGAGAACCGTTGGTCCTTATTGACACAAGGGATAGTAAAGGACTAGAGGACGCAGGGTGATGATGTGTTGGGGCTTGCCACTTAAAAAAAGTTGTTCTAAATACTAGAGGCAGCGCAGTATAGGGATCAAAAGCACGAATGGTGGAGCCGGCAGGCCCGGGCAAGCTACTGAACTCTCTGTGCCTCGATTTATGCGTGGGTAGAATGGGGCTAGTTACTGAGAAGTCCTAAAGATCCAGTGATTTGATGTATGTGAAATGCTTAACACGGTGCCCAGAGTACATACAAAGCATGATGAATATGCTATCACTTTTATGGTTATAATGATATAATTTGCATTTTAACAGATACATCATAGTATCTCCTCACAATTTAGGAGCCATGACCTAGCTTTTGAAGAATCCTTATAGCCAATACTTATTTATTTTAATAGTAAATTTCATATTTAATGGGAAAAGATGCTTATTTCTCTGGAGAAAAGCTTTGTAATCTATCAAATATTAACTGAGCTTTTTATTTATTTGACTACATTAAGAAAAACTGCAAATCTCTAGAAGCTATAGCTTAGAGATTACTGGTAAAGAGCATGAGCATGCATGCAAACACACACAGTCAGGTATGCACACATGTATACATGTACAGACACACAAACATACACACAGCCACACACATATACACATACAAAAACACATACATACAAACACAGATACACAAATATATATACACAGTCACACTATATACACATAGGCAGACATGCAAACACAGATACTTAAACATGCATAGACACAGACATACACTCATAGCTGTGCAAATATGCATACACACAAACATCCATGTACACACAGGCACATGCATGCAAACATGCATGCAAACACATATACAAGTGCACACATGCATGCATACACCACAGGTACATAGACACCCACACAAACACACACACCTAAACAGACATATACACAGACATGCACATAAACACGTACACGTGCAAACACAGACACACAAGCACACACACGTACATAGATACATCGACGCACAGGCATGCACGTGCAAACACACGCCCTAACGTGGGGTGTTCAATACACTGGCTTTACCGTCTGCTAACACAAAGAAACGCCTGAAGTCAGGGCACAGGCCATTTTTTTACGGATTTTCAGTTAATGGCCTTGAAATCCTTTAATGAAGGCTCCACACTGAGCCAAGTTATACACCTTTGTGTTCGGGAATAATCAGGTTCCCGAATAAGTGATTCAAAATAATGAGGACTTGGGAATTGACGTGCGCGGTAAACAAGCTGCGCTTGCGGCTGCCCTCCGCGTGCGGAGGATCAAAGCGCGAGCCGCCCCTCTGTGGCCTGGCTGGTCTGCGCCCAATAAATAAGAGAATTGCTTCTTAAAATAATTTCTGGGAAAACTTTTGCCCGTCTTTCTCAAAGTTCTCAAGAAAGACTCAAGAGGGTTAACAGGCCAAGGAAAGCATCCACTGGCAGAGAGCATTCGAAGTGCTTGGGTGCTGCGTGGGGGAGGGGGGTAGGGCCGGAGCTGGGAGGCCAGGGCTGTGGCTGCAGACAGCCCACTCGCGGGCGCTGTGCCCGCCTGAACCCGGAGGCAGGGTGGGGGCCGCATTTCACTCGGATCAAGCAGCAGAGTCAAGGCTGGGCCGGGGACAGGGAGGGTGGGAAAACCGTCTGTCTTTCAGGCCAACTATGACCAGTTGTGGGGTTGCCTGGACTATGGGGGGAGGAAGCAGGAGTGAATCCCAGCCCGGATTGATTTCAATGCTGAAATCAATGAATTAGTTAGGCCTGGCATCCGGGGAGGGACAGAGCACCAGCCCACGTGCCCTGCGTTGGCCGTCTCAGGCTGAGGCACGTGGTAGGTAACAGGAGGCGGTGGGATTTCTCCTCTGTTAGGCTCTCCAGTCACTCTCGTGGGTCCGGATTCATTTTCTCAGCTTCCTGTATTGGTTCAGAGAATTGAAATGCCCCGCCTCTTGGGAGCTGTTGAAACGAGATAGCCTAAAACAAAGCGCAACACGGTCCCCGGTTTCGAGCTGTGCGTAGTCTAGGTGAGCAGGACACGGGGCTGGTGCAGTTTTGTTCCCGGATCAGCACAATCCCTGGCACATAGAAAGTGCGCCGTAAGTTCTTAATCATATATGCATCAGCGATTTATGGAGTGCCTACCGTGTATCAGGCACTGTCTTTGAACTTGAGAGTGAGAGGAACAGAAACGTCATGGGCCTCCTCAGAGCTTGTGCTTCAGTGAGGTGGTGGGACACAAGAATGGACCCCAGAGTCCTCCAGATCAAGGCCCAGGGCTCTGGGAGAGCCAATAATGCTGTCCCTGCAGGAGGAGAAGGGTTTGGGAAAGATGCTTTGAAGATAAAATTGTGAGTTGAAACGGAAGGACAGGGGTGAATTTGCCAGACATTGTGATTTTGCGTGGAAGAGCATTTCAGGCTGAAGGAACAGCATGTGCAAAATCTGGAGGTGGGAGAGAGCTCAGCACCTGAAGAAAGGCTGGCTTGCGAAGTCGAGGGGTGGGGGGAAGAGTCCTGGAGGATGAAGCTGGAGACAGGCAGGGCCACGCTAGGTTGCACCTGAAGGCCACGCTAATGAGTGAGAAATGAACTTTGGGTGAATGACAAACCAGTAACAATCGGGAAGCGGGTCAGGTTGTGGAGACTATTTGATTGACATGCTGAACGGTCACACTGGCTGCTGGAAATGAGAGGGGGGAAATTGCTTTGACGGTCTTCATTTGGAGACTTGATCTAATACCTAGGAATGGTAATTGGCTTGTGAATTCCCAATGGCTTGTGGATTCCCAACGGGGCTTCTCTGAGGAAAGCAAAACTCATGCCGTGGACGGTCCCCAGAGGGGACACATCTTTGCTCGGTCAGGTTCGATTTCCATTGTCTGCCTCGGTGCGATGCTCCCACAGTGCCCGGGCCTGCACCCCTTGCCTTTCTTCTGGCATTTTCCCTGTGAGCAGGGTGGCAAGCACTTTCAGCACCCATTGGAGCTGTTTTTGTGTGAGAGACAGCGTGGAACAGAAAATATTTTCCAAGCCCAAGTCCTTTGGCAGCTTTTCCCGGAAGGTTTGGACTACATGTCATCGATGCAGCCCAGTGCTGCTGTTGCGTTTGGTTACGGGCGCATGATGTTAATTACTACATCAGCAAGGGGTTATTGGGTGGCTGAATTGCAATCGTTTGGTCTTTGATCAAAGACATGGGCGTTCTCAACTAAGTTGGTTAGCACATAGGATTTTTGTTGTGCACATTGCCAGCAGCAAGAAAAATCTGTTTTTCCCCAACCTAGAGATGTTTAAATACATCTTAATTGCCCTGATTACTCAGAGAGTTTTATTTTCAAAACCTGGCTTCGTTTACAGGGCTGAGTGCTTCTTGAGAGCGGTGAATTGAGTCCAGCTGCAGAAGGCCAGCTAAAATCGACGTTATTTCTGTGTTTTATTACCTACCTGTTTTACTTCATTTCTGAACTAAGGAGTAACGCAGGGATAGTTTAAAACACTAACAATGCAAAGGCTTTACTCTGAAAAGTAAGACAACTCCGTCCTTGAGCCTCTGGTTCCTTTGACGTCACCGTCGGAGTAGACTGTGGGTAGGAGGGTTCCTTCTTTCTCCTCCAGAGTCGGTCTGTATGTGTACATACAAGCAGGTGCGTAGACTATTGCATGTACACAGATTGTGGTTAGACGGGTGTGTGGCACATCGATCATTTGTTTCTCAAATGAGGGCTTCCTATTTTCCTATATGAGTCTTGCTTTTTGCACTCGATTCACTAAGCCATCATTTCATGATTCTTGGTGATTTCAGTATCCGTGTAAATAAAGCATCCGCCACCATGAGCTCTCAATAATAGGGACTCTCTGGTGGGCGGTCTTTAGCCTTTTGTTTCCTGAACATATTCCAACCTAACTTTCTCATCGCCAAGAAACAGGACACCACGTGATTGTCAGTTGCATGAATCCCACTGTGCAGTCCCCACGTCCACACCCCCACGTCATTCCCCTTTATTCTCTGGTGCCAGCCCCACCAGGACCTGCAAACCGTTGTGCTCACCAGCATTACTAGTCCTTCCATGCTTCAAATCTGTATTTCCTTTCTTACCCACCTGGGAACCCAAAGTCCATTGTTACACCCTGCCTTCAGACATGTCCTCAGCTTTCTTAGCCTTCATCATACCTGTCCGAGGAAACCACGTCATAGGTCAAGCCCCGATTTTACCCATTTTGTGCCTAAATGCCGTCCATGAACCAGTCTGACCTCAAATATATAATTGCCAAGTTCAAGTTGGCCTTCGGCATCGCTGCCTCTCCCACAACTTCTCCATAGCCCATCACTCCCCGTTCTCCTTGGACCTTGCCTTTTCTTCTCCCACCTTCAAGCCCCTCCCTCTTGCACTTGGCTGATGATGTTGCTTTTAGTTTTCTTGATAAAACAGTAATCATCAGAGAGCTTCCACACGCCAGTGCCAGCCATGCACCGGCTCACAGCCTCTGCAGTCGTGTACTTGACCTCTCTCCTCCAGGGGCTGCGGGTGAGCGGCCCAGCAGTCCTGCGGGTAACATTTGCAAGGTTTGGAGAACAAGTACACTTGGGGCTTCTCGTCCAAGTCCAGGCCCCTTGCTTTTCAAGTTCCATTCTCCTCTCCTCCGCAAAGAGCTGCCCCCCCAGAAGTGTGGTTCGTCCTCGGGAAGGTTGACTTGGGAAAAGGGCATTTTAGGTCCCAGAAGTGGATGCAGAGAAGTTCGGGGTCCCGGTTATACGTGATGCATTGCGGAAGCGAGGCCCTGGTTCTGGGGGGCATCTGTGGGGGGACGGGGCCCGAGGAGGGTCACAGGGAAGCTGTCTCAAACCGTGAGGCCCAGGCCGGGGACTCTGGATGCCCAGGACCAAGAACAACACGGCTGTCCGGTCCGCTGTCGGAGGTCACCCCTGCCACTGCAGAGTCACCTGTGCCGTCGCTGTCGCTTCAGTGACCTCTCTCCTGCATCGGTGCTTTCCCCCCTTTTCTAGAAGGTTCTCCTCAGCAGATACACACATTGGAGCGTCTTACATCTTATAAAATAAAAACAGGAAACCACTGGCTTCTGAGAAATTTGTTAAGCAGCAATACGTAAGTGGAAAATTGTCTAACATACAATCAGTTCTTAAAATTATTTCTCAAATGAATGAAAGAATATATTTACCATCGCATGTCCCTTTTTCCTCTGTGAGATTCTTTTGTTCTCTCTTCCTCCCTACTTCTCTCTCTGCTTCTTTTTGTCTGGGCTTAGTGGCATAACTAGTCAACTTGATACTTGGAATGGATCACATTTTATCACTGCCTTCCTCTGCAGAGCAAAAGCATTTTCAGTAACTGTCATGAAATGGAAAAATACAATAATGGCATAAAAGAAATACAGCAGGGAAATTTGTCCTTTTATTATATCTTCTATATATAACATGACAGTGTAAAAAGTCAATAAATAAATATTATATAAAAATAATATAAAATGATAAAAAAGGAAAACAATAACATAATGGTAGTTTTCATTACATTAATACATTTTAAATGGGGAGATCTATACTCAATATTTGTCTTGGGCAGTAAAAAATAACAACATTATGGTTTCTGCTTATTAAGCGAGTTATTAAAAAACTCTAGGCACAGAAACTCCAAGTGGTCACATAAAAGGACAGATTGGAGGTAGTCCATGTTTTGTTTCTTCTTTATTATCATTCCTGGGTGATCCGTGTTGATTTCACATCTGCTGCTGAAATGCAAACCTAGGTGGGTCCACAGGGGTTGAACACACAACCGCGCCCGAGGCAAGCTTGAGGGGTTTGTTTTTGAAATCGATGCACGTGGCTGAGTCCGCCTGTGTCCAGGGCCAGCCTCTGACTCGAAGTTCTGCAGGTGGAGTATCATGTACACTGCAGGGTTTGTTAAAGGAAAAGGAACGCTAATCTGGAACAATCTCATGTTATTAAAACCCAAGGGTCATCAAAGCCATTGATGCGAATGAGGACACACAATATGTTTGGGGGAAAAACTGTTCTTATTACTAATATCGTTTAGCATTGTCAGCATGGTTATAACGAGCAGAGCAACTGTAGTCATTTATAATCACAAAAATTTTCTGTGAAAAATGTGTGTCTTTATGACCTGCTCCGTTTCCAGATGGCAAAAATAATGCTAATTTGTTAGAACTTCTTAAGTGTATCATATGCCTTCCTGCTCACCGAAGGCCCTGCCACTTCCTTAATTAACTCCCAACACCAAGGCCAAGTTGCAGCCCTTATTTATTATTGTCTTTGCTCTACTGTCTTCTACACGTTAAAGGGGACATTCAAATTTTGTTGGTACCCATGTCTCCAGCAAATACAGGAAATTGAAAGATACAATTAAAGGTGAATCCCAGGTCCTAACATCGATGGGAGGCAGCATACCTTCTCTGGGGGTGGGTCCAGTCCCCTGGACTGATTTCGCACCAGTGATTCCAAACCACTTAGCATTCCACGTACTCCTTTCTCATTACATCACACGGAAATGGCCAGTGAAGTGGAGGAATGGGCACCTGAAAAGGAATCTGCCCTATGATTCAGCAATTCCATTTCAATCAATTTATCATAAAATAGGAAACAATGATGTTCTCAATTACATATTAAAGTAGTGTGTTCTCATTATACTATGATTTATATAATAAGCAACTGTGAAATCATTTTAATATCAAAAAAAAAAGCTTAGTTGAAATAATATGGTATATCTATTTAATGAGCACATCACCAAACAGCACATAGAGGAATGTGATCCTAATTTTTATGAACTGAATTTTATGTTAGACACACACATGCATTCATGCATTCACATGCATGGAGTACATGTGTTTGTATATGATGGGCATGTGTACAAGCATGACAGTGATGCCATGATAGTATGGATGAATATTTCCTTTCTCTGTAATGGTTTTCTGTATTTCCTGAGTTTTCTGCAGTGAACATGTGTTATTTATATTGTGAGAAAACAATGGAAACCATAGTAGTTAAAACCCAGTGAGAAGTCTGGTGCCCTTTGGTCATCTTAGAATTTCCTTCTTATAATGCACGGAACGAAGACCCAGTGTCATTTCATTCTTAAAGCTGAGCTCAGTGAACAGCTGGGGCAAATGCATGTCATGACATGTACGGCTGCGCTCAGAACGAGCCGCCAGATCACGCACGTAGCTTCATTTGTGACTTGTCGTTCTCACGAAACTGCCATCGCCTCTCTCACAGGAATTTCCACTTCTGTGATGTTACCTTCCCACGATGTCTGACCACTGCTGAAAACAGCGCTTGGACATGTGAGGTCCATTTCCTCTGCTTTGTATTTTCTCCTCGCCTGGAAGAAAATCCAATTACATATGTTTTTTTTTAATCTTATTTTTTTCCATAGGCATTGTGGAAAGTGGTCACAGAGACAGTTTTCTGGGATGGCAAGTTCTCTGTATAAGGACTTCCTCTGAACCCACCCGAAATAATCAAAGATTTACTGTATTTTGCTGTGTATAATTTTTTTGCCCAAATTTTTGAGGGAAAAGTAAGGATATGCATTCTATATACATGGGTATAATAATTACATGCCATGCGTATAATAATGGGAATGATAATTCCGTGTATAGTGTGCATGAAAACATGGGTGTGTACTATACATGACAAAATGGGACATCCATGTTTTTAAAAAGTCGAGAACATGTTGGCATTTTTTCCCTTATCATTTCTGTTCTGTGGTTGAATTATTTGAACACTATGAACAGAACATGAAAGTGGGTGACACAGTAAGAAACAGGAGTGGTTGGAGAAGAAGGAAAACACACCTTTTCTTGTTCGCCTGTCACTGAAAATTATGCATGAGTTCTTCAACAGACGCCCGTCATTCTCGGAAACACCACCCAGCCATATCCCCCTCCCCACCCCCTGCTTGTTGGAAACAGCCCTGCATTGTTTTAATTTGTTTTGATTTTTATTAACAAATACGCTGGCTCCATTGTTCACAGGATCAATATACTTATTATTTAGAACTAATTTCAGACGTACTGAAAGGCCTTGTTCGAAGAACTCGTTCCTTGTAAGCCATTTGAGAGTCAGCCGCAGACATGGTATTTCATCACCACCTAATATATTAGTGCGTGTTCCTGCAAATGAGGACATCACTCTACGGAGCCGCCATACAGCCATCAAAGCCGGGTCGTTACCATTGACATATTGCTGCATCTCATCCATTGCACCCCATTCAGATTTCTTCAGTTGCTCAATAATGTCGCTTAGAGCCAAAGAATCCAATCCAGGATCACATATCGCATCGCGCGGGGCCGCCTCTCGAGTCCCCTTCAAGCTGGAATATTTCTTCGCTCTTTCCTTGACTTTCGTGACATTGATTTGACAATTTGGAACTTTACCGACGAGTCATTTTTTAGGATGTCTTTCAATGCGTGTGTGTGTTTGATCTTTCCCATAACTCCATGGAGGTTGTGCCTCTCAGACAAGAATGTCACCATATGGTGACACAGATACGGTGGCTGTGGACGCCTCGCCATCCCCATCAAGTGACGCGTGGCTGTAATTTGTCCCATCACTGTGACGTTCGCTTTGATTGCTTCTAGGTTCTGCCGATGGGAAGCTGCTGGTTCTCCTTTGTAATTGATGTGTATTTGTAGGGAAGTACTTGGGGATGGCATAACTATCCAATTCCTCCTCAAACGTCTGCAAATTATTTCTATGTCCAAGGATACGCTTGGCTAAATTCTTACTCTGATGGTTGCCACATGGTGATTGTCTAATTCCATTGTTCTCCTTACGTTTATTAGTTGACATTCTTGTAAGAAGAATATTCTTATTTTCTCATTTGTTTACATCAGGACAATCTGATGGACTTGTACTTTACCCAGTGGGTATAATCTGTTATTGTTCATGTTGATGATCACATTGTACAGATTTGGATTTGACCAACGGGGACACTTTCGAGCTGACCCCGGCTTGTTGGCTCACATCCCTTCTCCAAGCACTTCCTTTTTCCGACCCAAGATGGTCAAGGCCCATCCGGCTGTGCTCCTGCCGCAGCCTTCCCATCTGTCTTTCCTCCCAGAGACTTCGCTTCCTTCCAGTGGACAATGACTTTCAGAAACTAAGAACTGGGTGCCAGTGGGCTGGTTGCTTTTGTGTTGTCAGTAATTCCTGCTCCTTACAGAGGAAAAAGTGAGGGAACGCACATATGCACCACAAATACCACACACACACACACACACACACACACACACACCCCACACACATACCATATACACCATACTCACATGTACACATGGCACACACAACACCCAGACACCACACATCACACACACACACACACACCACACGTCACACCATGCTCTCTCTCACACACACAGCAGGTCCTTGAATAATGAGGTTTTGTTCAACATCATTTCTGGATAACTAGAGGGATTTAAGGTGGAACATAAATTAGAGAACTTTTTGTTTCAACTTTTTTCCTGGGTACTGGGGAAAACAAAGTACTAATTTTTGAATGGCTTTTATTAAGGACTGAGATTGCTGAGGTCAGAGTCATCTTTGGTGCTGTTGCGGGTGGTAGCCTAAGGGAACGGGCACCAGCCACTGGTTTCCAATCTCAGGATGAAATCTCTCTTTGGGCCCCAACCTTCAAGCCCTTCCTGGCCCGTTACCTGCAGACCTCTCTGACTCTCCTACCTTTTCCTGAGGTGGCTCAATGCACACGACTTACGCATTTTTCTTTCTGTTTCTAGAACCTACTAAAGTGTGGGGCTGGGGTTAAGGTGGCAAGTGAAGCACCACCATAATTTCTGTCCATTACCCTTCCCTTTCACTGCCCCCTCACTTCCGGCCTTAAATTTTGTGCCCCAGTAAAGTGTGTGGGGGGGCACAGAAACGCAATAATCCGGAGAAATAATAGTGTAATGCAATATAAAAAAATTAAATTTGTGGACCCATATACACATTTTAATGTATTTTCAATATTTAATTTTTCTAAAATCTTAAAGTGGTTGAAAATATATTGAACAATTAAAAACTAGGTATATTAAAACTTATGACATCAACATAACTTTAGTCTTATGCTAACAACAGAATTCATTATAATTTTACTTTCCTGGATTAATGGAAGTAAAATCATTGATGCTAGTCTCAAGATCAACTCTTTTCTGTATCTCATTTTCAACTGAGAGGATGGCTATATTTGACAATTTCTCTTTTCCAAGGAACTATCTGGAAATCATTTTTAGTGAAGTGCATTAAAAGTTAGTAACGGCCTCTGGTGGCAGGCAAGAAAGAACATACCCGTGCCCGTCTGGGTCCTGAACAATTGAGCAGAACCTGATGCAAAGAGGTGGAGGTCAGAACACCATCTGGGTTACCGGAGAGGCCAGGTCGGCAGACTTCCCTTGAGGTCTGTTGGGCAAGAAGGCTTATTGGGTTTGAAGGCTTATTGCTCCGCTCAAAGCTGGGCAGACCGAACCCAGCCAGTCAGAGAGGACACTGTATCAGGGTAGGATTTCTCCTCCTCCCCCCCCCCAGCTGGGCAGAGTGGCCCCAGGAGACGCAGAGCAGAAGGCTGCTTCCCTTGGGCAGGCAGGTTGCTGCTGAGACAACGGGTGTGAAGGAGTTGAACATGAAAAATGTTCTGCCTCAATTGACCACTCAGATGTCCTGCACCTGCTCTGAAGCAAAGAGACTTGAGGATGGAGAGAGGCTAGAAGTCACACCAGTTGCTGCCTTTGCTGGAAGCAGCATGAGCGATGGATGGAGAAGGGTTCCCTCATCAGGACAGGCCAAGCACGTTCTACCCCCCAGCCCTCGCTTTTGCTGCCCCCCTGCCTGAACCCCTCTTCCTCTGCGTCTTCACACAGCTGGTGCTCTCCACGCTGCAGTCCAAGCTCAGCTGACCACTCTACCCAGTATCGACACCCAATATTGTTCCAATAAAGCACGCCCTGTTTGCTTTAATTCATGAAACGGGGATCGAAAACTCAGTTGTCAATAGAAGGTAAGTTCTGCAATGGCAGCAACCTCGCCTGCATGGTAAGCACCTCACACTGACCTGGCTTGTAGTGGACAGGTGTCTTGGGTTGCATCGGCCACATGCAGAGCTTGGGATGAGCTTGGTTGCGTGACTGCAGCCCGACAGGAAATCGCGAATTTACTTAAAACCTTTTTTTTGCTCATCAGTTTTTGTTAGTGTTTGTGTATTTAATGCGTGGCCCAAGACATTTCTTCTTCTTCCAGTGTGGCTCAGAAGCACCAAAAGGTTGGATACCCCTGTGTGAGAGCTCTACTGGGGCACGGTTCTGGAGACAAGCAAGGGAAGCTGGGCTGTGCAGGGGAGGAGCTGATGAGCAAGATGCAGCTTCGGTTCCAGAGGGGCCTACCATCCCAATGTGTCTGTGTCTGTTCACGCTCTCAGTGCTACAATCAGGATGCTCCCAGGTCACTTAGCCGCCGCCTTGTCCCAGGGGGAACTCTGAAGCATGAATTGCATCTGACAGGTGTCCCACTTTGAAGCCAGTGGACTGGGTTCTGGCCTACTTCCCCAGTATGTGACACGTCCCTGCAGAGGGGTCCTGTTCTCAGAGGAGGGTACAGTGGGAGCTATCAGCAGTCAGCATCCCAGCACCTGGATCTTGGTGTATTTCTTAGAAAAGAGACTCCAGAGGTGACACCCACAGAGAATTGCAGAGACTGCAGCATGCTGTCAGTATTTGTTCAACGGGGGAATGGGGTGCACGAAATTTACAGTCTCCCCCTATGTGAATCAGAGCGACCCAACCTTTTTCCGCTTTGCATTTTGGACTCTTGTGTAACTGAGATGATTTAAGTTCCTTAAGCCCTTTTATCACGCATCCTGCCAAATAGCTTACTTTTTACAACCAGAGCACACTGCGGTGCCAAGTCTTCTCTTATTTGTGTGTGTGCAAAGTTTATGACTTGCTGAGTCAGGGTCCCTCGGTCGGTTAACACACGCTGGGGGGACGTTAGGGACTTTGAGGGAATGCACTCTCTTCCTAATGAATCCAGAATGCCTTGTAGAAGATGGTGATTCTGTTCCAAAGTGACAAATGGCATCCTCACAATATAATAGGGACATTCTTTCCACAATTCCAAAACAACACTGGAAGAGTTGTAAAGAGGGAGGTAATCTATCGGTCTTTTCGGTTTCATTCCAAGTGACGCATTCTGGTCTCTGCCCACCTGCTACTTACATTCAAATGCCATTTAAATAACCAACCAGTTTAAATACAGAGTGCATCTATCTGCATACATGATATATATATACACACACACACATATGTATACGTATAAAGCCTCCCTCCTGTCTTTAGACATTATTAATGGAAGTTTAGAAGCAGCCTGTAAAGCAACAGGATTATAAAAAGGAACAGAAGGAGGATGAACTACCAACACCTACCATCATTGACACAAAAGAAATGGAACCAGTAATGAGTTTAATACAAAAATGCATATCATCAAATCACACACACTAGCTAGAGAGGGTGAGGTTCACACTTCCCTACAGGCATCTAATATCAAAAGGGAAATTACACAGTTTATGTTGCTAAGATAAAGACAACTCGTTTACGAAAGAAATGAGCATTCTCAAATTGAAGAAAACGCCACTGCACCACTAGCCTTCCCATAATAATCTAGATGCATTACATACCATTCATGTATACATCACTGTATTGCCATGGACGCGTTCCCTAAAACCTCGCAGACTTAATTAACAGGGCCTTTGGGGAAAATAACATGAGGCAAACCACTCAAACCAGGAAAGTAGGTAATCAAATCATAATAAAAACAAAACTAATCCTAAAATAAACAAATCCGAGCACGAATAAAGATGTTACCGCTTAACGAAGAAATACTACGGTAAGTCTGGGACTTTATAGCTTTGATAAAAAGTAGGGGAAACTCACTAGAAGAGAGCGTAAGGAGGGATTGAAGCCGCAAAAATTAAATGAATTGAAGAGACGCATAAGGAATGGTAAGCACCATGGGAAAATCTCTTCCGAGACAGACCCCCAGGTCGAGCAAGTACAGAGAGGAGCCTGGAATGAAGAACTTGGTCTTGGTTCCCCGGAGATGCTCCCTGCACAACCACGTGGGTGTCAGTTGCACCCGTGCCGTGTGCGTGGTGCTGACGTCACCTCCTTACTTCCTGTTCCCTCGTGGGCTCGTTTCCCCCCCCACCCCCAGAAGCAGGCATTGCTGATGACATATGTATGTGTGGGCACCAAGTCGGTGACCTTTGCAAAAAAAAAAAAAATAAGAAACTTTGAATAAATGAAGGCTTTGTTTGTTCTTATACACATTAACTCATAAATTACCTTATTCGTGTGCTGTTGTATGATACACAGTTTGCCACTTACAAATTTACATACTAGATATTCTACTAAATGGCAAGTTCACTGACTTTTGGCAATTAGCAAAGCGAGGATGCTTTTCCTCATGGAAAGTCCTGTGTTTTCTTGCTTTAAAAAACTCGTTGCTATGACTTGGCTGTTTCAGTCTGAATGGGAATTGGTGAACTGGGTCTGAAGTGGAACGCTATATATTTTAATCTGCGCTATTTATTATAATGCCATTTTCTGACTATTTCATACTGACATGCTTATAGCGCAACATCGTTGAGATAAATAGCAGGAAATAAAACAATTGCAACTTGTTTTGGATTATTATGAGGGCCCTGATAATCATTTAGAATGCAGTAGGTTTGGGCCAGTTTTCTCCCTAACAAGTCAAGATTGATCCTTAGGAAAAAAAAAAAAGTTACTACATTATGTGGGCTGTTTTGTTACTAGTACTTGAAGAAAAATGAAAATGAGCAGCTAGCCTAAATGGAAATGGCATATTCAATTTGATAATCCATGGCCAAAGGATTGAAGAACTATCGAAATACAGGCTTGCTGTGCGTTGGGCTCTCCTGTCCACTACTGTGGATGAGTGTCAGGGGGTAGGAGTGGCACCTACCACTTTATCGTATCGGGGGTTCTACGATGTTTTCATTGTGTCCTTTCTCCTAGAGTAGCAATGCACAGGACTCACAAAGATACAGGTAAAGATGTTAGAAAAATAAGAGGGGCCCATGCCTATCCAGCTGTGGTGGGTAGTGGATGCTGGCATTTTTCTGTTGGAATCAAGTGAGTTCTGTGATGCTATTCTGTGCGGGTTAACTTTATAATTCTGTGTCCGTTTAATTCAGAAAGATTTCTGCTTGTTCTCCTTTGAGCAACTCTCTCCCAAAAAAACTGATTTCTAAGACTGCAAGAAATAGGACTCAGACGCTCACTGGCAGACTCGCTCGGCATAGACCAAAGAGCCGTTCCGGGTGTTTTAAATCCTCGCCGGGTCAGGCAGTTGGGAGTTTGGAAGTTGGGGTTTAGAGTTGACTGAACTCCACTTACTGTATCTTTTTGACAAATGTCAATCAGGCAAACGATCCTGAGATGTGACTTTTTCCTGGACCTCGAGGGGTGGGGGAAAAATGGTGATTGAAACCCTAGGTTCTGAAATCTGGCTGCTTGCACTCTCATCTGGCTTCATCTTGCTTTTAAGGCACGTCATTGTAGGATTGTCACTAAGTCGGTTCCGGCAGCAGCTCCTTCTGTGCCATGGGGGTGTTCTCATCAGAACATTAGAAGGTCGTTGCGAGCACTGGGTGAGACAGGGCACGGGAAGGCCCTAACAGAGTCCCTGGCCCACGGTAAGCACTCCGTGCACGCTAGCTTTTGTCACTGTCACTGTCACTGTCACAGCATCAGCAGGTCCAGGCCGTGGCAAGGTCAGGTTTATCTGCCATGGCAATGGAAGCTGCTCTTTGTGATGGGGTTACTGTGGGTCACAAGCTGTCTTTGTTCATCGAACATTTGGAATTTCTTCACCACATTTTCACGTTATCTCTGGGTCGGCATCACGCTACAGAAGGATAATTTGCCTGTGAGTATCTGTCGTCAAAAACCACATTATCAGTCAAATACGCATGAGTCGTTATAAGAGCAGGTCAAACGGAAACACGTTCCCAGGATGTTACAGAGCTGCTCAGAGCTGGCGTGGATGACCCACGGCTGTGGGTGCAGAGAGAGGAATCCACGCCTGTTTAGGGAATGGTTCCCAGCGATCAGTTCAGTGAGGACAATCAAGTGCTATCCTTAAAAAAAAAAAAGAATTAAACACTTGTCTCCGGGGTCGTATTGGTTTCGTCTGGATGGAGTTCACAACTTCACTGCTGTTCGGTGTGTTAAAAACCCAGCCTCGGTCATAATAATAGCCCAAGTCACCAAAAAGAAGGGTGGCAGTTTAGTGGTAGAATTTCATTTTGATCAATTTAATTTTATTTTTTAGACTTTATTGATCACACTATTGCAGAGGTCCCCTTTGCCCACCTCCATCCAGCCCTCAGGCCATCACCACAGTTTTCTGCGTCTGCGGGTGGGTGTGCATATTTGTCTTTGGCTAATCCCTTCAAAAAGCAAGTGGCAATTTGGAGGTAGATAAGCACCATATTCCATTTTAATTATTTAAAAAATCCCAGCGTGGTGCCATATATTTTAATATTTCAGTGTGACTGCATTTTAAAATTGGCCAGATCATTATTTTCTTTTGGATGAGAGAGTATACGCTAGATTTGTTATTTCAAAACAAGCAAATTCTAGAAATTACATGTGCGAGTTACATATATAGTTTTCCAAAGTAGAGCCATTCACTGCAAATTTTCTTTAAATTCTTCTTTGCAAATTTGTCTTAGCCCCCACCATCTCTCTTAGTTTTGCGTTCAGTACTGTTGGTGGTGGCCAGTTTTATCCTTTTAGGGCAGATAATCTCTCTCTTGCTGAGCTCATCAATCCTCCCTCCGTTTCTCGCTCCATTTAACCTGGTCCACGCCAATGCCGTTGACTGCAAACATCCACCATCCTCCTGGGTGGTGGGCGGAGCGTCGAGACACAGGCACTCACTCTCCCCTTCTTTCCGGACAGAACCACGGGCCCATCGGGGCAGCTGGACACTCCCTCTTCCCGGTCCCCTCGCCCAAGCGGCAGGTCCAGCCACGGCCACGTGTGAGTAGCAATCTGGTGGCTGTTTCTTGGAAATCCTCTGTTTTTCTCCAAGCAAATTACCGAGGCTGGTGAAGGGCCTTTCTTTTCCTTGCTGTGGAAGCTGGTGTAGTAAGGATGAAAGCCAACAGGCTCAGCCTGGCAGCCAACAAAGAGAGAGAGGCTGTGTCCCTGGTGACATCGTTCAGCAGCGGCTGAATCTATAGCAGTGATTACATTATCTGCAGGCTTCCCATCAGGTAGCAGGAACAGAAATCCCTATTTGTTTAACCCGCTGTGCGCCAGTCCTTCATTTTCTAGCCTAGCCTACCCCGTTCCTGAGTGCATGTCGGTAGCTGGGCATTGCCAGGGAAAGCCAACCTGTGGGATTGGTGTCTACTTTAACCCGTGGTCGTACAACATGGAGGGTCACAGCTTCTAACCCTATACGCTTTCCTGTTACTGGTAAAGTTTTTCTTTTTTTTTTTTTTTTCCCTAGGCTCTTTAGTATCATGTCTCTACCACTTGAAAGCTACTCAAACTTCATTCAGGAAGGGCAATCCCTTAGGAGCGTTCTCCTCTGTCCCCCACCTCCTCCGCACCGTCCCGCCTCACCCCTGTCTTCACTGAAGACAGGGACCCTGCTTCTCTCCAAGGCAGCCCTGACATTTTCACTCTGGACCTGCATCGCCTCTGCCCTTGAACATGGCGTTTCTCCTCCTTCCTCTGCATCTTCGATTTGTCTCTCACCACGAGCTTATCACATCAAAAAGATAAGAATAGTCTAGACCTTTCAGCGTTGTGGAAACCTGCCTGGACCCTTCTCCTTCCTCTAGCTTCTGACCCAGGGCTCTGCTCCCCTTTCCCTCAGACAGATGGAATGTATTTTAAACAGACTGTCTCCATTTTCCAAAATCCCTTTTCAACCTGCTACAGTCCCGCTTATCTCCCCACCTGCACGCTACCGCCAGTCTTCTCCAGATCACCAGTCTCTGCAGACACAGCCATTGAACAGCGTTTTTCAAACCTGTTGGCAGCGTTCGCGGCAGCTCACCAATCTCTCGCCGAAGTTATTTCTTGGCTTCCTATTTTTTAAAGCACCATATTCTCAGTTTTTTTCCTTCCTAGCTGCTTCCTTCTGTCTTTTCCTTTTCTCTAAATCTCTAAAATATTAGAATTCCTCAAGACAGAATCTTGGACCATCCTTCTTGTTTATTTATGTTTCTCCCCAAATAACATTATTATCCAAGTAGTAAAAATATGCATCAGCTATAACCTCTCCTCTGACCTCCAGACCCACCGATCAAAATACCATTTGCCCTCCAATGGAGACCTAACAGCCGTTCCCCATGACACGTCCAGATGAACTTGTTCCTCTCCATCTCTCTTCTGGTCCCGTCTTTTCCATCTCAGAAAGCGCCATCATCCTGACCTGGTTATGAGAACCAGAAACGTGGAAGTCATGCTTGATATCCCCTTGATTCCCTCCATCCAGTCTATCAGTAAATCTTAGTCCGTCATCGGAACCTGACTCGCACACTGGCTTTACTTGGCTCCACCAAGCAAACATCAGAGGTTTTGAAGTAAAAGCACTCATCGTAAGAGCTAAAGTGGAAAAGGATGACAATCCCAGTTGGTGGTGAGGTCATCCAACGCACTAACATAAAATTTAATCGGTAAGACGACTTTGAAAAGAAGCAGCGTTGCCTATTAAAGTTGAAGACATGCCATAGTCATATTTACGAAGCCAGGCCAACAAGAGTGAATGTGTGTACGCACCAGGGGACATGTACAAGAATATTCATATCAGCGATGTCCGCCATAGACCCAAAACAACCCACCGTGCATCCTCAGGAGAACGGATACGGAACTGAGGGATAGACATGCAATGGAACATCGTAGTGCAATGAAAGTGGACCAACTGCACCTACATGGGACAACATGGAGAAAAGGACAGGGAGGGGCTTCCACGGTGATACTGAGATTGCATGAGTAGTACTGGGCAAAAGAAGCCAGGCACAAATTGATACAAGCAACAATTCCCTTTACGTGAAGTTTAAAAACCTGGAAAGCTGAACTATAGTGTTTAGCCATTCATACTTAGGTGGGGAAATAATAGAGAAAGGCAAGAAAATTATTACCAGAAAAGTCAAAATAGCAGTCCCCCCCAGAGGGAGGGGAAGGTAGTTTGAGGTCACCAGGGGCAGGCAGGGGCATCTGGCAAGGTTCTGTTCATGCCTTGAATTTGTTTTAACAGCTGTACACCTTAAATAATTAATTGACCTCTACATCAACGCTTTGCATTCTTTTCTGTACACGCATGAGATTTTTCAATGAAATCTACAAATATTAAATATACAAATAACCTCCCTGAACGAGAGCGCTGTATGTGATTGTGGCTGAGCAGCCCCTACGGGGGCCGCCCGGACCCTCCGCAACCTCAGCTCACAGCCCTTCGCTGCTTGTTAACCACACGCAATGCCGCCTGCCTCCCGCTGGCTCCTTGAACACACCAAGCTCTCCGCCACACTGCGCCTCTTCCCTGCTGTTCCCTCTTGAAGAAGCCCTCCCCTGCCTTCTGTTTGCTGAGCTTGGTCTCATCCTGAGACTCAGGTCAAAAAATGTCATCTCTTCAGAGAAGTGTTCCTGTGTGAAGATCCCGCCTTTTATCCTCCAACACACCACCCCGTTTGTGTATTTCGTGGGTGTACCTTGCACCATTTCTGATTCTTTTGCTGCTACTTACTCATTTGCTTACTATATTCCCAACTATATTGGAGGCAGAGGAAGGCAGAGATATGTTGTTTGTTTGTTTATCATTGTGACCCTAGTGTTTGGCATTGAGTGTACTGGGCTAAATAAATCTCATTGCAGGAAGAAAATCAATAGATTGGACTTTAGGAAGATAGCCTATGTGGTGACCTATCTCAGTAATATTAACTATTAAATAATTAGACATTTTCCCCTCTGGTTTATGAAGTGGCTGTCAGCAATTAACATTTTTTCCATATTCCCTCCCCCCAAACACAAACATACTATATGGAAGAATTACTCCATTTTACTCACAAGTGTGTTTTCTCCAGAAGCGGTTCTCTGGACTAGACAATGCTTCAGCGACTAAGAAGTCTGATTCTGAATGAGAGATGGTCGGAACCAGAAGATGTATCGGGACCAACTTTTTGGCATCTCTGGGCCACACTGGTAGAAGAAGGGTTGCCTTGGGCCACACATTAAATACATTGTGACATGTAATCACAAAAATAATCTCATAATCTTTTAAGTAAATTTATGACTTTGTGTTGGGCCGCATCCACACAGCCTTCTTGGGCTGCATGTGGCCTGTGGGCCATGAGTAGGACACCTCTGTGTGTGGTAAGGAAACTGAGAGACACAGAGGTGAGACAGCTCTCTTACGGTGGGACGTGTTTAGGGGAGAGAAGTGGAGGAGGAGGAAGAAGCAGAGGAGGGGTAGGAAGGAAGAGAAAAAGAAATGAAGGTAAATTGGAGACACCTTGTTCATTTGCCACGTGTGCAGGGGTGAAGGTGAGGGCTAGAAGTGACCCCAGCCAGTGTCAAATGAAGAGGGATGGGAAGAGAGGCCATGGGGGTGGCCACCTGGCCTTGCGGCCTGTTCAGTGCGTGTGCACACGTGTGTGTCTGCACTTTCCTGTGGACAGTGTCTCATTGCATGTGAGGGGAGTCCAGTCCTTCCCTTCAGGGTTATTCTCTGGAAAAGGTGCCAAATGGAACCCCCTTCATTTTGCACCATGAAGCCCCAGCGATGGTTTTCACTGGCTGAAGGAAAAGGCCATCATTGGTCCTCATGACCACTTGACTCCTTGCAGGGGACTGCCACCCGCCTGAGCCGTGAGACGCCAGTTCTCAGGAGCGGCGATTCCCTAGTCCCCTCAGTGTCCTGCGTGTCCAGACACCCCCTGGCCTCTTGGTCCATCTACTTAAGACATCTGAATGCTAATGAAATGGCCCTGCACGCTAATTAGATAGTAGATCATTCAGCCTTTCAAGCTCCTTGTCTCTTCTCTTCCTTTATTTTCAAACAATAGAGCAGGAGCAGATTAAAGGTGCAATCAGAATACTAATTAATTTCAAGTCAGTCAATTTCCAAACAAGTGTTTTACATCCATTCAACAGAAATATTAAAAATAATTGTGTAACATTAAACTTTTTATTAATCGTAATGAAGGGAAAAACACATTGATGTTGCTTACACATTCTCAAAAGAGATTTCAATAGAAAAGTATTAATAACGCCAACTGAGCCAATAAGAGAGGGGTCCCAAAGAGAACAAGGTCATTGTCTCTCCTTAATTAGTCATCAGAACTGATATGTGGTGTGAAAAGTCTATAAATTTAAATGGAGGGCATATCAACTTTGTTACCATGTAAGACTATAAAATTCAACTGTCAAACTTTATAGGACCTGTTTTAGGTAGAATCATACAGTCCAAAGTTCATTAAGAAAGTATGCAGTTTTCCAAAAGGCAGAAAGTTCAATTAGAAATATCACAATGTTACATTATTTATCCATTCCAAAAAGTAGTTGGGGAGGTTTTGAAAAAAAAAATCACTGACTTTTTTTTTCTATTTAATCAACTTACAATCAACTGACTATCATTAAAAGACAGTGTGAACAATCAAACGTAAATAAAAAGCAATGTATATGTCAATTTTTAGAGGCAGTCATGAGATTGCTACTTCATTTCATGATTTTTCTGCTGCTAATAGTAGGGTAGTATTTCCAGAGCTTAAAACACATTCTCAAAGATGTTTACATACTGAAATGCCTCAAAAACAAAATCACTAAAAACTTTTGGCTGTTTTCTAAACCACACGCATTTGGTCATTTAGTTCCTATTAAGGATTTGGACACATTTTTCTTCACACTGTCATGATTTGGTCTTACGCTGTTGGTGGACGATTTGAAAACTGAACACACACACACACAAGATGAAGAAAAATAAACATCAACCATAACTCTATCACCGAACATTTTGTTAGATTTTCTGTAGTCTAGTTTTTCATGCCAACTTAAAATATATATTGTATATATACATTTTAGATATGTGTATATATTTTATAAATATGAGATTATATCATACTTTACATGAAATAAAGTTTACTTAACTTTAATTCTAAATCATTCTTGATTTCCTTTAAGTAGCCCAGTTTCTTGATGGTTTTATTATCTTCTAATATATTACAAAATAGAATCTGCTGAGTTTTTATTGGGATTTTTGCATTTGTATTTATGGGTGAGTTGTATCTGTACTTTTTAAATTTTATTTTTGTCTGGTTTTATTTTTATTTTTTTCTTTTTTGAAACTGTTGTGTAAGTACAGTTGTCTCCATTTTTGCCTCACCACTTCCCCCTGCCCCACCCACCCCACCACCCACCCTTGATCCTGGCCCCCTTCGGCTTTGTCCGTGGGTCCTTTATACATGTTCCCTGATGACCCTTTCTCTTTTCCCCCATTACCCTCTCCTGTTTCCCCTCTCCCTCTGCTCACGGTCAGTTGATTCTTTATTTCAGTGTCTCTGGTTATATTTTGATTGCTTGTTTGTTTTGTTGATTAGGTTCCTGTTAAAGGTGAGATCATATGGTATTTGTCTTTCACCACCTGGCTTGTTTCACTTAGCATAATGCTCTCCAGTGCCGTCCATGCTGTAGCGAAGGGTAGGAGCTCCTTCTTTCTTTCTGCTGCACAGAATTCCATCGTGTAAATGTACAGTAGTCTTTTGATCCACTCATTTACTGATGGGCACTAGGTTGCTTCCAACACTTGGCTATTGTAAATTGTTCTACTGTGAACATTGGGGTGCACAGGTTCTTTTGAATTGGCATTTCAGGATTCTTAGGGTATCATCCCATCTTTGGAATTGCTAGGTCAAAAGGCAGATCCATGTTTAGTTTTCTGAGGAAATTCCATACCGTCTCCCACAGTGGCTGCACCATTCTGCATTCCCACCAACAGTGCACTAGGGTTCCCTTTTCTCCACAATCTTGCCAGCACTTATTGTTTGTTGATTTGTTTATGATGGCCATTCTGACTGTTGTCAGGTGGTATCTCACTGTGGTTTTAATTTGCATCTCTCTGATGGCTAGTGATGCTGAGCATCCTTTCCTATGTCTCTGGGCCCTCCGTATGTCCTCCTTGGAGAAGTGTCTGTTCATGTCCTTTACCCATTTTTAAATTGGGTTGTTTGTCTTCCTGGTGTGGAGTCCTGTGAGTTCTTTATGTATTTTGGAGAACAATGTAGGGTTTATGTTTGAGTATGACTGGAGAATCTTTTTTAAAAATTCTGGAATGGCACATATAATGGGGATCACTATTCTTGGGAATGACAAATTAGAAGAAAAACTTAAACTCATGTGGTTTCTGGAATTATTCTGCATGTATTTATGTACAAATATATGCACGTGTGTGTGAAAACTCAATGAGCAGTAACTGAGGAAAAACATTTGAATTTTCAGAATTGAGTTTTAATACATCTTGTTTCATTTTGGTAATTTGTTTTATCTTATTAATGAATGAAACAACTATATTCAAATTTATTAGCACAAAATTTTCCTGCATAACATTTATAAGCTCCTTTGTGTTTAACTTGACTTCCAATTTAAGTTCCTTTGATTTCTTTATTCTTCTCATTTCACCAGCAGTGATTTTAACCTCCACTGCTGATTTTTGTCTGAATCAATTATTGCCACAATGCTTGCAAAATTGTGAATTTATAACTCTCATTACATCAGCATTCATTAGCTAGTGGGGTATTCTCCAGGAAAACAAATAAACAATAACCACAAGTTAAAAGAAAACCCTTCCTCCTTCACGCATGTGCATAAGGGTGTATTGGTACTAGTGTCAATGCATGGGCTCATTTTTATTCAGTGTGTCACAGTCAAATGCTGTCATCTTTCATTGCGATGCTCAAACATTTCCAAATTTGGTATCAAGCTGTTTCCTGTGTCCTTTGGCATGTTCCTATCAGTTTTTCAACACTTTCAACATTTCGGCACAGAAACATGTTTTAAAAAAATCACCTTATATTTTCTTCCAGCCGTGGAACCAACCACTCCTGCATAGTAAACATGACATTGGCACTAATTCTTCATGCATGCACATACACACATGTGGGTCACATCCTCAGTTCATACTAAGGCTTCTAAGAAAATTCTGAATGGGAATTCAGAACCTCAAGAATCCTCCAGACTCCAGGGGTGAGAAGGGGTGAGAGAACAAGACAAACTAGATCTGCCTTTTTGTTTGGGGAAGGAGGCCATTCATAGGGGCTCCTGTTAACACGCCACTGGACAGAATTGTGGTGTCTGGATACAGCAAGGGAAGGGGAGGAGAGTGATTGTTTTTGCAGGTGAACCTAACGTCTACTTAAACGAAACTAGGGTTCTGTTCATTATAAAGAAGGAGAGAAATGAATATTAAGTTGGCCACTAGCAACGGTTGCCACAATCTGACATGTCGATTAGGAGAGAAATATGCAGGTCACTCTGCTCTCTTAATCTGGGATAACTTTGTTCCAGCTGTTAGTATCCCGACTCATTTTTCCTTTAAATATAAGTGCAGTGAAAACATTGAAATTCTCAACTGGATATGATAGAGTCTATACTGTAGCTATAAGACAATTATTCATTCTAGCATAGTCCTTGTCCTGTACAAAGGATGAGGTCTAACCCTCATGTATATGTCAGCCCAGTGAGGTGATTTTGGAGAATGTCAGTATGATTTCTGATTCCTGGATCACCCCAGCTCTTGCCCTTATCCACACCCAATTTTCATTCTCATGTCTGGTTCTGCCCAGTGGCTTTGCTCTGAATCCTCCTTCCTTTTTAAGCTTGAATTCATCATCATCTGAATAAGACAGTCATGCTGAAAAGGCACCTATTTTTAGGAAGAGTAGCTTCATTCCTGAAATAGCATATGGGTGATCTCAATCCACCAATTTAACGACAAGCAAAAGAGGTCACTATATCTCTATGAAGAGAAGGAAGACATTTCTGCTTTCCCTTCATGAAATGTCTACAATATGGCCCCCGAGGGTCTGTCACTGTGTCTTTGACTTATGGTTTGGAGAATACAGTTTAAAAAATACCCAGTGAGATAATGAGATAACATGACAGAGAGCCAATCTTCAATCTTTGCCGCTGTTGACTTGTAAAATAATCCTTGACAGAACAGTCAATTTCCTGAGTCCGGGGGGAGAAGGAGCCAAGAGGAACTTGTCATATCATCTGAAGCAGACCCACCAGTCACGTTCAGGTCCAAGCTGTAAGTTGTCCGGTTCTCCCCCTACACGCACGCATAGTATGAAGAAGAAGATAGTGTAAAAGAATTCAAATTAGGTGGAAAAGCATTGCTTCACTTTCTTTTTATAAGGAGAGTAATTTCCTTGGGAGATTATTTTTGTTTGAAGAATATTTTGAAGACATAAAACATCCTCACCCTGCTGTTCGGTGTCAATGACTGCACGTTCAGCTGTCACGGAGCCTGGGACGCTACCCCAGGGACCAGCAACTCTTTCTGGTACTGTGGAGTTGTCATAACTTGACTGCTTTGCATTCATGGTTTCCTAAAGATGAATGCCACCATGTTCAAACATTGAAACCGCAGTTTGCCTAGACATTTGCCATATATCTTACTGGCCTAGAGATGACTCGATTGAAGTCAGAAAATTTAAACCCATAACTTCACTGTAACATTGAAAATGTTATGACCTGAGACTGGTCCAAAAGTTTCTTGGTTCTGTTTGCCTAAACACTCATGGTGGAATAATATTTTCTAAATTCTTAAATTCTATATATACCATGCTTTTCATATTCGTCATCACACACGGAGATGACACTCTTCTAGAAGTGTTTCCCAAATCATGTTCTGTGGAACACTAGTCACACGAGATGTACTACAGAAGGCAAGGAATCTCAGACAAAGAAATTTGGGGAATGCTGCAGACCATGTCCCTCAGCTGGACACTCATATTTGCAAAGTTCTAGAGAAGATTTTGTGTTTGAATTAATCATGTGTTCCACCCCGGAGCTCTATGATCATAAAACATTTATTCACATGCTTTGGAGGTAGTATTTTGCAGAACAGCCTTTGGAAAACAAATTTCTAGAATTTAGGTGAAGCCCTGAAATTCATCCCATTACAGTGTTTTTAAGATTTGATATTTCTACATTGGCTCCAATACAGACCAAGTTTTTCTGTAGCTAAATACCTACCTAAATAAAGCCTTTAGACATTCTGAAAACAGGAGACAGCCATTGAAAAGCCTCAACGGGGTTCGGGATGGATGTTCCAGATCTTTCCAGTGCTCTCAGAGGATGATGACGAATCCTTGAATACCCAGCAAGTTCCCCAAACAGATGGAGAGCATGGAAGTGGATGGAGAGGAATGAAAATGCCATTCTCAGCCTGGGGTAAAGGGGAGCTTCTCTTCTATGTCTTTCTGGACCCCTGACACACAAGGGGCCCCAGGAAACTCCCCCGATTTTGAGATACTTGTAGAGTGGTGGCCGTTTACAGAGCCCTGGGGTTCCAGATGCAACATAAGATTATGTCTCAGCACCAAATTGAGCCAAGCCTCCTTAACGCCAGCTACCATTCCCTCCTGATTCTTTGACACATGTCTGTTTCAAAATTCCGCATCCATCACCTGCCCACACAAGCTGACTTGCAATAGTTTCTTCACGGTTCAGGACTCTTCTCAAACATACCCTCCGTTTTCAACCCCACCTTTCCCTTCCACCTGAAACCACTGTTAAAATATACAGATGCTCCCTGAAGCTACTTGTACCGGATCCTCACTCTGTGACCTCACTTTTCTGTCCTGACACTAAATAGTTCTCCATACTGCCCAACAACGAATCACCCTGATTTCTCATTATTGTCCCAAACAGACCCTTTTAGTTGGCTCTGTTCACCTCTTGCACATCTATGGCTAATTCCTGACCCACCCCCCCCCCCCACCTGCCACCAGCCTTTGTAATTGTCATTCATTCTACCTCAAATGCTGGACCTCCACTGTCATGCCTCTTGACCCACCCAGAGCAGAATTGTGTGATGGGGTCACACCCAGCATTCCAAGCCTTTCTTCTGACCACGGCAGGCCAGATTCCCTTGGAGGCAGCCTCTCTTTCTTATCCTTTGTCCATTGCGTTTTGGGAGAACAATCCATCCCCAGTTTCAGGAGTGGTCGTAGGATGATCGTTAGCCAATCAGAGTTACGGTGATGAATTTGCTTTAACACTGTACTTCTGATCCAATGAGAATTAACCTCCATACTTTTTATGGGATTACAGGGAGGAATAAATTTCCTGCCTATCTTCACTCCCTACCTTCAGATAAGCTTTGCTAACCCCATAGGATATGTGGCTACAGCTGTTGGGAAGCAACTTACCGGCACGTTAACAGAATCTGTCTAAGAACACAGCCCTTATAGGGAAAAATCAGAGTCAAGAGATGGAGAAATATCTGGGATCCAACTGCGCCGGATGGCACCCCATGGACTTCCCAGTAACTTGAATCATGATCCTTTAGGTTTCTGCCCTTTGAAGCTGAAGGGATGCAAATGAACTCAAACACCTTCTTTGTAACAGACTCTGTTTTGGTTATTTCCTTACCAGCAACTCACTCAATGGCTGTATTTTTTGGGCTTGGCACGGATTCTTTGTGAAAAACATGATTACATGTGGTAAGAGACAGAAAGTTTCGAAGCCTCCCTATACTGTTTCTCTCCCTGTGCCTAGTTACTCTGCTGTCTTCATTGATACATTCTTATGTCTTGATTTAAAAATCCACTTTCCATGTGTTTTGGAGTTTCCTCGTGTTTCTCAGTGATACAAACCAACAGACAGAGGAAGAATCGAAGGTGTGTTGTGTGACACCCACCATCCGGCTTGGAGACGATTTTGCTTGTGCACGGGGTTGTGCATGGTGCCGTCCAAACGAAAACACCAGAACCCAATAACGCTGTTGGCCTGGAGACATCAGAAGCCCGAGCGCAACCAGGGCCGAGCACACTGGGGCCATCGTGGACAGGAAACCTACCATGCCAATGACTTGGCTCATCTTTAGCCCAGTGGAGGGAGCTGGTTTGCTATTGGACACAGAGCTAGCGCCAGGGGGATCCAGCACCTGAACTCCCGCTGCTCTTCGTGTCTTACGCAAACCAAGGAAGCCGGTTTTATTTCCAATTTGGTAACAAAAAGGAACAAGGTGCTAATCTTTCAAATGAAGATGGAAATATTTTTCCTACCGACTGGCTCTGCTGCATTATTTCTGAGGGAACTGTCCTCAGGGAAGCAACCCAGGATATAATTTTGCTGTCACGTAAAACATGGCATTCTGCTTTAGTCAAATGCATTTTCTGCTTTGACAGTCTCTCTCTCTCTCAGCAATTTAAACGGAAGGAATTTCTTGGAGTGAGACTCTATCTCAGTGCATGATGCCCGTGTTTGCTCGCTCTTACTAATGAGCAGATTTGACTCCAGCAGATACGGGCGGTGACGGGCATCTTGCATTCCCACCTCCTCCGGCAGAGGGAAGTGCTGTGTTGTAAAGGGAAGAACAACAATAGAAACAAGTACAATAATAATAAAAAAAGACCTCCTTTGTCTCTCCCTCAAGGAGATAAAGGAAAGCAGGTTCTGGTGAATTCTAGCTTACATAAAATATAGGCGAAGGGGGCAAAAAGAGAAAAAAATGGCTGCCTTCTTTGAAGTCATTATATGTTTTAGACATGGAAAATGGGTTGGCTTGGATTGTTTTTCAGTGAAATGGGGAGGAGAGGAAAAGAGCTTTGACTACAATATACAGTGTGGGCAAAAGTAGGGTTCCAGTTGTGAGTACGCGAAACAGAGCTTATTCTTCTATCACTGCTTATTAATTATTGTGTTATTTTCCGTGTGAACCACCATAAACCTACTTTCCCCCCACCCTGTATATTAAATAAGATTAGCTTAATTTTTGAAGCTCTTTGGGTAATTTTTCCACTCCGACTGGAGAAAAGCTTGATTTGAGATAAAAGACCCAAATTGCTTTCCTTTCAGGCTCACTTTTCATTTATGTCGACTTTTATTGGAACTGAACTATCAGGAATGATGAAAGCTGCATTTCCTCTCATCACCCCCATATCTAAGTGTCTGATAATTATTATATTATGTTGTCCTACACATCTGGGCTCCTACAAGTGATTACTGGATTACTGTCATCTTAAGAATGTAATTCTCAGCACAGAGCCTTATTTTTAGAGAAGGAAAATCACTTCTCCATGAGGCGTGGGTGGCGAGATAATATTAAATGCATTAGGGACAGGCTGGGCTGTCACAAAGCCACGGAGGCTTCCTACTCCGAATAGCAGGGGCAAGCCCGCCAGGGATCAAAGCCTGGGTAGCAGCAAACCCATTAACAGAGGGACCCGCGGGGATCAGAGTGCAGCGGCCCTGCGCAAGCTCACGCAGCGATGCCCTTCCGAGACCCAGTCCCGTTTCCATCCATTGTCTCCTCGAGGAAAATGCCAGAACGGTCCTTTCTCCTCCATTACCGGATCTGACATCGGAGCTAACCTCAAGGGTCCCTTCAGTGTTAACAAGTGTGGCGTGCACAGCTTGTCCCCCGTCCTCACCTCCTTGAAGACTGGCAGCCGTGGCCCGGGAAGAAGGTGTTCACCCCATTTTGAGTTAGACATTGGACTTGATGCCTTTGCTCAGTGACTGTGCTCCCGACGCGAGCAAGGGCAGAAGGTGGTTCTTCTGGTTCCTTTTCCAGAGAAGAATGTGGAGACCTGGTTCTGTAGTATTTGGAAGCTTCGTGAGGCAGAGCCTAACAAAACCAGCACAGGAAATTGGGCGGAGCTGTCTAAAGTAGTTCCTGAAAAGTTGGCCTGCTGCAAAACTTTCTCTCCTAATTTTCTTACACCAAGCGGACTGTAGGAAAGGGCAGAAAATAACTTTCTCAGACAAGTAACTTAGCAATCGTTATTAAAAGACTCAAAATCACCATTTCTCAGCTTCCAGGGACCAAATACTAATATGTTGCCCTTGTGTGAAGGTAGTGGCGATTTCCATGGCAAATGCCACTGTTAATGATGATACTAAAGATGATAACAAATAGGTTCAGGATATTTACAATCACCTATGTCTGGACTTTTAAATCCTGTTTCCCATGGCTTTTCTGACAACCCTGCCTGCTAGCCTTCTCTTTTTTCTCTCACGTGAGGTGGAAGAGGTCTGGAGAAGCCAAGTGACTAACCCAGGTCCCCACAGCGGGCAAGTGGCCCACACGACTCAATTCCCCCGACTGTCTGAGGATAGTCCTTAACACTAACCCCGTGCCACAGCACTTTGCAATGTGGCTCTCATTGCAAAGAATAATATCTGTATGGATGTCGGCCTTTCAGGAAGGTGAAAACTTCCCGAGTTTGCAGCTGGTGATACATTTTAAGATTCAACCTCCGGAGCTTGGGATGACCAAGCCTTCAGAAGGGGCATACAGGGTGTTTTCACTGTTTCTTACTAAAGCGTCACTCTAGCTTCTGGCGTTGGACGCAGATGTAGGATTTTATCATAGTGGTCAAGGAAGATGGACCAAGTGCTCACAGACATTCACCATTTTAACTGGCGGGGGAAATGGAGACCCCGTTATGCTCTCCCCAGTATGCTTTGCATTAGAAATGCAAAAGTATAACAAGATTAGAAATAACAAGGAAAAAAAGGTGTTAAATTAGGGAGACAAGGGGGCTTAGAAAGTCTGGCTTGCTTGGGCACTGGGAAGCTGGAGGGGGGCGTATTGTTCAGGTTCAATGGGGCATCACTCTGCTTGGCCTCCCTGTGATGAAGACAGGGCCCTGCTGGAGCTAAGTGTGCTTCAAGGACAAGTTCAAGGACAAGAGAGCCTGACGGATGTGAACATTCCTGTCTCTCGGTAGCTCTTAAGCTTGAGCTGGCATCAGAGTCACCTGAGGGCTGTGTCCCCATGATTTGCACGTCTAACTAGTGGTACTAGATCCTGCTCCTTTGGAAACCTCTGCTGAAGGGAACCCGGCAAGCATTCTGCACGTAGCCCCGGGGATTCCTTAGCGGTGTTCCCGCACACCAGCTTCCCATCACCAGCCCCGAGCTGCCTGAATACAGGGAACCCCTCGGGCTAGCCGCCAACCAATGGCTAAGGGGGTGCAGGTTAGGCTGCCTGGTCCCCATGGTAGCAGGTCCCCAGTGTGACCTGCACTGAGTTCAGACTTGCCTGCAGGACTGAACAAAGTTACTTTCCATGGGATGTTGCTGGTACTGCCCCACTTCTTGGCTCCTTGCCTTCCCCGTCCAGCTTCCTCACGCCTCTAACTAGTGAGTTCCAGGAACACATTTTTTTTAATCTGTCACTTTGCCGCTGATCTTCAAAGAACCTAAGATTCACAAGCGTCTATTGTTCGTGTGATTTTTTTCTGGACGGTGATGTAAGTCTGGGCATTAAAGGCAGAGACGTAGCAAGAGCTGTCTTTTCCCCCTGGCCCTGCCTCAGGAGTGGGTGACAGTGGCAGTGGGGGACCCAGGGGGCACCAGAGCAATTGAAAAGCCACATGCAGATAGACTGCATGTGCTCCGACTTCCCCCCACACGTATCGGAGTCATGCCGGCCAACCTGCGAACAATTGTATTCCATTTTTTACATCAGGGTGTAAACTTCCTGATTTCAGGGGTTGTTGGTGTTGTGGTTAACTTATTTTTGAGCCTTAGAAAAGTCCAGTACGTGGAAGGTATTCAGCTCTCTGAATGAAGGAATACATTAGTTGACCTCGGATAGTGAAAAGCGGTTAACAACACAAGCCACATTATGCGGTGAGGGTGCAGCGGCCAGGAGGCTGTATCGCCGGGGATTTATATAGATGCTCGCGTGGTCTTTCCTGCTCATCGCCCACCAACCTCAGCGCCGTGCAGGCACCGGAAACGGGATCTGAAACGCCGCCACCTGTAACTGAACGAGCTTACAGCGCCGACTCTCCTTCTCTCTCTCGGTCTTTGTTGGAGCCTTGAGTGCGTACCACAAAACCGGGTTTTCACTTTTGACACTAAAAAGCTATTCAATCAGAAGAAAACATTTAGTGTCAGTACTTGACACTGAAAAACTGTTTGACCAAACTGTAGGCCAAGCACCTCGAAAGTCTGGGAATGTAGCGGTTAGCAGACAGCGAGAAGGAATCTCCGACCTGAAGGAGTTTTCCACGCTGATGCAGAAACGAAACCAGTGACGCACTGGCCAAGGCAGCCCTCACGTGGGCAAAGAGAGGGACAGAAGTCCTTTCAAAGCTTTCTGCTTTAGGTTAAAAAATGTGTGTGTGTGTGTGTGTGTGTGTGTGTGTGTGTGTGTGTGTGTGTGTCTTGTTGCAACATAAAGGCAATTGCAGAAATAAAGTATTACTTTGTTCAGCATGTCCCTCAGGCCTTTCTTCCTTCTAAGTGACTTTCTGAGCCTCCTCTTGGATGCTCCCTCCCTTCATCCGAGAGGCTGTCCCTGGTGACCAATTCGGCGGTAGGTCACCTGTCCCCATCCCCGACTCTCACATGCACTACCTGTCTTCCACACTAGTGTTGTTTTCAAGGCATTGATCACCATCTGAAATTATGGTGGTGTTTATTTGGCCTCTGGTTTCTCCTGAGTCTTTGCCTTATTAGGACTTCAGTATTTGACGCACAGCCGGTACTCAATAATAATGATTGCCTTGTAGGTATGGATTTAAAACTTGAAAAAAAGATCACGTGTAATAACTTTTTAGAAGTTAATGTTTTTGCATATAATTACCTTCTCAAACTGTCATGTTTTCAGTATGAATCACTCTTTTCTCTCTACGCGGACAGGGCCATCTGTTAATTTGCAGTGGTAATTGTTTCCACAGATGGGTGTTAAATTATAGACATGACCAAGAAGACATGGCAGGGTTTGTCAGCACCCTTTGCCAATGGTCTTTTTACTGCTCACTTCAGAGACCAGACTAATTATTTGGCTTAGAAGCCCCCCCCCCCCCCACCCAACCCACGTAAATCAAATGAATCATCTACAATGGCTATTTCAAAGAGATGTCATGCTGTGCAGGTTTTGCTTCAGAATGTGAATTTTCTTTGAGTTTTAGGGACACCTGGATGGCCCCTATGCCATCAGACCCAGGTGTCTTGAAGCCAAACACTAGACATTTTAAAGAGTATTTCCAGGAAGGGAATTCATGTGTTCACTGTATAGACCTGGCTATATTCTAGCCCCATAGCAACAGTGTCAAAGATTCATTTGACTCCCCCACCCCCCAGAACAGTTCTTCAAGCACATCACAGATTTTGGTGAAATTGTCTTTCACTGCCCATCAGATGGGCAATAGGAATTAGTTGAAGTGATTTGTCCAGTTTTTGGCCCAATGTATGTTGGCAATAAAAAAAAAAACACGCCAGGCTATACTCAGAACAGAATCTGCCATCTGTGATAAGCGTCTACCAATTATTTTTCTTAATTTGGAGTGCGTCCTCACTTCTGATGAAAGAGAGGGCATCCCAGAATTTCCAAACCCGACGAGGACCTGGCGGTGGCTTTTGGCTTTTATGAGATAAGACCCACTGCTCCAGGGATGTTCGGTTGGTGTGCGGTGTAGGGGGCATCTCCTGCCTTTTCCTGCTCCGATTTTATTTCCTGTTCTAGAACATCCCTTCAGTTTCTCTCTGCAGACCCACCTGTCCCCAGTCCCATTCCATGTGATGGAGGTGTGACTGACTCCGCTGTGCTCTGCTCAGGCTCAGGGGGTGGTCACATGACCATGGCCGCCAGTCTGCCTGTCCTAATCCAGCCTCCACCATCTGGTTCAGCGATGGGCAGGGAACCCAAGCTGGTCCCGTGACATGAACTTAAACTGGTCACCATGAACTTAAACTTCATGGTGTTGACAGAAAGTGCTAAGGAGGAGGCCTGCCCGTTTTACTAGACTAAGAGGTGTGAAGGCACAGGTCTGCGGTACCAATAGCCATGAGATGGAACGCAGCGCAGCAGAGAAGAGAGTTGAAGATGGAGGGAGGAAAAGGAGCCAGTCTGGGAGGAAGGTCTAATTAGAGGGCTCCAATCCCACATCTAGCTGTGCTGAAGCGGAGGCCCCCTCCCCAAGGCTTTTCAATGATTTTTTGTTTAATCTGGTTTGATTTACGTTTCTTTCGTTTGAATCCTCCAAACTGCTAGAGCTGGACTTACTAAAACCCAAGGACTGAGAAGGTGGGCGTGAGTTCATCTTGGAACACGTACGTCCCAGGGACCCGAACCTTTGAGGTTAAACACAAACTTCATATGAGCATTTTAAGAATATAATTTTTTTATAGCTAAGCGTGTCTCTACATGGGAAAGGAGATTCTAGGACCCACACTGGCCAGTAGCTTTGAGACATTTCTTGTTCAAAGACGGGATGGAAGCAGTCCTAGGGAAGCTCCAACCAAGAAGGGGCTTGTGTTTTTGTGAGCGTTTCCAATTTACTTCTGGCTGAACTCGGAAGGAGAAAAGAGACAGATCACCATGTAATCTATTCAATTTCAATTTCAGAAGATGCTGCCTCTGATCAAAGGGTACTCGTGAGGATCCCATTTCCATAAAATGAATTTTGACAACTTTCCCCCAAATGTGTGTCTTCCTTCAACTTTTGATTTGAAAGGAAAAATGGAGGCTGGCAGGAAAGATAAATGACAGCGATTCTGACAGCATTGGGGCCGTCAGATAGTCCCTGTCTTAGAATGTCTGTGGTTTTCCCAGGCAGGTCCGGACCTGGTGTTTTTCATCTCAAACGTGCACTGTTATTTCTCCACTCACGGTTTCCCGAGAAGAGTCTTTCTGTTTCCCCAGAGTAATGGATGTTTCAAGAGAACACCCTGTCCCACCCCCACCCCCGCCATTTAATCTCTGAGAAGGTCAAGCCTGCTGACTGAGTGTCTGGCAATCCTTTACATGGCTACAAAAACACGTAACACGCTGTTTGACGTGACGACTTAGAATTCCATGTGACCACGTGCTTCTGACGACTGTCTTGAGGTTACGTGGGTGGAGCAGTCCACTGGATGGATTTGTTTCACGCAAGTACTGAGGCTTGCCTTCCGTTGTTAATGATAATGCTTCAAATAGCAACACAGTAGTATCTGATTTTGGTAAAAGTTGGCCTTCATGATCTCCTTGGCATCACATTCTTGGTTAGCTGCTTAGTATGTGCCAATTCCTCTCACAAGTTCACAGCAAGTTTGTCTTCATTCTGCGGAAAGTCTGACACGTTTGGGTCCAGTTCCCAGAGACGCTGCAGCTGTCAAGCAGGACAGGGCCATAATCAACTCAAAACAAATAACATCATTTCCATTTTTGAATAGTTTACTTTTGGCCCGGTGTTGAGAAAATAGTAAATTATTTATGGTAAATTGGCTCAATAAATATTAAGGGTTACTTACATAACATAGACTCCATCTTGCAGTGGTACAAACTAATTTATTAACTTTAAATTTCCTGCTGTTTGATGTCTCGTCTCCAAAATTCGGAACTTGCAATCTCTGAGGCTACATTCTACCCACATATAGAATTCATTACAGTGACTGATCCCAAATCTCAGTTCCTCCAGAGGTGTGAGATGGCAATTGGAAAGCTAGTGAACCCGAATGAATATACAATATTCATCCACACATTTGTTTATGGGGTGTTTTAGTCATTTAAAGCTCAACTTGCTCCAGAAGGGATTTGATACGGAGCTTCCAGTTGAAAGGATGGGCATCTTGTAGAATGCATTGCAGTCCTAACTCTGTCCTTCCCCATCCACCTCGTACGTGTTAGCCATTCATTGCTGCGTGTTGAAATGTAGCGGCTTAACACGCAGATGTCCATTCCTCACAGTCCCTCTAGGTCAGGCATCTAGCACAGCCTCACTGCGTGTGTCTGCTTCCGCGCATCTGTCGCATGGGCGTAACCAAGGCGTTGGGGCTATGGAATTCCCAAGGCTGGGAATTTGACTGCGGAAGGATGTGCTTCCCAGTTCAATCACCTGCCAGGTCTTCGGGAATTCATCACCAAGCCGGCTGTTGGGGCCCTCGGCTGGTCTCCGGTTCTCCTTGCCTGTTAGGTGGAGTCATCTGTTCCAGCCATGTGAGTCTCTCCATAGGGCTACTCAGAACATGGAAGCATGGGGACTTGCTTCTTTCATTTTAGGGGGACAGGCGGGGGGGAGAGAATGTTCCTGTAAGCCAGTCTCTACGGTGACATCCCATAACTTCTGCCACCTTCTCATCATTAGCAGCGAATGAGCAGGTCCCGTTCGCTGGGACACTCAAGGCATGAGGGGTCCAGCCGGGTGTGAACAGCGGAGGTGTGGCATCACTTGGGGCCATTTCCCAGGCTGCCTACCCTCCTCCCCCGCCCCACACGAGTGTGCAATGCGCAATGGAATGAGACAGCCCTGGGTTTCGGTTCCACGTCCAGTACTGATTTGCTGCTGCGATTTGGTCAAGTTCCTCAGCATTTCTCAGCCTTAGTTGGCTCATGTGTTAAACACGGATACAATGAGCCCTTCCTCCCATGCTCGTAATTAGAATTCTGTGCAAGGATGCCTGGCACCTAGGAAGTGTTCAGTCAAAGATATTTTTTCTCCTGCTTCTCTCTCTTCTCTAACGGTCACATAGCACCGGCCAACCTTGGCACCTGGTGGGATCTTCTGCTCCCCACTGGAAAGAGCAGAGATGCTGCTGTGAGCCCACCTGAGTTTGGGCCCAGGCTCCCCCACCTCCCCACTGCAGGAGCAAGGACAGATTCCTGTCTCTGAGACGCAGCCTCCCCTGCTTCTTAAGTGGGGAAAGGAAGGATCACAGTTTGTGAGGACTCAATAAAATAAAATGTGTCACAGGTTTTGCATACGCCTGGCAGACCGTGACAGATCAATATGTGGCAGCTCGTATTTATATTAACATTATTCAGTGAAAAATATTTAAAGAAATCAATCATTGTTATGATAAGTGTGGGGCTTAGCAAAAGAATATTGAAGACGTGCTCTCAGGAGCCGTCTGACCCCCGGAATTCCTTCCATCCTTCTCCGTCCCTGCCCAGAACGCAGGCTCGGAAAGCGCTCCGTGAGGACCGGAGGGCCAGCTCCTTTCAGGAAAGTGACCATTTGAGTAATTTGGGAGGAAAACCAGACCTGGACCGCAAACCGTAAGCATATTTGATAAGCCAAGAGATAGAGGGAAGTAGCGAGAATTAGCGATTGTTCCCCGGGGAACCACAAAGAGGCCGGGGAAAGGAAATGGTGGGAGACCAAAGGGCCACGGAGACACTGCGGGCCAGCTGCAGGGAGGGCCATCAGAAGGCTACCGGCTCTTCTCAGTAATTAATTGCTAATTCTGTTTGAATTGCATGTCTGCTTAGAGTAGGGGGGAAAACGCAGCTCTGCCGTGGGGGTGCCGTCCAAGCCTATCTTCTGAGGCAAAGGATGTGAAATGGTGACTTGAAAAACATAATGTAGATTATGGTCTTGGTTTCTTGTTTATTCTCTTCTTCCTCACTTTCTTCTGAAGCCTGAACCTTGTACCCCACCCCCTCTAAATTGCTTCCTAGGAAAACACGCTTGTCCCAGGAAACACCGATAAACTCCCATGCGTCTTTGGAAACAATTTCCCCAGCTGTAGTACCTGCCAGGCTTGTCCAAGATCCAGACAAGGCGTCGTGGTGCTCAGAAAATGAACCAGGTTCCGCCACGCTGCTTCAGCCTCGCCTCCTGCGATGATCGCCTACAGGCACCTGTGGCTGGGGAGGGCCTGGAATGTGACTCCTTCCCTGTGACTGTCTTATCCCAGGTTTGGTGACCAAGATGGGGTCACGTTTTGGTGATCTACCTTCACCACCCTTTTACACGCAGCAGGGGCTGAGCTGTCGGAAATGGGGCTCAGGAGGAAAGAGAGAGACAGAGTGGATTTCTGTCGGGCACAGCTGGGGATCACCTTAACCGCAGAGACGTGTGGGGCTCAGGACAGCATGTAAAGGGCTGGCGGGTTGGCTGTGCATCACACAACCCCGGGCTCGGTGGTGGGCACGGGCAGGCACACACTAATTTATTTATTGCAGTACTGGAGTGGGCTGGTTTCTTCGAGTCCCTTTTTCCGTGAGGAACTTCTGAATTGAACTGAATTGAGAAGACTTATTTCTGTTCCATCCCACTGTCCTCCCCTGTGTGCAGGGGCTGGCTTTGAACTTCTAGCAACTGCATTAAATCAAGTTGGGAGCAGTGCAGCAGATTGTGGGGTTAAACCTGGCTCCCCACTGCCCCCGCCGAGGTGGAGTCTTGGGTAGATTTCCTGGTTATTCCCTGCCTTCGTCGTCTGGTCTGTAATATGGGCTTGCCAGTCAAAGAGCTTCGAGGTTAATGTTTCAGTGAAGTAGAGAGAGGAACACCTATTCTGTAACAAAGGTCCAGCTGAATTTAGCTTTTCTTATCATTTGGGACTTGAACCACAGTTTTCATTGCGTATCATCAATAAATATTTCCAAAGAATTTCTCCTTAGATACCATGAGCCCCTGGCAGAATGGAGTTTTAATAATAGTTCTGCTTTGATTCTTTTGGCATTTTGGACTACTTCCTATACATTCTGGTATTAATATATTTGGGCTTGTTTCTGTCATAGTGATTTTTTTTGTACTGGTTTGGTCCCAATTTTTATAAGCTTTTGCTTTTTCCTTGAGTCTACTTTTACCACAATGTTTCATTATTTCTCCATGTTGCCATTCCAATTTTTGTGTGTCTTTCATATTGGAAGTTATATATTCTATTACTATTCTAAATTTAATAATTTAATCTCCCCCAAATAATGAAAGCAATTTATAATATTTAAACTCTGATTACACCCTCAAAAAATATGTCTTTGTTCAGTATATTATTTTCATCATTTAACCCAATAAATTAAATATTATTATTTTATATGACAGTATTTGCTTAGATATTTCTGCCTTTGTCAGTTTTTCCATAAATTCTTCTTATACCTCATTCCATCCTTTTGAGAGATATTTAAAACATAATATAGTATGTTAAGGTATACTCTTCATAGTTCCCTGTAATAAAAGTCTGCATGTAATAAAAGTTCCTTGTTTTTGTTTATATAAAAATGACTTTAGCCCTGGCCAGTGTGGCTCGGTTGGCTGGAGTGTCCTTCCATAACCAAAGGGTTGCAGGTTTGATTCCTGGTCAGGCCCATATGATCCCTGGCCTGGGTGTGTATGGGAGGTGACCAATCAATGCTTCTCTCTTGCATCAATATTTCTCTGTCTCTCCCCCTTCCTCTCTCTCTAAAAGCAATGAAAAAAACATCTTCGGGTGAGGATTAGAAAACTGACTTTGTTTCAATTCGATTGTTGAAATAAGATTTCAGCGGTCTGAGCTCTCTGGGCGGATCGTCAGTTCCTTTTGCTTTGTCAGATTCTTGGAGCTGGAGAGAAGCTGTTGGCGTAATTCTTCCCCGGATTTGCATCTGTCTTTCTACTCTGACTGCCAGTGAGACCTTCTCCTAACTCCATTCTTTTCCGGGTTTCCCAGGCTGTGTCCGGGTGGGGTTTCTTTTCCTTCATTTGCTCTGATATCTTTCTTTGGCTTGAGAATATAATCATTATCTCTCAGAATATTTTTACACAACTTCCCTGAACTCCATAGTCTGTCCTTCGGGAAGCCGATTAAATCCCATTGGCCCTCACCCTCTCCTCGTCATCTCTTAATCTCTATTGCATAATTTTTCACCGCTGGCCTGCATTTTCAGTAATTATTTCAGATGTTCCTGTTCACTCATCTTTTTTTTTTTTTCAGTTATGCCTAATTTGCTGCGTCATCATTCTTTTTTCTCTCAATTTCAAATGGCTTATTTTTTTTTCAATTTTGAAAAGCCTGATTTTCTTTTTTTAAACATTTGTTATTGTTTATGCTGTTACAACTGTTTGTGCTTTCTCTCCCTTTCCCCACCCCCATCCTGCCCCACACTATCCCCGCCCCATGCCTACCCCACGCCCATCCCCATGTTGCTGGTCCTTTCCATGGGTTGTACATACATGTTCTTTGGGTGAGCCCATGCTGTCTTTCATCTAGGCTCACTCTTCTCCATTCTGATTCTGTGTTGCTGCGATTGATTCTCCTGCTGAACTCCCCTTTGCATTCAGGGATTCCCATAGCTTTAATATAAGCTTTTGCAAAGTTAGCGTGATGGTACATTTCATAATTCTATCGTGTGGAAATTCTTGGAGCCTAATTCTACTGTTCTTTTGCTTGTACTGACATTTACTCTTATGGTTTGTTTCTTCTCATATTTTGTGATCTTTGATTCTAAACGCATACATATTTGGTCTTAAGCTGCGGGAAACTTTGGGCCGAGATCAAGGGTATATTTTTCCAGAGAGGATTTACATGTATTCTTCACAGAAAACAAAGGTCAGGTGAACCTTAAAAACAAACATACAAATAGACAAAAATTTTTAAAAAACAAAAACAAAAACCTTGTAGGTTCCTCATCTTAATTTCAAAGTCTTATTCGTTTATGTTGCTATTGACCAAATACCTAGTGTCCAAATTATTGCCTCTATGATACCATTTTCCCCCAGGCCACCATGCCCTTGTCTTTTTTCTTCTCAATTACAATTTACCTTCAACGTTACTTTGTATCAGTTCCAGGTGTACAGCACGGTGGTTAGACAGTCCTATGGGTCACAAAGTGGTCCCCTGATACTACCAATGCCACCTGGAACCATACATAGTTGTCACAACACTTGGAACTGTTTTGGTTTCTGCTTATGGTTTGGGTCCTGGGAGAATATACAGCCTGCGTGCTCCATGCTCTTCCCAGGCAACACCTCTCCAGCTTGTGTTTTGTTTTGTTGTGTTTCTGTTCCTCGCATTCAATTTTAAAGCCTGGAAATGTAAAGGGACTCAAGGAAAAAAAAAAACTGGAATTCATTTATACTCAAGTGACTATGGCCAATAACATAAGCACTTGCCACACGTGCATTGTTCTTCCGCCCATGAACTGTTTTGGGCACACACGTGCTGAGGAGCTCCCGAGGCCGCCGCACCGGCCGCAGAGCGCTCAGCGGCAGACACGGCGGAAGTGGCCGGTTGTACGGGAAGCGGATCCCAGGCCATAAGCTAAAAGAATGCTCCTTTGGAGGATAGGGGATGCTTAATTTGCAACTTCAGAATTCCTACTACGCCTGTAAGTAATGATAGCCGCCATTTGTGCAGAACTGTACGACACCCAGCAAGACAGGTCCATTATTAAGGGAAGCTGGAAGGGATGGTGTAGAATTAGGAAATCTGGCTGGATTCCCACAGGTACCACTTTCCAGCTCTGAGATCTTTAGTCCATCCCTTTATCTCTCTGCTTCTATTTTTGCATCTGCACAACAGAGATAGTGTACGTATCTTACAGGGTCGCTGCAAGGACGGATTAGCTAAGTGATCTGGTCTGATGCGATGGCCTGCAAAGGTGGGTAACATCCCTCTATTTTTCCCCCAGAGCAGGGGGAATGTACGTAATTGCACCTACCCCACCTCCACCAGTTCCTGAAAACCGTACTGAGAATATCTTTGCTTTCATTGTCTCAGCTGCTGTGACTTAGAAATTGTATCTTCTTTACAGAGCAACCGGATCCACCTGAAATTGCCATTGGACTGGGGAAGGAAAGGGGGGGGGCTTTGCAGATAAGTGGGCAAAGTTTAGATCATTTGTGCTGGAGAAATAATCAGTAACATGTACAGCAAAATGTAGTTAATTGATCATACGAAACAGCAGGGGACGCCATGTTGCTTCAACAAGGCAGGCAGGACAGAAGAGAAAAATATCAGTAAGATCCGGTTTTTCTTCTTTAAAACAATTTAACACCCACCTTAGTATCTGGCACCATAGGCACCTAAAATATGTTTATTGAACAGAGTAGAAGTGAAGCAAATGGAAACCTTTTCCAGCCAATATATTTTACTTTATTTTTTATTTCATTAATTTTGCATTTGAAGGAGTCAGTGTAACACAGGAGTTTGTTAAGAGCCTGGGATTTGTTTGGACTGGGTCTCTCCTTGGATAAAACACTGGCCATGAGGGTTGGGACAAGTGATTTCCTCTCTCTAAGCCTTGGCTTCCCCGCAGTGGGTGTAGCTGCCATACATACTCAGACGACGGTCCTGGGGTGTGATTCAATGCCTGTGTCCCCACGCTCCCCTTCCTGGGCCTCCTGTCTGTCTTTATCCACCACTGCAGTCTGCATTGCGACTGATGCCATATTAATACTCTTCTCACTCTGTACGCAGGTTGTCAAGTATTCGCCTAGGAGAGTACTTGACTATGAGTGAGAGTAATTTTTTTTTTTTAATTCAAATTTCTGTGTACAAGGGAGAAGACACTGAGGATGAATTTGCCCCAAGAGGAAAGAATAGACATGGGAGCTCCACACCCGGGAGCAGATGGAGACACAGCAGTGCCCGCGTTGTTGCTGTGGTTGGGGCCCAGCTACAAACTTTGTCTGGCTGAATAGCTGGAGATTAAGAGATGGCCCCGCCTCCCCTTAGGCCACACTAGGAAGGGAGAGGAGAGAGATGAAGAAAACATTTGGGGAAACATATGCACCTTTAGGAGGAATCCAACAACATTTTTTGCCTTGCTGTGTGCATTGCAATTTTTTCCCCGCCTCCACACAAAATTGTTAGTGAAATACTCATTTGTGGCACGTCGCAGATTCTTACACACCTCGGTCCCGTTAGTTGCTTTGTTTTTCCTATAATACTTCCATAAAAATTGTAAGGACCTGGCCACATTTGAAAATTAAGACAATTTAAAATCATATTAAAATTGAGAGCATGGAAGGGGAGGGAATGGAGGCGGGGCATGGAACCCTTGAGAATTCAGGGAATCCTATCGCTCGGAGGAGGTTGGACTTCGATGCCCGTCTCCCCGTGATGTTCTGATAGAACCTGCAAACTCTCAGCCTGACCTGTTAGTGTTACAGGGCTGCGTTCACCTCCCAGCCCCGCTCCACCCTCCCGTGCCCAAAATGAAAATACATTTCAAGACATTAAGGAAAATTTGATCAAAGTAATTATATCGAATTATTTCTTTGCCAGATGCCAAAAACTGTGCTATTTTACATGTATTACCTGATTGTATTTAAAAACCATTATCCCCATGTTATAAACGAGGAAAAAAAAAAAACTTAGAAAATGTAAGTAATTTTCCCAAATGTAGAGCTGGGATTCAAGCCAGATTGGTCTACTCTAAGCCCATTAAATACCATATTTTAGTGGTTCTTGGTTTCTTCATTCAAACACAAAGAGGGAAAAGGACGAATTTTAAAGCCAACGGAAAGGAGAGACTTTTAATGCCAAAGGTGAAGAACTGGGCACATATTCCTGCTGTGTTTATAGTGTGATGTGGTGGAAATAGATGTAATTTGAAATGCAATTAAAGGGATCCACGAGTCGAATGAGAAGAGAAATGGAGATGGTGCCTCGTGCAGAACCTCAGTTGTGCATAACAATGCCATGGGTGAATGCCCATCCGGTAAAGGGGTTTTAATTAAACTAAATAATTCATTATCCATTATCCTGCAATGAATTGAAAAGAATATCATCTAAGATGCTTTATTTCTCTGAAACAGGATTGTATACCATAAATTCAGCACGTCATGTGTTCTCAAGTGAGAAAATGTCCAGATTAGTAAAATGTAGGGGAGATAATAATGAATTTCCGCTATATTTAACCCTTGGCACATTCATCCAAGTAACTTCCACCATGCAGAGCTAGGTGTTGGCTTTTCTTTCTTTTTTTTTTTTTTTTTTTGAAGGGGAGTACATGAAAACAAGTTCTTAGTAGAAAAAAATTTAAATTAAATATGAACTGGTGACATAATTTCATGAGTGGTAGAAATTTATCCTTTACCTCATGCATGTATATGCACACATCCTTGTAGTGTTTGCTTATATGCATAATGTAAATATACCCACCGTCGCACACACCAAGCTCCCACCATAGACTTGGGTTGAGACGCCAAGTCAGCTCTCCTGATGCATCCTGGGCCAGCGCCAGCCAACCTCCACCCGTATGGGCGCCTTCCAGCTACTCTCGCCTTTACTGCTTACGTACAATCCCTAAAGTCCTGAGCTTTAGCTGGGTCCTCTTTTCTTCATCTGTGATTGCAATAATACCAAGCTTCAGCTCAGTGATGCGTATGCCTTTCATCGGTGTTGTTTACAGTAACTACGGTGTGATCCACGGGTGTATAGCGCACCGCTGTGTAGGTACAGCTCAGTTCATTTGGCTATTTGGGTTGTTTCCGGTGCGAGGCTACCAAACGTCGGAGTGAACATTTTTTTGGGTCTATACTTCTGACTGGTGTTCCTGGGCAGCAGGATGCGAGTATCTTCAACTTTCATGGATTCTGCCAAGCTTTTGAAAATAGCTTACGGAATTATGTCCCTTCCTACTGCGAACGACACTTTGTTTTGCTCCGTGTTGTCAGCCGATATTGTCAGTCTTTTTTTTTCTTTTAAAGTGGGAAGTTGACATTTGTTTGATTATGAAATGGGTTTGTACGCAATTTACATCTTTAATTTTCACATCCCAGTAATTTTAATATTGCCTTGCAATAAAGTAACATTTTTAAAAATCAAGAAATAGAACACAAAGGGAATTTATATCTCTTTTATGTCTGTTGAACATGAGTTGCATGTCGGCTTTTTATTTAAGATTTTTTTTGTATTTGTTTACTTTCAGAGAGAGGGGGAAGGAGGTAGAAAGAGAGGGAGAGGAACATTAATGTAGGAGAGATACATCAATTAGTTGCCTCTCGCACACCCCCAACTGGAGACCTGGCCCGCAACCCCAGCATGTGCTGTGACTGGGCATCGAACCAGCCACCTCTCAGTTTGCAGGCTGGCGCTCAGCCCACTGAGCCACACCAGCCAAGGCTGGCTTTTTTTTTTTCTTTTTCTTTTTTTACAACTCTATCAGTCAGTATTTTTAACCATGTTTTTGATATATATCTGACATACAAAAAGCTGTACATTTTTAATATATACGATCTGACACATTTGGAGATACGTATACAGCAATGAATGCATCGCCACAATGGATGCCAATAACGTACCCATCAACCCCCAAATGGTGCATCCTCACTCTTTATATTTTGTCATAAGAATACTTATATAAGATCCACTCAGTTAGAAAAGTCTTAAGTATGCCGTATAATATTATTAACCGTAGGCACTATGCTATATGGTAGTTCTTCAGGGTTTATTCATCTCACTTCATGGAAACTCTGTACCCTTCGTCAGTCTGTTTAATATTAGTCTTTATAGTGTGTATATAAAATGATATTTCATTGTGTTTCCTGATTCCTAATTTAGCATATTTTCTCTTTCGGGGCCATTTGGATTTCCTTTGTTTTTTGAACTGCCTTCTCCTCTCTTCCAGTTTGTACCAGTCTTTCTTTGACTGATTGATTTATAGGAGGTGCTTTCACTTAACCTATATATAAGCCCTTTGTCAGCCATGTGAATTGCTTCACGTTTAAATGCTGTGCCTTTTTATGAATTTGCGTTCTTAATTTTGTCTTTATGGTGGGTGCTTTTTGTGTGTGTGTGTTTTAAAAGAAATCCACTCCCAATCAAAACAAAAAAACTCTGAGTGGAAGCTGGAAATTTTCCTGGAGATCTGAGCCCGGGTGGCCCGTGTCCTGTACGGTAGAACACCTGGCAATGATGTGGAAGCTAAGCAATGGCCCAAACCAACTCACGGATCCTGCTGATGAGGTTTCCGGTAGCAGGTTGAAGAAGTACCAGTTGGCTTCTTTTAGCCGCAGATGACAAATATGCAGAGATGAAGTAAAGCAGGAATTCTTCTGTTTTCAAGCAGACTTAGAGAAAACAGAGAGGGCCCTAGGAAGTAAAGACCGAGCAGAGTCAGAGTAAAGATGGAAACCAGAGCCACACCCCAAGGTGGCCTGTGGGGCCTCAGGGAGACTGGAATTGTCACACAGCCGCCCCTCCCCATCAGACAACACGACTCAAAAGCTGAGAGGTGTGGACCCACGCCAGACACACTCAAAGCAGATCTATCCAAAAAAAAAAAAAAAAATGGACCTGGATGGGGCACTGAGGGGACCCCAATAAGATTCCTAAATAAAATCCCATGGTTTTTAAGAGAATTATTTTGATAAGTACCACCAGTTTGCAATGAAAGGGATAAAAGGCATTTCAGAATGAAGAGAGGCCTCTAACTTTGTATAGGTAGCAAGGAGGTAGAGGATGGACCCAGAAGTTTTGGTGAAGACGTGGATTCAGGAGGCCTTCCCTGGGGAGAAGAATTAGGCCCTAAGCAAGGACTGCTTGTTGACCCTGGAATCTGGGAAATTGGCGACAAGTTCCTAGCAGATTCCGAACCTGTTGTGGTTTGGCGACTACTGTTTCGTTCCTGTTATCCCCCGTCTTGAATGGAAGCACGTCATACTGTTCTCTCTCCTGTGATGTCAGTGCATTTTGGGTGCCGGAGGCGCAGGTAACTTCTCAGCGAAGAGCCCTCCGGCTCAGGAGGGTCTGCACCTGCCGAGATGCATTTGTCTCTGGGCTTAATTCCCGTGACTCCCATCCTTGGAGCCTGGGTCTGAGCCGGAGTCTGTGGTGGGGATGAGGCTATTAGACATCCTGGGTATGAGCGTGTGGCAGGGATGTGAATCATCTCTGTCCAAAGGAACCACTATGCCAAACGTTTAATGCCCATGATGTCTTCCAGAGTACCCACCACGTACCCATTTGCAATGGGACCCTGCTCGTCTTTGGCCCTCCCCTTAGCTTGGAGTTTGGTCATGTGACATGATTTGGCCAATGAGCTGTCAGTAAGTTTGACACAGATGCAGTGTGGCGTGCCTTAGGGCTTGCCCTCTTGCAAGCCCACTGTTACCTAACAAAGTATGTGCTGCCCTGTTGGCGAGGACCTGCGGGGAAGAGCTGTGGGGGACATCAGCTACCTCCAGCAGGGGGCAGAGTGTCGCTGGCTAATTGTCATTGTTAACCATCAGACGTGGCAGCAGCGAGGCCGAGCTTCCTGCTGACCGCAGGCTGTGAGAAGGCCCAGAAGAGCTGCGAGGAGGAAAGTAATCCCCAGCCGTACGACGTACCCAACGTTTAGGGCCATGAGGAACAGTGCTGGCCATTCACTCATTTTGGGTTGTTCTGCTGCAAAACAGCTACTGAAACATGTACCGTCTTTGAAGTTGCGAGGACTCAATATCATTGACTCGTAATTCTCTTTAATCAATTTACAGATTGATTTCCATTCAAAACAACCTTTCAAGGGAATGTCTGGCGCTCAGAAAGTTATTCTGAAGTTCATCGGAAAGAATAAACATGTGAGAATATCCGTATGGGAAAAACAATAACTTCAAAGCGTGTTGCAAGACGTCATGCCAATGTTCTTCCTAATCATGTTTATAGCGCTGCATTTATGTACTGAAACATACCGAACGGACAAAAAAATTAAGATTCAAACACGCACCGTAAATAATATTCGACAGGAAACAATTCATTCAACAAATACTTATTGAACGTCTCTATCAACAGTTTTAAAGTGCAGCCTTGACTCAGTTCGAAGGCCCTGGCTGGTCCTGGTTGGTCTCCCTTCTTGAGCGGCTGATTAAGGGCACACTGCACACCCACTGGTGTCACAGCCTTGGACCCTGGGCAGCAGGGCAGGCCCCCTGGGGGGGTGGGACAAGCAGGGCTGGTCCCCAGGCTCCAGAGCCCCCAGAATCATTCACGTTAGCCAGGCCGCAGGGATCCCAGGAAGCCTAGCTAACTCACCCTGCTTGCCATCCATCAGCTGCCCCCTGCAGCCCCAGCTTGCTGTGCCCTGTGCCCAGGTGGGACCCCTCTGCGGGGCCCTGCCGGGAAGCCTTCTTTCCCTTAGAGCTCTGAGCAGCAATGGCTTCTGCTTTTTTCTGTCTGGCTGTTTGTGGGCAGTGTCTGTGTCAGAAGAATCTTTAAATCATATAAAACAGTTACCTGCCAGGACATTTTTTTCTATACTAGAAATACAACTTGCATTGAGCAAACAAAAGACCCCTCCTCAGGTAGCCTTCTGTACCATGGATTTTGAGATAGAAAAAAACCCAGGGAGATTATTCATATCCTGTATTATAGAAAACAAGGTTTCGTCCTTTGTATGGACACTGTTACAAATTGGTCAGGAAAAAAGTAAGCTTTTAAAAAGAAAATTAAAACTGGCAATGATGTGATAATTGACAAACTAAACGTAAAGATTCAAAAACCACAGGGAAAATATTAATGAAAGCAATGGAATGTAAATTTTCATGTATAATTTTTCTATTAAATTGACCATTATTATAAAGGATAATAAAAACCATATGAATTTTTTAAAAATGAAAAACAACAAAAGCACAACATGGGGGCGCATTTTAGGTGAACTGAGTCCTTTTTTACTAAATGTGGAAGAACGATGAAAGGAGAACTGGGACATTCAGCTCATAAAACTTAAGATGTAACGGACCGACAAGGTAGAATGCTCTGTCTGTGTTTTCTCTGACAGGTGAATAGATGGAGCTCTGAGCTGACTATGAAGTTTAACTTGAACTCGTAGGCACCAACTGATAGTCCTTTCTTCACCGCTCATTGCCCTGGTAATTACAGTATTGACCGAAAGCTTAGTTCAATTTGTATCAATTATCCCAAAACTATTTCAATACACTTTTTTTTTTGCCTTCTTGATCAAAGCTTGTCTGAGAACATTTAAAGTGTATTTCTGCCCTTGAACTTCCTCTGCTAGCCCATCGAAGTTGAGAACTGAGTGTCATGTGAACCCTGCTGACGTGATGATGATTCTCTGTTCTTTATGCAAATGATGAGTTTCTCCAACTTCGGATAATTCCTAACTTTCTCTTGGAGTAACTTCTTTTTTCAGAATTTAATGGATGCTGGGAAAACCAAGTCAATATTTTAGTACATATATTTGGAACAATAAACTATGTTTTTCTCGGTTAAGAGCTACGAATCTTCAAAAACTCCAGTGTAACTCTAAGAAGGGAATCAGTAAAACCAACGGGATGTTGATTATTTTCTGTCTGTTAGTCAATCTGTAACCCTTTCCCTGACATTTCTCACTCGGGCCTTGCGTGACGCCCAAGGTAGCGGGTCTATTTTACGGGAGGAGAAAGTAACACTGAGGTTGATTACGTGACTTACCCTAGTCCCTCAGTAAGTGATGGGTAAAGCATTGTGATCTGACCCCAAAGCCAATATTCTTTTCACTTTTTCACGTCATTTTCGGTCTTTTACTTTGGGTGGTGTTGGAATTGCTCGGGTAACTAGTTTGGAGGCAGAGGGTGGCGGTCAAGAGCTCCAGACAGCGGTCCACACTCTTAAGAATGAGGCAGGTCCTGGTCGCAGCCGGACATGGCCAGCCCCACTGCGTGTGGCCGAAGTGACTGAAGGGCAGCAGATACAACAGTGACGCCCGGTCTAACAGAAGCGGATGGGTTGACTGTGACGCATGGCAGGGCGAGGCCCATTTAGCTGTGTTTCTAAGAGGGGAGAACGAGGTGTTCTATGCAGAAGACTCATCCAGAAAGAGAGATTTTGGTGAGAGATCCAGTCCTGGACCAGGGCCCATATGGCTCGTTCTCAAAGCAACTGTGCCCTCTCTGGGCCTATGGCGATGGGGACACGACTAATTCCCGAACCCACGTGGATGGTGCATCAGTGTGGTTGCTTCTTGTTGCAGTTTAAGAGTCCCACCACGTTGGTGCCTTAAAGCAGCAGCCGGCAGTCGCCTTGCACGTTCCGTGGGTCAGGAGTGCAGGCAGGGGTGAGGTGTGTTTTCCGCCTCAGGCCTCCCTGAGTGCCCCCCAGGCTTGGCGGCACAGAGACCAGCTCACCGACCCACGCGGGCTGCTCAGAAGGCAACTCCCTGCCATTGTCGTAGGACTGAGGCCTCGGATTTTTTGCTGGCTGCTGGCCAGCTGTCACCTTCTGCCCCTAGAGGAGACTCTCAGGTCCCTGCCCCGTGGCCCTCTCCACGCCAGTTTACGACATGTCGCTTTCTTCAAGCTGGCAGGATCCCCGAGCAAGTCGGCTGACACAACCCAGTCGTGTATAATTCAGCGTCGTTGCAGGGCCTCCTCCTGCCGGATGCTGCTTGGGAGAAGCACGTCTCAGGTCCCATGCTCTGCCAAGGAGAGAGGTCACGGCACCGAAGGAAGGGTGCGGGGCAGGGACCATGGGGGCCGGATCCGCCTGTCTGCCACAGGCGGTGAGAGAGACCCGTGTCCCCCTGCGCAGTGCCGTGCTAGGAGATGGTTAGTCGGGTGTTCAGATAGGGAGTATTGAATGCCAAGCGGTCACTCCCGGCACCTTGACACACTTTTACAAACGCGGATCTGGAAACAGCGTGCTCTCCTCTCTCCTTTCCTTTCTCACTGCACCCACTCTCACGTGGGTGGGGCGGGGGTCTCAGTGGTCCCTCGCCAGCTCTTTCCTGAAAGACACCTCCCCTTTTCTAGTTATTTTAGCCACATCGCTGCTTGTCCCTCTCACCTTGTCTCCATGGACACTGCTTCTTAAATGATTCAAAGTGGTCTGATGGCTTGAAATGCCACCAAGACGCTGAATACTACCAAATTTATGTTCCAAATTAAACATCTCCGTAGTTGAATATCCAAGAGCCTCCTTAATAGTTCCACCGAAGGCTCTCAAATTTCTCTAAACTATAACAAATCCGAAAAGGAACTCTTGGTGTTCCCTCAAAATCTGCTCGTCCTTCCCCATTTCGGTGCATGAGAACTCGGCTCTTCTAGATGTTCAAAGAACAGCAACAGAAACCTCGGTGTCGTCTTGGAGTCTTGCCCCCTTCCATCACAGCTTACATCCCATTTCGAAAGAACGATTTTGTGGGCTCTAGCTTTGAAAAGTATCTTGAGTCTGGCCACATCTCATAACTTCTCCCGCCAAGGCTCTGGTGCAAGCCACAGCCACCTCCCGTTCGGATCCCTGCAGTAGCCGCTTGGGGATTTTTCCTGATTCCCTCCCCTTCACCTCCTACGGTCTTTCCTCACTGCGGCAAGAGGGAGGCGCCTTTGTAATGTGCCTCCCATCAGGCCAGGCCTCTGCTCAGCACATTTGCAAGGTTTGCAATAGAAGACTGAGAATCCAGATCCCTGGGGTGACCTAACCTAAATGATTTCACTCACCACTGTTCATCCAATATCATCCCTGCCTCTTGCTCTTCCCCAGGCTCCCTCCTATTGCATCAAAACCGGGCAGAGGCTCGCGTGTTGCTTTGTGCTCGCCGCGCTTTCCACCTAGGACACGCTTGGCCCAGACATGCCCATGACCTGCTCCCGCGTTTCTTCCCACTTTTGCTCCAGTCCTATCTTCCCTGCGAAGCCTGTCCTGACCACTCGGTCTGCAGGCGCGCCCTCGGCCTCCGCCGTATTCCATCCTTGCCGTGTTGACACGGATAGCATTTACCATTTGAAATAGTCTCACTCTCTCCTTCCTGTTAGTATGCTTCTAACTCCATTGCACGTCGACCTCTGCAAAGGCGTACATTTCTGTAACTTTTAAACTGCCGTACGGCGACCGAAGTCTACTCTAGTTTCACGCATACGGCAGGTGGTCAGTGCGTCTTGGATGAATCGGTGAGTGCACTAGGTGAATGATGCTGATTGATTTTAAATGATAAACCAGACTTGCATTTCCAGGGTGAACGCCACGTAGACATGGCGCATTATACTTTTTCCATGCGGTTGGGTTTCATCAGCTGACATTTTATTTGGAATGCTTGCACCTACGTTCTCACGCGTTCTCACACCGCTGGTGAGAACGTAAAACAGGTCAGCAGCTTCAGAAAACAGGGCATTTCTACTCCTGTGCATTAACCAAATGAAATGAAACAGATGTGCACTTGTATATAAAGGTCTATAGCAGCTTTTTTTTTCTTAATTCTGAAAACTGAGACAAAACCGAATGCCCATCCGTAGGTAAACAGCTAAACAAATTTTGTTATCTACGCAGTGGAATGAATTACAGACACGGCTCCGACAGGGTGTGTCTCACATAGCAACTCCCAGCTAAAGGAGTCAGACCAAGGGGAATATGTTGAAAAAAATACATACTACGTGATTCCACTTATACCGAATGTTAAAGCAGATTAGTAGTTGCCTGTGGATGGGGCCGGAGGCACGGGGGAGGGGACGGCAGAGAGGCCAAGTTCACCTGTGTGTGTTATAGGAATGTTCCTCTGCACTTCCGGTTGTATACAAGTGTTGAAACTTATCAAATGAGGCACTTTGAGTATGTGTATCTTATTGTATGTCAATCATAACTCAATAAAGCTGTGCCAGAAAAGGAAAAAACAGATCATTGATGCAGTTCAATGTTATCAAGTTATACATAAAAAAAATTACCATCTGCCCTGGAATTTGTCTGTTTACTTACATATGTTTTTCAAGGTTAAAGGGCTCTTTATTGTGTGTGTGATATGTAACATACATACTATATGTGTATATCACACATATAACCACACGTGTATGTGTTTACATATGTCTACCCATGAAATAACACACACAAGATTTACACATGTGGAAGTGTATCTGTGTATGTATTCTTTCCAAAAATTATTCTAAAACACATATTTACATTCCTTACATCCCTAAATATATGTGTATACATATTTACATGGTATAATAGGAATAGCACGACAGCAATAACTGTATTTAAAGCAAAATGGAAAAACTGGCGAAATCCATTAGGAGTGATTTTGGGGGAACCAGTGAGATTCTTAGTGTGTTCGCATAATCCTTGACATTTCTCTGGAAAACGGAGGAATGTAAGGAAAACCTTTCACGATGCTTCTCCACTGCGAAACGGTGACAATGGTGTCTTAGAGAAGGCTTGGTACAGTCTTAACCTCCCATTAGAGTTGTGTTTTAGAATAATTTTTGGAAAGAATACATCAAAGCAAGTGAAACTAGTAGCTAATTATGTTATCATTAGTGTACAGTAACACAGCATTATCATTCTTCATAAAATGCTATGAAATAAGTATGTTAAAAAGATTTAATTATGTGGATGAGTGAAATAATAAAGGAAAATTGCTAGTTAATTGCCTTCCTTAGAGATGCTATTAGGGTGGTGGTTGAATCATCCTAAAGAAATATGCTGTGGGGCTGAGCTCCTTGGAATTATTCTGGGAAAGGAAAGGGAGAATGAGGACCCACCTGCACAGATTTTGCAGAGTTCTTTATGGTCTGTAATGTGCCACTGCCTCTGGGAAGCCTTCCCTGACTTCATAGACCAGAAGACCTGGTCCATGAGCCCCACACACTTGGCAGATATCCGTCATGCTTCTCAGCGCATGGTATTTTAATTATCAGTATTATTCCATGTGTTCGTTTCTCCTTCCAAACTGAGACCTTTCTAGAAACATGACTGCTTTGTTCTTTTTCTAGTCTGTTTGTTTACTTTGTTACACATACAAGTGAAATCATATGGTACTTGTTTCTGTCTGACTGGTTCAGTTCACTTAGAATAATGTTCTCCATGTCTATCCATGCTGTCACAAAAGGTAAGATATCCTTTTTAATGTATTTATTTTTTTTAATGACTGAGTGGTATTCCATTGTGTAAATGTACCACAGCATTTTTACGGGTAGCTTCCAAATCTTGGCTATTGTAAATAATGCTGCAATGAATATAGGGATGTTTATATTCTTTCAAATCAGTGTCTGAGGGTTCTTCCGATACTTTCTCAGAAGTGGAATCACCGGGTCTTAAGGCAGTTTCGTTTTTAATTTTGGGGGCAACTCCACACCGTTTTGCACAGTGGCTGCACCAGTCTGCACTCCCACCGATGGTGCTGGCGTGTTCCCACTTTTCTGCATCCTCGCCAGCACTTGCTTGCTGGCTTATTGATGATGGCCATGCTGAGAAGTAAGAGGTGGCATCTCATTGTGGCTTTAATTTGCATTTCTTCGATGATGAGTGATGTTGAGCATCTTTTCCTACGTCCGTTGGCCATCTGTATGTGCTCTTTGGAGAAGTGTCTATTCAGGTCCTTTGCCCATTTTTAATTATAATTGTTTGTTTTGTTTTAGTCTTGAGTTTTATAAATTCTTTATAAATTTTGGATATTAACCCCTTATCAGATGTGTCATTGGCAACTATGTTCTCCCATTCAGCAGGTTGTCTTTTCACTTTTTTGAAGGCAAAACCGAGTTTAAACAGCCAGATGTTATGCGTGTGCCTCTTCCCAGCTCTGGAGCCCTGGACTGGGGAGCCTGGCATGGGGTTGAGACCACTCGCTCCTCGGGGGGACCCTCTGCAGCTGAGATATCCCTCCAGAACCTCAGCTGCTATCTGTGGGAGCAGTGCCAGTCCTATTGGCTTCCCTGCCCTTCCTGTCAGTCTCAGGGTGGCTTCTTCTGTAATTCCTTGGTTCTGAGACTGCTCTGCAGCTAGTCTTCGGTGGGTTATTCAGGTTGAGTGCTTTATATTTCAGTCTGGGCCTGGGAGCAGGTGCATATAACATCAACCTCTTCTGCCGCCATCTTTGATCTCTCTGGAATTTGTCAGTTTCAAGGCATGTTCCAAATGCCATCGTTTAGATATTCCAAATGAATTATTATTTCATGCCTTTGTGAGTTCAATTCAGCCAATAATGATAGTTAGAAATACATTTTAGCTAACATAAAAAATCCATTATTTTCTTGAATTGGTCATTTTATAATGGCTAGATTGAGTTGGAAGCTTACATGTTACTTCATTATGGAATTTTTTTTTCTAGCCCACATCAGTGTTAAGTCTGAGAAAGAGCAGGTAAGATAATAAGAATGTAATTATTGTAAGTGGCTTTTACCTTAGCCTGGGAAGTTTATATGTAGAGAATGGTATTGAGCCTGGTTTTCTCTGAGAATACAAATGACTAGAGAAAAAGGTATTTTCTGCCCTGGCTGGTGTAGCTCAGTGGATTGAGCATGGGCCTGCAAACCAGAGGGTTGCTGGTTCAATTCCCAGTCAAGGCACATGCCTGGGTTGTGGGCCAGGTCCCTAGATGGGGGCAACCACACATTGATGTTTCTCTCCCTCTCTTTTCCCTTCCCTTCCCCCTCTCTAAAAAAATAAATAAATAAAATCTTTAAAAAAACATTTTAAAAAAGACAAAAAAGAAAAAGGGATTTTCCCATACTTACTGACGACCAGAAGCGTATGCTCTCTACCAAGATGTGTCCATATGTACACAGCATGAGGAAGCACGTGCCATAAGTTAGTTGCAGCTTGTGGTCTGTAACCCTCTGCTGTTACCAGCCAAGGGTGTTGTCAAAAAGCCCATCCGAAGGGAGAGCTTCTCTCCCGCGTCTCCTTCAGGAAGGACATCGCATGACACCTTTTCCTTTGTGCGCGGGGAGCCAACTTCCAACTGTCCCTTGCCTGTGACTTCCAATATTATGACTTGGGCACAAAATATGTTTAAGGGACAAAGTGAAAATAGACATTGTAATAAGAAGTGAAGTGTTAAGGAAAAAAATCAATGAGAAAATAGATCCTTCGGGAGAGCCCAGCAGCAATTCATGTGCTTCAAGCTGGTCTCCCGCTTTCTTGGGTCAAAATGTCTGTGTGCGATTATGCTGGATTCTCCACCGAACTATGAGGACACAAGGGCAGAAAAAATAAAGGGCTTTTCACCTGGATGCAGATCATTCTCTGACAGAATTTCACAGTATCCGAGCTTTGAAGCCATCATTTATGTTGTTTCCTTTCTTTAAAAAAAATGTACAGATACCTCCAAATGATGCAGAAGCTACCGGAAGAATTTCTAACAAGTTACATCATGAAGTAATAGAGCACGGAACGCAATGCTTACACAGTTTCGGTTTGTATAACTAAGACTGCAATATTAGTCATAGTTTAGTTTTTCTAAAATGCAGAAAAATATATTAAGTGTGTCTTTGGTTTTTTTTTTTAAATAAGTGAAAGTTAATGGCGCCTACACTGATACATGTTTTCTCTCATTATATGTTCAGGCCCCATTTTAGAAGCAAGCTTCCTAAAAGGAAAAATTAATAAATTGGACCCTGTAAAAATTAAACACTTTTACTGCGAAACCTCCTGTGAAGAATGGCAAGCAACTGTGAAAAAGTGTTTATTGACTGTGAGAAACTGGATACTGACAGAGACCAGTATCTAGAAAGCGGACAAGAGTCGTACGGAAACTGTCCTTCGGAGAGCATAAGCCTGTGAACTCGTGTTCAGCTTTCTTAGCCATTATTATCCTAGTGAAATATTGCTACAGACATGCCAGAACAAAGTTTAAAAAACAAAATACATCAGCAGGTGCCAGGGAGAATGTAGAAATATTGAATCATTCGTTCATTGTTTCTGGGGTTTAGTTGGTGCAGCCATTCTAGAAAAATACTCTCGCAGTTGCACAAAACACTGAGCATGAAACTATCTCACCACCCAACAACTGTATGCTTGGCATTTGCCCCGGAGAAACGAGCGCTGATGTTCGTGCAAAAAGCTGCGTGCAAATGTTCGTGACAGTTTTATTTCTGATAGCCTAAAACCAGAAACAACACTTAGGCATCCTTCAGTGGATGAATGGATAAACAGATTGTGATACTTCCAGAACATGGAATGCTCAGTAATAAAAAGAAATGGAGTATTGTTACATATAGTAACCTCGATGAATCTCCGGAGATGTATGCTGAGTGAAAATGGTTAGGTACAGTATGATTCCACTTATATATTGTTCTTGAAATAACAGCATTAGAGAAATAGAGAATATGTTAGTGGTTGCCAGGGGTTAGTGCTCGGAATATTGACTGTATAAATACAATATACTGTGTTTGACAGCGTATGATAGTTTTGCAAAATGTTTCCATTGCAGGAACTGGGTAAAGGGTTATGGAATCTCTCTATAGCATTTCTTACAACTGCGTCTGAATCTAAAATTATCTTCAAATGAAAAGTTATAAAATACATCTTTCTTGTCCTCTAGCATCTTTTCACTTCAGCTAACGTGGATGCTAAAAAGATGATAACAGAGGGAGAAGTAGGAGGTCAAGAATTTTTTTTTCCCCCTCCATTCCCTGCAGGGTCCCATTATCTTGTTCTCTTATCAAGACAGTCGTCTCCCCAAGACTTTCTCTGTCTGGCATTGCGTGTCTGCTTCCCCTCTCCTTCCGTGTAGGGTGACCTTGGGTACCACCTCTGTTGTAACTGGCCCCAGGACACTGGTGCTGTTTCCTTACACACTGCCCACAGCTCAGTAAATAAATCTTTCATTAAACTCTCCTTAAATATCTTAATCTGAGAGAACCATCTGTTTTCTGCTGGTGTGCCAGCACTTGGAAGAAGCTTGGAGTTCATTGAAAGAGATAAGATGAATATACAAATAGCTACAATAGAAAGTTCTAGCTAATTTACATAATGATTGATTTTGTTCTAAAAAGAACAAACCTTTGGGATTAGCCAACTTGTCTGTCACTTCCACCTTCTAGCCTAGTAACTCTGATAAAAAGAAAAATCAAAAAAGAAAAAAAGTACTCTTGATGAATAGCCTTAGCTTTTTAAACCTTTTTTAATGTTTTTAATGAAATGGAATCATTTTGGAAGGTCTTGGGGAGGAGGGAGGAAGAATCAGGGATTTCTAATTAGAGACCGAGGTAGTATCTATTTGGAAACGGAACATGAAGAAAAAGCTGGTTTCTGAGAAGAGGTCCATTTCACAGTCAGGCGTATGGGTTTGAAACCAAGGTCGGTTGTCAAGGGTGGAGACAAAGATTAAGCATTCTGTCAGACTGCTAGTGTTAATTAGATGCATAGTTTCTCAGGCTCCCTTGCAGCTAGACAGGGATCATATAACTGGGTTTTTGGCTAATGGAGAGCAAACGATAAAAGTTGTTGTCAGGTCGGACTCTTAAAAGTGTATCTGCAGACTCCTCGGGGACTGTCCTCCACAGTCATCCTGGAGGTTGCATGCTCCTAAAGGTGTGGTTGCAAGAGGGAAGAAGGCTAGAGGCCAGCCTCAGGCTTTGGGTGAAGAACAGATAAGCCTGCAGGGGCCACTAGCTCGGCATCAGTGGCAGGAGCTGGGGCCATTCAGGGAAATTGCCTGGAGAAGGGAGAACCTGGGAACCCCACTATGAAGACAAAGCAGCAATTCTGGCTCAAGACATGTTGCGCTTACTCTTCCTACTGAGAAGCTCTTACCTTGTCCTGGATGAGACTTGGGAACCATTTCCTTCAAGTTGGGAGATTGATTCAAATTCAGCTCTGGTGTTTCTCATACAGGTAGCCCATCTCTCTCCATCCAGCCCTGTCCTGCCACCTTCAGACATCACATCGCAAAAGATGTGTCTCTTAAACGAGGAGCCCAACATCCCATGAAGGCATATTATTTGGACACAAATCAGTTCCGACTCCCTTCACTCTGTGACCAAGTTCTCGTCTTCCATTCTTCGCAAGGCATTCCAACTTGGAATTTCTTTTGCTCTCTGCTCTACTCACAGTTTTCCATCTGTTTCTGACCCTAAACAGCCAGGAACAGCACATGTGGGGTGTATACACTCTAATTATTTTATTAATGTGTGTCTTTTCAGTTTTATAAAAGACGGGCCCATGTCTGTATTTCTGATCTCTGTTTATACCACTTAGCCCAATGTCTGACATAGAACAGGCGCTCACTGAGTATTTTCTGAGTGAGAAAAGGAATGTAAAACGACTGTGGGTTGGTCTTAGGGTGTTTTCATTCATGCTCATCAACTGCTGTCTCCTCCTGAGCTGTCAGAGTTCCTCTGGATGCTCAGCAGGCATCCCTGTGCCTGCTGGGCAGCACTGGCTCCCCTGAGCATTTGCCCACTTGCCCCCTGCTGTCCGAGCATCCCCTGGGTGTGACTGAACTGGCCACTGTGAGAAGATCTGGGCACCTCCTGCCTTTTGGTGACCACCATTGCCAATGTGCGGACCCTCTGCTCAGCGTTGCCTTTGACTCTCAAAACTGCAGAGTGGTCTCCGGGCTGGGGGGAGGGCTGCGAGAGATCTCCCTCTTTCCTTTCTCCCCAACTCCAATTTAGAAGGACTCCAGAGAAGACTACTGAGGCCCGATGAACTATTAGATTTTTCCTTGAAGCTTCCTGCTTTCCAGGGAATGTAGACTTCAGTCCACTGAGGGGTGGGCCAGAAGGCAAAGCTGGCAGATACCACCTCTTCCTCAAAGTTACCTGTCTCTCTTTGGTCAGCTGCTCATTCTGGGGCCCAATGGTCTTGCCTCTCTATTTTGGTGGGGGCGAGTTTTTCTTGGGGGTGTCTGTAGGCTCACTGCTCCCCCACGTCTGAATCTTAGGAAGAATCTGTGACCCTTATTACACCTGAAGCGAATTACATATTTTAATCAAGGATAACATGGTGCCATTTTTCTAAACACGTGGAACCTTGGCCAGCTGCCTCAGCAACTCCTGGTAACTTACTAGAAATGCAGATTCTCAGGCTCCACCCACGACAGGCTGAATCTGCGATTTGGCGAGCCAGCTGGGTGACGCGGAAGCATGGTACCATTTGAAAACAGCTACAGTACTACTTGTTTAATCTTTCTAAAATATTCTTTCCTTCCACGTGCAACGAAGGCTGCAAGGATTCAATGAACTCAGATGAAGCACACGGCATTCCCGTGAGCGCATCGTAGCGGCGCGTGATGTGTTCTGGCAAATAAACCCGCACCCGTATGTCTATGCCACAGCCTTTGGTAGCAAATGGCCCCCGCTTCCCTGCGCCACCTCAGGAGGAGAAACACACGTGGAGGAACCATGATTCATCCAGCGGGAAATGAGCTACCCGTTTCTCCTCGCGTGTTCTAATCGTAGCACCAAAGACCTCAGTAACTTTTTGGTAAGGTAAAGGATTAGAAGAATGCATAATTATTTCTCATAAAAGTGCAGGAAAGTTGAAATTAAAGGCCTTTAAAGGGACAGATCTCAGCCCGTGGCTCTTTTATGTGTGGAAGTGAGGGAGCGGCAGGTGTGGAGTGGGGAGGCAGTGATCCATGCGGCCGGCTCTTTGATTAGCGGAAAGGTGGCTGGAACCCAGCTACCCGTTTCTGCTTCTCTCTTTCAACGCCACCCTTAAAAGATGTACGGATCGGGCCGGCCCCGCTCACCGGTCCCCAGCTACAAAGCGCTGGGAGAGCGGACGTGAAGACAGCCCACCTTTTCCAATCATTCTGGAGGAAACTTCGGCGATGAAAGCAGATCTGTGGGCAGGCCCATGTTAATTCCCGGTTAGCAAAAGAAGCCATCTACACCGGGCATGGCCAGGTAACAGGCCGCTGTCATAAACGACCATGACAAGGACAGAGGGGGTAGAAGCATGGCTGCAGGGGAGCGAAAATAAATAGAACACGAACGCTAATGCTTTGCCAAAGTGAGACAAAAATGAGCAAAGAATACAAATTGCCGGAGATAATGGTTGCCATGGCAATTGTTTGTCCGGAACCCGAACGGTGATAACTCAGGTAGGGACTAACTAAAAATAAAAGCCCTGAGCAGTTCCTTCCCCACTCCGAGTCCATTCCTGCAGCAGGCTTGGTTCCTAGGGCTGAACATCCTTCTCAGTCCCGTGGATGCCCCAACACAATGATAATTTGCTAACCAAGGGGCGAAGTGCCACTTGGAGCAGCGGGCTGTTTCCGGGATTGCGCTTGTTTGCTGAACATCCCATACCTGCCGGATGCACTGATGTGGGTCGGCACAGTTGTTAGGAAATCCACACCCCGCAACAAACAAGCGGTTTGCTTTCATTAAAAGTGCGCGGTGGTGGGAATTTTTGATCAGGGTTGCAAAATGCTGGATCAGAAGAGGCAGCAGCTTGGTTTTCTTCCCTCTGCCTGGCAGCCCATGGCCATTTCTGCCAGCAATCGCCCATCTGTTCGAGAGGGGAGGGCTGCTTTAAAAGACACGCACCTGCTTGGAGAAAGGAGAAAATAACCTAGTTTGCAAGTATCCTTGGCTCTCGAGCTAGCCTTTACTGACTCAATATTTTGAGGGTGTTTTTTCCCCCCGTAATCAAGTTGCTCTGACTCTCGGCTTTTCAAATCCATCTTTCTACCCACTGTATGTCCTTCTTTGGAAAAGCTTCCAATGTGAAAGGGATTTATGGAGAAGAAAGCAAAGGAAAGCAAAAGGAATCGTGGCAAGAGAAAGAGGTTTGGGAGGAAAAGGGTAGAATATCGTGTCCCTCCCTCTCCCCTAAATTCTACAACCTCAGAGTAGTATCTCTTCCCCCGCCTGGTTGGCTGGTGAGAAAGATAACGTTTGGACTTCAATGAAGGCAAAGGCTTTTAAGGATGGCCAGCAGCCAGGGAGACTTAATGAGAAGTTACAGTGGTTGGATCCGTAGCAACTTGTTTTCTGTCATAGCCGGAGAGCTGAAGTCTTTGGGCGCCCAAACACGGAGAGCGTGCTGTGCGTTCGGGACCACATCCAATTAGCTGGGGCCCCCAAATCTCCTGCTAATGATGCTTCCATGCCAGGAGAGTTCGAGAAATTGCACTTCAGTTGGGATGTTTTAAAACCCTAGGAGTCACCAGACGCTACACACGGAAACGAAGCCGTTCATAGAGAGCAACTCCCAGGTCTGCATCACCGAACTCTTGCAACAGGAGGAGACGGCGCATCTGTTTTCTATTGTTGCTGTAACAAATGACCACAAAGGTAGTGGCTTAAAAACACACTCATGTCTCACCTCCCAGTCTGGGGGTCTGTAGTCCAACGCAGGTCTCACTGAGCTAAAACCAAGGGTGTGTTCAGGGCTGTGTTCCTCACTGGACGCTTCTGGGAAGAAATCAGATTTCACGCTCACTGAGGTTGTTGGCAAAACCCAGGTCTTCATGGCTATAGAAGTGAGGTCCTTATGTCCTCACTTGCTGTCCGCTGGGGCTCCCCTAAACTCCTGGGACCCTGTCCCCAGTCCTCGCCCATGGGCCTCTTTCTATGTCTGAGTTAGTGACAGGGTCAATCCCTCTCCTACTTGGGAGCTCTCTGACTTCTTGTGCCACATCTCCCTGCTGCCAGCAGCTCCAGAAAGTTCTCTGCTTCTAAGGGCTTGTGGTTGGGCCCACCCAAATCACCCAGGATAATCTCACAATTTCAAGGTCGTTGATCAGTAACCTTCATTACATCAGCAAAATCAATTATGCCACGCGTCCTAATATACTTACAGGCACCAGGGATTAGGGGTGGACAACTTTGGGGGGTCATTATTCTAAAGAGTGGTTAAGTAACTAGAAATAATGCACTTGGCAAATGGCAGAGCCAGGATTTCAGTGCTATTCTGACTCCAGAAACCCATTTTCAGGCACTTTGTCGTACTGTTTAAATGTGGGTCATGGATAATACAGGTAGAAATTATTATAAGCGTTTGTCTTCTGCCTCCCATGCCTGCCTTCATCTTCAAATCATTTTATATTAAGATGGAAATTATATTATTGGTTGGAGAGTAAAATTATTGGAAAAGCAATAGTAGTAAGCTCTGAAGAAATTCAGGTGAGCTGTTATGTAGGCAGCCCGTCAAGAGATTTCCATCCAGGTAAAGTGGTCCGGTTGTTCTGGAGAGACCTAGAAATCCTCAAACGTGCTTCCCGGGCCACCCGCGGTAGATTACGTCGTGGTTGCACTCATTTCCGATGTGAAGTTCTTCACTCCTCTTCTGCTGCAGAATCATATTTCTCTGCCACTCCCATGACTTTGCGGTGGATGGGGTGAATGTCCTTATCCCCTGGGCTTGGCCAGGTAACATGCTTTGGCCATGGGGATCTTCAAGCTAGTGGGCCAATTGAGGTTTGCATCCATTGGTGCAGTGTGGCTTTTCCCTTGCGGTCCTGTGATCTACCGCGAACAGTAGATGCCTTCACCGCAGGTGGGGATGCGGCATGGTGCGGCCGCTGTTCAGGACGGTGTGGCAGTTCCTTGCAAAACCAAACATACCCTCACCACACAGGCCACCAGTCTTACTCACTGGGGTGTATTTGCCCAAAAGAATTGAAAACTTACAGACCACAAAAGCCTGCACACGCATGTTTGTGGCAGCTTTGTTTGGAATTGCCAAAACGTGGAAGCAGCCAAGACAGTCTTCGGTAGGTGGAGGGATTCATGAACTGTGGTCCATCCAGGTCATGGGCGGTTAGCTGTTTCTTGGCACTGAAAGGAAATGGGGCTGTCAGACCACAACAGAGGCGTGGAGGAGTCTTAAATGCGCATTAGGAAGTTGAGCTATTCCAGAAAGGCTACATACGATGTGACCACAACTAGATGACACCGTGGAAAAGGCATACCACGGACACAGCGAAGAGATCCGGGGGCGCCAGCGACTGGGAAGTAGGGAGGGGTGCCCAGGTGGAGCCCAGAAGACCGGTAGCACAGTGAAAATACTGTTTGAGGCCGTAAGGGTGCATAACAGGTCAGTGTGCATTTGTCCAAGTCCGTAGATCGTGCAGCACCAAGAACGAGCCTCCATGGAAGACAGGGACTTTGGTGATTATGCCGTGTCACTGTCTGTGCATTGATTGTAACGGATGCACACTCTGGGGCAGGATGTTGATGATGGCGTGGGCAATGCGTGTGCAAGGGCGGAGGCACGTGGGAAATCTCTCTACCTTTCTTTCTACGTTGCTGTGAACCTACAACTGCTCTAAAAAAATTAAGCCTTAAAGCGGACATCTATGGAATGAGACCCAAAGTGTTCTAAAACATCTAGAAAGGAAGCTTCTTAGGATCTCAGATATGATTGATTCAATATAATAGAACACAATAAAAATAAAACCGTGCCTGAAGTCGGTGCTGGATTCTGCAGGGAAGACCCAAATTCAACCAACAGCCTGGAGCGCAGCTCAGCCCAGCGAGATGTGCCAACTGCCGTAGCTGAAAGGATTGTGAGAAAATGATAAACATGAGATGTAGGGACATGTGTGTAACGTGTAAACCACACCAAGAAAGGCCGCATCGGGATCACTGCTTTTTTGTGGCCTGACCAGCCAGTTTAATTTTAATTGTATGCCAACCTCTACTTTTACCGGTTAAGTGCTGATAAGTTTCCAGCACAGAACATTCAGAGCCCAGCAAGCCTACGGTTTGGAGTGCCTGAAATGTTCAATAATCACAGCGCGATTTGATTTCTCCCTGCTGGGTCTCTTTAAAGGTAGAGAGGTAAACCTCCTGGGCTACTTTGTATCTCAGCTTAAACCTACCAGGGCCAGCGCTGTTTCGTTTTTAATGTGAGATTGATGGCACCATGGTAATGGTTTTTGTTTTTTTTTTCCTAGCAACTTTTATGTTTAATGATTTACACAAGATAATTCCTGTTGATGGATATCCAGATCCTTAGAGCAAGGAGATATTCAATTACATGTCCAGTTTTATGTCTTCATTGATTGCAGTTTTGGCCCATGGTCGGATGTCAGAGACGGAGAAGTGTCAGGGAGGGAGGGAGCAGTGTAGATACCCAAGGAGTAGAGATTTAAATATCAAGTATTAAGAAGCATCCTTTAAAAAAGAAATTCGTATATAAAAGCAGAGATCAGCTGAACGTATTGTCCAAGACTCTTGGTCGAAAGTCCGAGAAGTTGAATTCATGTGACCTAAGGGAAGAAGGGACCTATCAACCCACAGGACCTAAAACTCTAACGTGGTCTAAGCCTCAGCAGAGGCTGGTGCCCAGGGATCTAAGGATGTTGGGAGAGCGTGTCTGCCTTCGTCTTTCATGTCTGTTGGTCCCTCCGTAGGCCAGCTCTCTCTGCAGGGGCTCCCTGGCAACTACAGATGTATATCATCTTGTAGCTCGTAATCCTGGTGGAAGGCGAGCTCTTTCTGATCATTTTCTCTGAGGTCCTAGAATTAAGTCTTGTTGACCAGTCGTGGTTATTTTACCCACCAAAGACCCAACCAATATGCTTGGAAGATGGAACCCTTTGATTAATGGGATGTGGTCTCTGTACCTGAGGCAGGCGCTAAGGTCTACCCACAGGGATTGCATGGAGCCACGGAGCAAAAGTCCAGGTTCTGTTCCGAAGCGAACGGACCAGCCCAAAACAAGAACTGTTTATTGCGTTATGCTTCAAAGTTAGCCTGTAAAAATTACCTTCCTCTTTTATAAGATTAAGAATTACAGGGCCTTTGGATCTTCTATATTAAATTTCTGTTTTTACAGATGTGAATCCTAAAACCGAAAGGGCTACAGAGGCTTGTCTAGAATCACACAGAGAATGATGGGGCCGGGAAAGGAATCCAGGTCTCCAGGCCGACAGCGTAGAGACGATGTGCGTGGTGGTAGAGAGAGCGCTACCGCATTCCATCTCAGCTCAAATCTTCTCCCTCCCTTGGTCTTTGGGTCCTCTGTTCCCTCAGGGCATACTCATTGGAGACCTACTATAATCCAAGCCTCCTACTCCTGACTCTTTATTGAGAACTTACTCTGTGCTTGTCCTTAGTTCAGCACGTACTTGGCAAGCCATTTATATCTGAAGTATGTTCCTGGTCGTTGGAAATAACATTGTAGATAACATATTGTAGATGGGGAGAAAGACACTTAGTCAATAAAATAATTGCACATTGTGATAAGTGCATTGAGGCAAATAACCGGCAAGACCTAGTTTAAGGAAAGACACCTGAAGGAGAAGAAGAAACTAGCCATGCAGAAAGCCAGGGGGAAAAGTATGTCAGGGGAAAAGATTTTCTGGGCTGAGCCTAGATTTACAAGAAACAAAAGTTTGGTTAGAGTTTGGGGGAAGGAGTTAGCCAATTATGTATTTATTTATGGCCTTGGAATCCAGCTGTTCTCTGCTACTCAGCTCTGCTGTTGTAGGTTTAAAATATCCACAGACAATATATAAACTAATGGGTATGGCTGTGTTACAATGAAACTTTATTCACAGAAACATGTGGTAGTCAGGATCCCCCTGGCTGCAGGCATGGGTATTGAGAGGGAGAGACAGGAGTTGGCGTCGGAAGACAAGCAGGGAACATGGAGGCTCTTAGAAGGAAGGATGTCAGAGCAGACTCAGCTTCAGGTCTGGGAGGATCCAGGTGCTTGCTTAAGAATGTAGGACTGTAAAAGAAGTTATTTTCTGTTTTAAAAAATATCAGTAGCATTCAAATAGTAGGTCAAGTTGGAAACCGTCTTCACAGTGTGACAGATGTCCCCTCGCTGGCTCCATTATGCTTTTCCCGGATACCTTCCTTGCTCCGTGTCCTCTCCCGTGGCTGGAGGTCCCACCACTTCTTTGGGCAGGATAAGGAGAATGCCAGCTTATGTCTGAATGAATGAGACCCTAACAACAGTAATGAAAGTTCATCACAGTCCCTCAGGCCTGGGGACTCAAGAAAGGCCTTGTGCATGTTGCTTTAGAATTTCCCTGAAGGGAAATATTAAGTAAATTCAAGACTGCCTTCTGCCTCCCAGGGATGAAGTTGTCATTTGATTTATGTTGCGGTCATATGGTGGTACTTTCCTAACCATGGCTGTGTAATGTGGGAGGTATCAGTTGAATACATCAATTCTTTTGAAATTTGGGGTTTGGGGGAGAACAATATTTTTATTTACTAATGAAACAGGGAAAGGCCTAAATAAAAGGACCAGAAGAAACTTTGATGCATTATTCATTAAAAAAATAGGTTTAAAACCTTCAGGAGCACACAGTTTAAACAGGAGTCTTCCCACAGGACACAGATTGCTGGTTCACATTCCAAGATTCTTCAGTCGTGTTGAAATATATCCCGATGACCAGCAGCTGGGATTGACTGGTCCACTTTGCTGCTCTCCTCTTCAGCAGTTTTAGGAGAAAATGAAAGCAATATCGATAGAAAAACCTGGAACATTCATCAGCTGAAAATCACTCATCAGAAGCATTGTTGCGCTGATGATATTGTTGAAATGGATTTGCTGTCGGAGGGGAATGTCTTGCCCCGGAACAGGGAAGCTGAGTCCTTGGATGTGAAGGTGTAAGAAGCGGGGATGCCGTGGAGCCTACCGGTGTCCCCCACTTCCAGCATCTGTCATTTGAAAGCTCTTTCATCCCATCTGTTCAGCCATGTGTAAAGTTCAAGAGGAATTTTATGTCGTGGTTCTCCCAGGCCCGAACGGCATGATTATAATTCATCATGAAATATCAGCGGGTACTTGATTAACAGAAATTTGAACCCCTTGTTTTCGACTGTGTGGGTTTGCACACATGCTCTACCTGAGTCATATTTTCAAGTAATTTCCCCCACCCTATAATAGTGATATATGCTTGATTTGGAGAATAAAATGGAATTACAAAATGATAAAGCAGTACATAAAATTTTCTTCACTCAAATGTTGTAACATTTGATGTAGATGGTTTGTCTAGCTTTTTTTTTTTTTGCGCTGTGGGTATGTGCTTTTATGAATATGTATACAAGTTTTTTCTCAAATTTACATAATACTGGTTATACTGCACATACATTTTTATGAGCTGTATTAGGAACTGTTTTCCATGGATATTTTATAGCATTTTCCCTTGTCAATGGTGGCAGTATTCTGGTTGATAGATGCATCAATGTTTATTTTATTAGAATCATTTATTGTTTTCAACACTTTGCTTTCTTGAAAGCATGCCAAGAAACATCAGGCATGGTATTTTTTTCAGTTGGTATTATCTTAATTAAGCCAAAAGCATTATCTCTCCTTAAATATTTTTTTTAAATTTAAATGTAAATTTAAGAACTTTTTTGAATGAAAACACGTAGTTGATTTGAAAATCTATTTGTAAAAGAGAAAAAAAAACAGAAGAAATTTCAAGAAATTAAAACCAAAGTTACAGCTATTTCTCTCAGTTATAATAATTCCTCAATTCAGGTAGAATTTAGTTTATAAAATTTTGCTTAAATACTTCTTTTTCCCTTGGTCAGTAAGACAGAGAGTCACAAGATCACTGAAGCTGAGTGGTTGGCATGTTTTGAAAGTTAGTTAAGTTTGTCCTTCTATGCGGAAGGTGCTATAGCTTGTGAACTTGGGAGAAGGAAAGGGGGGGGGTACAGGCTCTAGGAAGCTGGGGACCAGGCGTCAGGGTGCCAGTGTCACCGCTGTTGGCCCTGAGTGAGCCTCTGAAATCTCCTGCATTACTGCTTCCAAATATAGTAAATGGGACGGTTAGGCTGAGTCCCAACGTGGGAGACGTATAGGAAGGATCTAGAAAATAGTAGATGTGAAAATTCATGTGAAACGTTTAGCCGTGGGCACATTTTTTGACTCATTCATTTGTTCATGCATTTATTTATAAATGCAAGTTTGATTTTTCAGAGTAGTTATTATCACGCAGTTGTAAGGAGTAACACGGAGAGACCCCATGTACTCTCAATTTCTCCCAGTAGTAAGATTTTGCAAAACTGTAAGACAACACCATAACCAGGAGTTTGGCATTAACACACTGAAGATTCAAAATGTTTGCATCACGACAAGGACCCCCCAGCTGCCCTTTGAGACCTGCCCCCATTTCCTCTCACCTCTACCTCCATCCGTAACCTCAGGCCACCAACGAATGTCTCCCATTTCTATAACAGCATTATTTCAAGAATGTTATAGCCCTGGCTGGTGTAGCTCAGTGGATTGAGCACGGGCCTGAGAATCAAAAGATCGCAGTTCAATTCCCAGTCAGGGCACATGCCTGGGCTGCAGGCCAGTTCCCAGCAGGGGACGCACGAGAGGCAACCACACATTGATGTTTTTCTCCCTGTCTTTTTCCCTTCCCCTCTAAAGATAAAATAAATAAAATCTAAAAAAAAAAAAAGAAGAAGAAGAAGGTTATAGAAGCAAAACTATGTAGTATGCAATCTTTCAAGCCTGGCTTTTTTATAGTAAGCATGATTTTCTCAAGATTCAGCAAGGTCACACAAATCTGAACGTTCGTTCCTTTTCCTTGAGTGGTATTCCATAATCTGGCCGTATCTCAGTTTGATGAACCCTTCACCTTGGAGGACACTTGGGTTGTTTCAGATCTGAATCCCAACATCTGTCCATCCATCCATCCGTCCATCCGTCCATCCGTCCATCCACAGCATCCTCTGTCAGGCAGCTGATCGTCACATTCCTCAACAGTACTCCCCGCGGTCCTCCCTTACCCCTCAGGTGCACAGACTGAGGTGGTCGCAGAGTGGATGTTTGTCCCCGGATTTTCTGTACAGCAAACATCATGTTCCTCCGCCATATCTCATCACTGCACAAATTAACCACTTACACTTTTATTATCATTTTATATCTCACTTTATGATTTTTTCACACAGTAACAAATTTCACGATTACTATGATTATCGCTTTACAAACTAGAAGCACATGTGTATGATACAGAAAAAAAGAAGGAAGCTCAAGTGTGCTGTGGACCTTGGGGCGGGGGAGATGTGCCTCCGTTTAAGTGAGAGAGCGCAGCTTCACCCAGACATCACTTCCTGTCCAGCTGAAACCAGGCGGGGCCCCACACGCTCCGGTCTCCAGCGTCCGAATTACCGAAATGGAGAGCGCTGTGGCCTCCACTCCCTAATGTGTCCTGACTGTAATCAGAAAAAATCATGTTTAATCACTCGAGAGCTGAGTGTTTTATCTACTAACCTCAGAAAGACTCCGAAAGCCGGAGTGGGAATTGATATTGAAATTCTGTATTCCCAGGGCTCTTGTATACTGAGCTGTTTATACTCTTTTATTAACTAGGAAGAGAACAAGCTACTGATATCTGAGCAATCACTAACTTCTTTTGCATGAAACTTCTTGAAATGTTCATGGTTTAGAAAGCATTTTCGTTGCAATGAATAACTGTCTGTTAGGACCTTGGAATTTAATTCAACGTCCTGAACTATATAACTGGCCTTGTGGGCCGCCAAGGCACGGGCCCCAGCAATGGGTGGCTCTCTCTCCACCATATTGGCCTTGTGAATTTGAACGCACAGTTTTGTAAATCAGATAATTATTCATATGGCATTTGCTAAGCTTCTCTAATCAAACATTGCCTGCGCTATAAAGTACAGATATACATGAGGCTGGGCTAAGGCAGTGTAAAAAAATGTCAAATCGTCTTTACTTATTTATTTATTTTTTTACATTACTAGATGCTACCACCTGCCATTCATTTCAGTGACCTCATCAGATATAGTTTCCAAAATGGAAAATTTAAAAAATCACCAGGTTTTTCATCATAATCTTCCGATTTGGTGGAAGTCCTCCGTGGAGTCTCGTTTTCATACCTGGAGTTCAGTCAACCTGCCTCCCTATAGTTTTCACCTGCGAACACAGATGGTTCTGTGCTGTCCTCACTGACATTAGAAGCCGCCCCTCGGGAACTGCTTGGAAAATTTAGGGACTCGATTGTCTGCTAGGGCAATGCTTCTTCAGGATGAAATTGAAATCTGGTGTGAGACAGAGCAGGACAATTCAGCGGAATGCCCGTGGCAAGTTCCATATGCAAGTCTCTCCCAGAATCGGCAGCATGTTTTCAGATCAGCTAGAGACGCGGCACGTCATTCCCACCCGAAGTTAACAGGGACTGAGTGCGGGACTACGCCCAAGTCACACCGTGTTTAAAAGACATTTGAAACAATAAATTATGAACTGCTGAACTCTGCCCTAGGGCCCCAGTCTGGCTTACCGCCTGTTTTTATACAAAGCATAAGCTAAGAACAGTTTGTTTCCATTTTCAATGATTGGAAATTAAACAAAGATATATTAATGATGTGAAAATTACACGAAATTCACATTATAGTATCCATAAATGAAGGTTTATTGTAACAATGCCATCTGGGGATGCTTTTTGTTACAATGGTGTTAATTACTTGTAGACCAGGGGCCGCTATTTCGCATCCCTGGAATGACTTTGGGTGACAGGAACTGACAGAGATGTGCCGCTTGCTTGTGGAATCCCCATGTCTTCCGAAATTCACATGGTAGCTTTAGGTTTTCCACTCATCTCTCAATAGTTGCTCTTTCATTGTTCATCTGAGCCATGAGTTGCTCCTTTCTGACAGGTGAGTTTTGGGTTCTGTTTCCCGTCTTGTCAGTTGAGTCAGTTATGACCCAGAAGTGCCAGAATAAAGGGCCAAGGAATACTTGCCCTCTGATGCAACGCTGCTTTGCTTTTGCTGACCCAAAGGTCGCTTAAAAAGTTGTATAGAACGAGGAAAGGTTAGCAGCTAGGCTGCTACCTGAAAGAGAGAACAAAGTTTGCTCTCTAATTCTTGTTACTGTAAACAATCTAGTCTCACGTTGATGTTCTGAGGATCTTAGAGCAAGAGCTGTAGCATCAAAATAATAACTTTTGGCCGTGGACTCCCTGTGTTGTAGTTGGTAAGTTATTTATCATCTCTGCGATTTAGTTTTTATATCTATAACATGACATAGTCATGCATGAATTACCTAGAAATCTAGCGCTTCTGAAACTTTTCCTGAGAATAATGGGTCTCAAAGAATGATTGCTGGGCCAGCAGAGAAGCATTATCTGGGAATCAGTAGAAATGCTACCTTAGGTTCCCACCACCGACTCAAGGTACCAGAAATTCCGGGGACGGGGCCCAGCAATTGGACCTAAGAAAAGCATACAACTAGCGGTGCACAGCATGATCTCAGCGGGGGGCCTGCCCTGTGGTTGCAACTATTGAGAGGTGAATGGAAAACCTAAAGCTCCTGTGGTTAGGGGACTTAAGCAATGTGTACGCGAATGAAAGGACTATGGGAATGACAGGGGTTACCTGGGGATGCTAAGACACTGCACACACTAGTTCTAGGAAAGATGTAATTCATTTGAAAATTCCAGGGAGAAATTGTTTCTCATTTTTTGCTGTTTTAATATTTAAAAAAAAAGTTTAAAGTTGCCTTAAAAATGAAAAAAAAAAAAAAAAAAGAGTTTTCCATTCAAAACCATGAAGTGAAACAAAGTGAAAAGAAAGCTCCAGACAGACCCACCTCCCCCGCACTGTGACCCTCAGAGTGGGCCGGGGTTGAGACCCTCGGCCAGCGACCCCGGCTGGGCTGCCCAAACTGCTTTCCCTTCTCAGTACGTTACGTTGTATATTCGCTGTTGCTGGACTGGTTCCTGCGGCAAAGCCTTCATTGCCCATCACGGACCTTGGCGTTGGCCGTGGCGTGAGATTTTCAGGAATGGCTGGACTGGCGGCTGCGTCCCCACGGGCAGGGCCGTCTGAGGCCCTCCGTCCTGCCCGCTGCATTCCGTGTTCCAGTGGGAACCAGAGATCGCCCATCCATAGGATTTCCACGTATGAGTCACGTTAGCTGGTCCCTCTGGTCCAGTGCGCCCTTGAAGCCTTGTCAAAGAAGTCTGCTTAGGTTAAACTTTCTTTTTGTTTTGTTTTATTTATTTCAGTTAGAGGTCACATTCGATATCATTTGATATTAGTTCCAGGTGTACAGCAGAGTGGTTAGACAATCACGTACTTTACAAAGTGGTCCCTCTGATATTTCCAGTCCCACCTGGCACCACACATACTTATTACGATGTTATTGACTATCTTCCCTGAGCTGTACTTTACATCCACATGACTATGTTGTAACTGCCAATCTGTGCTTGTCAATCCCTTCACCTTTGTCACCCAGTCCCCCGACACCCTCCCCTTTGGCAGCCACCAGCCTGTTGGCTCTGTATCTATGAGTCTGTTTCGGTTTTGCTTATTCATTTATGTTGTTCTTTTGATCCCACAGAAAAGTGAAATTACATATGGTATTTGTCTTTCTTCGGTGAAGCTTAAGGCGAGATCTCCATCTGTTTTCCTTGGGACTGGAGCACTGGCGTTGGGAAGGCTTGGAAGGGGCTTTAAGGCAGGGCTTCCAGGTGCTGCTGATGCTCTGCAGTTCAGGACATCAACATTTTCTTCCCCTGCGTATCATGGACTCACGGAGCCTTGGACTTGAATCCGGGCTCGACCACCGGCGAGTGATGTAACCTTGGCTAAGGCACATAAACTCATTCGGCGCAAGTGTTTTCGTCTGCACAACATGCATGAGGCTGTCCACGCCACAAGGCAGCATGTAAAGCTCTCTCTTGTACGTGGCCGATGTTCAGGTCATTTTAACTCACATCCAAGGCAACAGATGATGAAATGGGGACAGATATTAGGTGAGTGACATTACTCTTCACACGAGGCAGGGCAGGATAAAAGCTACGGGGTCACGGTTCCCTCCCAGGCACGTCCACCCCATCAACTTCCCTACGTCATGTCACTCTTCCTGTTACTTATTAAATGCGCCGACATCGTTCTCACAACTGAGGTGCTGCTTTTTGTGTCTGCCTGGTTTGCTTCCCCCGAACTCTGCACTGTTTGGGTGCTTCATTTAGGTCTTTGCTTCATTGCTAAGCCACCAGAAGGTCCTTCCCTGACCAGCCCCTGAGCGGTAGCTCTCCTGCCCAGTCCTACCCTTCACGACAGCATGGATGGAACTGGAGAGCATTATGCTAGGTGAAATAAGCCAGGCGGTGAAAGGCAAATACCACATGATCTCACCTATAAGTGGAGTGTAATCACCAAAACAAACAAGCAAAATATAGCCAGAGACATTGAGATAAAGAATAAACTGACAGTAACCAGAGGGGAGGGGGGAGGGGGAGAACAGGGGAAGGAAGGGAAGGGTCATCAAGGAACATGTGTAAAGGACCCATGGACAAAACCAAAGGAGGGAAGGATTGAGGGTGGAAGGTGGGGGTGGCTGGGGTGGGGGGAAGTGGTGGTAGGAAAATGGAGACAACTGTACTTGAACAACAATAAAAAATATGCAAAAAAAAAAAAAAAAACCCACCTTGGCTCTGGCCTCTCTTTTCCTACGGCACTTGTTCACATCCAGATTTAAATATTGATTTATTTACTTTTCTCACCTTTGTTGCTGTTGGCTAATGTTTTCCTTAGAACAGGATGATGTAGTCCATGAAGCCACAGGCCTCTTTGTCTTTGTACTCCATTATCCCCAATCGATCAAAATAGGATGTGGTAGGAAATAGGACCCTAATTCAATTTGTTTGTTACGTGAATAAAGTATTTGAGGAGTGAACGGATGAGTAGAGAGATTTACTCACTCTGCCCCGACAAGCGGTGGGAGCAAGAGAAGTCACGCCAGGCACGAAGCATCGCTCTTACTTCCTGTGGTACGCTCTCGGCGCCAAATTGGTCTGCTCTAACCGTGGATCCTGTTTAGCGTGTGAAAGTACCTACATTATAGTGTCCGTGTGCGAGGGTACTGATGGAACATAAGTATCTATTTTTCCAAGACAACAGATTATTTAAAAAGTATATGCAATAACTTGGAAATGGATCATCACCTATAAATCAGTGAAATGTGGCTTGTTGAAAAAGAATAAAGCAGCATTATAATTTAAAAAATTCTGTTGTACCTGTCAAGGAAATAAAAAAAACTCTCAATGAAAACTACTTAAGTATTGGCAAGCTCCAAGACAAGGCTCCCTACACATCTGTAGATTTCTTTAAGCATGTAGATAATTCTTTTGTTGTTATTGGCTATCCAAGCAAGTAGCTTTGCTCTAGTTGTTTATGCGAGGTTGAATCTCACTGTAGATGACCTTCTTCCAAGGTTAATAATGGTCTCTTCATGACTTTTTAAGGCCTTTGTTCAAAGTTCTGGGAGCTTGTTGGGTCATTATACCAGGTGATGTTGTTAATTGGGGATTATCTGGAAGGGTTGATAATAGTACACAAGCCATTACTGAATCTGCCAGACAACAAAGGGAGTGCTTTTTAAAAAAATTTTTTTTAATTTTCCAATTTGTCTTTGACCTTACCGTAGGTTGGCTTGTTAATGTCAGAGTTGCAATTTCAGAGGTAGTGTTTGATCCACAGGGGTGAGTGGGCGGTGGATGTGGTGCCCTGTTGGGAACCGCCCTGCCGGGTGTCAGGAGCTGTAACCCCCCATGGCTAAGGTTGAGTGAGCGACCTTCGGACCATAAGCCACTAAGGAGACAGAGCTTTTCACCCTGCCTGGCCCCCAATGCTTGATCAGTTAGCCAATGACGGGTAAGATTCCTCAAGGGAGGGATGACCTAAGACAGGCATGATCATGGGGGCTCCCAGGGAAGGACTTGGGGGCTACAGAAAAAGGGTGATGGACCCTCCCTTGCCCCTTGGCTTTGACATAGCCTGAGTCCTCTCATTCTGTCTACAAGAAGTCTCCTAACCTCTTGTCTGCCTTACTTCCCCTGCCTGACTTAAGCCTGAAACAATGCCTTAAGCCTGATACAATGCTGGTGGTGGGTGCCACCCTGTGCTGGAAAGGGCGGGTTCCCTGGGGTGATCGGGCCTAAGAAAGAATATGTAAAACCCTGTGAAACCTGCTTTGTTTAGAATGCTCTCAATTAAATGATAAGGGTTCAAGTGGGAAGTGAGTTTGTTCCTCAAAGTTTTATGGCCATTTAACTATCTGACCCTGACTGAAAATAGGCCCTCAGAGTTCTTTGTATGTTATCTATTGTTTGATCCTTACTGCCTGATAATGATTAATGAGCTTTACATATACATCCTGTATTCCTATGCAAATTGAATGCAATAAAAGCTTCTCAAGGCAAAGGTCCGGGTGCTCTCCTCTTGAGAGGGTGTCGGAGGCACTCCAAGGCTTGCTCTCCCCTTGAGAGAGAAGTCACGCCATCCCTTTTCCTCCACAGGACTCAGTAGTCCACGTGAATTTATTCTGTCTCATCCATAACACCGCAGGCACGGCAGGCTGGTGTCCACATCAGTGCACACCAGCACCCCACCAGTGTCCAAGCCACACTTCCTGGGTGTGCCGAAGCAAGATGGCATTTTGTGGGTCACCTGGTCACCTGCTGGAATGGTGGAGTCACTGGCAGCCCCTCCCAAGCTACTTGGGGCGATGGAAACAGGTAGAATAGGCTCTTCCTGGAAAGCGAGAGTGTAAACATGATGGGCATTTTCTTTAATGAAGGTAGGTCCGCATGATTATATTTAGAAAGACCCAAATTTGAATCATGAAACAGGAGAAAAACGTGGATATCTGATTTGTTTTCTGAGAAGGTTTCAGGTTTCATTTGGACTGCTATGTAAAGAATGGACTCAAAACCATGATCCTGATAGTTGGGAATGGAGAGAAATGGAAGGTATTGGGACAAATGGAGGTGGTAGATTCCCCAGACCTGAGCCAGGGACTGGGTGTTGGGCATCCGCTGAGGGATGATAAAGATTCTTAGAATTCTTGCTTGGCAGGTGGGGGGGTATCAGGAGGTTGTGGATGAAGAATAAAAACAGGAACAGAAGTAAGAGGTGAATATTTTAGCTTGGGGACACGAAAGTGGAGGGGAAATGGAGAGCTGCCCAAACGAGAAGGTGGTCTGTTGACCCGGATAATCAGGCTTCCATATTTGTCTGCCCCCCGCAGTTCATGAATAACCTTCCAGGTTAACCAGTAAAATGCAGTTTTCCAACGACGTCAAAGTCATTGCGGGCCTGGAAGGCGAATAAAGCCTTTCCTCGTTTTGGAAAGCGTTTGGAATATCTGCTCTTGTCAGGGCTTCTGGTTCTGGAAGGGGGCGGGGGGGGTGCTGCCCATTTAATCCTGAAGTCTAGAGGGGGCTCAGGTGTGAAAGAAGCATGGCTGACCTCAGAGCCTGTGACCGCCACGACAAGGTCAGGACACCCACCCTGAGGCATCAACAAGGCTGGGGCACAGCTAATGACGCCTTCTGTGCCAGGGAGGGCATGGGGGTGTGGGAAGGTGCCCCACCATCTGGCTGTGGTCTCGGCGGTGTGGAAATGAGGGATCTCACAGCTGGCACAGTGAGACCGCCAAGTACACGATCTTGCTGCGTGGACGGAACACATGAAAGATGCGTCTGGTGCTTCCCTCTGACAGCTCCTGGCATGAAACACACAGTTGGCTGTACTCAGCTGTTTTCAATGTTTTTCCGTTGTTGGCATTCTTAGTTTTCCCCCAACAGGACATCATACCCCTGCTGCGGAGGAGAAGGGGGACTTCACCTCTCTGCCCCTGAAACCCGAGGGAACGGGCCTCGAGGTGAAGATGCCCATGGCCTGGCTGGATGAGGTGGCAGGGGGCATACGCAAAGAGCTGCACCCCATAAATTCTTCCCGGATGCTAATATATCCGAGAGAAGCGAGCTGGGCACCAGTGGGTTTCCAGGGACAACCAGCCAATTGAGCAAGTATTTACTGACCCGCTTCGTGCCCAGCAAGGCCATATGGACGCCCACGGTGCTGAGAGGAGTGCAGGGACATATAAGGAAGGAGCCGTCCGTTTTTCGGACTCTTCATACCATTTCAGACCGCATTAAATGGATTTCCGTTCGGCTCTTTCTATCACGGCTGCTCTTCCTACCATCCCAGCTGTGGCTCCTTCAGCCGCTGCTGCCAGTGTCGCCACCGCAGCTACTAACCCCTTCACGTTGCGTTCCCCACAGTGTCTTTGCAAGGATTGGTGAGGGCTTATGAACCCTTTCAAAATAGAGTAACAATTACTGCTACTGTGGTCATCACAGTACAGCAAATGCTAGTTCTGTTTTTCTAATTATTGATACTGTTAACTTAGTGTTTTTTAATCTCATAAATCATTTTTTTGATTTAATCTTTATCTTTTCCCCATTACCATTTAGTCCCCTTATAACCCCCCCAACCCCAGAATCACCCATTGTACCCAGACATGGGTATGTACTTTCCTTATTCAATCCTCACTTTTTCTCTGTGCCTTTGGTCACATTAAGGTCCCCATTTTCTAGATGAGGCGATCCTAGCAGACAAATAGTTGAACATTTTGCCCAAGTAGGGAAGGCAAGGAGTCTGGTCCCTGGACATTCAGTAAATACGCGCTCAGTAGATTCTTGCCAAGTGATCAAATCACTTTAATGCTTGTATTTTATTATCCAGCCTTCAAGACAAAACGGTAGCCCTTTAGCCGGAACTACTCCGTGGGCATTTTGTTCGGCCTTCACAAGCTTGCTTTGGATGTAAATTCGGGGACATTATTTTGAATTGGAAGAATGTGTAACATGCACCATAGGAATTTATGGTGCATAGGAATTTTCTTTCTAAGAAAATATGTAGGCGGCCACCTGGGTCCCATATTTTGGCCTGGAATTTACTGCCAACTCCAGATGACACAGATCTTGCCACCCAGCTTCATCTGGGGCCTGGGCAGATGTGCTGAAGTTACGCACTTCGGAGCCTCTAGGTTCGGTCAGGCGGCGCGACGGCTCAGAAGGAAGCAAGCCCAGGAACGCAGGTCAGAGCAGGGCTCAGCCCTGTGAGACTGCGGTGCAGACAGCGAGTGACACGGAAACCGGGGACACGGAGGTAGCCCTGTGCCCTGGAGGAAGCAGGGACCCTTTTGTAGCAGCCCCTGAACTTGAGCCATGATTTAAGAATGGGCAGCTTTTGTAAAGACAGAAAGGAGAGAAGCATTGTTTCGTATCCTATCTATTGATAATAAACTACACAACCAATTAGTTTACCCGTTAAGTTAGAGGCACAAGGACTTCAGCAAAGGCACCGAATGGGAGCCTAGTGTTCTCCAGAATCGTACTGATTTTTAAACTCCTGAAATGGCCTGAGAGTAGGAAGGTGAGGCTGAGCGGGATCCAAGCCTCCGGCAATCCCCTGGGGACCAATTAACGCCTCCGATTCTGAGAGGATGCCTGCTGTCCGCTTCCTGCCTCCAGGAACTGCTGGCACCCTGGGGATCAGGCCCTGTCCCTTTCTCTCTCTCCCCCTGCTCCTGATGCCCCCTGGGTTGGGGGCGGGCAGGCAGGCAGCAGCATATACCCTGGGAGGCCCAAGGACCTCGCCAATTATCATCAGCTCCGTGTGGGGTGACACAACACCTCCCAGACCTTCCAGAGAGCTGTCCCTGCGGGCTCTTGGTATCAGGGTCAGAATTGTCCCGCCTAACTTCCGAAGGTCACAAAAACCCTCCATTTGCCCATCTCACTAGCTGTATGATTGTGGAGCATAGTGGTACGGTTGCCGAGTCTACTGACTTAGGTGTGTTCGGAGTATTCCCCCCCTCTGTGCTCCATGGGGGCCGTGTATGTAACATGCACAGTGAAATATGTATTCTGACATGAAATACACTTCTGTCTGAGTCCCTTGCATGCCTGGGTTCATGTCCTAACCATCTAATTCTTGATTTCCTTGCCTGTATAATGGGGAAAATAGTCATTATGTGGGTTAAATTCGATCACGTGTGGAAAGCTTCCAGAACGGTGCCGGGCACATGCGCAACACTGGAAATTCTGTATTTCTCTATCGTGGCTGTTGTTATTATCGCCATGAAGACGTTATGAGGCAAAAGAAAAATAAGTTACAAGAGAGTTCCACTAGAACTGGGCAAAACAGCGACCTTCCGAGTGGGTAATTGCGATTCGCAGGCATGGACGGGAGGCCCCAGGAGGCCCAGCGTTGACCTGCGGAGAAGGGCGGTCCGCACCTCTCAGAGCAGCGTGACAGGCCTGTCCCCTCTTGTGCTTCGGTGAGTCCCAGGTAGAAGTGCCAGTGACAAGTGCAAATGGTTTGCTCAGCGCCGGGAAGGCACAGGGCGCGACTCGTCCCACAGCTTGGTGCAGGCTGCTCGGGGCCAGCAGAGGCGTGAATGAAGCAGAGGGCGGATGAGTTCCGCGGCGCCAGCGGCAACGGGAGGCGAGTTGCCTTTCCGCCTGCCTTCCGCTCGTCCACATTTATAGCATCAGGCCGCTTCCCATGCTCCCCCCGGTGGCCGTGGCACTCCGAGTCACTGGCGCCACGGGACACCCGTATCAACCTGGTAATCATCTCCAACCCAGCGCCTCATTAAATGAGCCCAGCAAAGTCTACAGGCTTCGATCACAGTGGGCTCCCAGGGACACCAGAGTGGGGGAGGGGCTGGCCACCAAAGCAGGCTTCCTGGGCAAAGGAAAGGTTGAGCAAAAGGGAAAACAAGAGAACCGGTCTGGGCCTCTACTTCTCAACAATCGGAGGATGACTGGGGTCGCCCCGGGTCCTCGAACAATTTGCATGATTCCCGAAATTGGGGGTGGTTCATTTTGTAGGTTTGTAGGAGGAGTGAGGGAGAGGGTGGAGGCGGGAAAAGCTCTGGGTCTTTCTCACCTTTATTTACAGGTTCAAACCACGCTTGTTCCGGTTTTCGACATTCTCCAGCAACAAACCTAAGTGTTTTTCCTCATGTTATTGAAGTAAGGGGGTTTGCCCACATCCTTTCGAATCATTAATCTTTCAAGATGGGTAGGGATTTAGCAGTCAAATAGTCTATCCTCTCATTTTACGGATGAAGCAGCAGAAGCCCAGGAGGGTTAGGTAGGATTTGTAAAGCTGCAAGGTCCCATCGACCTATGCTGCTTCTAATACATAGGGAACGCCTCTTCCCTAATACAATCCCGCAGCTCAGTTTTCCTTTCGGGAGAGATAGTCTTCCCCATTCTCGGTGCACGTATTTTGGGCAAGGCTGCCAGAACACCCCGGCCTTGCCAACACATTCCAAGGTCACGTGGTCAGCAGTGAACCCAGGTTAGGCCAGGTGGTCACTGGGTTAGCTACGTGCAGCGACCGCAGTCAGGGCGATGGTACATAGTTCCCGAAATCAACTTCGGCCATTAGAAAAGGCAAGCGCTCTTTGCCATCGGTGCTTCTGGAACCCTTGGGGGCGGTTGGAACGAAACGGAGGAGCCCACTCACTCGTGAAGCCAACACAGCAGTGGGCAGAGAGGAGAAGTGAAGTCAGAACGAGTTCTGATGACATCATTGAAGGCCTGGCTGGACATTCTGAATTTTCAGTAGCCCGAGACAGTGCTCTTAAAAAAAAATTAAATAAGCCATTTTGAATCCGATTTCTTCATTTGTAAAGTGAAAAATCCTGACACATTATAGTGAGCTAGGCAACAGGTCTTCTGAAGCCTGGACCAGGGTTCTCTTTATTTTGTCGTGAAGAACAACGGAAAAGAATAAGCAACAAGAGTTATCAAATAGCATTGAGTTCAACAATTTTAATAGTGACCAAGAGTTTGAACTTGCGAAACCCTAAACAGGGGCATCCCGAATGGACTCACAGGCTTTAGGCAACAGCAACGAGTAGCAATATTATGCTCAGCTATAATCTCCAACCAAAAATAATCAGGCGTGTAAAAGGCATCTCCTCTTTTCTACTTGGCCTACGCCTCACTTGTGTGACCTTGACCTTGTTGTCTTGTGTTCTGGATCTATGTTTCTGCATAACAAACAGTGGCTTTAAATCAATCATCACCATTTATTTTGCTCACCAGTCTGGGGGTTGAGTGAGCTCAGGAGGGCTTGGGAACCCCTGTGGTTCCAGTCCAGTGTTGGTTACCTGGGTGCTCTGCTTTACTTGGTCTACTGATTCCAATGACAGTCTCGTGCAAGAACACCCTCAGACATGCATCTCGAATAATGTTTGACTAAGGGTCTGGGTGCACCGTGACCCCATCATTGACATACCGTGACACACAAAATTAAGATGCAGTAGCAAGTAGGAACCGATTCGAATCAATTGCTGTGCCAGATTCCCCACAGTGGGCTTGGAGGGTTTCTAAAAGTCTTAGAGGTTTGAACGACCAAATGTCTGCCTAAGGTTCTGTTGTTGTTTATTCTCAAATAAGCCGAAGAACACTGGGCAAAATTACATGTGTGTGCATCCATGTGTATATATACTCATATGTCTGTATATTGTCCTCAATGAACCACTTCAAGTGTTTTTTACATTCTGAATGTAAAAAATTTCAAATATGCATAAAAGGTAGAGAGAATAATCTAATAAATCCCTTCTTATCTGTTACCCAGCCTCAATAATTATCAATATTTTTTTTCAATCTCGGTTTATCTACGCACCGCACTCTTAGCTTTTGCCGTATTGCTTTGAATCAAATCCCAGGCACCAAGTCATCTTGTGCATAGCCCTCTGGGACGCATTCCTAACTGATGAAGGGACTTATTTTTTCCCACATAGCCAACATTCTCCTACCACAGCCACTGTTTATAATAAATCCTTAATATCGTCTAATATTAAGAGGGCTTACAAAACAATTTTGAATGTACATAATTTTATCTCAGCAAATCATTTTACCTAACACCCAGGTGTATATGAAATAATCAAAAACTAGTTTGGAAAATAAGAGTAATGCGGATGAAAGCATTAGGGAAGAAAACGGGACCGCGGAGAGTTCCGTGTGCGGCTGCGTGGGGGAGGCTAGGAGCACCTGATTCACTGGAGAAAGTGGGAGCCCTGCATGGGCTGCCCTGCTGGGCACAGACGTGTCCTCTGCCCTGTCATCTGTCACACACAGCTCTCACCACGCCCCCTGATAGCGGGAGCAGCCGTGATCGCGGCAGGCATGATGGAGCCCTAGCAAACGCTGCTGTCTTTCTTGTTGGGAGTGCGAGGGTGCTTTATAGATGAAACAAGGTACCTGCCAAAGAAAATAAGATTTTTGCCTCTAATTGCAACAGCTTAATAACAAGAAGGATGGTGCACAAAACTTTTTTAAGCTTCTGGGCTGATGCGAACTTGCTGCTGGTTCTCTGCCAGCTCGCCGCACCTGCAGCATTTCCCCACTAATATTTCAAAGTGTCAGCTTAAGTGGCCCGAGAGCCGCTGCAGAACTCGGGTAATTGCTGAGATATGCCTAGACCAGCTGAGATAATAGGGTGCCAAGAAGGGGAGGGAAATGTCAACAGCTGGGGTTCAGGCTACTAATTTTGTTTTCTTAAAACTAAGCTTCATGGAATGACAAATCCCACTGAGAGCTAATCTGGAATTTTATACAATTACAGGTTCTCGTTTTGAATTTGTGTGTTCAGACACTAAAGACATAGCAGGTATATATCAGGGGACTGGACACTCTCCCGGGCACCTGTGGTGGGCATCGTGAGTGCTGCCCTCTAGTGGGTGAATCTGACCACAAACACTGCACTGTTCTTACTACCCAGCCCTCCCCCCCCCCCCCCCCCCCCCCCCCCCCCCCCCCCCCGGGGCTGCAAGCATTGGGCATGGTTAGCATGTGATGCGGGATCCATTTCCTTTCCCTAGCGTGTTCCCCATTCCTGTTTGGCCTCTCTGGGAAAAGAAACAAACAGCAGCATGCTGCCCACTCTCTGTGACTGCGATCTCTCCTCGTAAACAGACAGGCACGGCCACAGGGCTGTCTGTGGTCAGGGCAGAGACCCTGCATGCCATTCACTGCTGTGGTTTTAGAACAAAGCATGGGGCCAGGAATAAGGGGGATGCTCAATAATATGTATTTAAAAATCCCATGAGTAATGGGGCAAAATAAGCATCCCGTGTGCTGCCTGAACTGGATATCTAGAATGGATGTGTGTTCGAAATTGGGATAACAGCAACGAGAATATAAAATAATTAATACGGCAGCGGATACTGAAGGGATTCTCTGTGCCAGGCACTGGGCTAAGGTGTCGTCATGGACAATTTCTCATTTGCTACTCACAGCAGCCTTCGGTGACAGATCCTGCTACTGACCCCCTGTTTCCGAGGGGAAACTGAGACTTAGCGAAGTTAAGCGAGTTGCCCAGAGAACAGGTTGGCAAGCTGAGCGCACTGTCTGCCTCCCTATCCGGCCCCTTGCGTGCAGCGTGCTGGCTCTTGTGCCCGAGAGTTTGGCCAGTTTGGGGCGATCATTACCCTCTTTCAGTGCACGGCCATTTCCCTGCGGGTTTGGTGGTTTCGCTACTCATGTTTGAAATTCGGGGGGAAGTAGAGGACAACTGCAAGAAGGATAGCACATGAGCTCCAGAAAGAACTTCCCAGCACCAGGATGAGCAAAAGGAAGACCCCCGGGGGTATTTCAGGTGCCCAGGTGTGAACGGACACGGGATAAAAGCTCGGGACTAGAAGCAGAGGTGCCAGCGAGGGTGGGCTAGTGCGCTTTCAGCCAGCTGGTTCAGCCTTGCCGAGTGATGGAACTTCCTTTCAGAGCTGTTTCTCCGGGAACCCTCCGCGTTTTGTTTGAATTGCTGGTCACAAATAGAGTTTATGGGTGGGGGTTCTGAAAGTTTAAACCCGATGTGCTCCTAGGATTTCGGGCCTTTTATTAAACTTAGACAGTTTGGTCACTAGCGGTTTCTTTCTGTTTTGTATTTGAAAACACACACAGTCATACTCCTGTGTGCATGTGTATGTATACATGTGCGTGTATGCTCATGTACACGCAGAAAAACAGCATGTGCATGCATAAACTTGCATATTGCAGTTACCATACAATACCTATATTATAGAAATAAAAGGTGGACATGTTCTCTTTGGCAAGATCTGGCTACCTTTCCAAAAGAAAAAGATTTTAATGCTCTTATTAATATATTTGAATCGATGGCATAAGAAAATGTTGCGACTTTTGCCGTTGAAGATACAGGAACAATGACAACAGCTTTCCTTTTCTGAATCGGTTGCCACTGCATCATAACGTAACAACGAATCCTATCAGAGATCGTTAACTCTTGTCCACCTACTTAGCAACCTACCCACCAACCTTGCTCTCGGTGAGAAAACACGCAAACTCCTTTCCATATAGTCACATATAAGTGGCTATTGGAGAGGGGGAGCTTTTGCAGGCTCTCTTAGTTAGACATACCGGACACAAATGCACCTTTTTGCTTGGAGAAAAAAGGCTTTATTACACTTTTGGCCTATGAAGCTCTTCAAAGTTCTCTTTCCCACTGGCGTTTGGAGCGCTTACCTGGGGTCCTACAGACCTGGGGAAGGGAAAGGGTTAATGGCTGAGCTATGCTCACCCCGCTGGGTTGGGCCTGCGTGGCTGTGACCAAGCCCTCCTGATACTGGGAGACCGTGGGACTTCTCAGATGAACTTGTCTTCAGCAGTGGGGGATGTCTAAGCTCATGGCATGTGCAAAATACAAGAACTCCACATGACTAATTCTGGAAAAACCTAACTATAAAGCAGAGTTGTATAATGAGGATCCATGGCTGAGCTTTAGGGTGGCAATGAACGGGATCACCCAGCATGGGGCACGAAGCCCAGGGATGAACTTGGTCTGGGAAAATAAGGCTTTTCTGTAATTGCTCATTAGTTCCATGAATTGTTTCTGTGGATTCTGTGGGACTTGCTGTGTAGCTAATTACGTCCAATAGTTTCCGACCTTTTTTTCTCTCTTGTCGTTTTTGGGAAGGGAAGTATTCTATAGCCTTATGATTAAATCTCATATATTTTTAGTGGGCCTGACTCCTTGAGTGGTGACCCTCGGAAGTGCTTCTTAGTCTTTAATTTTTTTTTTCCTTTTCATGGGATGGGGAGGTTAGAGAGCCCTGGCTTTGTTCAATTGACTCTCCGTTCGCTTTGGCTCCTGTCTTCTCCCCTGCTTTGGACTTACTTAATACGTGGCCCTCACTAATTGGTTTTCTGGTGCCTTTAGTGACCCACTTCAGCTGCTGGGAGGACAAATGCAAAATGATTATTCTTGGAGTAATGAAAATGCAGTGCCTCCCAACAAAGTTCTCCGGTTAAAATTGCAAATACAGAAAGAAAATTCGACACAATGTGCATCTAATGTAGTGAAAATTAGCTACCAGTTTTAAGGCCCGTTACAGAGAAAATTAATTAGAGCGCAGCGCCTGCCTGTGTACATGCTGTTGTTAATTACACAGTAGCGCCTCGACAACTGTTTGTGTTTCAGAAATAATTGAATTTTTCAAACATTCTTAAACACCAAGTGGTTTCCTTTCAAAGAACATAAAAAATGAAAAACTCAGAGATTTTACTCAGAGAGGATTATAATGAAATATATACCAATTTTGTAACCAAGAGGAAAAATGGCCATGAATGTGGTTGCTAGTGTAGAAAACATAATGTGTGTTGTGTGTGTTCATCTTCTCAGCTAATAGGCACATATGTACCAGTATGATATATGTCTGTGTGTGTGTGTAAAAATAAATATTCTGGAGAACACACACATCCGCTACTACCTGACATAGCTCCTTCTCCTGGTCATGAAGCGAGTACATGAACATTGCCACCATTTTAAAAACACAAAAGATTACAATGCAAACAAACAAACAAAAAAAACCACTGCAAAAAACAAACGGCCCCTGAAATTAATCTAACGACTTGGCAAAAAACATTGTCGTTCATTTGTTACATTTCCTCAGTATTTATTCTATGCACCGTTTCCGCAGTAAAATGCACACATGCATTTGCATGTTTCCGTTGTATTATAAGAAGCATCCACTACATGCGCTTTATTACCCCACCTTTTTCCACTTAATATATTATGAGCAATTTGTCAATTCCCTGAGTTTTAAATATTATTTTTAGAGGCTATAGAATGTTACACATACACTATGGTTATGATATAGTACAATACCTGTATAGGAAATGTAGCCATTTCTTTTCACCTTTTATCATTGCGAACAGCACTATAATGATGATTATACATAAAAATGTTTACATGTAAATTCACTTTGAAATTGAGAGCATACCAAAGCTTTCTATCCTGGTTTTTATCTGGATGCATTATATTGTATACATATACCAACTCATGAAATAATATTTTAAAATTGGCATTTAATGAACATATTATACGAATGTGCAAAATTTTCATTAATATTTATATTGTGGCCAACTTATTTGTCCAATGTGGACAATATCATACCTGAAAATGTGTGTACTTCTTCGATTATTGCCTTAGAACAGACTTGAGAAATTGATACCACTTTCCAAAGGTACAATATGTGTAAGGCTACTGGTGTACATCATATAATTTTCCACTAACAAGGAATTTTTTTCAACTTTCAGCATTAACAACTAAAACATTTGCATGTACCTGGAAACACTGGAAACACTACATTTAAATCCAAAAATAAATTGGCAGGTTGGCATGTAATATATAACATTGTATTTACATTCATTTCTTTGATTCCCAATGAGATTCACCTGCTTTCAACTTTCAAAACCATTTTTCTGTTTTGTTATTGTTTTCATTTCGGTGATTGGCATAATCATGTCCTAGACTGCTTTTATCAGTGGAAAACTTACTTTTGAATATGTCTGAGTGTCTTGGATTTTATTTGTTTCTCGTAAACATGTGAAGGGTTTTCTCCCTGGAGTGACCAGAGTCAAGTTTATTTCCCATGCCTGCCTTTTCCTTGTCCTTACGTGCTCATGGCCGAGGAGCACTTGGTCCAGACTCCATGTCTATTAACAGGCCAGGTCACCAGCTTGCCCTTGACCCAATTCACTGTCCACTGTGCAAGACGACAGAACAGTCGGAGAGAAGTGTGGAGAGGCGTGATTTCTGCAGCAGAGCCCAGCACCACCCCGGCAGGGGCGCAGCTAGACCTCACCTGGGTTAACAGTAGGGTCAGGCCACGCCCTTCTCCTCTCATCAGGAATCTCAAGTCGTAAGCTGTCGGAGAAGCACCTAGACAAACGTCATTCAAAAACTGCCTCAGTATATTTACACAATGGAATTCTATGCAGCAGAAAGAAAGAAAGAAGGAGCTCCTACCCTTCACGACAGCATGGATGGAACTGGAGAGCATTATGCTAAGTGAACTAAGCCAGGCAGTGAAAGACAAATACCGTATGATCTCACCTTTAACAGGAACCTAATCAAAAAAACAAACAAACAAGCACAATATAACCAAAGACACTGAAATTGAGAAGGGGTTGATATTCACCAGAGGGGAGAGGGGAGGGAATTTCAGGGGGAAAGGGGAAGAAGGGTTTGTAGCAACAAGTATAAAGGACACATGGACAAAAACTAGCGGGGGTGGAAATGGGAGGGGGGTGGGGAGGGCTGGGGCAGTGGGCTGGGATGGGAGCAAAAGACAGAAAACTGTACAAGAACAACAATTGAAATTTAAAAAAGCATTTTAAAAAAGTGGCTTGGAATTTCCTGATCTCTAATCACAGTGATGTGCCTGCTTGGGAAATCGTCATCAGCATCTTCCAAAGGTGCAGCTACAGCCACGGCGTTGCCTGGAGGTCACATGTGCAACCATCCCATCAACTCGCTCTACAAATGGATCCCTGTAACAGATGAATTCAAAATCCACTCACTCCGGGAGCTGCAGGGGAAAAGGAGGTGTTGTCACGGGATTAAAACTCTTTCTACCGCGCTGCTTCTCAGAGGGTGGACGTGAGGCCACACTCGTCCATAAAGTGGGTTACCGGCCTGATAGGAGCCAAGCAGAGAAATCAGGAGTAAGCACTTAGAAATACTTGTAATTCTCCGAGTTGGCAACCACAAAATTCTCAATGGGCTGGGGGGAAAATCCCAGATCTTCACCTTAAAAAGCTTAAGAAGCACTCCACTAACACCGATTCTCCTAAACCTGAGGTCTCCACTCAGCAAGCCACCCCCACACGTGGTGGTGAAGTTCATCCCCACACACCGTCTCTGCCCTTTGCCGCAACTCCTTCGTTGGCTCAGGCATTATTATTTAGCTTATTTTGTTGTTTGGATGTTTTTGTCTGTGGAAATTCCCGCAATGTAATACACTCAGGACCAAACCATCCGGAAAACGGAATTTAAAATCTTGTAAAAGATGCAAGAATGTCACAAAGTGGGGAGAAGTCATGTTATAAAACCGAGCATGAAAAAACCAAAATGATAGCCAAGGAGGACCTGGCATATGAGAACAGTTAATTTGAAAAGGAAAAACCACAAACATGGTTGACATGAGAGAAAAATTGAAGCGTTGACATATGGAAAGAGGGAGAGAGGGTATCGGGAGACAGCTGTGGGTGGTCGGGGTCCTGCCTTGTGCTGACTTTGGAGTTCCGAGTCAGCGGCAGGCGGGGGGCAGGCAGAAAGCACCCTCCGACCGAATGAACAAAGAACAAACCTGGCTCAGGGTCACCTGCCAGTTGTTTTCATCATTTCATTTCCAGAGTTAAATAAACCAGTAAAAATTCCTCCAGGACTTGGGCAATGCGTTGGCTCTCTGTCTTGGTTTGGGGCTTGATCATTTTCTTCATGAAACTTCATCTGGATCTTTTTTTTTTTAACCCAAAATCTATTGAACTTTTCTGCAATATATGGAAAAAGCACTTGTTTCCAACTAATCGGTAATGCTAAATGTATAATTTATTAAATGCCTGTGTCTGTCTCTGAGCTGTTAATAATTCACTCATCACACACTGTTTTCATTAGTGTACTTTGTAACACACGCTATTAACTCAGAGATGCCTGTCGGATCCTATTGCCATTTCTTTGCCCACCCTTCTGGGCTCTTCTTGCTCATTTACACAAATAAATGAACTCATGAGTTACCTTAACAAGTTAAAAGAATATTCCACTCTATTTTTAATTGGATTGCATTAAGCTCACACATTGAATCACCATCTTTGCAGTATTCAGGGCTAGGTTATGTTTCTCTATTCACATTTTCTTTTATGGCCCTCAGTAAGGTTTTACGATTTCTTCAGAGCAACGTGGTAATTACTTGTTATAGTTATTCCTAGGAAGTTGTTGTATTTTCTTACTATTTTAAATAGAGTCCCAGTCTGTCCCCGCCAAAGGCTGTTAATTAAGTGTGCACTATGTACGTGAGAATACACTGATTTTCAGATTTGTGCCAATGGTGGGCCAGAGTTGCACCAAGAATGTTGCGGTTGGGACTGTTTGCAGCTCTCGATTGGATGTTGGCTAGGCAGCCCCCAAACAATAGAAGCCTTCTGCTGGTTGACTCACCGAGTGGAAATGGTTTCCCACGACATCACGTGGAAAAGTTCTCATTAGTGTATATTGTTATTTAAAACACAGTTCTAGTTAAGCTCTTTTGACTTCATTTATGTTTTTGTTCAGACAGGGTCCAGAAGAGAGTGTCTTCATGCTCTTAGGGCTGAATCTACACATTATAAAGACCAAAATTATGAAGGATCAAAATTTCCTAGAATCAGGGGAGTTCAGGACATAATTATCAAAGAATCTTGCATTGCAATTTCCGATGTATCCTGAGTTTCCTGCTAGTTTGTGTTGAGTAACTAAAATCTGACTCTTGGGTTTATGATGCCATCAAGGAATTCTTCTGGGTCTTTTTTTTTTTTTTTTGTCTTGGAAATCTCAAAGCAACCGTTTTGTATGCAGGGAGTTGCCTATGAGAATGTTAATTATGGATGACTCCCGAGAAATCAATGATCTGTGGTTTCTGAGGACCAGTATCTCCTTCAGTTTCAGTCTCATCTGATAGGATGCTGTAAATTCAGCTGACACTTGTCACGGGGCTTACCCACCATTAAAATCACAGATCTTAATGCAGACTGTGTCAGGACCCATGCTAAGTAAATTTGTTTCGAGTATGGAAGAGAAGTACATTTCCTTTTGTACCCCCTATAGTCAGGCTTAAAGAAAAGAGGAATTAACTTGGGAAGTTAATTACTTGGTTCTGAGTATGAATAAAAATCCTAACGACATCGGCTTAAATATTTTTTGGTGACCATTGAAGGACATTAGGCTAAGCATAAGCAAAGTGAAAAATCAAATTTAAAGTGAATTATTGAATTAAGGAATTATTTGTGTTCAAGGCAGATTCCTAAGCTGAAAAGTGTGCTATTTTAATTTAAACATTAAAACGTCTACCTTAGGAACAGCAGTCTGAAGACACAACTCCAGCACCCTTATTCTTTCCTTCTGCTCCTCTGAGAGAAGGCCAGCGTGGCCCTGCAGAGGGGACAGGAGCCGGGAAGTATTCCACCGTGTGACTGTCCCACCGCCTCTTTGTCCCTTCGTCTACGGATGGGCACTCAGGCTGAGTCGTGTTCCACTGTGCAAATGCGCACAGGGGTGAATGTACTCTTTCGAAGTAGCGTTTCGGGTTTCCTCAGCTGTATTCCAAGAAGTGGAATTGCTGGATCACACGGCAGTCCCATTTTTAATTTTCTGAGGGAACTCCACACTGCCTTCCACAGTGGCAAGAGTATTATGCCAAGTGAAATAAGCCAGTCAGAGAAAGAAAAATATCATATGACTTCACTCAGTTGTGGAATCCAATCAATATAATAAACAAACAAAATCAACAAAATCGGAACAGACTCATAGATACACAAAGGACAATGACAGTTGTCAGAGGGGAGGGGGGTTGAGGGGCTGGTGGAAAATGTAAAGGGATTAAGCCCCCCCAAAAAGCCCATATAGACACAGGCAACTGTATGGTGATTACCCAGGGTAAGGGGGCAGAGGAAGGGAGGAGAGGGTAAAGGGACAAATGTCGATGGAAGGAGACTTGGCTTGTGATGGTGAACACACAATACAATATACAGATGGTGTACTATAGAATTGGACACCCGAGTCCTCCATACTTTTATTAACCAATGTCACCCCAATACATTCAAGAAAAATGTTTTAAAAATGGGACGGGAGTCTATTTCTCCCCTTCTCCTATTCCTGCTTTTTAGCTGATGTTCTGCCACATTGCGACAAAGAAGAAGGAGAGAAGACAAGGTTCCCTCCACCTGTGCCCCAGGACGGGTATCCTCACTTCTCGGCTTCCCAGATGCAGGCCCATACGACCCTCTGTGTTCACTGCATCTGCTGTGATTGAATTGTGTTCCCCAAATACGTGTGTCGGAGTCCTGACCTTCATTATCTTGTAATGTGACCTCACCTAGAAACAAGGTCTTTAGAGAGGTAATCAAATTAGAATAAGATCGTTCAGGCAGTCCGTAATCCAGCATGGCGTGTCCCTATAAAAAGGGGGGGGATTTGGGCTCACACACACACAGAGGGACGTTGATGTAAAGACGCGGGGAGAATGCCCCGTGAAAGTAAAGGCAGAGATCGGATGACCTAAAAGCCAAGGAATGACACAAACAGCCAGCAGATCACCGAAGCTGGGAGAGGGACCGGGCACAGATTCTTCCTCATAGCCCACAGGAGGAGGCAGCCCTGCTCGACCTTGACAGTGGACCCCTGGCCTCCAGAACTGTGACATCATAAATTCTGTTGCTTAAGTTACACCCCTTGTGGTACTTTGTTATGGCAACTCCAGGACACCAACTCACCATCCAAATGCTGGCTCCTTACAGGGCAGGTCTTCTGAGGACCCTCCGAAACACTGTCTTACTACCGGTTCTATGACATGAGCGATCTGGGCGGAGTTTGTCCTCTTCCAAGATTAGCAGCTTAGGACAGCTTCCAGCTTCCGGGACCCCTTGTCTGGGCGATGGCCCTGTTAGGTGGGGTACCAGAAAGAAGACTCAAGTACAACGACCTTGAGACTGTGATTTACATCATACAACAGAAAAAAAGAATACTGTCATTTTCTCCAGTTATGCAACTACTGGAAACAATGTAAGATTTGATTTCTTAGAGGATGCTTCCTACAGGGTATATCCTGCTCTGGTTACAGACTCAAATTACTCACTTTCAAGCCTGAAGAGAGAAGGGTCTGCGGCCGCTGGCCGCAGGGAATCTGGAGGTAGGCTGGAGGGAATGTCAGGAAGGAAAGAGCCAGGGAGGAGAGACCCGTCTCCCCAGATTCTCTGGCTGATCCTTCAAACTCACATGTGCAGGGAGAATGGGTAAAGATGAAAGATTTAAAGAGAGATTTAAGCTGCCTCCTCAGAGACAGTTTGTGATTTGAGTCCTACCAAATTAATTCTCTTCATCAGCACCCTTTCAAGAAAAATAGCAAGGTCCAGAGTCTTCACGTTGTGCGGGATGCAATTCAGAGCTGCTTGCCAAACAGAGAACAGAGAAGGAAAAATAAAGACATTCAGCCGAGATCGACCCCGAGGGTCCCAGATGCGGTTGTTTTAAAGGTAATTAAAGCTACTGTAAGTTTCTTTTATAGGAAGAAAGTAAAATGCGCTGGTGGCGAAGGCAGAGATCGGAAAGATTCGCAGAGAAACAAAAGCTATTTCCAAGGCCTCATGGAAATTCTGAAAGTGGAAAATACAGTATCTGACTGAAATGAAATAACTGGATCGGCTTTGCAGAAAAATGAAGACAAAAAAAAGGAAAGGGGTGTTGAGTTTGAAATAGTATGCTGTTGAATATGAATTTGAAAATAGTCAAATTAAAATTTTCCTCATTTTCAATAAGAAGCACCACTGCCTTTTTCTCCCTTTGAGCTATTCTCGTAGGTATGTGACAATACATCACTGTGGCTTTGTATTTCCCTAATGGCAAATGATGTTGAAAAGAAATTTTCCTGGGCTTGTTTGCCATCCATACGTTCTCTTTGATGAAGGGTCTGCTCCAGTGTTATGCCCACTTTCTAATTGGATTGTTTGTTTTCTTACATTTGGTATGGTGTATATATTCTAGATATGAGTCCTTCATTGTATCTCCCCCCACCCTCCAAAGGAACGCAAAAGAGTTTTTGCACAAAGTCCCAGAATCCAAAAAAGTGACAAGTGACACCCACCTGGTTTATTCATCCCTTCCCCGATGTATCTATCACTGACTCCTCGTTTCTCAGGAGAGGACTTCCTGGACCCAAAGCTCGGCACTGCTTGCTAAATATTCTGTGTATAACTGTTGAAAGGCAGAAGGATTAATATTTTTAAACTATGACAAGATATCCTGAAAAGTTACGCCACTCCTTCCTTTCTTCATCTGATCCATCCTGCTCGATTCTCCGTGGGCTCACGTTGCTCCTAGAACCCCACGGGCCCCGTTGCCCCTGCATTCTCTCCTTTTCCGCCTCTCCCTGCGTCGTTCCTCGGAGACCATGCCTCCCCCCCATACATCCTTCGCCTGGAAGTGTTGCTTCGGGCAGTGTTCCCTGCAGAACTGGGCTGAGGCGGCTGGCAGGTGGGATCGGTGAGTGGATTTCTGAGAAAGGGTATGGACTGACTGTAGTAGACAATGTCATCACCGGAAACTGTGCGCTCCTGGGCACTGGACCCCCTGCCGACAATGTGTGTGCCCTCATCACCTGCTGCGCCTTCTGGCTTAAGACACTTTGATGCTCGGAGGAAGGCGGGGCCTTCGCAGGGATACTTTCAAAGGAGCAGCTGAGAAAGGCCGAGGACGAGGACGTAGTCCCAAGGTCCTTGTCGCTCTTTGTCCTTGGACCCTCCCCGAGAGGCTGCCTTCCATCCATATGAACGAGGTGCCCGTGCATTATTGACTATTGATGAGAACTCTGCCCCCCTCATTCCCGGAGCCCATCAGGTCACTGCTCTTGATTCCTGTCGCTGTCAGAGGACATCGGATACAAGACTCAACATTCAGGCGGAATGTCGTCTGCTGGGGAGAGGACAGCAGCCGGCCCACGAGCAGCCTGCTCTTCGTTGAATGGAAGTTCCCTGCAAGGGGATTAAGCGATCTAATTTTGTAAGCCCTGTATTCTGTTTCTTTTAGGGGACAGCATGCCTTATTGGTTTACCATATTATTGGAGAGCGAACACATATTGAAAATGGTGTTGTTAGAGCTCCAGTTCATTCCAAAAAGTATTGATCAATCACTTTTATGTGTCCTATATCACCATGCATTTAAACCGAGGGAGGTCCAAATGCACTCCGTAAGATGAAGCGTATTCTCCAGGGGCTTACAACGGGAGAATTGGGGTACGACCTGGTGATGCGCACGGAATAACCAGGCAACAGCAGACTGAGCACAGAAAAATGTGCACAACTGTTTCAATGAAGGAAGCACGCCATGAGTGTGGCCGAGAAGTCACCACGGGAAGAGGCCTTTGAGGGCTGTGCATCACAGTGGGCTTCTTAAAGGAGTTAGAACTATTGCCTAAGGGGCATATATATAGGATGGACCTTGGAAATTAAATGAGGGTGACGGAAAATAGATTCATAATTTTATGTTGGTTGTGAGACACATGTTTTTGCCAAATGGTAACAGTAATATATCGGTTATGTATACAGTGGTTTCAGCAAAGAGGAAACTACTTTTATGATGTAGCAAGAAATCCAGAGGAAGTCAGCCTAGGATTGGTGAAAGTATTCCACAACGTGATCGCGGTCCCCGGAGCCAGAGGTGTTCCTGCCCGACTGTGCCTAGTGGGTGTTTTCATCTCCTGGTATTTGCCTCATCCTCTGAAAATGGCTGCCACACCGCCAGCCTCATCTTTCGATTGTTGCGGCCCTGCCCCCGCCCCCTTCAGGAGCCGAGGACTGGAGGGCAGAGCCCTGGGCCGACAGTGGAACAGCCCAAGGTCGTGCCCCGTTGGAGGTGGCGGTTATCAGATAACTGACTGGCCTATCTCTCCATTGTTTTGTGCACTGTGGAATGATTCTGCAGAGTCGCCTCATCTTCAGAGCCCCTTGCAGCTTGGTCTGGGCTTCTGTGGCAACTACGCTTCCTCCTGCTCCCTGTCCTGCTTCCTCCCAACCCTTCTCCAAGTTTGACCCTTGGGGAATTTCTAACGATACTTCTGCTTGCTAATCTCTGCCTCAGAATGTGCTGCCCGAGTAACCCCAGCGTTGACTTGCTTCTAAGAAAGAAAAGATGCCCGTGTTAGGGAAGGCTAGGCCTTAGCTCAAAGGCCCTGGAGAAGTGGGGTGTGTTCTGATCGACAGAATTGTATTTCAAGGCCACCGTTAGCTGCAGGTGAGGCCGAGAGCAGCTTACGGTGCTTTCCCAAACCAAATACGGCCTTACCCCACTTTTCCAAAAGCCCTCGGAAGGCATTTGCACTGGGGACAGCTGAATTAGCATCAACAGTAAAGCAGATGGGAAGTATCCTTTCATCCGGGCACGCTGTTTTCACAAGCACAAATCAGGGTTCCGTTATTGGGAATGAAGGCGAGATTGAAGCCTGGAGAAGCAAATCCAGGATCTGCCACGTGAACATGATGACGTCGGTAATGTACACGAACGGAGTTCCTACCACGTGTCGGGTATCAATCGTGCCGAGCAGACTTCGATGCACCAGATCATTTCATGTTCCCATCGACGTCATTGCCAAGCCTGTGAAATCTGAGGGACTCATAACCACCCCTTTCACGTAACTGTTGGTGCACCAGGGCATGATGAGTGCTTTGCTCGACAGGGCTCGGTCAATTTCCTCCGAGTTGTGCATGCTTTGTCTCATTGTTCTCGTGGCCAATTTGTAAGGGTAGGTATTACTATTAACCCCATTTAATAGATGAGCAAGCTGAGGCTTAGGGGACTCAGCAGTTCGTTCACTTAATACATGCCAGGCCTTACATGCTTGATGGTGGGCATAGAATTAAAAGTTAACCTGTTATCCTTGAAGAGTGCATTCAAAAGGGAATAAACAGAAATGTAAGCACCAAGTAAGACACAATGTGCTTGGTGCTCCAACAGCAGTATATACACAGAAGTTTATGGGAAAGGGAGGGGCAAGTAAGTCTACCTAAGACCATAGGTAACAGACTCTGAAATCAACTTTAGGGCATTAATAAGGAAATGCCTTGAGAACCCTTTATGACTTAACTACTTTCTGTGTTCTGATAGATATTCACTTTGGGTACAGTGAAGGAATGCTGGTATGAGCAGAATCCTTTTGTTACTGTGGCTACGTAATAAATGATGTTTATTTTGCCCACGGGTCTGCATTTCCAGTAGGACTCAGCCCTGGAAGTGTATCTCCGCTCTACTTAGCACGAGCGGGGGGCGGGGGAGGGGAACCTGAGGCCTGGCCTGGAGTCATCGGAAGGCTTGCTCACTGACGCACCTGGTGGGGATGCTGACCCTCGGCTGAAACCGTACCTGGAATTGTCGGTATCTGGGTCCAAGGTGCCACGTCACACAGTGGCTGGGTTCCAAGGGAGGACGTCGGGGAGAGAGAGCGAGAGAAGGAGACAGTGACCGAGAGAGTCAGAACCCCTGTCCTTTTTATGGCCTAGCCCCAGAAGTCCCACGCTGTCGTATCCACGCTGCTCTATTGGTCAGCGCAGTCACGGCCCCTGAGCAAGTTCAAGGGAAGGAGCATGTGGGACGAATCATACACGTGTATGTGTGTGTAATAATCATACATAAGTATATGCAGTTGTCTTTAAAATCAGAGGCAAGTTTCACTTGTCACAGCCGCCTACCACCTGTGTGATACTGACCAAATGAAATAACCTGGATGCCAGCCTCTTCACCGGAGACACAACTCATCCATTTCCTTTGTGTAATCGTCTTCCTGCTTTTCAGGGGGAGATGACTTCCCTAACTCTTACAAGAGGGCTCAGGAAGGGGCTTAACTGTACCTATTCCAAGGTGGGCTGCAGGCTTGGAATCTAGGCTAAGCCACTAAGACTCATCCTCTGCGGAATCTGAGACTGAAGCTCGGAAACACAGGTGAGGACAGCAGATCAGATCAGGTCATTTCAGTGACACGAAGGATGCAGAAGAGACGCGGACAAGGAATCCTTGACTAATAGAGACCTGGCCTCCCAGCTTTCCCTTCAGTGCTGTGAGTTAATAAGGACTTTTTCAGTAAGTGCCGTTTCAGGCTGAGACAAGCTAGAATCAGTTTTAATTGTAAACTAATGAGAGAGCAGAAGGTCAGAAACCCTACCTGCTGGTGTGGTTGTAAGGATTAAGTGAATCAATGCGTGTGCAGTGCCTGACACAATGTAAGGGTTTAATACAAGCTGCCTTATTATTCATTCAACCTGACCAAAATTATTAATTATTAACTTAATTAAATTATTAATGCAACATCCAAAAGAAAGAAAGAAAACATGTGTTATAGCCTAGAAGCTCCCAGACTTCTGGGCAAGTCACCTGGAATATGGGATCTCTGTCAAAAATTCCAGCCCCCAAGTTCCACCTGCCAAGGTGGGGCTCCTCAGCCCTCAGCAGGTCCAGAATCTTCATTTTCAAATATCCCATAATGGTTCATACCAACCATTTCGAGAAAAACTGCTACAGGTGAAAACCCTTACGGCCGAGCCCTTCGCTGGGCTGTTCCCGGTCATCATTTCCATGGAAACAGTCCTGGACAGAGGCTCTCCCTCGCCCCTCCCCGACCACGCCCATCATTCTCTGTCAGCTGTCTTACCTGATTTTCCCCATCAGAGTTTCCACTTATTGAACTATCTAGATGTATTTTTTTTTTTATTTGTCTGACTCTCCTCCTCTAGAATGGAAGCTTCATGTGGTCAGACCAGGTCCACCTTCTGTATCCGTGGAGACTAGTTCAGGGCCTGCGCTCATAGTAGGAGATCCCCGGACACTTGGCGAACAAAGGGATCCCCCCACATTTGAGTCAGGGGATTCTTTGCACTCACACAATGGCAGGGCACTCGGGAGGAGAGCGAAAAGGTACATTAAAGGACCGAGCAGCTGCTTTTGTGGTTGTTTTAGTGACGCTCAAGTCCTGTGTGGGTGCATTTTGAGCTTTTCCATCATTTTTCAAGTATATTCCCCAACTAGGCCCTAGGATGATATATCAAGTTTTTCAGTGGAGATGTTACCACTAATTTTGGAGTGAAGTGTTTTCCTTTCCCAAAGACAGCGGCCGGAAGAAGGACTGCAGAGACCGGGTGGGGTTCAGCCTGGCTCCCCCCCGCCCCTCCCACCCCCCCCTTCCGGGCATCAAACAGCTGTCGGTGTGTTTACAGGGACCTAAACCGCACGAGTGCCCTGAGGGTTTTAGGGTGCACCCCCAGGTGTGGACCAACAGGGTATCTAGGTGACGAAACAGGTAGTAGGCAAAGTTTTGCAGGGGAAAAAATGGTCAGACGCCACATTGCTCTATAAATCCTCTGCAACCTGTTGAGGAGCTAATCCTAGGAAAGGAAACAAATTGAAGCCGGCAACTCACGGCCTCACAGTATTCGCACCGTGCATTTATGTCTAATTTAAGTCACTTTTGTAACTACGGGTATGGCAAAGATTTAGCATATTTTTGAAGTGTCCTAATGCTCACAAGAGCAATTCAGTATCTTCAGTTAGAGAAGTGTCTCCAGTATCAGATTGGAAGATGCATTGCCCCTCTCGAAGAGTGGCAGAGACGCTGCATTCCCTTTCTCTCTCTTTTTCCTTCCTTCCTTCCTTCCTTCCTTCCTTCCTTCTCTCCTCCCTCCCCTCTCCCTCCCTCCCTTCCTTTTCCTTCTTCTCAATCCTTCATTCCCTCCTACTTTACTTCCCTTCCTCTTCGCTTGCTTTTCTTTTTATTGAGAAGAACAGTTTGCTTGCTTGGGGATGCTACGCTGCCTCTCTGCCTTATCACTGTGTTAGGACACCTAACAAAATCGCCAGATGTCAGAAATGCCACGTTGAAGACAAACGGAGGAGAGAGTGTTGTCAGCAGCGATTAATTCTTTTATTAGATTGAGTGTGGCTTTCAACTTACCCGCTCTGTTTCCGAAGAACCGCGTTCTTTGGGACAGTGAGCGAGTTTCTCGTCAGAACTTTTGGAAGGGGAAGAAACCAAGCATGTACAGATCGGTATGAAAGTGACAAAGAATTTTCATCCTTCTTCCGAGGCATTGACCTCATTAGAACTGGAGTCAGCGAAGGAAGAGGAAACCCGCCGGAATGTGAAGAAAGGGGGTCTGGCTTTCCTTCTGTTCGTGCTTCGGACGAGCTCATAAACCTCTTGGGCCTCAGTCGCCTGGCTCATAAAATGAGGGGGCTTTGGACTCCCTAGTGTATAAGAATGTTCTCCTCTGTAAAGTAATTGTTTTCTGGTCTGTGATAGACCAGGGTAGCGGGAATCATGACGAATGCACCTAATGTGCCAGGCACGCTTAACCCTCACAGCAAAGCTGGTTGGACCTACGCTAGCGGGATCTTTGGTTCTGGCTGAGAAAGTGTGTGACGTGGACAGGGTAAGGGACCTCTGCGAGGTCACTGCCATGTGGCCTGAAGCCAGGGTTGGAACCATGGCCACCCAGAACCACAGGTACGTTCTCATCACTTCCCAAAGTGCTGGCTGCCTTCAGCCTCAGATCTGGTGACTCTTCCTGAGCTTCTCCACTTAGCAGCTCCTGAACTCCGAATACACCAGTGGTTGTGGCTCAGTTTCTCAGCAGCGCTTCTCTCCAGGCCGATTGGAGGAATTTAATGAGACGATTTTGTTCACATTAGTCAGGACAGGCTGGGTTATGATTCACTAGCAACTTAACTTCCACACCTGTGTGGCTTCAGACGACAGAGATTTTTGTGTCACTACGCCTCACGCGCAATGCGGCTAACAGGGCTTCTGCCCCAGAGGGTGACTCGTGCGCCCCGGCTAATGGCAGCTCTGACAGCTGAAGGGTTACCTGCCCTGTAGGAGAAGAGCGGACCATGGGGGAGGGGGGTTAGGGTTGCGTGTTTTCACTGCCTCATCTGAATGCAACCCATGCGGTAGCTGTTGGTCTGCTCGAGGCCCCGGCTTTGCCCAGCTGTGTGGGCGCTGGAAAATGTGAAAGAAAGAAAGAAGGAAAGAGGAAAGAAGGAAAGAAAGAAAGAAAGAAAGAAAGAAAGAAAGAAAGAAAGAAAGAAAGAAAGAAAGAAAGAAAGAAAGAAAGAAAGAAAAGAAAAGAAAGAAGAAAGAGGGGAAGGAAGGAAGGAAGGAAGGAAGGAAGGAAGGAAGGAAGGAAGGAAGGAAGGAAGGAAGGAAGGAAGGAACTGGGTAATCACTAGTTCTCTGTCACAAATATGAAGGCCTTTCATTAGATTCCTGATTCAGTTTCCACTCAATTACTAGTTGCTATTACAATTATCAGCCTAACAGCAATCAAGGCATTAACAGAATTTTATCACCTATTATTGGGCATTTCCAACCGATACTACAATTAGGAGTGCTTCATCTGATGGCTTCTTAAGGGAGGTTGAAATGTCTGGAGATCAATGGACATGGCAGCGTATGACTTTTTCGAATCCCAACAGATAAAAGTATTAATTCTTCCAGAGTCACGGGACAGTTTGGAATAATTCCTTATGTAGTTAATTAACTCTCGTTTGGCTTTTGTCCCCAGGTTGTTTCTATGTTCCACTCATCTGTCTGTAAACGATAAAATGTTGGGTGTCATCCAAGGAGCCACTTGCCCATGCCATTGGCCGACCGACTACAAATCATCTGCATCCTTTTATGCCTCATCAGCTCATTTATTAGGTGTGCCCTTTATTATGACAGATTTGATGATATTTTGTGGTGGCCAGCTGTGGGGAGAAGGAGGGCCAGAGCACAGACATCTGATTTTATTATCTCCAGCGCCTCTTCATTTTTCAGAAGCATTTCTTGATGTTACGCCAGTTTAAGCACGAAGCTTTAAAAATGAGATGGTGCCAGGGTCAGGAATTACACCTTTAAATCAGAATGGCACTGGAAAGGCGAGTCACAGCGACTTCAGTCATTTAGTGTCTCTCCTGGCATGTTAATAAGTGGTGTTCGCAAACTAAAAAGCACTTCACCCTGCCTGTTCTCTATGAGATGTATGTGCATGAGGTTTCACTTCAGGGTCAGATGATGAGTTACGGCCCCTGGCCCAAGATAGGGAAAGGAACAACCATGTTACCAAGTTCTTACTACGTCCAAAACTTCACACTGGGTGTTTTCCTTCTGTTGTCTCAACGTATCTTGGCAAATACTGCAACGGAGTCATAGTTGTGCACTTGTTAAAATGCAAACAACAAAACATGGAGGAGTGGAAATAAGGAAAATTGAAACTCGCCTCGAAAGCTGGCTCTCTTTTCGAAATACCTGCTTGCTTGTGCTTTGCACCTGTGTCCCCTGGCTGGCATGGTCTTTGCCCGGTTTTCACATAACCAGCTTCATCTCATCATTTGGCTCGGTACAAATTTCTTGGGGTTTCCACTGAGGCAGGGCTCTTGTACATCCTGTTCACTTCTTTATCCCCAGAGCTTAGAAGTATTTCTGGCAAAGAGTACGTCAAGTTAGTCATAGGGTTTTGGCTAGAGATACTGATTCTCTGAAAGGAGAAGTCACTTGCTTAAGATCACATACCCCCTAGCAGGCGTGGCTCAGTTGGTTGGAGCATTGTCGCATAAACAAAAGGTTGCAGGTTCAATCCTGGTCGGTGCATGTGCTTGAGGCAACCGATCGACACTTCTCTCTTGCATGAATATTTCACTCTCTCCTTCCTCTGTCTCTAACAGCAATGAACAAAAGTGAAAAAAACAACCAGATCACGCATCATGAAAACAGCAGAACTGGGTCTGGAACCCAGGAATTAACTCTAACCAGTTACCCTTGCAGAGTTTACTTTTGTGCTTCTCACTGTTCCTTAGAACACTGCTTGGGATATATTAACTCGCTTAATCTGCCTTACAACCCAATTATTAAATTCCCGTTTCACAGGTGAGGAATATGAAGGGGAAAGTTTCATCTTCTGGCCTCAGTATCCTAGTTCCTTGCTCTCAATCTGAATGCTATACTGCCTCCCAAGCTGTAGCTTTTAAAAGCATTGTCTGTGTTTTTATTTGAGCAAAACTGAGAATGCTCTTTAGTCTAACCTTCTCTGCCCAGGTAAGAGAGAAGGGTACTGGAATACACGTTTTCAATTATGCACATAGCGTTCATTCTCTAACCCCATGAACTATAGTCTGCTTAGCTATAGGCACGTAATGAATATTCGCTAATGTATGAATAAATGGCCGTGATGGCGTGCATTCATAAAGAACAGGACGTTGACTTCAGGGTCAGGGAGCCTGGTTGGATGATGCGTTCATTGCTTTGCATTAGAACATTTACCCTTCCTGAGATTTCTGACAGCTAGTCAGTTGTTACGCCCCTCCTGTTTGCAGAGGAGGGGCTGAGAACGCACAGAAAGCTGTGTGTCATCATGCTTGTTTACAGTTCGGTTATTTGTGGGGGTTGAATTTATATCCGGATGAGAAAGACTGGGGAGGAGTCAAACAGAAGAAGGCACCCGTCCCAGTAATGGTACTGACCCTTAAGGTAGCACCTGGGGGGATTCTGGTTTTCACCCTACCTCTGAGCTTCCCTGTACTCATCTCTAAAATAGAAAGGCCAACAGCCCCTAGCTAATGGCAAAGATTCAGTGAGTTCTTTACGTAAAGTACTAAGCACGGTGCCAGCGCACAGCGGAAAACATCCTGGTCTTCAGGGGAGACGATTACTTCCAGACAAACAGCAGGCTTTATTTTTCACACTCATTGATGCCAGGCCTGGTACCCTTTCTCATATAGCTGAGTTGGTGGGCTTGCCAGTGGTGGAGGGTTCCTTGACACCCCTGTGGGTGTTCTGCACGTGGCCATAGAGAGGACGAATCAAGCTCGAGGAAGGCGGGGTCTAGGTTCTAATTCTGGTTCTTTCACTTATTAGCTGTGTGAGCTTTCAAAAACCCACTGAACTCCTTTAAGGCGCCCAGTCTTCCAATCCATGAAATAGGGCTAGTGCTTCCGTAACACAGCTGTGACAAGTGACGTGTGCAGACTGTTGGATGTTGCTCAAAATGATTGGTAGAAAATATTAACCAGGAACACGAATGCCTTTTCAATAAAAGTTCATGAAGTGGAAGCACTAGCTGCGCTTCTGTCATTGACCTTAAACCAGATACTCTTGCTTTCTCGTCTGCTTTGTTCTGCTCCCGCATCGGCCAGTGCGAGGCGGAACCAAGACCTCGTCCTAACAGTCGCATCCCGGGCATGTTGGTCCTCTCATCCCATGGATCAGTCACATGGGCGTCTTGGATCATTTTAAAGGTAGTTCCGGTGTGACCACATTCTTGTTTAACTATCTTAAGCCAATTAATTAGCTTTGTGGGGCCCCGGATGCCATTAATTCATGGTCTATAAAACCTCAGACCTAATGGAACTTTTTAATATTGTATCTTTACTACCTGATATAAGTGTCTTTTAAATTATAAGAATTGCTATAGTTAATGCCTTATTAAATAGCTACATATATATGGAAGTATAAAAAATTCCCAAGATTGCAAAGTAATCAAAGCCTAGATTAAAACAAAGATGATTTTATATCTCTTTTATTATAACTTGGAATAGTGTGGCGATTGCTGGGGGAAGGGGGTGTAAGAGGACTAAATGGCAATGGAAAAATACAATAAAGTATTAAAATAATAAGAAATAAAAATACTAAGAAGGTTGACTATGCAGCAAGAAGTAGTAGAGAAGTCTCATATTTCTAGTTTGCAAATAATAAGTCTGGTTCTAGGGCATTAACTCTCATGTCTGAGAGTTAATCAGTGAATATTCACTTACTGAAATATATGAACAAAGAAATAAAATCTTCAAAACCACAATGAAATACCATTTCATACCCAGTTCAATGACAGTAATCAAGAAGTTAATCCCAAGTGTTGACAAAGATGTAGAGAAATGGGAACCTTCATACACCGTTGGTAGGGCTATAAAACAGTGAGTTACTTTGGAAAGCAGTCTGGCAGTTATCAGCAATTCCGTCCCTGTATATATGCCCACGAGAAATAAAAACATATGTTAACAGAAAAACATCTACACCAAAGTTCATTAGCTTCGTTATTCATAATATTCGCTGTTTCCAAAGTGGAAACAACCCAAATCTCCAGTAACTATGAATAAAATGTAATATAGCCTTGTAATAGAATAGCAATTGACAATAAAGAGGAATGAAGGACAGGTACATGCTAAACATAGGTTAACTTTGGAAATATATTAAGTGAAAGAAACTAGTTGCAAAAGACCACAGATTGTATGATTTCATGCATATGAAATGTCTAGAATAAGCAAACTTTTAGATACAAAAAGTGCATTAGCAGGTGCCTGGGGCTCTGGTGGGGAGGACACTGCAGGGAGGCTGGTACATGGCAGGCAGTTGCTCTTGGGATGACTAATAAGTTCCAAAATTAGGTTATGTGATGGTTACCAGTCTGTAAATTTACTAAACCCATATAATTGTACCTTTCCGTGGTGAAATATATGGCATGTGAATTGTATCTCGATAAAACTGCATTCATTTCATTAAAAAATCAAACTACACTAAAAGAATAAGAAGAAAGTAATTGGAAGCCAACTTAAGAGGCTATGATCAGTATGAATAATAAATGTGATCAATTCAGACATGTTACATGTGTTAAAAGCCTGTGGATTCATAATGATACTTTAAAACACTCATTGATTTGCTTTAGAGAATACTTGGAAGCAAACTAATTATTCTACAGATAGGTCAGGGAAAAATCAAGCATTTAACCTGCCTTTTCTGTTTAAATAGCATCTCACAGTGACCCTGCCATTGATAAAGAAATGTTTCTCTGTCTCTAAACAAGCCCAGCTAGTAAAAAAAGATGGAATTGCAGAATTAAAATATTAAGTTTATATGTCCTTAACAAAATAGCACATATAAACGATGCTCATCTATGGCCACTAACGCGCTAAAGAGCGAGACCACCGCTACTTAGGTGCCGCTCAGTGGAGGTGAGCGACAGCACTTACCCATTTCTGTTGCCAAAAGAAATGCAGGACTCTGAACAGAGGAATATAGTCAATGGCACCATGGAGAAGAAGCAAACACAGAATCCAGAATGCAGGGATTCTACTGGATAAACAACCCAACTTTAAATAAATTAATTGCAACGGGTTGGGGGAATGGAGAAATTCTTGATTTAAAGAGAATCAATGGACATATCAAAATGGAATGTGTGGACCTTGTTTGGATTCATGTTAGAAAAAATCAACTGTAAATATACATACATATATATATATATATATATATATATAGAGAGAGAGAGAGAGAGAGAGAGAGAGGGAGGGGGAGAGAGAGAGAGAGAGTCAGATTTCAACACTGCCTAGACATTTTATGGCATTAGGAACCACTGTTCATTTTTGGTCCAATAATGGTATATATTATGGTTATGTCTTTAATAAGGGCCCTTATCTTTCAAAGATCTACACTGAAGAATTTATGGATAAGATTATATGATGTCTGGGATTTGCTTTAAAATTAGCTGGTACTAAGGTAAATTCTGTGGGAGTGTAGCTAACACGAGAATGTTCATGATTTGATAATTGCTGTAGGTGGGTGATGGACCCATAGGGATGCCTCATCCCTTTCTTTCTACTTTGAGTATTTTTTAAATTTCCCATAAAAAAATTAATACATGCATTTAAGCTATTCATCGCCATTTATGCAGGAGTACACATAAGCAAAAGATATACCTAAACACATTAGACAAATTGCCTATTGGAGAACAGATGAAGGATTAGAGTAATGTCTCCAACTAAAGGGAGTGAGCACACAAGAAAGGGATTTGAAAGGACCAATGGTAACCGTTTGGCGTGAAATAAAGAACGAATCACTTTACATGAGGTTCAAAAGGGGAAATAGAGCAAGAAAATGGGAAGTTGCCTCTCTAACAACACCAGTCTTACTTGTTTTCAAATGTATTTTCTTCACTTAAAAAAGGGAAGTTGAGAAACATGTAGGAATTATGTGTCCTCATCTATGCCCAGAACAAAAGGAATAACACAAAACCGAAATAGAGATCAGCTCTAACCGACTGATCTGACCAGCTCCTTGGTAAGTGAAGACTGGTTAAAAGAATCACAGTTAAATTTATCAATATACTTTAGGCTAAGAAGTAGTTTTGTTGATTATCAGAGAAATTCACCTAGGTTGTAAGGGTTTTTCTTATAGTAATAAGAACAATTTAGTATGAGCTGTAGCTTCTCCTAATTTTGTGGCGATTTCAGCTTCACGTATACAGAAGTCACTAAATGTTACTTTCTGGAGCTCATCTTCTAATTATGAATGCGTTTTGTAGTCTTGCAAAGTATCTCAGCTGAGATGGTAATGGAACTTTATTTTAAGTCTACCGTTCAGGCAAAAGCCAAGTGAATTAGTGAACTCTCAAAGATATTCCACAGAGCAGTTACCAGAAATCACCTCAATTTAAATTTTCTTTCCATCCACACTCCATACACCTCGATAGCATCAGAAATTATAAACCTAGTTCTGGGTAAAATAATATTGTGTGTAACGACTTTTTCTGTGATTTCTTGGCTTAACTTTCAAAATAAAACTTACTGGGTAATACTTTTAAAAACGATTTCAGCTCAGTTTTCCATGGAATAGTGTAGTACAGGAGAATTTGGCATTGAAGGGCAGCAAAGGTGGGTGGAAAGTATACTAGTTATCAGGAAAAAGCAATTCCAATAAAATCAAGCAAGACGGAAGAAGAATTTTATTGACTCGTGTAAACAAAAACTGAGAACTTGATTTGGTTTAGCACAGCAGGGTTCAGCTCTCCAGGTAATGTTCTCTAGAATCCATGTCACATTTTCTCTTCTGTTCCACTTTCTTGGGTATTTGCTTCAGTAACTCCTAGACTCTGTCCTTGTGCTCAAACCCCCCCAGGGGAATCCCATCTCCCCGGTCTGTATGTGAGCTTAGTCTCTGAGGGCTAATACAGTGCTTTGGTGGAGGTTGGGTTTAATCGCTATTGTAACTGCTGTGTATATGACAAGAAAAAACTATAAATATCTTTGGCCTGTAGACTATGAAGTCAGCAGCATCTGCCAACTCTTGCAGGAAGCTCGAACTGAAGATCTGAGCCACCCTGAAGGTATTTTTGCATATTCCCAGAATAGCTGACCTTCAGTGCACATGGGGCACCGCCCCAGGTCAGAGTGATTTTTGTGCTTGCGCAGCAACTTGATGAGAAGAGCGACTAAGACAACAATCACATGCTTGGCTTTCTGGGCTGGTTGGGATTGCAGGGGAAGAATTCGGTGGCTGTGCTTTTTAAAGCATTTGGTTCATCACCAGTGATTTGCCTCATCTCTGTGGAGTAAATTTCACCCCTTTATGCCCCATAAGCTCAGGAAGTAAGCATTGGGTGAGTTTGGAAATTGTAACTTTTTTTACAGCCTCTTGATCGCGACTCCCCTGAAACGAAGCAGAGAATTATAGATGAGTGATAGTGCAATATTGATGAGATAATGCATTTGAAAGCATTAGAAAAAAACATAAGGAACAATGTAAATAGAAGGGGTTATTACTGCCTTCATCATCAGCATCATTGTTACCGTGTTGTTGTACCTTTCTGTGTGGGGGAGCTGACATGTCGTATGTGCCCTTCTGCCTGGACTTTGGACTTTTTTTGAGTTATGATTAATGTAGACTTGGCAACTCAGAACCTCCAGCCTGGAACTGATTAACCTTCCTAATGTAATTGACCTAAAACAACATTCACAGTTAAAGCAATGAAGAAGCAGTTGGGATTCTGACATGAGGGATGGGTACTGTTAAGTTAGCCTAGGGAAGCCAGGCGGGAGAAAACTTCTTGTTTCCTTTCGGAGCCAATTGTATTCTCAGTGGGAGATGGAGGAAGGCATCAAATATGGCCTTGGTCCATCTGACCTGAAATTCTAGGATTTAGGGCTCTTCAATTCACCAAGAGTAGAATATCACCTCCCAAGCCCTGTTTCACTCAAAAAAGGTCAGTGGCAAATATAATAGCTAGGTCTCTGTTGGAGAGGAGAGAAAAGTAGGAGATAAACTGAAGTAGGAAAAGACACACAACACAACTAACAGAGGAAAATGCTACAGTGGTCCGTCATGATTTATTGGTTATGTAAGATAAGGAAGAAGTAGAGAAGTGGAACCTATTCATTCAGTGTATTAATCATTTGGTGATGACCGTCAGAGGCAATGGTGGCCAGGTGTGGGAGTACTTTTCAATTACCTTCAAAAGGAAAATCACCTGTAATTCCACATCCTACTGGTCTTGTCATTTCACCAGTTCAAGTACAGCATGAACCCTTATCCCCATTAAGTTCCCTCTCCCCACCATTTATAATGCCACTTTGAAAGTTTTCTCAACATACACTTTTTAAAAAAATTTTTGCCTTTATTTTTATATTGAATTTACTGGGGTAACACTGGTTAATCAAATTATATAGGTTTCAGCCCTGACTGGTGCAGCTCAGTAGTTTGGGTATCACCCCACAAAGTGGAAGGTTGCTAGTTCAGTTCCCAATCAGGGCACATGCCTGGGTTGCCCGCCAGGATCCCAGCAGGGGGCGTGCGAGAGGCAGCCGATTGATGTGCCTCTCACACGCTGATGTTTCTCTCCCTCCTTCTCCTTCCCTTCCCATCTCTCTAAAAAGAAATAAAAGTGTTTAGAAAATTATATACAGTTCTATAACAATTCTATATAATTGAAGGTATACAATTCTAAAACGCATCATCTGTGCATTCTATTGTTCGTTTATCACCCCAAGTTGAGTCTCCTTCCTATATCCCCTTCTCTATGCTCTACTGCCTCCCCCCCCCTTCCCTCTCGCAATCACCATACGGCTTGGAGCCACATCAGACAGGCATAATTTTTGCTTCCACTGTCAAACATAATTTAGGAAATTCTAGAGAAGTATAGTGTATTTCATTTACCCATTCTTCTTGCTTACTAGGTTCTTTCTTCTGTCCTCATGTTCCAAGGTCCATTTCATCATTTTCTTTCTGATTAAATGATTTCCTTTAGCTCTTCTTTAAGGGAAGGTCTGCTGGTGGCAAATCCTCTCAGTTGCTCTTCTTTTGAGAATGTCTGAGTTCTCCTTTTATTCCTAAAGGATGATTTTGTTGGGTAAAGGATTCTGTATCGTTGGTTGTTTTCTTTCAGCACTTGAAAAGCATGGTGCCATTTCCTTCTGGCATCCACCAGTCGTCATGAGAAATCCACTGTCATTCTACCTACATGGGAAGTGTCATTTCTCCTTCGCTGCTTTTAAGATTCTTTGCTTTGCCTTTAGTTTTCAGAAGTTTTACTGCAACATGTCCTGACATGGATCTCTTTGGGTGTATCCTGTTCGGGATGAACTCTGCTGTTTGCAACCATAACCTTGTGTGTCTTTTGCCAAATTTGGAGATTTTTCAGCCATCATTTCTTCAAGTATCTCTTGATTTCCACCCTTTTCCTTCTCTCTTTCTGAGACTCAAGTGGCCTGTATTTTGGATATGTAACTTGGTGTCACAGAACACCAAGCCTTTTTTTCACCCCAGTCTACTCTCTGTTGTTCCAATTGGGTAATTTCTATTGTTCTTTCCTCAAGTTTAGAAATTCTTTTCTCTTCTCGTTCCATCCTGATGTTGAGTTCATTTATTGAGTTTTAAAGATTTTTGGCTATTGATTGTTTTTCATTCAAAAACTTCCATTTCATTCACTATGTTCTATTTCTTTGCTTATACATTTATTTCATTGATGAGACCTCCTATTTTAAGAAAGTTTCTAATGTGTTAGTAATTGCTCACTGAAGCATTTTTATGACGACTGCTTTACTGTCTTAGTGAAGTAATTCTAACACCTGTCACCTTGGTGTTGGCATTTGATTGCCCCCTTTTTTTTTTCAGCTTTTTGTAATTTCCCTGCCCAGCATCCATACCAGTGATTAACTACTACATATTTTTGTTTGGGACTTCCTGTCCTATAGGAAGCTTTTCCTGACACCCACACATAATTTGGGGTTAGGGGCCCATTCTAGGTCTTAAACCTGCTTTCTCCCCCATCAAAGCACTGGCTATCAGACTACATTGTAATTTCATGTTGATGGATCCCTGTCCCTCACTGGTGTAACAGCTCTGTGGTCTTCACTGTTTATCTTATGTCCAGAACTTCTGCAAAATATTGGGTGCTCCACAAATATTTGTTGAATGACTCTTGCTGGGTTTTGCTTTGCTTTATTTTTCTATCAGACAAATTGTACATGAACTCTGGTGCGAATAAATCAGCTTTCAAACAGAGACCATGCTTGGTGGAAGGCAGAGAGTGAGAGACTATAATTATATACGATTTTTTTCTATATATTCACAGAATTATTCCCACCACAGTGTGAGTATATGAGTGCCTTGGGGTGACAGGGGACAGTGCCACTACGTCCTGTCATATCCTTGCATGCCCTCCCTCCTGCCCAAAGATCTCACTCCTGTGTCTTACACATGGAAGACACTCTATAAATGCTACTTTAATTGAATTTGGTTTGTTTGAATTTTATATCCACCCAATAATATGCTCTGCTATGCCCTTTGCAAGTTTAGCCTGAATCACTGGCAACAGAGGTGACTTTAGCCACTGGGGCTCACAGAGAACCTGTTTCAGGCCAGAACAAGGTAGCATCCCTTTGACTCTCCAGATGCTGCTGAAGGTGCTTTCTTCTGAAAACAAACAGCGTAACAGGGAGCCTTGGAGAGGCCAGGGTTGGGGTGAGCCACAGGTTAGGTCCGGAGCACAAACTTTAAGGGGCACCACACACTCAGGATTCGAGATAAATGATACTTGGTGCCCCAGTTTATAAAATCAAAGTGAATAACAAATTCATGACAAACCAATGATTACAATTTTGAATAAAAGCAGGCATTGTTGTTTCACACCCCTGCATTGCTGTGCACCGGGAACAGTCATTTCACACTAGCCCACCCGGGTTCCTGGGCCTGCGTGGTCACTGTAACCCCACTGAGTGGGCTTACTCGGCTTGACAGTGGTGCATGAACAGATTAGCCAATACAGGACTTTGTAGGTAATGATGCTTTTTTTTTTACTGCAGACCTTTTACCAAGTCTGTATTCTGTAAGTGTACATAGCAGTGCACATTGTTCCTTTGCATTTGATTCCAGCAGGGCAGTGTCCTTGGAAATACTCATTAGGTGCCGTGTCATAAGAAGCAAAGGACAGCCAGTTCCATTAACCTCACGTCTCAGGGTCCAATCCCAGGACCTGATCCAGGCTAGGAGTGAGAAGGCATCTGCTCAGCCAGCTTCATCTCCTGAAAGGGCCGTCATGCCGTGCAAAGTCCATTGCTTACAGCAGCCAGTTTTCCTAAAACAAAGGGAGTGGGAATGAGAGTTCCCTTCTTCCCCGAGGCTCTTCCTCTAATATCTCGGCACAGCACACCTCGGCATCCACAGATGCTCAGTGATCCACCAGGTGAGGGGAAGCGGGGAGTGCTTACCTTTTAGAAGCGGTCACTGTTTACATTTGAGATGCTTTATTAAGATGTAAACAATACCACCTATGTGTCTGCCCAACTTATAAATTATGACCCCCACAGTGGAAGCCTCTGAGTTCATCCGTCCCTTTTCCCACATCAGGAGATAACCATCATCGTGGGCCTGCATTTGCTATTAGACTCTTGCTACAGGGAAGTTGGCTTCATCAGCCGTGAATACGACAGGTGGGCGTATTTTAAAATATAGATGGCATCATTTGTATGTATTCTTTGGCAACTTGCATTTTTTTTTTCATTTGGTATTACGAAAGGTGTACTGTTGATACATTTTATTTTTAACCTCTGTATAACATTCCATTGTATGACGACTCCTGTTTGTTTATTTGCTCGCCTGATGCTAGGCTGTTCCTTGCTCCTCATCTTTCCTATCATGCGCATGTGGCTACAAACGTTCTTCAGTGTGTCTCCTTATCCAGGGTGACAACTCAGAGGACAAGTGATGAGTTGTGAGTATTCACATGATTGGTTTTACTACCTCTAGCTAAATTGATTTCCCAAGTAGTTGTGCCGATTCACGGCCCCAAGAGCAATGTGTAAGACTCCCCCTTGTGCCTATAAATGGTATCCAGACTTTTTAAGATTTTTGCCCATGTTTGGGATATAAAATAGTATTTCATCTCAATTTTACTTTGCCTTTTTCTCATTACAAGGAGCTGAAGCCATCTTGTTTATATATATGCCCATTGTTCACTGATATAGTTTCTCTACTAATTTCATATACATATAATCCATTTTTCTTTTTGGTTGTTTTTACTTTTTCTTATTGAGTATTAGAAGATTTTAAGATTCTGAATATTAATTTTCTCTCCTTCATTAGTACATGAGAATACAGCCTTCTATAGTCTGTCTTATTTTTAGTTTGCTCAAATAATCAAAATTTATTATAATTTGTGTTTTATTACATTTAACTTTAAAAATTATTCTCTGCTTCTAAATCATAAATATAGTAATGTTTTCTTCAAAGGTTTTTTTTTTCCACACCTTGGTCTTTAATCCCTGTGTGTGGTATGTGAATGTGTGTCTGTTCGATTGTACATGTATTTTTGCGATAACAAATGGTCCAAGTACAATGCAGTGCCAGACCCTGAACTTCAAAGCACACTCTTCTGCGTTTGGGGTCTTCCTCTCCTGCCCCACTAACTGTCTGTCTCTTCCCCGGCCAGACCCGCACTCTTAATTACCCCAGCTGGGCATGTGGTCAGACAACAACCGCGTTACCTTCTTGGTCTTCTGGGTTGTTTTGGCTGTTTTGGTAATTGGTCCTTCCATACAAATCCCATAATCCGTTTCCCAAACTACAACAAAACCCTGCTGGAATTTGTATTGAAATTGCGTTGATTTGTAACGCAATGGAACGGAATCTTCATTCGTTTGGAGATACCGGACCCCTCGATGCCCGTTAGCCTTTCTACCCATAAACAGTGTCTGTCTCTCCATTTTTTTTAGGTTTCTCCCTCACTTGTCAAGAATTTAAAACATTACAAAACCATCCTGAACTCTTGTTAGGAGTTTCCTTAGGCATTTATAATTTCGTTATTTTAAATGTGACCTTCTTCCATTTTATTTCTGGGTGTTGCTGCTGTACAGGAATTTTTACAGAGACGTCACACGCAGCAAACTTGTCAAACATACATTACAAACATACATTACAAAGCACATCTGTGGCCCCTGCCAGTTCCCATCGTTCCCTGTTCTCCATTCACAGCAGAATGGTGGGAATCCCTGGCTTTGGAAAAAGAATGATGCGGTGCAGGACCGGGCGGGGATCCTCCTTCTGCAATGTGGTGCAGTGTGCATACCGGGAGGACTCTGGGTTTGAAGGTTATCTTACCTCCTAAGGATTAAGTAGATGTCCAGCATCCTTTATCTCATGCACAGGAGATACGCTAATGAAGGCGGAGTGCTTGCCACATAGTAAGTGCTTCATCAGTGTTAACGGATACTGTTGTTGTTATGGTATTGGTTCTTCTTTCCACCAGATGTCTGCGTGTCCATTTGGGAGCACAAATATTTGTGCAGTTTCTTAAATTTGGGGGAAATTAAGTGACAGCCCAATCTAAATCAGATCTCCTCAGACTCGGTAATCTTAGCATTCGGGGCCGGATGCTTCTTTACTGTGGGGCGCACATGTGCTGTGCTCTGGAACGTGTTTAGGGGCACCTCTGCCCCCCCCCACTCACTAGATGCCCGTAACATCCCCTCTCCCGACCCACAGTTGCCATAGTGACAGCCAAAAATATCTCTGGGCATGGACACATGTCCCTGGCAGGGGAGGAGGGCCACACACCCCTCACTTGGTAATCACTTGTCTCTGTAAATCTCCAGCCTCCCTGTGAGCTTCTGTCTCTCTCTCTCAAGCCCCCTAGACTTCCCAGGTTAAACTTCACACATTCCCCTAGAAAGCTCTCTGAACTCCATCCAGCCCTGTTTCTGCATGTCCTTCCCCATCTTGAAGGTCACTAAGTCAGCAGTGACGATGGGCAGGAAGCCAGAAACTGCCACGATGTGGCCTCTAGGGGACTGTGCGACTCCTGCTTCATGAAGTTCACGTGAGCCCTGCTGCCCCTGGGGGGGAGGGTTCTGCCCGCTCTCGTTCCACCCCACGCAGCCCCATCCCATGGTCAGTCTGAAGCCTGCTGAGCGTTGCACACGCAGCAGCCTTTGGTGGAGACCCTGATCTTGCAATGATGGAGCCCAGGATCTTTAAAAAAGAAACAGAACAAAACAGAACATCAACAACAAAAACACTGGAACATGGCAAAGCAGACTGTACTTGGAGAATAACGAGATGTTTCTGAACTTCCCAAGGAAAGGGTTTCTGAATCTGGAAAGGAGCAATTAAAAATAATGAGTTTAGAGAAGAAAGCGTTAGTCTCAAGGGAAACCCTAACAGCCAGTCAGAGCACCTCACACCACACATGACAGGAGGCACTGGAACCGGAGGAAACGTGTGCGCAGTAAAGGGGTCGGGCTTCTGCTGCGCTTGCTCAGTGGCAAACTCCGGCTGTCCAGGAAAAACGCAGGGAAAACCCAACGTTCACCTCTTACGTCGAATGACTGGCCACCCCACGTCCTCTCCACCTCTGCTGGTTGCCCACATGGGCCTGGGGCTCATTGGTCCCTGACTTCCCACGCCTCTGAATCAAGACCCCTGCCGCCCATGGTGGGGTTAGGCTCAGAAAGGAATGACAGCTGCCGCTGCCCGATGGCCTTTCTCTTCTACCGGCATTGCAATGTTCAGTTCTTCGGTCTTCGTCCCTGTTCACGTTCCTGTATCTTTGACCTCTGCCCTGACCTTCTCCCCACCAGATGCTGAGACAGTGGGGACCTCCTCTTACGAGAAACTCCCTTGGAGGTCAGCGCCAGTGGCCAGTGTCCACTTGGACAAGCTCTAGAATAATCCATCTAAATGTGTTCCTTGCATTTCTTCTTGCTGCTACTCACCCCTCTCCCTTCGCTACACCCCCACCCTTCCCATCGAAGCAGGAGTCACCTTTCCCTACACTCCAACGTGACTCTCCTTCCCACGTCACCCCGAATATTGGGACCTCGGCTTCCGATGAGGTAAACGTTCAAAGAAAAAATTGCGCAAGGTGAAACTGGCAAGGAAGACTTTATTCAAGACGATTGCCTGGTTTTAAAAACCATTGCCCTCCTCAAGATCTTGAAGGTCCTCTCCTACGTTTCATTTACAGTATTCTTTATAAGAGAAAATTATGAAAGCATGCAAACCACATGCAGAATTAACTTAAAAAATGCATATTCATTCACCTTATGTAATAATAAGTAAGCCACCAAAGAACCATAGAATAATATGTGATGACATGAGAAGTGTTCACACCATGTTGGTTCTGAAACCGTGTTTCAGGTTATGAAACATCTTGTGAAATATGGTGCCTTTTTTTTTGAAAATGTGAGCAGAACCAAGAGTAAAGGACACACACCTTTTTAAACAGTAATTATCTGTGAGCAGTGATATATCATAGATTATTTTCTTTATGCTGACTTCTGTTTTGCGATATGCATGCAAGCATATGTTTCTGTTGTGATAAAAAGGAAGTCTCTTAAGACTAGAGGGCAGCAACACTGAATTTCAAAATATTTTATCTCACTTCTTAGAATGTGAGTGATAAAAAGTGATGTAAATATTAGCCTATTCTTTACCCAGCGCTCTGCCCTGTAGCTGTAGGTGTTCGTAGGCACAGGGGGGTGAGTACAGGAGGGTGGGAACCATTTGATACTTTACCTACCAAAGTCAAACCCTAAACGGGTTTACGGTTCCCATCAGTGGTAATTACCTGCTGCTGGCTGATGCTGAGTTTTCACCAACTGGCTTCCGTCCAGCTTGCGATTGCATATTCAATTAGCATATCAATTTATTCTCATTAGTGAACCTGTGATATAGTGAATAATTCAGAAATTTTCTAACAACAGACAAAGTCTCACTAACTCTTCACCTTTGTAAGTCGGAAACGGGAGACCCAACGGGTATACAGCTTTCGTGAGCAGTTCGTTCTGTCCTTTGAACTACCGTGAGGAATGGTGTGTGGATTAGATGGTCCTCAGTCCGATGACCTGTGGGTCACTCTTCCTGCCGGCCACAGACCACAGGAGAGCAAGAAGGCCTTTTGTAAGGCTGTTGACCAGGAGTCACATCCCTTCCAACACATCACCCTCAATTTTACCTTTGTTTGACTCTCTCAAGAGATCGCTTTATGGCTTTTAGCCTTGACTTTTAGTTTTCATTCCCTGAGTCTTTAGTTGCTTTCAACATCAATGCAAAGAGAATAAAAGCCATCACCCCCGAGCCTTACCCACCAGGGTGACTGAGAACGCACACAGCAGTCAGCTGTGCTTACTCCTACGTAGTGTGTGTGCACTCAGCAGACGCTAGCTGGGTCCGGTGCTTTTCTGTGTCAGCTTGATGGGCCTCAGGGATGCCCAGGAACCTGGAGAAATGTTATTTTGGGGTGAGTCTCTGAAGGTGTTTCTGGAAGATGTTAATTAGCACTTGATCCCTTGGACAGAGTGGAGAGATCACCCTCCTTAGGGCAGGGGCTTCAGCCGACCTGCTGGGGGGGCAGAACAACAAGGAGAAGGGAGAGCAAATGATTTCCTCTCGAGCTGGGATGCTTCCTCTCCCGTCCTTGGCCATCAGCGCTCCTCATCTTCAGACCCTCGGGTACTGGGACTTGGACCGCTGGCTCCCCTGGTCCTCAGGGCTTTGTGCTGGTTCATGCCGTTCGCTTCCCTGATTCTCTAGGTTTCAGGCAACAGGGGTGTCCACCCTGCGGCCTGCAGACTGCACGCAGCCCAGGATGGCTGCGAATGTGGCCCGACACAAAATGGCAAATTCACTCAACACATTATGAGATTTTTTTTGTGATTATGTGTTGCAATGCATTTAATGTGTGGCCCAAGATGGTTCTTCTTCTTCCAGTGTGATGCAGAGATGCCAAAAGGTTGGACACCCCTGTACGGTAGGACTTCTTGGCCTCCAAAACCATATGAGTTAATTTCTATCATAAATCTCCTCTTAGCTATATCTGTATCTCTGCATATCTGTGTATGTGCATATTTCTGTACATCTGTGCCATCTATTTATCATCTACCTACCTACCTACCTACCTACTTACCTACCATCTAGCCTACTGGCCCTGTGTCTCTGGAGAGCCCTGAGTAATACAGGGGGTTGGAGTAGTGAATAAGAAAGATGGAATCCCTGCTCTCAAGAAACATGCATTCTACCCAGGGAGGCAGACACCAAACAAGCCAAGGAAATCAATGAATGAATTTCAGGTAAAGAGAAGGGCCGAGAACAAATACTGCACAGGAGTGTGAGAAGGGCCCGGGTCCAAGCGTCAGAGCAGGGCCTCCCTCAGTGCCTCCAGGACTTCACAGGTCCTCCCTCCCTCTGCTGGGGGTGGGGCGGTGGGTATGGGGAAATCTCAGCCCCCACAGACGCCTGTGTCCCTCCCTGCTCCGGGCGCAGTCAGCGCCACGCACTGCGGCCGCAGAGCTGAAAGGCGAAACCGCGGAGCTTCCTTCCCGCCCTGCATCGGGCAGGGTCCCGCAGGCACCGCCACCCTCGTGGTTGTTCCACCCCTGCAATGACACAGGACGTGCACGGAGCAGGGGCCCTGCTGCCCTGAGCGCTGTGCTGACGCCTTCTTGATATTCTTCATCATTTTGTCTTTGAACCTGTGTGAGTTCCAGCAGGACAATCCAGCATGAGTGTCCGGTATTCCTTGCCGCTCCAGTTGCATGTAACATCTGTCACGATGCCCCTGCGGGCACAGGATTCTGGGGTCACACAATGTGTGCAAGTTTTACAAAACTCGAAACAAGTACAAAGTAAGTGTGTGTTACACGTATGGCCGATTAGGTAGGGGCACAGACAGCCCCCAGGCTACCGTTGTCATTCGAAGCAGAATTTGCTTGGAACTCAGAAAGAAGACAGGGGTCTCCTGAGAGACACGAGTGACCAGGGAACTCCATCACATCCAGAAAGGTCACGTGGCTTTCCTGAATTAGGCGACCACTTATGCCGCGGGAGGCAAGGGGGTGATGGGCAGGCCAGAGCTTCTTATCCATCCAGCCGGTCCTTGCTCACGAGTAAGCCGGAGTGCAAGGCGTTTGCAGAGTGTGCGTGAAATGGGGAGAGCTGGCTTAGCTTTCTGCAGCCTTTCACCATCCTGGTGAAAGCAAGACACCCGTGCATAGTCGATATGAACTACAAGGCACCCACTGTGTAATTTTAGTAATTCTGCGCATAAGCTAAATGCTTTTATTTGCGTCTATGATTGGCATTGCATAATATAAAAAAAAATGTACACTAGTCAGTAAATTTTTTTATTCTTTTTTTATTTTTGCTCAGAATGACATTAAATTTAAAAAAAAAAAAACACTATGACAACTCAAGAGAGAGACCACAAGAAAGGAAAAAGCTTCATATTCTAGGGCCTTTAGCCGCATTTATTTTCTGGCTTTATGAAAAAGGAGCCCCGTGTTTTCATTTTGCACTGAATTCTGCAAATCACGCAGTAGCTTGCCATGCCTGTGGGAAGCCTGGAGAAGTCAAGAGACTGTAATGAAGAAACTGTTGACACAAGGCAGTGAGAGATTGGGAATGACATATCGCGACCTCATTCCCGTCCTTCCAGCACCTTCTTTTGGCAACCCACCTGGCAGCTGGCCAGCCAGGGAGCCTGGGGGATGCAGCCCAGGGACTGAGGTTCCCAGGGCCATAAGATGGGTCAGAGAAGCACAGGGGGAATATCTGGGATGGGGACAAGGTGACAGTGTGGTATAATAAAAAATAAATATTTGATCTTCGCCCTGAGCTCCCAGCACAGAGCGCTGGGACTCTCCTTGGTGATAAAACATCTGTGCTCTCCTGGTGGGGGTCCCTAGTGGCTTTAGGATGGGAGCTGATAGCCAGAGAGATCTAGACAAGATCAGACAGTAACTTGCAGCGCCCCCCTGCCCAACCTCAAGGGAGACGCGAGGGGCTAGTGTTTGAGTTCATCACCAATGGCCAATGATGTAATCAATCATGCCTGCATAATGGAACTTCCACAAAAAAAAAAAAAACCCACATAAATGAAGGTGTTTGGAGAGCTTCTGGCATAGCAAACACATCAAGGTGCTGCCGGGGGAGGGGGCGCAGCCTCAGAGGGCGTGGAATCTCGGTGCTCCACCCCCATGCCTTATCCTGTGCATCTCCTCCATGTGGCTGTTCCCGAGATACAGTCTTTGTAATGAGCTGGTCAATACACATGTTTACCTGAGTTCCTGAGCCACGCTAGTGAAGTACCATGCCTGAGAGGGTGGGGTCATCGGAACCTACACGTCTGTGGCTGTTCCAGCAGAACTGCGGGTGTCCTGGGCGCTCCACTTGCAGCTGGTCTCTGAGGTGGGGACGGTGCCATCGGAGGCTGAATCTTTGACTGGTGGAGTCTGCACTCTCCTCAGCCAGTTCATATCGGAGCTGAGTTGAATTGTGGGACATCCAGTTAGCGTCACAGAACTGATTAGCACTGGAACCCCCCCCCCCCCACACACACACACTTGGTGTTAGCATCATGCCAGGAAATTCCACGATAACCGGCACACTGTCCTACTACTGGTGATACCTGGTGCCGAGCTCTCTACAAAGCGTCTTTTATGCGTCTCTCTTTGAATCCCCCCCGGCAGCACCCACTGGGCCAGCTGCGAGCGTGCCCTCCGGGAAACCGCAGCTGAGGCGGCTGCAGCCACATTTTCACTGAGGACCGACTCAGCGTCTGCGAAGCCAGGGGCACGCCTGTATTATTTCCTGTTGCCACTCGAACAAACCACTGCAAACTCAGTGGCTTAAAGTGGCACGAATTTATCAACCTACAGTTCTGGAGATCAGGACAAAAAGGGTGTTACTGGGCTAAAATCAAGGAGTTGGCAGGGAAGTACTCCTCCTGGGGGCAGAGGAGAGGCCCTCCAGAGGTGCCCGCATCCCCTCAGCTCACGGCCCTTTTCTCCACTTGAAGGTTGGCAGGGTGGAGACTTCCCTCTCTCCCTCTCTGCCTCTCTGCCCCCGACTCTCCGACTTCGATACCCCTGGCTCCCTCTTTTAAGCACCACTGTGATTACATTGGACTTTTTGGATAATACAGGATAACCTTCCCATCTCAAGATGCTTAGCTTAGCCGTATCTGCAGAGTCCCTTTCGCCTTACAGGGGTGGCCAACCCATGGCCCGCAGGCCGCAAGCAGCCTGGGATGGCTAAGGATGCGGCCCAACACAGAATTGTAAATTCACTGAAAACCTTTCCTTTGCTCATCAGTTTCTGTTAAGTGTGTGTGTGTGTGTGTGTGTGTGTGTGTGTGTCTTTAATGTGTGGCCCAAGACAACTCTTCTCCTTCCAGTGTGACCCAGAGACGCCAAACTTTGGACACCCCTGTGAGGTAACAACAGATTCAGAAGTTTCAGGAATGAAGACCTGGGCATTTTAGGGGAGCCGTGATTTTGCCCACCTCAGCACCCAACCCTCCCACCCTCTTACGCTATAGGCCGGAACGGAAAAGTAGTGATATCTGGGGTTTTAGAGCTTGGTTTTTTTTTTTTTTTTTTTTTAAGCTCACACAGTTTTTAAAATGTAAATTAGTTGTTGAGATTTGACTTGGTAGTTTTCGAAGAAAACCTGCATTTCCAAGTTCTCTTAAAGAGGTGGGACAATGCTTTCTGCAAAGAGAGAAAAGGTCACAGTGGCCGTCCCTCTGACGCTGGTCGTGGGCTGTCCCGTTTCCACAGTCCCCACAATTCTCTGTCGTGTTTTCAACATGGAGGCCGTGGGCCAGTTATCATTCATCGTCTTGTCCCTGGCCGTGGGCACTTGGACTTGAAATCCCGCTCTCCTTCCCTCTCCACCCTGTTCTTTCCGGCTCACACCCACTCAGTGGGGTTTGTAAGGGATGGCAACCCGTCCGAAGATGAATGTTCAGTTTCTCAAATCCAACTATTGCCACAACATTTGTGCCTTTCTCTGTCGTATTCGGGTGTGGGTGGGCAGGCCAAAGCTCTGCATCCGGTGACTTGCTGGGCATGGCCGGACTTCAGACGATCAACCTCCTCAGTGTCCAGTGGAAAGGAATGGGGATTGTTAAGAGACCTTTGCCAAGTTATTGAACATCTACCAAGAAGACACCCTGTTCTGAAAACTCCGAGAAGCCTTCTTCGCTTTCAGGGCAGGAATCCCACAGGCCTCCGCTCGAGTTCCAGATCACGCATTTGTACCTGGTAGCTGCTACCCGACAATGCCTTTGGCCCTTGCCATTCTGGATTTAATAACCTTATACCGTGCACTTCCTTGGACATAGAGCTAATTTACAGGCACGTGGCCCTGACACTGCTTCTACCTCTTCGTCAGGGATGGCGGGGCGGCGCTAAATGATGCGTGATTGACGCGCGAGCCGGCGGCCTGGCCATTCAGGCTAACACGCCGCTGCGGCTCGGCCACGTGGACCCCATGGTGATGAACTACACAAAGCTGTGCCCTGGGTCACATTAACGTGCCATGGACTTACGTTCTGGCTCCAAAGCAAAGCCGGATAATTAATCTCTGCCTCCCGTCTATCAGCAGAATGTGACCTCATCATTGCTCTTGCAAACCAGCAGCGTGCTCGGGAGGCTGGCCCACGGAGTCTTCACGAGAAGCAAGGGGCATCCTCCCTCCTCCGTAGGTTGCTTGTTAGTTTATTTTTCCAGTTTTCACCCAAATTCAACTCTGAACGCCACCCCCCCCCCAAAAGCCAGATCCTATTGTTTGGCTACCCTGAATTTATACCAAGATCATAAGTAGCACTGTGGAGTATTTAGAGGTAGTTTCATTTCTTCACACTCCCCTGTATCTAACCTTCATGACACTCCGTGACGTGGGCCTGCGGCCCCGTGGTCTCAGTTTATAGCCCATCACAGGTTCTCAGTAAATGCTCCTCAAATGTGCAGGCTGATGATGTCGGCCACTGCAGAGGGTGATGTTATGTGTTCTGCAGTCCCCCTTATTCTAGAGACTTCAGCCGCACACCCGTGCCCCTCCTGGCCGTGGTGGCAGGCCTGTGACCCAGAGGAGCCCAATACCAGTGCCTCATCCTCACAGCCGCCGTGAAGGAGCAAGGAGTGGGCACGTGACCCAAGCCATGCCAGCCAAGGCCCTTCCTGGAAGGGTTGGACCTGATTTGAAGGTTGAGAGCAGGCCCTTCCCCCTTTCTTGGTTGTGCAGTTGATGACACATAGGGTGGAAACATGAGTGAGACAAGCTAGGTGCTTCGGGCACAGAATTTAAGGAAGCTCTCACTCTCAGCGTCATGCAAGCACAGAGGCGATACTTGAATGTGAGTGCCTCCTTAAACTGTGTAACCTGGGCACCTGCCTTGCTGGCCTCAGCCTACCCCCAGGCTTAGAAGATGTGATCCTAAAGGTTCAGCAGCTGCCCCTTCCACCACGTGAAGAAATCCATTTTGTCTGAAGAGAATGATGTCCATAAGCGAAGGAGGCCTGTCAGGGCCCAAGGGAAGAATATAAACTCAGTACATAGAGCAGACATCTAAAGATTGGAACTTTATTAATTAGGTGATGCCAGTAGCCCACCTGGCATCCGTGATCACCAGCCATTTCCAGGGTCTCCCCGTCAGGACCTAGAGGTCAAAGGGTGCCACCCCCACCCCCCTGATCTCTCAGCCCCGCTGCCTGCAGACTTCCGGGGGGTGAGCCACCCACTCGGGCACTCGCCCTGGCCCAGACACTGGGACACTGGAGTGAGGCTCCAGGGCAGGACGATGTTCCACCTTCTAAGCTCACTCCCTGGCTGAGACTTCCCAGACTACATTCGTCCCTTGTCATTTACGGGGTCACGTTCAAAGACGCCCAGTGGATGCCTGAAGCTGTGGACCTTCTATATACTGCTTTTCCCTGTGCATACATATTTGTGAGTTTTATGTATAAATCAGGCACAGTAAGAGATTAACAACATAACTAACAATAAACTAGAACACCTATAACAGTAGGCTGTGATAAAATGGTATGAATGTGGCATGATTAAGAAAAATAAGGGTCACTAAAACAGAAGCACAGTGACGTAGGGACAGTTCATCTGATCGTTGAGGCAGTGACAGCGACTAAGGGACTAACTAACTGCCAGGGAGCATCCGCAGCGTGGAGATGCCGGGAAAAGGGTGATTCATGTCCCTAGCCGGATGGAATGGGAGGGCTCGAGGTTCTGCCGCACAAATTACGAACTGCTTCTTTCTGGACTTTTCCTGTTGCATGTTTTCGGACCGAGGTTGACCAACAACAACTGAAATCATAGAAAGGAAAAACAGGGACAAGAGGGAACTGCTGTATTCTAGAATACCAGTCCCGGATGACAGAGGGGAGAGACGACCGCAGGGGTCTGCCGAACCCACTCTCCCAAAACGCCCCTTCGGGTGTCAGGGTTTATATCAAAGCGTGCGTCTTCCATGGTGTCCTAGCTCAGGGACCCTCATTGTCCTCTTCTGCGGTTCCTGCTCGCAAAAATCACCCAACTTCCAAAGCTTTCATAAGATTCAGGAAAAAATCCTCAGCAAAACCTGTGTTTTAGCATGGAGCAGGGCCATTAAGGTCTGGGTCCCTACACTAGGGTCTGAACAGGCAGGGACTCTAAGGGGCCTGGTCTCCAAAGGGATGCCAGGTCTCCAACCTGCAGGATGTCCTGAGACAGAACCACCTTCAGATACAGGGCTGCTAAGGTGGAAGGTCCCCTAGTGTCCAGGGTACCGTGACATGGAGGGTCCCCATCCAGCGAATCCCCTCTCAGAAAATGTGGCAGGGAGACACAGGAAAACTGCCTTGACGGGGCCTGAGCAAAGCATGCAATTTTTTCTTCTTATGGGAAATCAATCCGATTCCTATTTTTTATAAAGATCTTTGTGGTCTTTCCCAGAAAGCAAACTCAGAGTAGAAAAAAAAAAAGAAAGAAGGAAACAATAGTATCTACCAAGTCCTCATTGCCAAGATATCGATCTCTGTGCTAATCTATTAAAGATTACATGGGAACACGAATTTCTGTCAGGGTCCTCGATGAGATAAGACCTCCATGATTAGATTTGACTATTGACTCATAATTTCTTCCCAGATGAAAAACTAAACAGGTTCAGAGCTTCCATTTCCTGCTGTAATCGCTGATTTTATGTGTCCCCCTGACCGGGCAGAGGGATGCCTGCGAGGTTGGTGACATTATTTCTGGGAGTGTCTGTGAGTGTGTCTTTGGAGGAGATTGGCATTTGAGGGGGTCGACTGAGTGAAGAAGAAATCCTCACCTTCGCAGGTGGGCTTCACCCAGTCTACTGAGCACCTGAATGGCACAGAAAGGCCAGGCCATGGAAGGGCGGGCTGGCGCTCTGCTTGATCTGGGACACCTGTCTTCCCCCACCTGTGGACACTGGTGCCCCTGGTTGTCAGGCCTTCAGACTGGGACTCCGCCGTGGCTCCCCACCCACCTCAATTCCCAGTCTCTCAGGGTTAGGCTGGACCTGCACCAACAGCTTCCCTAGACCTCCCGCCTGCAGACAGCAGATGCGAGCCAACCCCTGGTGACACGTCTCTTCCTACGTGTGTGCAGTCATGTGCGGCATAATCATGTCTTGGTCAATGGCAGACCACGTATACGACGGCAGTCCCGTAAGATTATGATGGAGCTGACGCTGTAGCCACCGCAGTCTTGTGGCACAACACATCACTCGTGTGCGTGGCGACACGGGTGTGGACAAACCTGCTGTGCCACTAGCCATGTAAGACCTGCACTCAGGTGCAACACATAGCACTTGACGATGGTGACAACCGACCGTGCCACCGCTCTATGCGTTCCCCACGCTGTGCCTTTTTTGCCCACATTTTAGAGAACACTCTTTTCACTCATTAAAAGCTAGTTTGCTGTGAGGCGGGGTGCCGCGCTCTGCCGGGCAGCAGCCTCACTCTCGTGTTTGGTGCCTCTCTTGATTGCGTCTCTCCTCTTGGGCTTGGTGGAGCCTTGTGTCGTTTTATACACCTGGTGTGGCCCAAGCCCACGGTGTTCTTAAAGCCACAGGGTGGGCAGTCACGTCCCAGGCCTGCACACTCGCCCCCGCTCACTCCCCGGCTTACCAGGACAGCCTCTGGTCCTGCGGGCTCCACTCACAGGAAGTGCAGGTGTTTCATTTTTACCTGCCGCACTATGTGTAGGTGCACACTCTGATAGTGGCAGCAATTGACTCGATGGTGACAATTGACGCCGTTGCTGGTTTATGTGACTATGCATTGGTCGGAACAATGCCCCACCGTTAAGCAGCCCATAACTGAGTATCTAGCATCCTATTACAGTTGACCCTGGAACAAGGTGGGATTTGGGGGTGCCAGTCTCTCATGCGGTCAGAAACACTCCTATATCTGCACAGTTCTGTTTCTCCGAAGAGCCCCGACTAATCAAAACGGTGATTTGATTAGCACTGACAGAAGCTTGGCTGTGCTTGGCTAGAACATTTTTTCACCGTCCACCCCAAAGGCCGAGCACGCTGAGTCAGCGCAGGTGCCCAGCACCCCATGGGCAGTGGGGGGGGGGTCCACCTGCAGGTGGAGAGCTGGAGATGAGACTTGAAGGACAGATCGAAGCTGGCCGGGGGAAGTCAGGTGAGCGGGGCCAGAGCAGGGTCCTTGCTAGACAAAGGGAACATCTGGAGAAGAGAGCTTAAGGCAAGGAAGGGTTCAGCCAATTCCAGGAACTGGAAAGCATCGCAAGAGGGAGGAGGAGGAGAGGGGTGCGCAGAACGAGATTGCATGGGTTTGTGGCGGTTGACAGGAGTTCCATTACGTAGGACCTTCTCACCTTCCAGCTCAGGGGAGAATTTGCCTGTTACATGTAGTGCAGCAGGAAATCATCGATGAGGTCCAAAGGGGTCACTAACAAGATCTGGCCTCAGTTTTTTTAAAGCTCGCTTGGTGGATTTGAGGATAGGAAAGGGGACCCAACTGAGACCCAGCTTGGACTAGGGTGCCGACAATTGGCATGTAGTGATCAAACACAAAGGTAGGTGTGTGAGAAATGAACTTCTGTCTCCTGTGTCTGGGGTCTGCGTGTATTTCTCACAGGCATTTTCTCTCTCACTTGTTTCTCTCTCAGGGATAAGTGCAGCCCAACTTCGCTGATGAGGCGAAGAAGGCCAGCAATGACAGCAGGACCTTTTTATGTCCATGGGAGATCAGAGGCCCAAAAGTTCCCTGGGTCACAAAGATGGCCAGGTAGACTGATGGAGTTTTAAAAAATACCCCTTTAGACCAACTTCTGCATGAAATGAACCCAAAGAACAAACCCCCCCCCCAAAGCTTTGGTAAACGTGAAGATCCCTCAGCCCTTCCCACACAGTTTTAAAATGTCGTACTCAAAACAACTCAAGAACAAAGCCTGTTCCCGACACACAAAAAGTGCACGTGCAGGATAGTTACCTGCCCCAAACTATCCACAGAGTTGTCCAAATTATCTATATAACAGAGTAAAAATATGTTTAATTATCCTGATTAGAATCTGAACATCATGCTTTTTTATTTGCTTGTAGAAATAGCCATTCAGAGGTCCTGTGGTATCTGTATTCCGACTTCAGTTGTTTTCCCCTCCTCGATAAGCTCTTGGGAGAAATTCTAAGAAGCTCCGAATTATCTTATTCCAATATTTATCAACCAAACACTTTGCCATAGATAAAGTGTTAGTCAGATATATTAGGGGGTTTAGAAATCTTATCCTAAAGCAAACTTCATTTCAAAGATGAGCTTGTGAGTGATTTGGTAATATACTCCCACCCTTACTGTAGAAGAATCCAAAGATAAATGTAAACAGAGATAAAAAAAAAAAATGAATAGTCATTTAAGCAGAGAAATGCCAAATGACCAGCTTCTGTGTTCTGCCTTGGGAGAATTGAGTTTCCCAGTGTTTACAAAAAAAAAAAAACAACAAAATGAAAAGCAAACGGAAAAGCTATTTCCACGAAGCGTTGCCTGAATATGGTAAATTTCTTCTAATCGAGGGAACTTCCCACTCTATCTTCTAGTGTCTATCTAAGGAGGTTTCTCAGCCTCCCCATTACTGACATTTCGGACGGGATAAGTTTTGGGTCCACGGGGGCCTGTCCTGCACATTGGAGGATGCTTAGCAGCATCCCCGGTCCCTACCCAACAGATACCAGTCGCCCCCCACCCCCACTTTTGGAGAACCAAGGACATCTCCAGTCATTGCCAAATGTCCTCTGGGGGCAACATTGTCCCTTTTCGAGAAACATGGTTGTAGAGGACATTGGAAGATATTTGGGCCATATCAACTTCCTTTTATTAGGAATTACCTCTGGTCATCCACATACGTTCAGGTGCCTCTTCTCTCGCTGCAGAAGCTGGAGGAATCCTTGACGTTCCATAGAACCAGACCCCTTGTCTCATCGCTGCCTCACGGACAGCTGACCCAAACACCCCAGAGGGATCCTGGAGGATCCTGCTGGCTCCACTCCTCAGTGGGCTTCTCCACTGTCCAGTGCCCCATGGCGGCCCAGTCCTCTCCAGCAAGGTCTGCGTCACCGTCCTGGTGGACACAGAGCCTCTTCTGTGGGCACTGTATCTTGGCCCACGAGGTGGCAGATGCTTTCTGTAGCTGCTCTTCCTGAAAATTCTTTTTACCCTTTACCAGCCAGTCTCCCGTTACTCTTATCCCATGTTCAAGTTCAATCATTCCTTTCTATTAAACTTTCCCTATTCAGATTACTGGGTGGTTTCTGTCTGCTCCTTGGCCCCTGATGCATGATTCCTTTTTACTCGCCTAACGGCTTTGCCTGCTAATCCCAATGCATGGATCATATATAAATGTTTTCTATTGATTTTTTTTCATTTAACTGTACGTCGCAGTTTTCTGTTTGTTCAGATGCCTAGTCATGGTTTTGTTGTGCAGTGGGTATTGTGAAGAAGATTTTGTAGAGGTTGTAGATTCTCTTGTCTGCCAAAGAATGATGGCTTTTGGTCCGTCATGCACTTTGGTGACTGAAAGGTCTCCCTGATGTGTGGCCAAACATGCATGTGCTGGGGTCTTAGGTGAACGCAGCAATCATGTCCTCCTTCCTTTTGTGGTACGACCTTGTGTTATTTGCTGTGAATTTGTGTACACACTTTATGTGGCCCGGTGTAGCTTGGACATCAAATTAGAGGAGAGTCTAGCATGACAATAGTCTTGATTAGGCCTACTATGTTGAGGACACCCTTCACACAAGAGATTCTTCATGACAACTAAGCCTGATTCAAAATTCCTGCAATTCAAGACAATCTTCAATACTGTGTGATTCTGGATACAAGGTAGTTTAGAGAGATTACAATTATTTCCAATTCTGCGTAAGGTCAGAGTTTTTGTGTAACTGAATAATTCGGTGTCTGCTAAAATGCAACCATGATATATATTCACAGATATAGCGAAGGAACTTTATCCCCAGGAATGCATAAAATAAATCAATCTGACAATGTAAGTTGGCACCTTTTGGAGCTGCAGTGTGTGTTATTGCTTGGTGTATAATGCTTGATGGAGCAGAATAATTTATTATAGTTTTAAAATAATTTGATGATATTTAATAAAATTCAAATAAAAATTTGCAAAGTCCTTAAAATACCTCTGCTAAAAGGAACATAATGTTAAATCCTCTGTTTCATATGTGGTCTCCGCCACAAGACCATAGGTGTTTTGAGAATAGAGTCCCTGTCTGATTGGGTCCTAAACTCCTAGAATGTAATGATGCCCAATAATATCCTTAATTGAGATATAATTAACTTATGAACCATTAACAACTTGGCTAGTGGTCAGATCAGTTTTGGCCCTGAGTGGTGGATTATTTTGCAGTCAACTCTGTACGTAAGGCACCAAAAATGGTATCACTCATTAATTTATTCAGTAAACATCACTGAGCTCGTCTTATGTACCCAGGTGCTGTGTGAAGCCTCATGGATACCAATAGGAATACTGAGTAGTTTTTGTAAGCATGCAACCCAGGATAGAAGTGTCAATAAATAGAATCACAAAATCACCATTAACACATACATCATTGCTGAGATGTTCTTTTAGAAAAACCCACACTACTTCTGCTTTTCCTCTTTACTTTTGCACAACTGCCACACCCACAACCCCTCTGATACCAGATGCGTGGGGGCTTTCTCCCTACGAAGCAATTCTGCAACACCAGCTGGCCTTCCTACGGTTTAATTCAATTCTGACCCCACTTGCCCAGAGATAGAAGCAGACCTCAAGGCCAAGGGGTCTGTTCCACCAGCCCGCCCTCCACTGTAGATGCCGACCACCAGTAGGAGGTCCCCAGGTCACCTGCAACTCCTGTCCAGCCTGGCTACAAATTGGAGGTTCTCATGACTCCCTACTTGGGTTTGATCGATTTGCCAAAAGCAAATGGCAGAACTCAGGGAGACACCTGTTCGTGTTTACTGGTTTATTAAAGGATGTTGTAAAGGATACAGATGAGTGAACAACCAGATGGTGAGGTACGCAGAGCGGGGTCTGGGAGGGCCCCAAACCCAGGGGCTTCCATCCCTGCAGAGTTGGGGTGCACCACTCACCCCCCTGGTGTACGGACATGTGCACCAGCCTGGAAGCTCTTCGGCACCCGTCCTGTTGTGGTTCATTCCAGTGGGGATGGTCGTGGGGCGGGGGGAGGGAGATTGTGTTGAGAGGGCACAGCTCCAGGCAGGGGGTGCAGTTAAGAAGGCTGTGAAATATTTAAGAGGAGAGACGATGTTCCCCAAGTAGGGCAGGTATACTAACAATGGAGGACCAACACTTTTTCCGTGAAATTGGCAGAGTTGGCAATTGGCCGGATGTGGCGAGTAGCACTGAGGGGGAAGTCATGGATGAACTCTAAGGTTTCTGGCTCAGAGAGTGGGTATGTGGTGATTGCTGCTGCTGAGATGGAGAACCGGGGGGCGGGGGTCTTATTCTAAGGGGAAGAGAAATAGATCCACTGTCCCCGGGCCAGGCTGGTGGTGGGGTTTCAGCAGACCGCGGGGCTCTCCTAGGAGGGTCCAGATGCAGCCCTCTATTTGAGAGCCCTTAACATGGAGGCTCAAACCGGGGGACTAGATTATTTAGCCACAGTTAACCTGCAGGTTGAAAAGAACTCTTGCAGGTCAAGATGGCGTCCTGGACAGTCACGAGGAACTAGGCCAGAAAACTATGGTTTTTTCTCAATGGGCTGAGCGAGCAGGACTCTCGTCTTCCTAATCCACTTTTATCAGAACTACTCAACTTTTGATCTCTTACGCATGAAGAGGTAGAGGCGGCAGGTCTTAAAGATGGCCTGCAGGAACGGTGGGGGACCCTTGTAACCCATCTTCTGGACTCCTGGTTGCTTAGGGCTTACCACTAGTTGGATTAGGGAATGTCTAAAGACAGACAAACTACTTGAAATGTTGTAAATACTTTTAATTGACAAAATCTGCCAGTGAATCGAAAGAGATGTATTTTTGTCTTTCCTGTTTCAAAAAAAATGAAAGTATCACATTATTTACTAATTCAACTGTAATAAAACACTAAAATGTTATTTAAAAAATTCAAAGTTGCCTGGTAATGAGCAGAAATTCCAAAGAAAGTCAATCAGAGACCACATCAGTTGTTGGGTTTTTTTTTCTCTTGTGGTTTGTATTTATTGCAAATTCACTGGTCATTTTTTCCTGAAGTTTGACTTGTAGATTCCTAGAATTATAAGAGAATTTACAGGGCATTACAGGTCAGTTTCTTCACTTTTATCACCAGAAGGTTTAAACCATTCTGCTCCCTGGTGCTGGAGTTCCTCTATGTAGCTTTGGATTTGTGACTTTTCCAGAGTCTTGGAGGTGAAAGGACACTTGAAATTAAATTTTCTTTACTCCCGAGTCCCACACCGAGAGACCACAAACTCAATCTACTCTTCTCTGTGTTTTGTTTGGTTTTCTGGCCCAACATGTCATTACAACCTTAGCTGGATGTAAATTTCTTTAAAAGGGAGACTTATTGTAGCTCCTGGATTTCTCAGCAATTCTTATAAAACATCTAGAAGGGTGTGCAGTACGGGGGCACATTCTCACATGTGCAATTTAAATTGAATTCGTTACATTGAATTTAAAGAATTAAGGTGATTGGAAGACAAGTCTGAAATAATCGTACGGGTGGTGTGCCCATATGGTATATATGATATATATATACACCATCAGATATATACAGTAAAAGCCACTAAAGTGTGAGATACCCATGTCATTAAAGCTGTAGTTAAATATGATAACATGCACTGCATTAAAAATGCTATATATGATAAGATTTTGGTTTTTTGTACATACAGACCATAGAAAGGTGTAGAAATTCAAGGACTTTTATATAAAACAAGCCCAAAGTGTTCAGCCCAAGATCAATAACAATAATAATAACAGCCGTCACTCACTGGAGCTTACCGTGTTTTCAAGATTGCACTAAGCACTTTATGCACTTTCAAATTATGCTGATAGCCTAATTTAACTCCTCGCTTTCATTTGAACTTGGAGAAGTTGCTCTTTGAGGAACACCAGGAAGCTCCAGAGCAGCACGGCCCAGTGCAGCAGCCACCAGTCATGTGTGGCTGGTGAGCAGGCTGCCTTCCCCATGTGAGGCAGAGAAGTTCTAGTGGCTAGAGTCAGGCTCTGCGCCCGCAGCCCCACTGGTTTTCCTGCCTAGCTCCATGGACACTTGAGTCTGACACACCGAAGAGAGCTCCACACTATGACTCCTGTAGTTTGTATATTATTAATCAGGTTCTACTAGGTGCTAGACTACAAGTCCCTTGGGGGATGATGTCTTCTCTACCCCGTTTCCAGTACCTAGGACAGTGCCTGGCACAGAGTAGGCAGAGAGAGGATTGTTTGACATGAAGAAGGTTGGGTCCTGAATGAATAAGGTTCCTTCTGTCAAGCAGCTCGGATGGGCAAGTAGCAATGTCTACACGCCTTCATAGCACAGGGCAATGGCAGCGTTGGGAATACTGCCTGCGAGGAACCAGATGAGGAAAGTTCAAGGGTGTGATACCGTCATTCGGTGGTTAGCGTTAAAACCAACAGTCAAGCCCTAGCCTTCCAAGTTATCTTAAGCAGATGAAGTAAAATGAGAGACAAATTATCTTGGGCAAATCACCTGCAAGAGTTATGTACCCAGGAGTATGGGAATAAAGAAATCCTCTTTCAACGTTGGCCAATTTCTTAAACATGCGCATTCCCCTAAAACCAAAAAATGAAACTCAGTGTTATCTAGCCATAATTTCTCCCCAACCATAGCTTGTTTGTAGCTATTACTGGATTAATCTGTAGATACACGTGTAGACTTTTTAAATGCAATTTTAAACAATTTCTGCTGAGTGTGACATCCAAGCGTTCTTTTGCCCAACCAATTCCATGCCAGAGGAAACTAATTCCTGTTGTCACTTGTATGATAATTTTTGCATTTACAAGACAATTTGAGACTCAATCTGGTACTATTTTCTTTTTAGTGTGCGGAAATGGTGTCATTTTCTACTCATTATATATAGCTGTTATAGGAAGTATACGAATATTTTGGGAGAAAAAATTTTTAAATACAGTAACTTGGCATCTCTGTGAAGGCCCTTCAGACATGAACATCCCAGGGTATTCATGGCAACCCCTGTCTAATCCAGGAAGCAAAGCTGGTCTGGGGATACTGGTATGAGCTGAGCCCTCTACTGTGGGATTCTGCACTCCTCCTTGCTTGAATTATTCTTCCAAATAATAGAGCAATTGGCTAAGACACAGCATCTTCAGGACTCAGACTGAAAACAGATGTTGTGACATCTTGTCCCTTTAATTTTTAGGGTCTATTACTTGCCTGGGTGGGTAAAATTGGTGCTGCTAAATCAAGACTATTTATCTAGAATTTAAGTCACAGATACGTTCGGTAATTCATACAGGAAGAATACCCGGAGAGTCGGGATGTAACCTGGGACAGCTGATGCTGAAATGTCAACAGCTGTTCAAAACGCCCAAACCTCGCACGGCCTAAGTCAGAACAGAACCCGAAATCAGCTGCGCAGGTGAAAACTAAATCATGGGCACAGAAGAGGCTGTGAAAATGTGAAGTCGCAGACTGAAATTCTCCGGAATAACTGACAGCTAGTCTTCATTCTTCGGTGGCATCTTTTCCTTCTGAAAAAAAAAAAATGACACTTTTTTGTTTTAGAAGAACACAGGTAATCACGCCAGTGATGCCTAGGATGCTGCAGCAGACGCCTCATTCATGGCTGAGTCAGGGACCCACAGGGCCAAGCTTGAGAAGCAGGTCAGAAAGCCAGGGCAAATACAAAGGTTCCCAAGGAAATCCAGTGTCCAGGAAATCCAGCGTCCAAGAAATCCGCAATCCAAAATAACTGAAGGATGGCAAGTCCAGAGGAGCACACTTAATCTTCTTGGCCCTGGCAGCCCATCGTTAATCAACTGGGCACCGCTTCCTTCTGAGCCTGCATACGGCATGCTTCTCAACCCCGTCCTTCAGAGGGCCACACGCTCTAGGTCAGAGGCTGAAGCCTAGTTACTATCCCAGGCAGCAGAACCAGCTCAGAGGTCTAGTTCCCTTCCCTAGAAGACCAGAGTGGAATGCACTGGAAGGTTACAGTTGAGTCGCGCTGTGACTGGTTACATTAGCTCCAACCAAGGATGCACAGAGCATCTTCTCAAACCCTGCCCAGGATGGGGCCTCCAGGTGAAAGGTGAAAAGGGAGAGATCAGCTGCCAGGAACTCAGTGTCTCTGAACAACGGTTACTCCCCCTTTCAGGAAAATGGTTTACTTTGCTGCAGGAGGTGTTTTGGATTTAAATTATACTCTTGACTGACACTATCTGGAAAGATACCTGCTCACTATTCCTGCTCAGTTGCATGAACATAGGTGAATCTAACTTCCTATTTCAATAAAGGTTGCTGTTGTGTATCCCGGGGAGCTAAGAAAACGTTGTGCTTCATAAAACCCCATCACCCGTGGGGAGACCGTGTTACCCTCTGGATTCCATGTGCTGCTACAGGCTGGTCCTAGAGCAAATTTATTGTGGGTTATTTACAGACAAGGTTATATTTCGTTCCTCCTGCCATTCACCAGGGAGCTCGTGACCCTCTGACTGTCCGTCCTTTGTCATCCTGTTCATTTGTTCTTCCGTGGATTCTGACATTCTGCATTTATATTCAGGTTTCTGTTGGAATGCAAGCGACCCATTCTGGATCTTGTCGAATTCTCTGCATTTTTGCCGTAGCCATTGTTTTTTGTTGCTGTGTTGTAACTTTAAAGATATTATTCATCAGCAGCCTAAGACAGTTTATCTAATAGGACCTGATCTTCTTCAAGGTTTTTTTTTCATATTTCTTCATCTTTGGGGAGGAGTAGTGTAGAAAATGGCCAAGAGCATGCATGAATAAGTTATGTTGGTAAAATCTTAGCCTGCCATCAATGTAACCTTAGGAGGCTTCTGTCAGAACTCAAAGAAAGGTTATTATCTTAGACATGATTTTTGCAACATTTTTTCTCTAACTAGCCTATAATTTGGAAATAGGTGAACATCCTAATAGCTGTAGATGTTGGTCATTTTTTTCTCCTAGAAAATTAGTCTTCTGGATGTGCCCGCCCCCATCCCAACTTGCGTGCATAGGAAGCTACCACTTTAAGAATTCTCTATTCATATGAAAGAGCGGCTCCCTTACCTGACTTAATATTGTCCTCAGTGCCTCATGTCTTGTTTTTCTGTTACACGGTGAGGCTGTTAGAAACCCTGGATTAGGATGTATAACGGAGCAGTCCCTAAACATCCTCAGTAAATCCACTGCCTTTTCTGATGTCCATTTTTGCTCAAGTTCTGCTTTTTTTGTTGACTCACTGTTTTTTTCCTCTTTCATTAAGTTTCATTGTCATGGTTTTCCACCTTACTTTATTTATTGTTTTGGGTTTTTTTTTTCCCCTTAGATAATAATGGAATTATTTGATGCTGAACTTGCTTTACCTTGCAGTTTGGGGCCTACCCCTTAATGCTGATAGTTAGTGTTTTATTGTTTTTACTTTCAGAATAACATCTGATTGCAATTTTAATTACTTCTTTTCCTCAATAGTTAATTAAGCACTTTTTGTCTTCCCAAAGCCTGGTGAAGTTTAGGTATTTAATCTTTTTATATTAGCTGCTCTGTTGCATGATAATCAGATGATATGGCCGACACGATTTATACTTTTAGGGAAATTGCTGAGGCTTTTGCTTGGGGCTCGAAAAATGTGATAGTTCTTCATATGTTCTTTCAAGAAAATGTGAAAATGCATACTATTATATATACATGTATATATACATATATAGTGTATATTTAAAATATATTTAAAATATACATATATTGTTTAAAAAATAAGATTCATTGTATGGTTTGCTTCCTATGCTAAAACATTATATTATTAACGATGTAACACATAGCTGTTACTGACAATAAGTGGAATGGAAGCTTTGGGATAGTCAATGCTAACTATAAAAGATACTCTCTATATTACCACGTAAGTCCTTTCTTATTCCAACAAGAAATTCCTAGCTTACTAATATCATACATTATTAGAGACGGATGTTAAATGTTATTAATTATTTTGCCCACATATAGACTCTATGGGTTTTATTTCATAGTGTGGCTTTCTAATGTGGTAAAAGAGATTTACGGATTTCATAATTATACACTGTGCTTGTAGTGCATGAGGTAACCGAGCCCGGCGATGTTCTAGATGAGGAGAGAGAGAGGTGACGTTAGTCTATGGGATTTCTGTCCTCTCGTGCTGATTCTGTGGACCAGTGTTTACTTAGAGATGTTTCTTCTGTGGCTGTAAAAGAGACAGATAATCCTCTGCTGTGTGTGTGTGTGTGTGTTTATATATGTGAGATTCTTTTCTGGTTTTGTTCTTAAAAATGTACTGACTTTTGAAATATGAAATAGGAATCATCCTGTCCATTGTTGTGTTTTTTTTTTCCTTTTCTGAGGATAATGTAAAAAAATGAGATTACCTGTTCCATCACTTTAAAATAATTTATCTTATAAGTCTATGTACACTTGGCATGATAAAATAAGCAATAGGGCAGAACGGGAAGCCACAAAACATGACCACACATACGTAAAACTTTAAGTGCCCTACAGCCTTCATCTCAGATCCCTGCAGGAATGATGGACTACTTAATAAATTATGCTGGGTCAATCCTGTGTGGAAACCTATAAAATTGAATCTCTGGCTCATACAAAACAGAAAAATCAATTCCAGATGGATTTATGGTTTAAATATAAAAGAGAATACTTTAATTTTTAAAAGAAAAGCCTCGAAGAATATCTTATAACATTGGAATAGAGAATTTTAAATCACAAACATGACCGCAATGAGAAACCATAAGGAAAACTACTAACATGTTGGCCTATAGGAAAGATTACTTGTTTCTACAACACGTCATAAAGCTTCCTGCCTCTGTGCCCTTCCGCACGGATGGCCCACTTCATATCCCAGGTGTGCACTTAAAGGGCTATTTTAATATCTGTTTTATTTGGTGTTTTAGACATTGAGAGGGACTTCAGCATCTTTACTCTGTTTTTAGGAATGTGGGTCAAGTCCCATATACCACAACCTGAGTAGAACATGACGTGTGAAACTATTGTATTGTCCACCAGACTTAGAAGTGGCCTCGCACTGCCCACGAAAAGCCCAGAGACAGAGAACTTCCTGCCCTCTTCTCAAGAGCTCCATGTTTGCCTCTCGGTTGTCGGTGGCTTCACTGTGAGATCCGCAGATGAGAGCACATTCTTGTGGGAATTAAATAGGCTGCAGATGCCCTTTGAATAGTATTGGAGAAAAACAAAGCGCCGGTAATGAGGCCCTTCAATGTGAGAAGAGAAACAGGCAGGGGAAGCCCACGGGAGGGTTAGTAGGGGTTGGAAGCCCGACAAAGCCCGACAAAGCCACGCAGACCTGGAGCACCTGTCAAGGAAGAGAAAGGCCAAGAGTCAGGGAAGCCTGAGGAGGAGATGGTGGAAAATGGTGATAATCGCCAGTGTCCAAAGGTAGCACATGGCTGACTATTCAAAGAGCTGAATGAAGAAGTTTTAAAATGCCCTTTTTCTACAATACCTCAATCTACTTGTGTGTATCAGATAATTATTTAAATTCCAAAATTCTGTGCCTTCATTGTTTGAATCACAGGAACGATGGGGCTCATGTATTTTTCATTAGCTGTGTAATTTTGATTTGTTTGTTTTTAGAAGAAAACAAACACACCGCTGCCATGAGTCTGTGTTGACTCTGTTTACAATCTAAATATTGGATTGACTTTCCAAGTGGAGAAGCAGGAATCTCATAAATATAATACAGTTCTTATCTGTGATGGGCCGTTTCTACATATTCAATTAAAAAAAAAAAAAACACGCACACCTAAGAACAACTACCTAAATATTTTAGCTAACCATGTGGGCCCCCAGACTCTGAAGATCTGCATTTTCTTTACTATTCAAATTTCTTGATAAATGTATGCAGACTTGGGTGGCCCACCCCCAGTTACCCACTCACACCTCAACTGGCAGTCAAACCCGGCCCCTTCCTCCTCCTCTCCTGCAGATTGTAAATCCTCCCCCGCCGAGTTGCATAGCAACTGCCGCTCGGCCTCACCTGCAAAAGGTTATTCCGACGTCTCTTCTTCCCCCGAATGTTTTTGACTCTGGAAATAAGCGTGCCAGCTGGTAGCCTTCTAAACAGAGCTGTTCAGATCTGGGTTTTCACACAATGCTGTTGTCCTCCCCATTGTTGCAACTAAAGGGATATAGACAGAACACTACGAGGAGGCAGGAACTTGAAATCTAAGCTTAGCTCTGCGCGCACTGGCCCTGCGACCACCTTCCCCCTCGCCTTTGAGGAGGTCCGTTTTCTTCTGTGTGTGATGAAGTAGTTAAATAACCATCTGGGTTGCTTCCTGATCTGACGTTCTGGCAATCCCATGAAGGAAAACGCTTGTGATGACATTGATCCGGGCGACCTTATATACACCTTTAAGGCTTCCCCATGATGCAGTTCGTGGTGTCCATACCCCTGACAGCTGCGGTCTGTACAAACAGGGTCATCTGGAAAATGCTCCCGGGGAAGCTGTGCCCCGGGATTAAAATGTGCTGCTCAGCCTCCCTCCAAATCTTAATTAAATCACTCACAGAGTCTGCAAGGTCTGAGTTTGTGGTCTGTGACTTCTCTGTGGGGGACTCGGAAGGTCAGAGTGGGTGGATCCATTGCTTAGGGTTACGTGGGAAGACGCAGTTTTGGAATTTGAATATTAGGCAGCCAGATTACCTAAGTAGGGCCCCTTTAATCAGGTTTTAACAGTATTTTCATGGCATATATAAAAAACACTATATAATAATACTATAAATATACATATATATGCTAGTAATATATATACTATATAGACCATATATATTATAGTATTACATATAGTATTATAGTATATTATAGTATTATATAGTATATATAGTATAGTATTATATATAGTATTAAATATATATATACTATTATATATAGTACTTTTAAGACTCAATTGGCAGAAAGATGCTCATTTCAATCTAGCTTTAAGAGTAAATAAAAATTAATTACTTAACTTAATTCTTAGTTTAAGTAAATGCAAAGTCCAGACTGGTACTGGGTTGGCCAGAAAGTTTGGTTTTTTCCATACAATGGCTCTCATAGTGCCGAGTTGTCTTTAACGGTATTCACAACAAATTTGTTGGATTGGACTGTGACAGTGGCCATGTCGGCGTGCGTTTTAAAAAGCACTTAACGACATCGGTGAATTTTTGTGTAGCCATTTCAGTACTGAAGATGAAAGAGCATGCGCAACATTTTGGGCATATTCTGCTTTATTACTTGAAGGAAGGTGAAAACACAACTGAAATGCAAAAAAAAAAAAAAAAAAAAAAAGATTTGTCCAGCGTATGGAGAAGGTGCTGTGACTGATGGAATGTGCCAAAAGTATTTTCTCAAGTTTCCTGCTGCGGACTTCTCTCTGGACGATGATGCTCCAGGCCAGGTAGACCAGTTGAAGTTGACAGCAGTTGAGTCCAGACAGTGATTGAGAACAATCAGTGTTATCCCACGTGGGAGAGAGCCAGCATACTCAAAATATCCAAATCAATAAAGTTGTTGGTGAAAGTGAAAATGTGTCCTTTATTTCACGGAAGAAAACCACACGCACTCTTTGACCCGCCCAGCGCTGTAACAGGCTGCTGATCAAGGCTTCTCCCTCCATCTCTGGACTCTGCCCTCCGTCCTACTGGCTTGGCTCTAAGGCAAGAGCACCCCCATGGTAAGGAGGTGACAACGAAACCCTACACCTCGCAGTCTCGGAAACCCCACTGGAAAGAGCCTGGTTCTCGGGAACTCCAAATGAAGTCATCGGTTGAAGCTCTCCATCACCCACCGGGGCCATCTGCCCAGGGTCCCAGTGGTCCTTGGAAACGGCATACTCTGTCCCCAGGACTGAAATGCCCACTCAGCCCTGACTCTGTGAGGGAAGCATGAGTGTCACCAAGTCCCGAGAGGAAAGTCACGTCAGACGTGGGCTCTGAGAAGGAAATCATGGTGTCAGGGTGGGGATGGGTAGAGGCTGGGTGGCAAAAACGGAACACTCACCCACTCCCGATCTTTTCACTTTCCAAAACTGAGACTCAGCAGCTGTCCCTGTCGGGCTGGGGAATGAAGGCAGCTAGGCAACGAATTCTGTGCTTTGAAGCTCCGTATTGTCTCTGCGACACGGAGGCTCCTGTCCACCGCCAGGCTGTGGCTCTGGTTGACATGAGATTATTTTATGTAAATCTCTTCTTTCTCCTTTCGTGCTCTACCTCTGATACCCTTGGTCGGTGACACTTTGGAAGGAAACCCACTGGTTCTCCCTGTACTGCTTCCTTTAGAGTATCCCTTGTCTGCCTTTTAATGTCTCGGACAACAATCCCAGGAAATTGGTTTTCTCCCTTGACAGGAAGTGCTTATTCACCTCACAAACATCGGCAGAATGTCGACTTTCAGCATTCTCCTATCATTTCAGAGATTATTAATATGTCATCTTTCTCTGGGTAGTGATTTTTCAGAAGTATACAGCATTCTCTTAGGTGAGTTCTCAAGACAATCCCTTGAATGGCTCCCTAAGAAAAAAAAGTTATCAAATAATCGCCCGGTAATTTGAAAAGACATGTTCTCTTGAATGAAAAATGCTTACTCAAAAACATGCTGACTCTACAGGGTTTTATTTTTTAACCCTAAGAAGTGGAATGGTACATTCTCAAGAATAGAATCTGTTGTCTCATCTCCTCTGTGGCCCCCTCAGCAAACAATAGGTGCATACTTCCTGTGGATTGCGAGAATGAACTAACGTATTATGCTTCAACTTGAGCACGTGACACTGTTTGCAACAATGCCACGTTTGGTAGTGTATGCGTTGCATGCACAAAGTTGTGTAAACTTGATGTTGAAGGGGAAAGCGCATCTCATTACCAGGATGGAAGGTACCACAGGCCTTTCCTAGTCTATAGAGTGGGTCCAATTGCCTTATTCTCGAGAATATTTACATAGTAATAGTTGTTCTTGGAGAAAGCTCCTAAGGCCCTTTTACAACTATCCCCATGAGAACAGAGTTTGCTTTGTTTTTTAATTTCTCTTCTCTGCATGCAACAATGCCTAGCACACCTTGCTAGCTTAATAAATATTTGTTGAATGAATTAATGAGTACAGATGCAACTTTATTTTATATATCTTTTTATTCATCTCAGGCACTTGAGAAGTCACTTATGAGATGGAAAAGCCTCTACATTGTCTGTGAGTGGAAGTTATTTTGACAGGAGCTTGAATAGTATATGAATCTGTTGGAAAAAAACACAACTCCCTATTTGAAGCATGTTGACTTGATTTTTTAAATAAAAGAAATCAAGTAAAAGAAGCCATAGCCATCTGAACAGTAAAGCATGTTTTCAGTTGAGCCATAGCAGGTAACCTTTAATTCACGAGTCAGAATGAGCATCCCTGTTTCAGAAGTTAATTGAATTTGACTCCAGCATACATTTGTAATATGAAATGAACAAACGGCAGCAGGAAGAAGCAAAACAGACCTGAACATAGTGGCCAATCATATTAACATTTTCAGGCAGTGGAGGCTCCAGCTGATCAGTGATCCAAGCCACAGCATAATTACCCACTCCTGCTGCAAATGGAAGCAAGATGTGTACCAAATAAAGTCTGATTAACTGTCATCGGAATGACACCAATGGATCAGCAGCCCAAACACTTCCTGCTAATGGTTAAAACAATGACTAATTAAGTTGTTCATGGTGCCCTTAAAAAAGAAAGAGAGATGTCTAGCATGGTCAGTTTTGAATGGGCTTTTGTCCCTCCTTACACAGGGATACTGAACAGTTGGTTCTTTTAAATAGCTTTTCCCATGTGTCTGGAATAGGCATTGTTAGAATATCATTTCAGATTTAAGTCATCCTGACCAGGTGTTATTAGGTCAAGAATGGCCAGTTCTGGTGGTTGGTAAGTTCACTTCTCTCAGTATAGATAAACATACTAATTTGAAACTCTCCAGAAAGCCTTCCTACAAGAAGAATTTGTTTAAAAGTTGTGAGTTTTCCTCCATGCTGTGTAATTGCCCATGAGTTGCTGCTACAACCCGAGGCAAGCGATCACACCCTAGCAATTGATCCATTAACTGGGAGGAGTCAGAGTGTCCTGATTCCAGTTCGGGGAGCCAATGTATCACCAGGTGCTCACGTGAGCAGAAGCTAAATTGTTCCAGTAGGTTCTATTTATGTCTCAGATTGGACATCTGCCCTGTAATGCAGTTTCACATTCTCAGGTGATTGATCCTTTGGAAAAAAACAAAACAAAACAAAACAAAACATGATCTTGAACTTAGTCTTGCTGCTAGCTACTGACCCAATCAATGGATTGGGTTTTTTTAATTTTTTCAACTCTCTCCCTCTCTCTCTATCTGGACCCTTATTCCAATAACTCCTTACATCATTAAGACTTCTTAGTTGTCAATGACAAAAGTATTTCAATTTTTTCTCATAAAAAATAAGGAACTAACTGGTTTTTCATAAGTCAAAAGTTTAAATGCTTCAAGCACAACTAGATTCAGCACCTTGAGCAAAGTCATCAAGACCCTTCTTTCCATTTCATTGCTTTATCAGTTAGTTCATTAACTTTATCAGTTAACGAACATTTGGGGTATAGTCATACCTCGGTACTCGTCCGCTTCAGAACTCATCAAACCCCGTACTCACCATATTTTGATGAGAAAAAGGGTGTTTCAGCACTTGGCACTTGCTTGGGACTTGTTGCACTTGTCAGAACTTGTATGAGTCACGACACCATCCCACAAGAGGAAATGCTGCGTCATTCGGTACTCGTCAGTTTCAGCGCTCATCACGAGTTCAGGAATGAATTGACGATGAGTTCCGAGGTACCACTGTACTTCTGCTTTTTGTCTATTATGAATAATGTTGCTTGGAACATTTGGGTACAGGTTTATGTGTGTGAGTACAGTCATGTATTTGCAATTCCCTTGGAGGTATGGAGTGGAATTGCTGGGTCACGTGGTAAATCTATGTTTAACTGTTTGAGAAGTGATACTGATTTTTTTACATTTTGCTGTGTTGACATCACTAGGTAATATTTCAAGTTCATGGGAGTGAGGAAACCATTAACAACATTACAGTTTATGTTGAGCAAATTGCCATTTTTTACCCATAGTTCATTTCTTCTAGTTTACCCAATAAATGCTTAAGAAACCGAACCAGAGACAGAAATACTAAAATGTGACCAAGCATCCTGTGTTCTTCCTAGCACAGGTACTGTGGTAGACACAGGAATATTAACACTCGCACCCTCATTAGTCAGAACAACTTAGAAGTGACTAAGGGGTTCAAGGACCTATTTTCTATCAGTTTTCGGCAGTGGGCGTCTTCTCCACGTGGTGATCTTTAGGCGTGGCTGATCAAGTACATTCTGTCGAGTCGAGAATGGTGGCAATGGTACTGTTGTTTGGAGAGAAAAGCAAATTGTTCTTGGGCTGAGAAAACCAAAGGAATTTCACTTGGTATCATTCCCCTTACTCTCTGTGGCTTTCCCATGGAGCATGTATTAAAGAAAACTTTGTTTTTCTCATTGGAAGGCCTTGCCAGTTTGCACCCCAGCAACTGAACCTCATTGGACAAATAGGAGCTGTGTGTAAAACAGCAGAGATTTTTCTGCTGTGGTTTTGGCAGCAGGCTGGTGTGGAAATATTCCATCTTCATTTTCATTCAGAGCTTTTGTGCTTTTTGGTTGTTGCTCCTACAAATATGTAGTTTAGGTACAAATGTTTGCAGATGTTGCAAGCTTGATTTATTAACATGGTTTCCGTACAAATCCCTTATGCAATTAAATGCCTTATTCATTTGCTCTTTCCACAATGAAAAGTTGCTAACAAATAGCTCTAACGTAATAGCATAATAGTTCAGGGAAAACTTGGATGCAGTGGCTAATAGATATGAGCTGCTATAATTTTACAAAGAATTGTGTTTATTTTTTTATTCATTAAAGAGTAGTGGGTGCACTTTGTGAAGAATTTCAAAAAGACAGAAAGGTACAAAAAATACGTATTACTTACAATTCTGACACCCCCAAATAAGCACTCGTAATGGCTTTCTATTTGTTTTCCCAATGTTCTTGTTGTTATTGCCTTATTTTGCCATGTACAATGTGCGGTTTTTTGCCCACATTTTTTAGGGAAAATAAGGGTGAGTATTATATATGGGTAGTTCCTGGAATACCCTGTATCTGTTCTTGTGTTTTGTAACTATTTATTACATAAAATTTCTTGTACGATAATATGTTCAAATATAAATATTAAAATCCTTTTATAATACAAAAAAGTACCTAAACATAAATAAATAAAAAATTGAATTAGAAAATTAAAACAAAAGATTTTTTTCCTGAAAGTTAGGGCCCAAAATATTTGGTGCACATTATACATGGCAAATACAGTAATCTTGAAATTCAGAAATTTCACTCACATTTGTCTTTTTTTAATGCTAAAGTAATACAATTTTTATTTTTTTAAACAATTTCATTGCATTTTTCCATTACCATTTAGTCCCCTTATATCCACTCTCTCCACACTCACCACACTTGTCCGTGTCTGTGAGTCCTTTTCCTTTCTGCTCAATCCCTCCACCCCCCACCCTCCCCGTCCTTAGCTGTCATCTTGCTTTCTGTGAGTCTGTCTCTCTTTGCTCGTTAGTTCAGTTTGTTCATTAGATTACACATACGAGTGAAATCATATGGTATTTGTCTTTCTCTGACTGGCTTATTTCACTTAGGGAAATGTTCTCCAGGTCCATCCATACAAAGGGTAAAATTTTTTTCTTTTTTATGGCTGAGTAGTATTCCGTTGTGTGAATGTCCCTACCCAGTAATCTCCTGATGGACACTTGGGTTGCTTCCATATCTTGGTGATTGTAAATAACACTGCAACCAACATAGGGGTGCTGATATTCTTTCAAATTAGTGTTTTGGGTTCCTTTAGACGTATTCCCAGAAGTGGGATAGCTGGGTCAAAAGGCAGATCCATTTTTAATTTTCTGAGGTATCGCCATACTGCTTCCCACAGTGGCTGCACCAGTCTGCATTCCCACCAACAGTAGCAAAGGGCCCCCTTTCTCCACCTCCTCTCCAGCACTGGTTGTTTGTTGATTTATTGATGATGGCCATTCTGGCAGGTGTGAGGTGGTATCTCATTGTGGTTTTAATTTGCATTTCTCTCATGATGAGTGATGTTGAGCATCTTTTCATATGTCTGTTGGCCATCTGTATGTTCTCTTGGGAGAAGTATCTATTCAGGTCCTTTGCCTATTTTTTAACTGGGTTGCTTGTTTATTTGATGTTAAGTTTTGTAAGTTCTTTATAATTTTTGGATACTAACCCCTTATCATATGCATCGGTGAATATGTTCTCCCATTCTGTGAACCCATATTTGTCTTAAAGAGTATCTCTTTTATCTTGAAAAAATATTATGAGTAGTAATAATAGTACAATTGTTATACTTGTTCAGTTTTATGTAAATAATTTGGATTAAATTGTGGATATTAGTTTATTTTAATTTGTCCTTATCTTAAGAGGTCATTTTCATGATTTAAACCAAATACCTTTTTAAAACATAAAAAGTTTATTTAATTTTATAATTTACTTAGTATGCTTTCTTTTGCATAGTTAACATTTAAAAAAATCCTTTGACACATCGCTGCCAATAGAGCACAAATCTTATAAAAATCTTGATTATAATGATGGAATTTGTGATTTTTATGCAATGAAGGTAAGAAAAATATATTACCTGTTATAAATATCCATTACTTATCCAAACAGAATACATAGGCATCTACAATAATAATTAAATTCAGTACTTTTTGTTCGTTTGCCAAACTGCAGTCTCATAAAAGCTTTAAATTAATTATTTAAAAAACTTGGCTTTGTGACTATATACTTGCTAACATGTGAAGATAGAATATATTTTATTTAAGACAGTGTTAGTGGAATTTATAACGGTAAGACATTTAGACATCTGGTCTGTGGGCCTCCCTGTATGTGAAGGGGTGGGGAGAAGAGCGAAGGAGGAGGGGAGTCACGTTCCATCCCCCTGGGGGCACCCCACAGCCGTGCGGCTGTTGACAGCCCGCAGAGAAAAGTTCTGCCTGAGGCAGAGAGGAAGCTGTGCGGTGATGGATGCCTCTGTGTGTGTGTGTGTGTGTGTGTGTGTGTGTGTGTGACCCCATGGCTCTCCTGGGGCTCTTTCACCCCCTTTCAAAATGGAAATGATGCCCAGAGTACCGGCATATCAGTAATTCTCACCCACTGGTCCAAACACGGCCGCCGCTTTGCATCACTTTGTGTATTTTACTAAGCCTTTGGGGGTAGACGTATGGGGAAGGTGCCAGAAACCACCAACTGGACATCACCATCTTAAGCCGAAGAAGTCTTTTCTAATTCATAGAAAATTCACGAATTGTGTTCCCCCAAATGTATAGCGTTGCATTTCTTTAGTTTTCTATTTCTGTATTCTATTGTAGCAGGTGCCTTCCGTGGTCTGACTTGGAATGATTGCACTGTACAGAAACAGTTATGCACTTAGGGTTTAAATGAACAGATAATTAGCTATGTTAACAGCAGTTACATGAAGAGGGCACCTCCATTATGCTGTCATCTGTTTAATGGAAATTTTCAAAATCTAAATATGTTTAAGGGGCATTTACATAGCATGCTTGATTAATTTTATTTTAATAGCTGTTATCATAATTTAAATACATTTACGAGTCTGCAAGAGCCCTTCTAAAAGGTTGTCAAAGGCTCTTCACACGCAAGTCTAAGGCAGGTTTCCTACTTTGGGGTCAGTGTTTGACAATTTTGGGTGAGTGCCCATCTATGAAAGCCCTAGAGCTCGTGTCACATCCGTGTGCCCTATGAAAGCTCCTCCCCTTTTTACCGATTTGTCTTTTGAATTTGCCATGCTGGCTGTGTTCATTCGTCAGCCAGTGAACTGATTTCCTTCAGTCAGAGTTTTGCATATTAGCCATTGTGGTTCTTAAAGCCATGGACTGGCACAGCTAGTACGTGTGGCAAACTACCTGCCAGGCATCAGGGAGGCTATGCATCCGTCTTCGCGGAGCTTCGAATGTGACGATGTGAGTCAACACCACAAAAAAGGGAGCCCCGCCAGTGTTCCGTGGAAATGCTTGCCCAAGTGAATACTTAGGAGGACCTGGGAAGTCTACAGGCTCCTCAGGGAAGTTAGCCAGGGGAGGAAGGTGAAGGAAGTGGCAGGCGGCGAAGGACAGGAGTTCTGGGGGCAGGCAGGGGCAGAAGGCAGGAGGCGTGACTGAGGGGCAGTGTGGTGACAGAGGAGACACAGGGGCCTTAGTTGGTTTCATGGAGGGGAGGGAGGGGTAGATCCCAGGGCTGTTCGTAAGTCATACTATACAGGACCTTTAAATTCACTCATTTGGGAAAGGAGAGAAGGAATACAGTGTTTCTCAAATGTGTCCCATCATAAAAATCACTCAACTGTTCAAAACCCAGATTCTCAGCCAGCGCCCAGGGTTCCTGAATCAGGATTTCCGGGGAGGACCCCGGGATCTCAGCGCAGGTGAAGTGAGTGACCAGAGACGCTGGGGAACCTGGAACAGAGGCCAATGTCCACGTGACTCCCTGGAGGCGCTGGTGGTGGCCTTCAGGGCTTCAGGGATGCGGGGAGGAGAGCTGGTAGAGGGATGGGGAGTGGATCAAATGATGGAATGGGTTCTCGCACACACTGGGTGTCAGAGGCCTCGGACCTCACACACAGGCAGGCAGCCGGATAGGAAGTGCTCATGCACAGGGTTGTGATCTGGTTGGAAGGTGTCACCGTGGGGAGCCAGCAGGTTATAAAATGTGGCTGTCACTGTGGACATGCCTGAGACTGTCCATGCAGAGTGAGAAAAGAAGGGGCCCATGGCATTAAAGTAAAGATAGAAGAAAACTTTCCTGCAAACAGAGCATTCGGAGAAAAGTGAGACTGCTGTACCATGCAAGCCAGCAAAGAGAACCTAGCAGAGGATCGGGAGGCGGCAGGGTCCCTGTGCAGATGGGAGGCAAGTAAGATAAAACATGGAGTGGTCTCTCAATTTAGCGGTAAGAAATTTATCGATGCCGGAATTGAGGGCTAAGTGGTACGGCCACCGTGAAGTGGGTTAGGGAGCTGTATTACTTTATGAAGAGCACCGTAAAATAACCCGCGGCCCACTCACTCAAGGTAATACATAAACAGAGACTAACTTGCATTGTCTCTATTTTCAATGGAATCCAATTCTCACCATTACGCATGTTAAAGTTTTATGATTCAGGTCAGGAAAAAAAAAAAAGAGAATTTTGGAGATTATTTTTTTCATGTATCTAATTGATCCCCAAAAAACAAGGTAATAAAAGTTTCATCTAGCATATGGATTGCATTTCCATTTGGCGCTATGGTGACTGAGGGCCATTTCCTTACCCACCACGATGCTTCCTACTTCTTAATCATGATGGAGACTGAGGAAAAGAACTTGCGGTCCTTTCCTTCTCAAGAATCCCGAGAAACGAGAATCTGAGCAGAAGGCCAGTAAGGGTAGTAAACCCCTAAATATAGCACCTCCCCCTTCAGCCCCTCTCAGGTGCATGTGATTGGGCCAGCTTCTGCCAGGTGCTTCCTCGCGGGCCCTAGTGTCTGGGCAACAGCTGTGAATGATCCAAGAGGACTTGGCCCTGCGTTTTAGTATCTAGGCAGCAATAGATTATGTTCAATGTTGTCCTAGAATCAACCAAAATCTAAACATAAATAAGGAAGACAATTGAAAAGTAACTGTCTTAACTGATTACAGTTTGAGGATTTTGCCTGTTCCGCGTATAAGGTCAGTAGTAAAATGACCTTATAAAAGTTTAAACACCACAGGGTATATGGTGAGAAGTTCTTTTTTCTTTCTTTTTTCTTTTTTAATTTAGCCTATCAATTCCTTGGACTCCCTCACAAGGGCAGACATTATTATTGCTCTTTTCCCTGCCTTTTCTAGGTTACATGTATGGAATGATGTGTGTGTGTATCAATTTTCTTAGCACAAACAGGAGCAAACTTCTAGGTTATAATTTAAGCACATTTTCATGTCTAAGGAGATCGACTATCACTTTATGTCCTTGCCTTCTTTTACCTGGAACGAGAGATGGTAATTAGCCTTTGAATGTCATTAATTGGCAATGACTTTGGAAATATGCACATGTCCATGTGCACAGCAAGATATGATTTCTATAAAATAAACACTCCCATCTGGCGACCATTAAAATGTACTCTGTATTATTTAATTTTTCTCATATTCTTATGGAGCATGTTATAATAATATATCCACCATGCAGATGAGAAAATTGAGAATTTATTTATTGGGTTTTCATAGCAAGCCAAGTCATAGAGTCAAGATTGCAAACAACTTCTGTTCAAATTCTGAGTCTATGTTCTTCGTGTGGCATTCCCTCCCTCCCTCCCTCTGTCCTCCTCCCCACTCTTTTCTCTTTCTTCTCTCATTCCTCCCTACCTCCATGGACCTGGGTTTGAAAACAAGCAGTGCATTTTGTGGAGAGACTCGGTAGAAAATGATGCATGTGTGATCATTGTACCACACATTCCAATGGATTCTAAATGTGGGAGCTCTTGTTCCCAGCCTCACAGAGCAGGAAGGGCACGGAGAGGAACAGAAGGAAGGTAGTGATTGCCTGAATAAGACCAGAAATGCCCAGCTCTGGAATTTCAAGGGAGAGTCACTGCTGGAGACAAATCCTGCGGCGAAATCAGCCGGCAGAAGAAAGAGATGGATGCAAATGGTTGTCCGGGATTTATCGCCCCGGGTGACTCTGGTCCCAGCTCTGCATTCCTGGAGAGACAGTCAGCAGGTCAGGATGTGCTGAGTCAGCTGACATCTGCTCACACAGCAAACTGAGACGTCGCAGGGGAAAGGAACTTTCTGGATGTCCCATTAGTAACATGGTGGAAGAAGGAAGACATAAAGCCATCCCTGTAGGTCATTCTGTTGCTAGGCGAAATACGGCTTTTGGAGTGAGGAATGGCCGAAACCCGTTTACAGAAGAGGGTGAAGGCTGGGTCCACACAGCGAACTTGGAGGATCTGAAGACTGCGCTCTGAGTGTGGTCAGGTCCCCGTCACGCCTCTACCAGGCGCACCACACTCAGCAGTGGAGGTGGGGCCCAGTCCATTTCACGGTCGGCAAAACCAAGTCTTGATGCTGCCCAGCTCTATGCTCGTTAGCCAGTAAGACACATGTGTGCAATGGGAAGCGTTCTCCTTTGAAAAAGTAACACTGAACTCCTTTTAATCTATATGTTTTAGAATTATTTAAAGGTCCTTTATTTATGCTGGAACATGGCCAGAAATCAGAAGCCCTGAATTGGTGACCATACTCTGCTGCTCTTGGGAAAACACTCATCATGGCAAGAATGGAAACATTGTTACCAGCGAACACTGAGGGACCATAATAAGGCATTTGTGTGCTAACAGGCTGGAATTCCGGCGAAACACCGCTCTGCCTTTTATTAGCTGTATTGCCTGTGGCTTCTCATTTTCCTTTAGAAAACCGCTGTGAGGATGTAACAATCTTATACTTACTGCTCCATTTTGTGCTCTGCCATGGGAGGAGAGGGTCAGAGAGCGTGATTTTAGGTACCAGGTTCACAGCCTTCCACTGGTAGTTTGAACACAAGGTATTTGTGTGTGTGTGCATGCGCGTGCATGTGTATTTTATTGCACTGTGTGTATTCATACATACACACATGCACACGCTTGAGTTTATAAATTACTTGCTAGGAAACATGTGAGGGAGCTATACTCCTCTCATATTTTATCGGGCCTTCTAATAGGTGTCTGATAATATCTAGTCTTTGATTATTCCATATAGGACCTCTACCTCCAAGCCACATCATCATCATCATCATCATTTTATTAATAATAATAGCAAGAATTGGTCTAAAGCTTATTAAGAGTCAAGAAGTGTGCAGTGTGTTTTGTATTCATTCTATCATTTAAAATTACTCAATGCCTATTTTCGCTTTTGTGCCCCAAATATCCTCATCCTCATCATAAAGGGAAACAGTAAAGACTGTGGATATGTAAACTATCAATACATAATGACTATTTATAGCTTATAAAACCTTCCCAATTCAACCTGCAATAATCGGTCATTCATTTTGCTGATAAATATCGCAATTTTGAAACAGAGCATCACACAAGGACTTCATTTTCAAACAGGTTTGAATAGTATTTAACGGGCACCCTGAAATTATGGCGACACTCCACCCCAGCCTCCTCTGTCTCCGAGAAGAAGCTGTGCAGAAATTGCAAATCACTTTTATCAACCCATTCACACAGCCCCTCGGTTAGGCAACGCTTGGCCTGCTCTCGTTCAGTTTGCCCACGTACTTGAACAGTAAAGAATGACAGAAATGGGTCCATCTGGACTACTTTCAAAAGTTTCTCGACATAAGGAGAGACAAGAAATGATTTTTTAAGAGCTAGCTAAAATCTGAGTTGAAAGTTAGCCTAAAAGAAACTCTAATACATTTCTTTTAGTCAATGGGCAAAAAAAAAAACGCACAAAAAAACCCAAAACCCACTTCAATGAACATGTTGGTCATGCAAATGAGCTCTACTCTGACGCTGCTCTAACATAGGTGAGATTTAGACAGAAATTACGTACGAGTCCATTGCTGCTGGTCTTGGTAGAACCATTCATTTTTCTCACAATTACCCAAATTTTACTTGGGGATTCCCTTAGCTATTCATTTCTGGGATCTTGCTGGTGTCTCCCTAGGGCTGAAGCAGCGACCCCACCTTAAGCCATGGCTGGCAGGAGTTAGCCATGGTTGGGCCAATAAGAATAAACTTGAAGACTCCTACAGGGCTATCGGAGAGGGCACTCTCTCTCCCACTGCCCTTTGAACATAAATAACTGTAGGGTCGACGGTGCTGCCCAGCACGTGGGGCCTGAAAGTGGGGGCAGCGCCAAGGGACCATTCCCCAGCTAGCCGTGGGAGGAGGCAGGTCCTGCCCGCTGCTCCAACCTCCACTCTCAGCCCCGTGGGTCACCAGCTGTGCCCCGAACTTCCTGGTCCCGTCACACCGACGGTCCCATTTTTTGTCTAAGGCCATTTAGTTTGGGCAGTTTGTCCCTTGCCAGTGGTAACTGTGCTTATTCAAGTAGCTGGGATATTGACCCTTCTTCCTGGATAGAGACAGGAATTTGGAGGCTGAAACTGGGAGGATAAGAAAAAAAAAAAGAGAAGATTGTTGGTAGGCAGAGAAGGGTCAAGTGACAAGGCTCTGCATGGTGACCGGAAAAAGGAAAGATTTCCCACAGCATCAGAGTGGTGGGGACAGAGCCTTGCGGTATGTCATCTGTTTGGTCCTGTCTCCTCTTGTCACCCCGAGTTTTCAACGAAAGCCAACCACACACACAGCCTTAGATCTTCCCCAAATGGCATAGAAATAAGCGCTCAGCCCAGGAAGCAGTGACAATGGGGTGGCTGAGAATTCAGTGGGGCCAGTAGTTCATATGAAATTTGCACGGAAGGCATGCCAAGGACAGTGGACATGCTGGGGACTGTGTGAACTTTCTGGCACGCTGAAGAGGAGGGCTCACGCCACTTTGTGCCTGGAGGCAGAGTACCTGGGGACGCGTGTAGTCACTCTGCTGTGACCCTGTCACTACCATCATTTCCTTCCCTTTCCCTGCTGAATGTAGGTACAGGTATACAAGATGTCAATGTCGAAAATCTGAATTCCACTCATGAAGTTCTACGACTGGCCAGCGATGAGACCTTCGGTCTTTTGAACCCCAATATCTGTGTCTCTGAATCGTGGGCTAGTGAACTGCCTACCAGGTGTGAATCGCCTGGGGCATTTCACACGGTCTCTGCCTGCCTGGGGGCACACTTCTTGTCTCTGTTCACGTACAGTCCCTACGCAGCAACTAGAAAGAATAAAGGCAATGGAACAGAGAACTACCCAGCATCCTTTTCTGCAGAGTAAGTTCTCCATAAACAGTGAGTGTCATTCAGCATATTTGACACCAACATGGGAGAAGCTAACATTTCCAAACGACCACTGGGGAGGAAGCGCAGCCCTGACTCAGAGGCCAGAACTGCCTGCTTCTGTGTTCAGCAGCTATTTGTCTGTGTTCTGGGTAAAGGCTTCCACTTTGCCTTCTGTCACCTCTGATAAAAAATGCTGTGGGCGTGCTTAGAGGACAGGAAGAAAGAGAAGGAAGGCAGGAGAGACTGGAAAAGGCAAGCCCACGTTAAATTAATTTTTGAAGAAAGCCATCTCCTTCAGAACTTCCCCTATTAATTTTCCATCCCCTCCCGCTGCCATTTCCCAGGCTTTAAATGGGATGAGAGGTTAAACCTTTTACTGGTGAAGAAGTATTTATGAGTATTTATGTGCATTTGGTGAAGAGAGAAAATATTTTATTGGCAGACTGCTGCTGGGGAAAATTGATCCACCTGCTTTATGTGAGAAAGTAAACGTGTCCCTTTAACCTAAAATTGGTGCATCAAACTCCACAAACTCCAATTATCTTGACAAAAATAATTTAACCAACCACAGAAAAATAGTGAGACCAAGGAGGAGGACCTTTGAGGAAGAAAATAAACCACCAGACCAAAGCCTTAGGACCTTCAACATCACAAAGCTCAGAAATGAAACCAAATATCCCAGATTGTGGAAGAGTCTAGAAGATTTATCTGCAGGGGAATGTGTTTCCCATTTAATAATAATATGTGATCTGTCTGTTTCCGCTGGGCAAAGTCATAGTTGTGTTTTCAGTTTAGTTATATCATTTCCATCTTTTTAGAACCATGACATGAGATTCCATATGAACAACAAACACAAATAAACCAATAAAAAATATATTTATTGTCCCCATATTTCCTCCTCCGCATCTGGGCAAATCCATTCATAGTTGGTGAGTGAAAGAATGAAACAAAAACCAATACTATCAACTTGGGAAACTATTTACCAGAATGTGAATTAAAAGCCCATTTGTATTTGTATTGCTCCTGTTTCTTTGTTTTGTTTTGGTCAGGTTTTCCGCCCGACAGCCAACAAGCGCTACAACGGCCTTCACTCACCAGGCAAGACTTCCTTCCACCTTCCTCCTTCGACAATCAGATGGGGATCTGATTTTCTAAGGGTTGCAGGCCTACCTGAGTTGCAAAATCTGGCCTGTGGATGTGACAACCGGTTTAAAGTTTAAATTCGTTATCAACAAGGAAGCCTACGAAAATTCCACACCTGTGTTCCGAGACGTTTAATTATTCTAAAGAATCAGTCCTCCCCATCAGTTGTGCTGAGTAGAATCCCTGCTGCGTCTGGAGATGGAGTTGCAGGTTTCCGTGGTCCTTGCCAGACTCATAGTGCCGATCTGCGTCACACATCCGGGTTCTGGAGACCCTGACTTGACACACCCAACAGAGGCATCATTGTTTTAATCCACCTTGATAACCACCCCCCCCCAGATAATTCCCCCTAAAACAGGCGAGCTTGGTGGTGGGGGCTGCATGTGGACTTTTAGGGTCTGGATTAAATTTCAACAGATAGAATTTTGAGATGTCTCTCTCCATCCAAAAATACTGGACGGACACACACACACACACACACACACACACTCACCTGCTAGCAAACTACAGAATGCTAACTTGACAGAACAGCAAAGTCTTGGTGACTCTGATAAAAACGGTTCCCGTGCATTGTCTCCATGGTGATGCCTGCTTTTTAAGGAAGGTGCTTTGTAAATTAATACACCTAAGAGAAAAGGAAAAAGCTGTGTGCCCACTGAAGGAAAGATTAAGAGGGTTTTGTTTTCCAACAGATCCTGCTCTTTGGTAATATTGCTCTAAATCTTAGTGTCTCCTCTTAGGAAACCAACCACCTTGAGGTTCACAGTTATGTTTGCTTATCCTTATCTCCAGCTGCCAGCGCCGTTTGGCTTTCATCCTGTTTTTGCCTTTGTCAGAAATGCCCGATTCCAACAGAACCTTTTTGGGAGCTGCTGATGTTTGGTATTGATCAGGTCAGAAAATGACTCTTCCTTCCCCTCTTTCTCTCTTTCTTTTTTTAATCCTCACCCAAAGATATGCATATTGATTTTAGAGAGAGGGGAAGGGAGGGAGACAGAGAGGGAGAGAAATATTGATGTGAGAGAGAAACATCGATCAGTTGCCTCTCGCACGCACCCCGATTGGGGACCAAACCCACAACCGAGGTGCGTGCCCTGCTCTGGAATGAAATCCACAACCTTTCAGTTTACAGGATGATGCTCCAAACAACTGAGCCACACTGGCCAGGGCTTTCCTCATTTTTGAGTTCAAAGTTCAACAAAGGAATTGCATAATAACGTCAGAAAATATAATGATTTCTTACTTTTTAGTAGGTGGTATTTTTGATGTTTCTAGGGTGCTCACACTGCCTCTTGTTGCTCCAAAATATATTTTATATCGAAGTTATATATGTTGATCTTGCATTTGCTTAACTCTCAGGGAAATGGAGCTGTTTTTATAAATTGCTTTCTAGTTCCCCATAAGTGAGGAGTTTTTATCGTTCCTTTTTCCAAGCAATCAACATGTAGTCCTTCTTGTTCTTTTCCCCAGGTTTCATGATTTTTATAGCTCAACATTTATGGACTGTTTTGAGCTGAGTTTCTAAAAAAAATGCAATGCACAGGACTTCATGCGTTCCCCAAATATGAACAAGACCTAGAATGCAGATACAAAGTTTTCTCAACCAAAGGTCATTGACATCAATTCAACACCAACAGCAAACCCCAGTGTGGGGTGCTGTGAAGAAGGAAACTTTATTCAATTACGATACAGCACGGTGACAAGGTGGCTCTGAGGCCAGCAGGCCCTGGGACCAGGCCCCCCTCTGCACCTCACCGGCCTGCTCTGCTCTGCTCAGAGGTGGTCTTTGGTGGGAAGGTAAAGTGCTCTCTCAGAGCCAGAGGGGAGCTGACCGCTACAGACAGAAGCCCCTGCTATCTGATTGGCCTGTGTTCATGCAAATGAGGACTCCAAATTCTCACAGTTTGATTGGTCCAAAAGGCACTGTCCTGATTCGTTAGAATCGGGCCTCTCTGATTGGTTGGTGAAGATGTTGATGGGGGTATAACAGCATAGCTCCTGTTGGATGGGGAAAGCCTCAGTCTTTTTGGCTGAAATAGGATTCCAGGACCTCCTTTACAAGGGCTGACTCAGATGCTGGCTCACATGGCAAGCACACAGCGCAGGCAGGCAGTTCAATTAGGCTTGTACCTGAACTGCAATTTGCGTGAGAGGCCCCTGTGCAGAAATGGCTGCTGTTTGTTTGTTTGTTTGTTTGTTTCTTAAATTTGAGCCTCGTTAGTCACTGGAAGCCCTTTTTAGCAGACAGTGTCCACAGTTTCATTATGGTTAAATTCTAAGCGTTCCTGCTTTAAACAATATCAAAAAGTTTTACCTAAGCACCTGCCAAAATAAAATAAGGAAAACTGGCATGACAATTATCCTGCACGAGAACACACTCGAATTATAATGTCACTGCCTTTCACAGAACATTTCCATTGGGAAGCCTTCTCTTTTTTAGCATCTTAAACCTCCACAGATTATCCCTTGCTCCCCAACAACTGTGTGTGTATTTATAATAACAGGAGACGGGAAAGCGTTCTTTGAACAGGGGCCTTTCTTCTCCTGGAGCTTGAGTTTTGTTAAGCAGTGCCGGCAGCCTCTTACACATTGATGATTTGCACTTAAGCCATTAGCTTCGTAGACGTCCCCCAACACCTTCTGAGACAGAAGCCTGGTTTCCTACGCAGTCTTGTGCTGACATTCTTATGCAGAATGCTTGTTAAAAGCATTGTCAAGCATTTCCATGGGACCTTAAAAATAATAAACCCGAGTCATCTTGCTACTGTTTTCATGAATAAATGCCAGAGTCTGACCTTATCTTTTGGCTCTGCCTGGCAGTAACTTCTCTGCACCTCTGCACTGTGGGTATTGTCAGAGAAAAAGGCTGCAAGGTTTTATTGTTAAGAGAATTATTCCATCTTCCTCAGACCTTTTCTAGGATGAATAATTCTGTATGGGGATAAATAGAGACTGATAAAAATGGGTTGCTCTATAATGTATGGTTCTTTTTTTTTTCTGTGAGGAATCTGAAAACAAATTGGGGACACTGTAAGCCCTGATCGAGACATAAGTCAGTACGAAGATGTAAAAGGGAGGCTGACCTAGAATATAAATGATTTCCTGAAATGGAAGTGAAAATGTCATGATGGGAACAGAACCCACCGGCAGGAGAAGGTCTCCCACCTCTTTATCGTGTGGCCCTGTAAAGTTTGCCTGGGTTTTGCCACCAGTCTACATATGAACATATCGTTCGCGATAATTAAAGTTCTCAGGTCTATGAATGATTCATATACTTCAAATAATACATTAAGTCCTACCACGGTTGTCAATGCCGTCTGTCAAGCACATCCAAGGAGTGGATGAGAACTATCTGCTTTGGGCAGGCGGGTTTTTGCCAGTAACTTCTGCCATCCACGGGCGCCCTTCGCTGGGCCCTGAGAACAGGGAGAGACCAGGTCCTTCCAGCTGTTGGATGTGTCTGACTCTTCCTTAAAACAATGCCACTACTCCTCAGTCTTCAACTTACACACATCGACCGCTCAGCATCGTGTATCAATTTAAAACGTATGAGCATAACATCCGCGCCATTTATGTTGTGTCTACATTCATTTTCAATTGCCTTCGGTCGGTCTTCACCACAGGTGAGTTATTCTTAACTAGGGTGATTTAGAATTCTCGTTTCCATCTCTTGCTTGGATCTGCTCCGTATCCCTTCTTTATGCAATCTCCTCTTTCAGTCCATACGGCCCCGATGAAGCCCCCGGGAGGTGGCCCGTGACCTACCAGGTAGGCCATCACGCATATATTGGGGCAAGTGACCCAGGCCAGGCCAATCTGTCTTCAGGACATTTGAGAGTTAAATCCCTGCAGCTCCTGTGTCATGAAGTGTAAGCATGTATATTTGGGTTATCGTGGCTGTCTTTCCAGGCAAATGGAGGGAGCTTCCTATCAGGAGAAGCAGAGACGATTGATCCAAATACGCAGAGCTAAAAGAGACTGGGATGAAAAACATGTATACATATGTATTTGAGACATTGGAGATGATTTTGCCTGAAGTAGATGTCCCCAGTTTCATGATGTAATAAATTCCAATTTTTGCTGAAACAAGTTTGAGTTTATTTTCTCTTCCACTTGCAGCCAAGAAGGGGCCGACCACACAAACACACTGCACATTCATTACTGAGGCAGTTTGAAGAGTACACTTAGCTCCAACTCACCCAAGCTCTGTTACTGTCCCTTGCGTGAAAAATCCTTAGGGCTTGTCTCCTCCCGCCGTGGAAGTGATCCCGATGTAGTCAGCTGAGGAGTCGCTCTTAGTGAGAATTACATCCTTGGCTCAGTTCGTCGGATCCAAATTACCATCACTGTGCACCTGAGCAACAAGAGGACAACCTTCCTTCCACCTGATCTTTCACACCGGCTGGTTTCTCCAGTAGCTGGTCCAGGAAAGGGAAGAGACACCTTTGTCTCTCCATCTCACAATCTGATAAGGTTCACCCACTGCCTTTAAGCCGAAAGAAGTATTACTTGGGCAACTATCCCTTCCTGTCATAGGCTCTCTGAATTCATTCTTTATGGAAGTTATTTTGCATGAAGTATCTTACTGCCTTTGCCTTAGTAAGAAAATAGCTCACTGATATATGTATATGTATATACAGGTATTTTATATACATATACACATATGTACCTTACATACAATGTTTATTTTTTAAATGTAATTATTTAATCACGAGTTTGCAGACGCTTACTCACACCTTCATTAGTGTTGTCAGGCTGAGGCACCTGGAATTTGTGAAGAATGATGGAATCCATGAACAGATTCCATCCATTGCTGGATGGATTCCATCCTGAGGGCCCAGCCCTGTGTCTCACAGGCTAGCCTGCGCAGTGGCCACATTAGCAAATGTTTTTGCAAAACTACGAAAAATACAGACTTTCAGGAACTACCTGCTAGGCACTCTAAGTTGGTTGGTCTGGATTTAGTTCTGGATCTCCATACGATTTTTTTTTAGAAGCTTCCTAGGTTATTTCAAGGACTTCCATCCAGTGTTTTTAAACATTACCTTTGAAGCAAAGAGAGTAAATAACAGATCAGATAATTTGGCCTATGGAAAAAATGTATAATGAAGAAAAATTAAACATGGAGAAAGAAACAAAGTCAGATTGACTAGTGATGAAAAGGAAAATTCTCTGTTTTGAGATTATATCTTTCATCCACAATGTCTCCTGGGCTGGGAAGTGGTCTGGGCTCGTTACCAAGGCAATTTGAGGTCATATAACATGTGGTGAGATGCTGCGCCCCAGTCGGGGATTGGTTGAGCTCCAGAAAAGCCATGTGCCTCTCAGGAAGGCACTTACCCCCTGAACCTCCGTTCGTCATCTGTAAAGCACTGTGATGATGATAACTCTTCCACGGTATTTTTATGGGGCAAGAGTAAATGATTCAAGGAAACGTGCTTTGAAAACTGCAAATAGGTCATATAAGTTCAAGTTCTTACAACTAGCAAGTACCTGGTTATAAGAGCTGCTTGATGTTAAAGAGGATTGAGGTGAAGAAAGGGAACAGGCATCTTCTTTCTATTTAGAATAGTATTGCTGTTAGATAGTTCATTTCCATTTTTTTGAGGTCATGGGTCTTTTTGAGAATATGATTGCAGACAGATCCTCAAAAATGCCCATGTGCATGAACCATGAAAAATTCTTAAGACCATTTCTGGTTACCGTGGACAGTTGAGGAGACCTGTCTTCTCATTAACTTTACTACTGTCTTGCTTTCCTTCTTCTCTTCATGACTTGGATGCGAGCTTAATGAGTTGGTGCATCAGCAGCAACCACAGCAGTGCCCGCCCGTCCAGGGTCGGGGCTCCACGGTTACGTGTTGGACACAGGAATGGACTCGAATGCACACAGACGCTGAGCTGAGTTCATGGATGATCCATGACCCCGATGACTGAGCCCTCTAGTGGACAGGGGGTACAGGCAGATAAGCACGTACCTGTTGGGGAGATACTGACGTGATGTGAAGCAGAATCCAGCATGGTGCGCTTTGGAACTGTCCCCAAGGACACGATGGGGAGGTGACCTTTGAACAAGGTGTTCCGTGTGGATTTCAGATGTGGAAGGAGTCAGGGAGATAATTCAAGAGTTTTAGAACGGCTTGAGAAAAGTGTAGAAAACGGTTAATAATAGGTGGGAAGTTGAATACCAGCAGCTGTTAGTTACATTTTGCTAACTTAGATACTTGGTTGAACCCTTCCAATGTTTTTCAAAGTGGGAGAACCTTTGTGAAATTACACATTCCTGCCTTCTTTTGAAGAGGAAGAGGATGAGGTAACGTTACCCACCCCCCGGGGTGGGGCCCTGGCTGCCCCCTTTGAGGAGGTCTATGCTGTGCTCTTCGCCATGCTGTCCTATCCCACCCCGCCATGTCACTCATGCATGTGACAGCGTGGTCTGTCCAGTCCCTGTTTGTGCAGCCGGTTCAGAGGGTCCTGGAGCACATCAGACACTAGACGCTACTCATTTCTGCAATGGCTCCTGGGGGAATAGTACTTAACAGGGACAGTCACTGCATGTCGGGAGCTTGTATTGCAGACCAACCGTGCGGAAGGATTTAGAGCACATGAAATCAACAAATAACCCGGTGAAAACACGTTCACCTGTAATTAGCATGAATAATAACGGGACTTGAATCCCGGTGAATGGCGCAGACATGGCCGTGTCGGCGAGAACCCAGGAAAGGGGCTGCTGCAGCTCAGGCTGAGGGGCTGCACAAAAGGGGTGCTTTTTGTTTGTGGCAGGAATTTTAATCCTTCACATCCATGATTGTGTGTGTCTCTCACGGACTCTCGCCATTTCTAATATGTCAATCACCATGGTAATTAAGCTCCTCAAAAAAATAAAATAAAATAAAACAATGAAAAGAAAATGCCGATGACGCCATAGCCGGGCCCCAAGCAAGAGAAAAGACAAGTCAGAGGAGAAAGATGAAAAACCTCGGCAGCCGGGGCTGGAGGAAGAGAAAGTAATTTGCTTTGACCCAGGCAATAAATCTGCTGGGCAGTAATGACCATCTCCTGACACTGGTAGTGACAATGATCAAGTGCACTGTCTCAGGCTGTCCTCCGCATCCCCCCGAACCACAAAGCCTGCCCTGCTCGTCCCAGTCACTCGTTATGAAGGCTTGTCAGAGAGCCGAGATAAAGGCTGACGGAGGCACAGAGGCCTCCTCGAGTTAATGTGAGACCTGATTGGAATCATCGCAGGTGCCGTTCCGTGGACCATGGCGGGCCACCCTCCTGGGAAAATGTCCCCGGGACTTGATATTCAGACAGTGTCAAAGGTTCTCGCTGGAACAAAGGAAAACCAAGCACAGGGGTTTGGTCCCCTGGGGATTCAGCCACGTGGGCGTGGTCACAGGGAAGGGACTCCTTTTTCTGATTTGGAATTTTTAGGGCGAAATTGCAAACACAAGGGGCAGCAGTGGTATTAGCCGCTCACTCTGCTTGATGGTAATAAGTCTTCTTGAGGTAAATTGTTGTATGCAGCGTCTGATTTTTTTTTTTTTACCAGGTTGCATTGTATTTACTGTGTTATTTAAAATTAGCATGGTATTTATTAAATAATAGATAACCTGCATTTACAATTTCTCATTTATTACTATGCATAAAAGGATATGTATAGCAGATAATATATGAGGAGGAAATACAAACACCCCTATGTTTACGCTCTAGTTTGAGAAATAAAGCAGTACTAACACAGTTGTCCCTCAGTCGCTCATGGGGCCTGGGGATTGGTTCCAGGCGCCCTTGGAGGGCAAAACCTGCAGATGCTCAAATCCCTTGTATAAAATGGCGTAGTATTTGAACATAACCTACGCACATCCTCCTGTATGCTTTAAATCATCTCTAGATTACTTAGATTACTTATAATATGCCATACAATGTAAATGCTGTGTAAGTAGGGGTTATACATTATTAGGAACTGCATTATTAGGAACTAAGGACAAGAAAACGGTCTGTATAGCCCAGTTCAGATGCAACCCTCGTGGACCTAACCACATAGTACACATCAGCAGCAACATAACATTAAAAAATACGTACGTTGGGCCCTGGCTGGTGTAGCTCAGTAGATTGAGCACAGGCCTGCGAACCAAAGGATCTCGGCAGTTCGATTCCCAGTCAGGGCACATGCCTGGGTTGCAGGCCAGTTCCCAGCAGGGGACGCACGAGAGGCAACCATACATTGATATTTCTCTCCCTCTCTCCTTCCCTTCCCCTCTAAAAATAAATAAATAAAATCTTTTTAAAAAAGTATGTTTTTGATCCACGGTTGGTGGAATCCATAGGTGCGGAGGGCCAGCTGTGCACTCTCCCCACACACACACCCAGGGCCCCCCCAGAACCCATCTAACTTGTTCTTCATGGACAGGCTGTGGCTACGACCAGTTTTGAGATTTGTCCTCCTGTTCCTTTCCGTTTAGTTAGAATATGTGTGTGTATAGCATCCTGAGCAACCTATTGCTTAGTTTCTCACGCTGTTGGAATTTCTACAAGTAAAATGATGCAGAATGCTTTCTTTAGCTGCCTTCATTTCCCACCAAACGTTGCATGTTGCAGATTCATCTCTGTTAACATGAAAATGTCTGCACCTGGGGTCAGCCAACTGCAGTCCACGGGACAAATCTAACCTACCACCTGAATTTTAGTGTGGTTTTTTTATGCCAGGCTAGTTAAAAATGTTTTTTTCTCCCATTTTTAAATGGTTATATTTTAATTAGTTTAGTTGTATAAATATAATAGCTCTGCAGGTACCTACCCAATACCCTCAACTCTGCCCCTGTGACCTGCGTATCCTCAAACATTTACTTGCGGGCTCATTAAGAAGCAGTGGGCTGACCCAAGCTCCCGGCCATTAATTGCATTGTCGGAGCTTTCTTTTTTGTAAACTATCCAGTCTCAAGTTGAAGGCCGTTTGGGTCATTTCTATTTGGTTGTTTTCTGTGATAGACAAGCTCGGGCCCATCCTTTGCTGGACAAGTTTCTCTGCGATATTTCTCAGACTGTGAGTTACTCTCTTCTTCGGTTGGATCAGACTGTGTTGTGTTGTTTTCCGAAATGGTTGTGCTCATGTGTGGCCCCAGCAGCGCTGTGGCAACAGCCTGTTTTTCCACTCCCTGCCCCAAACTTTGCCTTAGGTAGTTCCCAAATTGGTTGTGCAGAAACCAAATGAACCTAACCTAAGACATTATGCACAAAAAATGATTTTAAAAATAAGTGTCCAAATAGGCTATCAGCGCTTCTGATAGAGGCTATTGTATTAAGCTATAATAATACCTCATTCATTTATCTTAAGATGGTTTTATTCAAAATTGTCCAGTTCCATTGAATTTTATACTGTTGATATATACTTATATATTCATGGTGTTCAAGTGTTAATAATATCTTTGTTGGTGTATGTAGTTAAAAAAATCAGATGAACATTTTCAAGTGACTTGCCAATTTATATCCAATTTCAGGTTACAAAATGAAATTTCAATAGAAATAGGAGTGATAAAACAGCCTGTGCCGGATGAAATGTGATGTTCCTCTCAAAATGTTTGAGGAGAAGGAACTGACAACCAATCAGGTTGCAGCCTCCAAAGACGGTTTTGCACTCCGAGCTGGTTTCCAGGCCCACGTTCTTTCTCTCAGAGAAATTGTATGTCCCCACGGAGACGTGCGGCCATCTGCCAGGGGACCCGTGCTCAGGTATGTGGCTCTATTTAGAAATACTATTATATAGCTAACTCCAGAAGTTCAAGTTCCCTCCCCAACCCATGCACTTTGGAATTGTTTTCCCTGCAGATCAGCGGGGCAGAGGAGGGGATATGTGACTCTGTCAGCATTCGTCCCCCGGGTGCTTCGTGCGATCAAAACCAGCGACAGTCATGCCTTTAATAAAACACCAACCATGATTCTTTCCTTTGCCCTGGTCTTACTGCAGCAAGAGAGCTTATTTGGAACCAAAGCGCATGAGAAAAGACGCATTCTCCTACACTGATAGACCTGAAATCATGCGTAGGCACAGAGAGGTCCCAAATCCGAACCTGCCAACTCCCTGTTATCCCGAGGGGTCCAAGAGCGAGCCGTCCTCACTTAATTTCAGTGAGGTATCTGTCTTCACTCTATAAACCATGAATAATTGAGAACAGGGACTATATTGCCTTCATCTGCATGTTACTTGGCACAGAGATGCCTAATAATTTTTATTGAAAAAAAGTAGACGAACAAATGCAATGAATTAAATAAATGCTCCCCTACATTCCATGAGAGGATATCGACAATGACAATATTTTTATTGATTTCCTAAAGTGTTCTAGATACCAGTCATTAACATTGACAAGAGTAATCTCCCGTATTTTAACCAAAATAATAGCAAATATGATCCCTTTACTCACTCATGATGGGGCCAGGATTTTAAAATATGTTAGCGTTTTTCTAGTCTGTGCTTTGAACATTACTTCAATTTAATTATTTATTTATTTGGGGGGGTGTCAGGAATGGCTTTGTAATTTTACAGGTAATTCACTGAGAATATAACTGCATACCTACCTTGTCCTGTCTCTCCATAACCCTTGTTGGGAATAGAAAATAGGAAAAGCCAGTCACTCGAACTACGAACCTTACAAGAATGTTGAGGAGGAGGGCCAGGACCGACTGCTTGAAACAACCAAAAAAAAACCCACCCAAACCTAAATTAAATATGTTGGTGCACTAGGAGAGGTGATGCAGATGCAAGTGGCCTGGAGAAAGGAAGGCAGGGGCAAAGCACTGAGGTCGGGAAGGGCCTTGGGAGGGGAGGCAGGAAGACACGGAGGCGTGGGGAGACCGCAGTGTGGAGGGTTCCCAGCATCCCTGCGGCCCGTCCAGGCTCCCACCTGGTGTTACGTATGAGGGTGGAAGCTCGGAGCACTGTCGGAAGAGGAGAACCAGTCACTCCAACCTTCTGGCTGGCTGGAGGGTGGGAGACGAGGTCTGCACATTTGCGCCTTCCCTCCTGATCCCGCTGTACCGTGGGCCGAAGCTCTCAGCTCAAGAAGCACCGGAGGAACTGACCCGGCCCCTGAAAGTCAACCCGAGGGTCACAGCCGTTGTTCTGAGAGAACCCGCGGCCAGCGCGCTCTTTCTGGAACCAGAGGGGCGGCACTGCCTCCGCATCACAGCGCTCAGCGGCAGGGACCCTTCCTTCTGTCTCACCTTTCCCTCCCTCCCCTGGCCTCTCTCTCCCCCTTCCCTCTCTTTCCTGCACATTTTCTTCCATCCCCTTTTCTTCCGTTCCCTTCCCTTTTTACAAGACAAAGAACCCAGTATGAAACATTTGAGCAAAACCACAGACAGCCAGACTGGGGCTTCTCTAGAACTTCAGATAGACGTGTGTGTTCACTGAGCTCCTCTGTGTACATTCCGCGGCACCACAGGTGGTATGTTTAACTTCCCTAAGCCCCAGGCTCATCAATTATAGAATAAAGTTGGGAATACCTGCACTGCAGAACTACGATGAAGATAGATTTAGTTAGAGTATGCGATACCCATTTCATTGCCTCGCCCCCTATTAATTGCTCAAAATGTTTAACTCTTATTAGCACAACTTCCTTTAGGGTAGAAATAAGGCAAAATACATTTGTTAGGAGCTGTCATGTGTCATGGGCTCCATATAGAACAATATCCTTATTTTCATGACAGCCCTGGGACGGGTGAACTATTATGCCCCATTAACGAAATGCCTACAGCTCAGAGAGGGTAAGCGAATTACCCAAAGTCACACAGCTAGTGACATTGCTGGAATTTAAAGCAGGCCTGTCCGACTCTGAACAAATGCTGTGATAAAGTACACCATGCTGCCTTCAAGATGAAGAAGGTGGGGTGTCAGATTCTAAATGGCCAAATGTTTTGCCTACAGGCACTCAGTTAATTAGCAGTAGAGTCTGCATTAGAACAAAGCACTCTTCCGTCAGCCAAGGAAAGGTTCAACTTAGTCAGTTATTATCAGCAAGGAGCTAGTTGGGCTGTGGTTAAGCTTGTCATTTGACAGGAGACCAGGCAAACGGACGAGGGCCGTCAGAACACGCAGGAGCAACACGGGTGTGTTTGCTGAGCTTTGGAGAGCTGTGAGGATGGCTGACCGCTCCACGGGCCCTCCGCGAGTGGGACAGGCCCAGCTTTCCATCACAGCAGCGTATCTCCGGGACTTGTTCAGCTGTGCGAGAGGAGTTCTGTTTTCTAAACTTGGATGCTCCGTGTCCCCAACGGGTAATTTACTGAATGATGACGGAATCGCACAATCAGGTATCTCTGCTGATTTGGGAGAGTCCCCCTTGGAGATCAGCCATCAGAATAGATGCTCACCTGTAGTCCCTTCTATCCCTGCAAGCCTTCTCATTTCTGCCTCCTTCCTCCTTGTCTCCTGCTTGCCGTCTCATTGCTCAACCCTCTTTCCTGCCCTTCCTCTCTCCTTCTTTCCCTTCCCACTCCTTCTCTCCCTCCTCCTTCCCTTGTCTTCCCTCCTCTTCCTTCATTACTCTTCCTCCTCCTCTTCCATCCTTCCCCCTCAGTCCTTCCTCCCTTACTTCCCTGTCTCCTTGCACCTGCTCTCCCAGGATCCCTACCTCCACTATCCCCCCCTCCCTTTCCATCCCCTCTCTCCCTTTACGTCTTCCCATTTCTTTCCCTCTTTGTCCTTTCACCCCTCCACACATTTTTATATTTCCCTTTCAATTCACTTTTAACTGGAAGTTTTATTCAGGTAATTGCAGATTGATTCACGTTCAGCTGTAAGAAATAATGTAAGAATACCTCACATATAATCTATTCCATTTCCCCACTAGTAATATTCAATATTTTGCAAAACTCTACCATAATACATTCAAGACATTGACATGGATATACCCTTCCAGTCTTATGTAGATACCCGCAGGGTTACTTGTACTCATCAGCATGTATGTGAGTCTCTGTGTGTACTTGCTGGCATTTGTTCTATGCAATTCAATCACATGCGTAGTTTTCTGCACTCGTCACCGTAGTCACTGTAGTGAACAGATCAAACACCATGGAGATCCCTTACGTTTCCCTTTTAGAACCACAGTCTCCTTTCTCCTGCCCCAATCACTTACCCTAGTGACCACTAGTATGCCTTCCAACACTAAAATGGTATCATTTCAAAAATGTGGTAGAAATGTAAGTGATTCAGTAGCCGTGAAATTACAAATATTAAGGAATGCGGTCAGAGGACCATCGGATACCTGAGCTTCTAGACCAGAACCAGAGACCTGGAGTAGCCAAAGATCAGGCCCCCTGGACAGGCAAGACCGGGGGGGGGAGGTGTTCAGGGCAGCAGAGGTGGTAGCAGAGAAGGTGGCGTGAGATGGTTAGACAGGTCCCACTTCTTCCGTCCAGGGGACACTGAATGGTGGCCTACTGGAGTGTCAGAGAGCTGGATACAGGGCTGTCTGTTTTTAACTGGGGTGCTTGTAGCAAATTGAATGTGCTAGTGAAGAGGAGCTGACCTGTTTTCTGTTCTCTGAGCAAAAAGAAAGCAACCACTGGAGAGAACTAATTGCTTTGGCAAGAACTGCGGCCACAGAGCCAAGCAGATGGATCAAGGCCAGCCTCCTGGGTTCGCAGTCACTCTGGCGTTACAGAGTGTGTATTGAAAGGAATAAAGCTTCCATAGATGTCCATTGATAAAACTGAAGCTAAAGGGAACTCTGAGCAACTCAAGTCATAGGGTCAAAGAAAAAGCAGCGTATAATAATACATTCCCGAGACACGGAACCAACCAGTCTCTGCGCGGAGATCACATAGAAAGGGCTGTCTGTGCTCGTCCACACCATGGACTTGCAGAAGAGCCTGAGCCTGATCTGACCTCAGGAGAACGCAGAATATCTTCTTATCCCGGAGTGTCCTCTAAGGAGAAAGTAGAGTTGGCACGAGAAACTCCCGAACAGTATTTATAGTTGTGCCCGCTCAGGCTTCAAGCCATTTACAGCTCAACATTACAGTTAAACATATTTAAGTCTCATTCCAGAGGGAAGGCCCATTCATCTAAACACTTTTTTTCTTGCTTCCATTAAGTCAAGAGTTAATGAGCCACTTCACGTATTCATCGATTTAACAACTTCTACGGGGCCAGGGACCTTTTCTTATGTGTTTCCCACTCTCTCTTTTGTAGTCCAAGATAATGAATTTATTCAGCAAATATTTATTGAACACCTACTACTAGCCAGCCACTGGGCATACCATTAAGTCATTGAGGAAAAGGGATTGAATCCTTTCTTTCGCTGGTACTTGTGGGGGACAGTCTAACTAGCGGGGACATTTCTTCATTTATTCAATGGACTCATCTTTGCTGAACACCTGCCACGAACGAGCCAAACTCTGCTCTAGACACTGGAGATAGAGCCCAAGTACAAGAAAAGAAAAAGGAGTCACTAACTAAGCTGATGATCAAGGACAGAGATGGATGGGCGGTATCTGGAATCGAAGTGCGCAGGCAGGTAGTCGGAATGGTAGGCTGGCAAGACTGAATGGCCGCAGAGACAGAAGTCGGGGGAGAAAAGACAGCATTTAAGCTGCGACCCCCATGACGGAAGTGAAACAGGCACCATAAAACGTCCCGGGCATGGAAGATCCCTGGATGTTAAATGTTCAACAAGCATTTAAATGTAATTGTTTCATTACCATTATCCCCAAAGCCATACTAGACTGATTTTTATAAGCTACATTTCTCCTTCTTTGAATTCATAATATTGTCATCCATTCTTTCTAAATTTCTGTGATTCTAAAAATATACAAAAAACAAGAAATTACCATTTTTCCCTTTACCCAGAAAATGCTCCCCGTGTGGTTAGCAACTTTTGACCTTTCTCCCTCCCAAAGCCGGTTATTGTTGACAGGGTTCCGGGCATGAAGGTTTGATTGTTACTTCTGCCTTTAGGGCAGAAGAGACTGCTTTTGGCCAAGCTACTTTTAAATTTTTCTAGATTTAAGATACCAAAAAATAAACGGAGTAGCAGAGAAGCAACAGAAAAATACTCAGCAACTGACACTCCATCACTGCTTCAAAAAATAAAAATAAAAATAAAATTTCGTTGAATGGATCGTCACACACTCAAATACATGGAAAGTGGCCTTCGAAACACAGCTGGGGAAAGATGTTTGTTTTTATTAAAAGTTGCTCAAAGGCATCATTGTAATGACAGAGTCTTTAAACATCTACAAACACAGAGGCCTGAAAAATAACTCTTCATTGATTTTTTTTTTACCTGCTGTGTTTTATGTATTCTGAGAGGTGTCGGTGTTGTTTTAACCAGGGCTCTTTCGCATCTGCCAGGTTTTATGAAAGACCACCTTCTGCTGATTCAATCTGGGAGAACCCCTCCGGCTGAGACAGTCCCTAACGGCCACCGTTATGATCTCTTACTTGTTTTATTACTCCAGGGGACTTTCTGTTTCTCCAGTCTAAGCTCACGGCATCTGAGCAAGGGGAAGAGCCGGAGTCAGACTTTCCTTCGGTCAGTCGGCAGCGAGACCATATGGGGTTTTAGGTCTCAGAGTTCCTATCACCTGAGTGACATCTTACAGACACAATAGCAGTAGGTTGTTGCTTCGTTCAGACCCAAAACTCTACCTTCTGTTTTTTTGTTTGTTTGTTTGTTTGTTTGCTTCTGTTCCTGGCATCTTCCAAACCACGCCCCCTTCCAAATACAACGCAGAACCGCTAGTCTTCATGATCAGATATCCACACGCTGGTGGACTGAAACGGTCCCAGGGAGACTCACACCAGGTTTTCTCAATAGAGCGTCAGCCAGCCCTGACTCAGGAAGGGGCCGCTCTCAGGAGAAACCTTCAAGGACGTGACGGCAGCAGGGCAGGGCGGAGGCAAAGCCAGGGAAGGATGTGGTTGGAGGTGCTGTCTCACCTCGGCCTGATCCCACACGGAGCTCTGGAGCAAAACGGTGCCACGGAATTGTCCTGGTTGAGAGAAGAGGACTGGGCTTTTTCATGGCTGTGACTGACAGTCAGCCGTTGGCTGTGGGCCCTCCCAGAGGGACAGGGTGGCCTCTCTAGGTTTCTGGGGGTAGTGGTTCCTATAGGACCCAGGGAAGTTATCCTGAGATGGGTGTAGCTATGACCTGTGACCTCCCAGCTGTCCCAGCGCCTTGCAGGTGGGACCACCAGTCTGGCAAGGGGCATTCGAGCAGGGAATCAGCACCTTCTTGGTTGCCTCTGTGGTTGTTTTATTTTGTTTTGTTTTTGCCTGCCCTCAGCCATCCTATCTCTATGCTTCCTAAGCCATTTTCCCTTCAGAGTCAACAGTTACCAATTGGTACCTGATTCTTTTGAATGTACTCCCTAAAACTGCTCCACTTCAGAAGAAGCATAAAGAAGGTCCAAACGGAAGGCATAATTACTGAGGTTAGGAGAGTCACGGATGCTTCATCGTCCGCAGGTCAGTCGGACACCCTGAAACAGCGTGCGGCGTTGGTCAGCGAAGAGGACCTTCACCCGGTAGTGTAGAATTTCCCGGTAAGGGACAGAACATCGTTGTAAAGCTTCACCTTCCAGGTGCATTCCTCTCTCAGGCCTCCGCACGGCCTGCTCGGTGGTTCTGAGCAAGCGGACCAACAGCTCGAGCTCCGACGCGTGTATACTTAAGTCAGGAGTGTGGAGCTCATCTTCACCGGGGGCCCCATCAGCCTGGCGGTTGCCTTCAAAGGGCCGAAATAATTTTCGGGCTGTATAAATGTAACTACCCCTTAACTGTTAAGGAGTTGAAATTACATGCGGCCCTTTGAAGGCAACAGCGAGGCTGATGCAGCCCCTGGTGAAAATGAGTTCAACACCCCTGGCCTAGGTGGACTGCTTGGACCCAGCCTTTCCATTCAGCTGCGAGGGGCTAGTTTGAGGACGCCCACCGGACACCTAAAGGCACTCCATCTCCCAGTCTTCCTGTGGTACATGGGGCAACCCCTGCTCGGAAACCGCAGAGACCCAGAGCCCAGGGCCTATGAAGCAGCGGACTCGCCGAGAGCAATGGCTGCTGTTCGATTCAGGCTTCTGTGGGATCCCAGCACTCCCTGAGAAGCTGAGGCATCGCCTGTAATAATGAAAGAAACACTGTCCAATCCATGTTGGTATTCTTGTCTTATAGATGGAGTACCCGATGCACTGTGTTCCTGTTAAGCGCAATGGCTAAGGATGCAGCGGCACAGTCTCCATCCTGGTGCAGCTGGTGATGAAATGAAGGTGAGGTGCCCACTGGGATGAGTGAGGCGGGGAGGACTTACCAAACTTCACACTAACAAGGGATAGAAAGAAACCCTGATCTAAACAGAAAAAAAGGACACACTTAAAAAAAATTACTTACAAAAATAATAAACTCTTTGAATAGAGGCACGGGGATTTAAGAAGACCTCTTTAAGCTAAAGAGGAGAAAAAAATTCCGAGCAGGAGGAATAGCAGGTGCAAAGCTCCCGCGGCAGAGAGAGCGTGGTCCCTGTGGCTGCCGGACAGAGGGAGGTCCAGCCTGGGGAGAGACACCGCTGACCAGGCCGGCAGCAGCCAGAACGGGCGGGACCTTCTTTCCCGCGTGAGGCAATGAAGACCCACTGAAGCGGCGGGGAAGCGTTCATTTTTTAAACTGACGTTGAAGGCAGGAGTGTGCTATTTGCCCAACGTGATTAGTTCTGTGTTTTGAAAAAGCTTTCTGGTCTCAGAATGAACAGTGGAGAGGAAGAAGGACAAAATGAAGACGCAAATTACGACCCGTTGCCTGTAAACGATGCTGAATGCTGATTGCAGCTTTGACTGGAGTGCGAACGTAAATTCGATGGTCTGGATGTGTTTTGCCAAAAATATGAGAGGAATTGGTAATGAGTTGGGTGGGGGAGGTGAGGGTTAACATCTAGGAGATGCTACCGTTTATTTCTGGTTTCCAACGTATACGACCGCAAGAATAGGCGTGTGATTTGCTTCCCAAGTCTGTTGGGAAGATCATGTGTTTCGTTGTGGACACTTTGACCTTGGCACACTTTTGAAAAGAAAGAAAAGAGAAGATGTACGCAGTAGAATAGCAAATCTAACGTAGAACTCGTGGCCCCTGAACTGGTGAGTGTGGATTACATCACCTAAAAGTGTACAAAGTGAAAGAAGAAGGCAGAAGCCAGCTTTGCGTGCTCTGATATTTAACGAGCAGGCAGACAACAGTTGTGGATGGAGAATTCATGAATGAGTTGGATAAACGACATTCTTAGTTTGTAGTCAGGGCAGGATTAGCATCATCTGGCAAAAGTGTCAAATGCAGATTTCTTCCCTTCGCCTTGTTGCTGGGAAAAGATCTCCAAAGTGAGAGAGTAGAATTTGTAAGCAAAGGCAAGGCTTTTAACAGAAAACAATGTTGTTTGCCTTCTTTCTGTTCTCTTCCCACTTCCTTTTTTCCCTGCTCTTGATAAAACAAATTTCACACCAACTGTCATCACCAGCACATCAGGCAGACATCAGACACTGTGGCTACTGATGATCGACCTGCGACCAATCATTTTCCAAGAACTCAAGACACCGCTGGAGAATCTAATTGAAAACTCTGAAGTACGGCTCCCAGCCTGCCGATTGGAGCCGAAGGAGACAGAGTGAGCTTCCTAAACACCCTTGGCCTGGGAGCAGGCAAGCATCTGAAACAGACGTGCCATCCCAAATACACAGCAGCCTGAGGCTGCGAAGGAGAAAGAATCTAAGAACAAAACAAAACAAAAAAAACACTAGAGCATCTCTCCAGCTCAAGGTGGTGGTTGGAATGAATCCGTCACCGGAAAGATTCTCCAGGTATAAGTTACGGCTGTCCTTGGGCAACCTTGAGTGTGTCTTACTCTATCAACGGGGACAGACCTGCTTTCTTCCTCCCTTGCTCACTCTGCTCATTGCAAATAAATAAAGCGGCGAGGTTGCAATTCACTGAAAATAATACTTAGCCGATTAAATCTATTGCACATTTGCTTTCTTCCAGATAAGCTCAGAACGTGGTGCCCTGTTATTATTTTATTTTTCAAACACAACTAAAACCTGAAACTGTTTTCCCAGCAGAGGCTGAAGCTTAAAAAATAGGAATTCTAAGTCGATGGAGAAAAAAACAGTCTTGTCTCGTTGGCCAGTTCAACCATATTCCGCCTACAGAGTGGGTTCTAGGATGTAAGCTAGTGTCCATTTGTCCGTGTGGATTACTCGTTAGTCTTTTTCTTTAAGTCCGCTTTGTCCTTCATGGGGCCGATTGTTATGGAGAACAAAAACAAGCTCCCGTACCTCCAGACGTGGGTGTAGTTAGAGTCAGCTAACGGAAGTGCCTAACGGATGGAACTGGAGACGGGAGGGGGTTGGGGCATTTGTTCCACTCCCCTGGTCCCTGGGCTGCTGCGGGCCGAGGAGCGCCTCCGTAACCCCTGGGCACTCTTCCCCCAGCCCTCACCGTCTCCGGGGCTGGGAAGCTGCTTCCTCCTTTTGTCCCTGAAAGCCTGGATAATGACAATCTAGCCCCCTCTGTTTCCAGCCCCAAAGTGCTCCGCAGTCCCTTGTGACTTTCCTCTAGTGAGCCCACAGCTCTGTAGGTAGGCCATTAGTTCTGGGTCCCTGACACACGAGGGGTAACACACGCCACAGCAAATGGCTCTGGCACCCCAAAGCAGGAATTGAAAACAAGAAGCTATGGAGACCCAGGAAATCTCATCGGGAGGGTGCCGATGGGTGGCAGCGAATTCAAGTTATAGTCACTCAGAAAGGTATCTTCCCAGTCCGTCCACAGTGGCCTTCCTTGTGGAGGCATTGGCCCCAGTTCACTGGGGTGTGTCCTAGGCACACATGTCACCTCGCAAGTCCACTTCTCCCACATGAAAATCAGCTAATGCGATCAAGCCCAGTCACATGACCCAGTAAGGGTCCATCAGGTCCTTTTCCTGGAAGCTTGGGCGGTGGACACAGAGGCCCGTCACTGAGCTGTGCGATCAACTCAGAGAGAAGCAGGAGAAGGAAGGAACAGAGGGCAGAGGTTCAAACACCCTCTGAGGGCGGTTCCAGGTGGCCGCCCCGTCTCTCCCTGGAACAGGGTTATCGCTGCATCTTTAAAATAAAACCATCCGTTTTTATGTGTTGTTACAGTCGGTTTCCATCACCCGAAACAGAAAGACTCCGAAATGACCCATTAAACAACAAGTGATGCTTTTTATCCAGCAGCGATACGGTGTGTATTTATAACTCCATTCCAGCTTGGTCCAGCAAAATTTCTTGCCACGACGGAACGGTCCACAAAATCTGCTCTGTGCAAGTGGCCGCATGTAGGTGTGGAGCATCTGAGGCGTCAGCAGCGAGACTGAGGGGATGTTTTTAAATGATCGCACCCTCTACTGCACTCAGCATAAACTAGAAGTAGGTCAAAGGCCAAGCCAGGGTGATCAATGAGAACGCCACTTAAATAATCCAACTTAGCAGGGCGGTGGTGTGAGGAAGGACGGCAGTAGCGGAGGGATCAAAAATGTCAGATGCTGGATGTATTCTGATGGTATACAGAACTTGGATCAAACACAGAGACAACATTTTAAATTTTTTTAAATTTAAATTTAATGTAACATAAATAGCCATATGTGGCTGGTAGCCACCGTATGAGACAGCTCAGTTCTAGACTTTTGGTTCTTTCCTGCTTTTCCTCCTTGTGATTCTGCTCTATCGGTTGCTTTTGAGCTTTCTGGGTATCTGCTGAAGATGCCCAGTTAAGCTGGCACAACATGTAAACAACCATGAACAGTCAGGTGTTTGCTCCATCCCTCCATCCCTTTGGTTGTCAGCACTTTCTCTAGATACCAGAAGTGTTGACACTTGGCCCATTACTATCACATGACTGTTTCACTGCCCAACCCAACCCAACCCAATGCTTGTTACTTTTTAATTATCACCATGTAGTCCTGCCGTGTCCAACTCATCCAAGTTTCACGGTTTGGTGCGCTCTGTCACAGCTTCATGCCTTTGAGTAAGTGGATCCCTAATTATATGATTATCACTTATTTATCCTTTCTTCATCCATCCATCCATCCAATAAATATCTATTAAACAGGACCGATTGAGTATCAGAAAGTCATATATGGACTGCATGTTTATACATGCAGTGCATCTGACAGTTGGTGTTATGGACATGTGTAGCCAGATGACCTACAAGAGGCAGAGTAGGTTTTGTCAGAGTAGGTGTGGCTGTAACACGGATGAAATTCCCAGGGGTGCTTTCTGAAAAAGCATTATAGCAGAGTGGTTGAGAATGTGAATGATATCAATGTTTTTTAATCAGTTTATATAAAACACTAGAAAGAGTATCTGTTAAGTAATAAATATTCAGTACCTGTTAGACTCCTTGATAACATTTGCTCAAAATATTTCTAACACTGCCCTCTGATTCCATCTTCAGAACCTGCACTTCCTTGCGGTCTTCATTTCCGTTAAGGGGTGGCTCTCTCTGTCACAGACTCAGTGCCTTCTGGGGGAGCAGACTCTGGGATGGAAATTACTTGGCCAGAAGTTTAATCGTAATCAGTGATTGTGGGGAAAGGGAAGGAAGCAAAGGTAGAAGCTGGGCTAAGACCCGCTGTCAGCAAAGGTCTCAGCTGATCTCCTGGGGGTTCTGAAGTTGGAAGGGAGCTTCTGAATCATCGTCAGAAGGACTGGGTGTTCTAGCCTTTTCTCTCCCGGTCCCCATATTCACCAGCCATGGGGCGCGCACAGCCAGCAAGGGTGGTGACCTTGAGCTAGGGAATTCTCTTCAGCTGAAGTCAATTTCCAGACAGACCGGGGAGTTGAGGGCTCCTGCTGGCCACAGATCAGACAATTGGTGGAATAAAACAATCAGGTCTGAAGAGCAGCAATTTCAACCGGTGTGCCACTAGAATTTTTAGAACACACAACACCCGACTATTTAGTCAGGGGCACCAACCTCTCTTCCCTTAGACTGTCAAATAAAACAACAACAGCCAACACAACAATAGTTGCCTGGTGTGAATGAATCGAAGTTACGCCTATTTTTTAATCGGATCAGCAAAAAGTATAATATGTATTGTTGGTGTGCCGCAGAATTTTAGCAACTAGTTTACGTGTGCCAGGAGGTGGAAAAGGTGGGGAATGACTGCTGTAGAGGGAGCCTTGCAGGGATTCAGGGCATCCGGTACACCGCCTCCTCAGTCTCCAGACTAAAACCCGTGGGGTTATCCTTCACGTCTCCGTGTTCGATCCAAGTTCTGTATACCATCAGAATGCACCCAGCCTCTGACATTTTTGACCACCTCCGCTACTGCCGTCCTTCCTCACACCACCGCCCTGCTAAGGTGGATTATTTAAGCGGCGTTCTTATTGATCACCCTGTTTTGGCCTTTGACCTACTTCTAGTTTATGCTGAGTACAGTAGAGGGTGCGATCATTTAAAAACATGTCAGGTCATGTCACTTCTCCGCTCCAAACTCCAGGCTTCCCGTCTCACTTAGAGTAGAGGTCAGAGTCCCAAGAGCATTCTCCAGGGGCCCAGATCTTTCCATCCATGGCATTTCTGACCTCATCTGACCACACACGGCCTTGACCACTCGACTGCAGCTTGTTCGACCTCAAGAACTCCAGGTCCCCTCCTGACCAGGGACTTTGAATTTTCCTTTTGGCTCAACCTGGAAAGCATTTTCCCCAGTTTCCCATGTGACTCCCTCTCTCACTCCTCCAGGTCTCTGCTCCAAGGTCACCTTATCAGCAAAGCTTTTTCAAAGCCCCTCCTAGTCGGCAGGGATCCCTAGCCACCCCTGCCATTTCTTACCACCGTACACACTTTATTTTGCTCCGAGTTGCGTTGTCGTCTTTCCTGTTATCTGCGTATTTATGTGTTTTCTTGGCCACCTCAGTGCTGGCAGGTAACAAAAGGCTAACAAAGGACCAGGAAGCAGGGCCCTTTGTTGGACTGGTATCCAGAACACTGTGCAATACAGAAGGTGCTCACTGAATGAATACTTGTTGACTGAAGCTTTTGCATTTTGGCCAAATTGGGTCAGATAAAGAGACCTCTTCTGTGCCTTGCTACTCCCAAGAATAAAAAAGAAAAATGTGGAATGCAGCGTGTGGCGTGCTCATGGGTTGCAATAGGCAGAATTCTAGTGACTCCACCGCATGTCCTCCAGCAGCCCGTCCAGATTACCATCCCCCGCTATTCGATGAGAACAAAGCCAGGTACTGCTATCAGTGGGGCTTTGCAGATGGAATCCAGGTTACGGGCCTTGAAGAGATTTTCCTGGGTTTTCCAGGTGGGCCCAGTGTAATCGTTTGAGTCTCTAAAAGCCCAGAACCTTCTCCAGTTCGAAACAGAGAGCAATGTGGAGACAAGAGGAGAGTCGACCAGGGGAGGCAGTAGGGGAAGCCAGAGAGATTCAAGGTGCGAGGAGGACTTGGCCCAATGATCTGAAGACAGAGGAAGGAATTCACAAGCCAAGGAACGAGTGCAGCCTCTGGGAGCTGAGAAGAACTCAGCAAGGACGCAGGCCCTCGGTCTCGTGGTCCATGCAATGAATTGCTGCCAACCCCCCGAATGAACCTGGGAGTGGATTTTCCCCTCAGAACCTCCCAAAGAGAACAGAGGCTTCCTGACATCCTCGCTCCAGCCTCATGACCCTCTCAGCACAGAATGTGGTCAGGTCGGCCGGACTTCAGACCTGCCGAACGGCGAGATGAACGAAGAGTGGGTGTTGCCTTCAACTGCAACGTTTATGGGGATTCGTTGACGCAGCGTAGAAAATTAATACATTTTTAACAACTGACTGTTTTTATTTTCAGATAAACCCCAGCTCAGTAAGCAATCTGCATGCAAACAAGAAAAGTGAACAAAATCATAATATTCTAGACGGAGCTGCCTCCCTACCTCCACACAGTCTACTTCTCACTCAACAACTGAAGACCAGTAATTGGAGTCATTGAAGTGAACTGTGTTTTACTAATATAATTACGATTTCGTACTGCTCATTCAATGAGTATGTATTGTAGCTGCCACAGCCTGAGTGGGGTGGGGGGTCATTTTACTCAACAATGATCGTGGGAAGGTCCCTTGTGCTCACTTGTGAGCTTGTTTGAGGGCTGCACTCCAGGCACGTAACGCAAGAGAGCAATCTAGTAAGGCAGACAGTGCCCGTGATGGCAATTACAAATACCAGCGTTTTTCCTTTGGAAAAGAGTTTTGAAACATGCTCTCACAAACTAGTCTGGTGAAGTGCGATTGTCCTGGCAATTAAGAACTTTGTAATTATTGCGTTGCTTTTAGCAAATCGCTTGCCCATCTTCCTCTCACCTCTCTCCTTCGACATTCAGGAATTGCTCTAAAGAAGTGATTACGGAGGCAAAAGGCTTTGCAAAAGTTCAAAGGGTTAAACTAGTGCTGGGAAATGTATGTAATTATGAATGGTTTTATTCAGTTGAGTTGATATTCCTTTTGGTTTAGCTCTTTCTGAAGTTCATTATTTTTCCTGGGCAACTCTTTCTGCTCTTCAGGTTGCCTTGGGTAAATCTTCCTTCTTGTAATTGTCCTTCCCCTCCCTTTCTTCTTCAGCTCTCCGTTCCTTCCTTTTAGCACCCCTTCCCACCATTGCATCAGAGTTGTGTTACCGGAAATACTGAGCAGTTCAGCTCACCCAGGAAGGAAGCTGGCGGAATCTAGGAAAATCACGGCGCATGGACCCTTTTCTACCATCTCTGTACCTCGCTCCCAACACTAGCGATAAAAACCCCAAAACTCTTCAGCGCAAGGCTATTCGATGAAGCTTTATTTTTTAATAAATGAACGGAAGTAGTCCAACTATTTATTGAGCGGGAACTTGTTAAATAACTGTGGTATATCTACAAAACAGAGACTTACCAATCTGTAAAAAAAAGAATGAGAAAGAGCTCTATCTTAGGCTCATTTGGGTATCCAAATGATTGATGAGGGAAGACTCCCTTTGTAGTGTTTTGGCTCATAAATAAGGAATGAAGGACCCTCTCCTGCCTTGGCATCAGCAGGGCTTAGTGGGAAGTTGATCTTACAATTCCACGTGAAGACAGTTAAGCTGTGGGAAGGCATCCATCAGGCACAAGGGAAGGTGAATTTTCGACTCATTCATATTCAGGGAGTCAGTGGGAATCAACACTCCACTTTTGCTAGGGTGGTGTTGGCAACCTTCTGCGTGTCAACAAGGGGGCCGGGTCCAGATTCCCATGATACAAAAAAAATTAAGTATACCTGTGAAAATCACTCATACCAGGAAAAGAATAGCGTGAATGAGAAAATCAACTGGCACCCATATGATGAATCAGATGTTGCATTGTTTTCTGTAACAAATGAGTGGAAATAGTCCAAATATCCAGTAAAAGAAATTTAAGCTACAACAGTTTCACTCGAGAATTCTGCTGAACGTATTTAAAGAAGCATGAACACAAATTGTGTACAATTGCTTTCAAAAATTTTTAAAAAAGGGAACATTTCCCAGCTTGTTTTTTTGAGGTTAGCATGACCTCAAACAAAACAGCCACATGAAAAGTCCTCAACAAAAATATTGGCAAATGGAATAAAGCAATGTATAAAAGGGATGACAAACCTTGACAAAGGGAAATTTATTCCAAATATAAAAGCCTGCTTCAACATTTGAAAAATCAATCAAAGTGCAGTTTTAAAATTATGAATTAAATCCCATTAATATTTATAGAGCTATTTAAATTATCTACATCATATTGGGAAAGATACAGTTTGTGCTTCTTGATGAATTGGCTCATTTCATCTAAATTATAAAAGCTTTGTATCATAGTCTCATATTCCCTTATTATGAAATCACCTTATCATATTATCCTGTTCCCTTATCTTTTCAGTGGTTGCAGAATCTGTCATGATATCATCTGTTGCTTTCTTGATGCTGGTAATTTATGTCTTTCCACTTTTCAGCTTTGTCAGGTTTGCTAGAGAGTTGTCAAATTTTTCATTAAGAACGAGTTTTGGTTGTTTGTTTGCTTCACTGACTGTGTTTTTCTGTTTCTAGTTTCACTCATTCCTACTAGTTGTTATTTCTTTGCTTCTACTTACTTTGGGTTTATTTTGTCTTATTTCTCTAGTTTTTGGAGTCAGAGGCTTAGATTTTTAACTCGAACTTTCCCTCTTCCCTAACACAGGCATCCCATGCTATGGTTTTCCCTCTCGCTCTGCATCCCGCACATTGGAATATGTCATCTTTTCATTTTCATTCATTTCTATGTATTTTTTCTTTGAGAATATCTGTTAGATCCATGTATCAATTTGTTGGTTAGATAGAAGAATTCGTGTTTGGGATTGTTGACATGAACGTATATCCATGAAAGAGCGTTCTTTCAGTACAGGTGAATTCACCTCAGGGGCAGCTTGAAACTTTTGGCAAACAATAAAAATAAGTTAACTACTGCCCAATGGAAATAAACTCCAGTCCCACAAGAGTGTAAAATATTTCTTATATTCAGTAAATTGAGGAAATGCAGTTTTTAATTCAATTTGTAACATTCTCTACCCATTGCCCAAGTTCATTGCATATTCTATGAGGAGATTGACATATTTTGACCACCCTGAAAAATGAAAACTTTGAAATAATAATATAAATTAGCAAATAAAAGAGAAAAATTAAAAACTGTTGATCAGCTAAAGTTATAGCTAAACCCTAAGCCTGTATATATTCCTGTTTACGACATCTTCTTACTAATATACTTAACATTGTTTTTTGTTTTATTTTTCTTTTGGTGTTTTTCATGAGGAAAAGAAAATAGTCAAACCAATTGAATGGGGTTACTGTATCTTAAATATCCTAGTTCAATCTCAATTTCTTACTTTTCATTGGATGATTGTACTTGGCTAAATAATTTCTAAATATTGTGTATAATAAAACCAGTATTTTTTCAAAAGATGGGGCTACATTTTTTATAAGAAAAGAATCATTTTTAAAATTTTTGTTAAGTGACAACTTTGTCATCAAGGTATTTAGGATTTTCTATTTTGATATAAACAAAAATTTTGATGGATAGAGTTAATATGAAGAATTAGGTACACTACCTTCCATAAATTGTATTTAGCAGTTTGTACTCATATTTTTGACTTTTAATTTAGTATAAGCAGATAGTAAAAAAAAAAACCAACCCAACTCTCTAAAAGTAACAAATTTCTTCACTTAAGATTGTGTTAAGATGCAAATGGAAGTGAATTTAATACAAAGCTATCTGCCAGAAAGATACTTTGATATGTGAGGAACAGTGACTCCCATAAATTAAGCCATTTGCAGACTTGAAGGCATTGTGTTGTAGCTTAGTTTAATTTAGCTTCAAAGGACCATTATGTATAATACGAAGAGCTTGTACTTATGAGTTGTTTTCTAAATATGACAAATAAATGAGCGAAGTCTATGTTAAAAGTCTAAGCTTAAGTGGTTTGTAGACATTTGTAAATAAATGCAAGAGAAATCTTGGTTTACTTTAGTTTGTTCCATTAATCTCTTATGTCATCCAAATGTAAGAGATTTCTTAAAGTTATAACCAGCCTTAAATTCAAATGTGTATGGTATTTTTATCACACCCCGTTGCTGCGAGCATCTAATATAAAGCAAATTTATGCATTAGCCTTTGAAAATGAAAACCTGCATTCAAATGTGCTGCACAATTTTAACGTGATTATATTTGAAAGGAACTCAGGATAGTAGAAGCCATGCCCAGGCTAGGGAAGCGCCGGCCAAGGTAATTACAGGACAGCCAAAGTGCACAGCAGTGCGGAGCACTAGAGAAAGGGGGACGGGAATGGAAAATCAGGATTGAATAGGCGAGCTTGTCAGAACCCTTGGAGGGAAAGGTAAATTCGAACTCTAGTTATTTCCTGATTATTTAGAGATGAGCGGCCAGTTTATAAATTCCATGAGCCAGGCCTGGGGTGTGAAGGGTCGCTGGTAAATTGCTTTGAGTGAAAGCCCACTCACCATCCTTATTATACAGCAAACTCAGATTCAAATTGAAATCAAAGGAGCTCAGAAGAGGAAAAGAGGACCAACCTCCCCCTTCCCCCACCCCCGCGCGGGCGCACGCACAGAACAAAACAGTCTGTTGTCCTGGAGAGAAGGAATAAGGTGGAACTAAAAAAGCACACGTTAAGTTAAAGACAGATGTGATTGGTGGAGAAGGGATTAGGCCACATCCTGACTCCGTGGAAAGTACAGAAACCACTGTACGTTTCGTGCGTTTTACAACCATTGCAAAGACGCTCAGTGTTCTTCACAAGGCTTCACCTCCATCAGTTGAGCACCGATACCAATACTTTTTCAGGTTAGCTCATTGTCTAATTCTATACAAGATGTATCTATTTATTCATTAATACATCGTATATGCATTAAGCATATACTATGTGCCGAACTCTGTCCTGTGAGGTAGGGATACAGCAATGAAGGCAAAAATTCATGGTCATTTGTAGCTGGTAGGGGGGGAAAGACAATAAATAAAACGGAAGTAGAATATACTGTATAACATAATGGAAAATTGCAGTTGCTGAGGAGAAAAAATATTATATCAGGGAAGGCGGATTTGAAATATTGGGGGGGTGCAAATTTAAATAGAGTGATCTTTGAGGAAAGAGCTGGAGGAGGAGAGGGAGGGGGCCGTGCAGGTATCTGAGCATAGACCTGACACCGAGACTGTTGGAATGTTCCGGAACAGCACAAGGGCCAGGACTCAGGCTGGCACCGAGCAAAATCAAGCGAAGGGGCCAAGCGGGTGACGAGATGATGTCATGGAAATGCCCTGGGCTTTCCCTGGGACTCGGCTTTTTTCCCCCGAGTGCTCCGGGGAGACGCTGGAAGGTGCTGAGTGCAGGGCTGACATGACGGCGCTGAATTCGTGGTGACTCTGCGAATGGACCTGGGATGGTCCAGACGGACAACAGTGGAAGCGAGGACACCGGGCCCACCGCTGTCAGGAAACCTCCTTAACCGCCCTGCGCCCCAGTTTCCTCCTCCGCCAAGTAGGGCAGATAGTCCGTACTTCACAGGGTTGGTGAGGAATGAAACACAATAGCGTATGTAAGGCCCTAGGACAAGGCCTGGCCCCTGCCGCGCCGGTAACATTTGTGCCTATTGTTACCGTTATCGCAGTATCACCGAGAAAAGGGGGTGGCAGCGTGCACGAGCCTGGACATCGGTGGGGAGATTCTGGATAAATGCCCGAAGGTAGCGTGGGCAGGATTGGCTGATGCACCGGGCGTGGGTGTGAAAGAAAAAGGAAGACATCCTGGTGCAGCCACGGGAGGGTGGAGTTAGCATTTAATCAGCCTGGAAGAGCCGGGTCAGGTGGCAGGAGGCTGCATCAGGAGCTCAGCTTTGACTTGCTCTCCCAGATGCCCTTGACTGACCCAGATGCCCGGCTGGAGTGGGCAGCCAGGCAGAGGTCCGCCTGCCTGAAGCCTCCGCGGCTCGCGGCTCGACAGAGGCGTGTGATGTCCATTCCCGCTACGTTTTTCATACTTAGCGTTCATTTCGTGTGCATTTCCCACTACTGTGTTCTAATAGCCAGCGTTTTTATATTGAAATGTCGTTTGATACTTAAGAAGTCATACTTAGCCCAGAATGGCTTCTCAACACAGCAGGAGACTCACCACCTCCGAACCAGCTACACAAAGCGGCGAGGAGGGCTGGCTGACGGTACTTAGAGCTGCTACCAGGATCCCAGCTGCTGCAGGAACTTTGCAGGTTATTAACGGAACAGCCGCACTCACCAGGGTCTCTAGGGTGCCATTATGGGCTCCTGTATCTTCGTGCTTCCCAGCTTGATGCTTGAGCTTCCTTTCCATTACTGAAAACATTTCCATTCCTAAGGTCGTTAGAGCGGGTGTTCGTGGAGGCTTGTATGCATTTCCTTCGGTGGGCCAAAATTGGGGAACTGTTCATGTTCCCTGAAGAGTGAGCGAGGGAAGCCTCCGTCCCTGTCCTAGTTCTACCCAGAGCTAGTAGTACAAGTAGAAACAGAAGTAGCTAAAATAATAACAAAGTAATAACAGTTAAAATGTGTTGCATCTCTTGCGTCCTACGGGCTGTGCTATGTACGCACTTTCATATTCATGTAAGGAAACCGAGGTGCATTAGTGTCCGAATCCCGCCTGGGGTCCCCCTTCCAAAGAGTGGAGGGGAACTGAACCCGAGCCTCCCACAGGCCTTGCCCCAGGGAGGCAGCTCCGAGGCCCTCCCAGGGCCCAGACTTTCCTTCTCTCTCATTGCTACGTCCCAATTGTCATTTTCAGGATTTAAAAGGGCACAGGAAAGTCGATGCAACTTCAACCGGCAAAGTTTTCTCTACTTCAGGGATGCTTTTAGATGGTGCCACAATGTCCAAGTCACCAGCTAAAGAAAGAGTAGAGGGAGGTACAGGGTAAAAATAATAGCAGATTGAGGTCTGCATATTATCTGTGGATTCTCGTTTCCTGGTCTCTGGCTCCATTCAATAAAGACATTTTTTCCTCTAGTGGCCAGGAGTAAAGGGATTTCATAAAACTGTGTAATTCCCTGTTCAAAAACAACTGATTTGTTTCATGGACTCAGCAGAGACTATTCATTACCTCTCCTAGAAACCAAACCCCTAAAGATGAGGATTGGAAACATGCGGTGGAGGCTGACAAAAACCTAATCCACTTGGAAAAAGGCCGCAACTTCTTTCCTTGTGGATTAAGTTAGTGATGTATGTTTTCATCTGGAAATAAGCCCCGTTGCCCGGCATTTCAAGGCAGGGCATCGGGAGATTTCCCGTATCTTAAGGAGGGGGAGAAACTGCTTTGGGTCAGGGTCACTTGAAATTATGTACTAACTGCCTTCGCTTAGCTCTTTCCGAAAGAGAAACAAAAGCTGGGTATCCTTTGGCGGCCCTCGCTGACCGTACTTGTTCGCTGCACAGACGGCATCGTACGTTTTGTTCATCCGCGGTGCGGGGCGATTCTCTTGCCTTAAATGTCAGGGCGGCTGCGGGGATTTGAATTAAATCAATGTTAAAAACAAACACATCCTGATATTCAGAGTTAACCCTTGCTGAGCAAAGTACGTGAGAGGGACTGATGCTGTTTGTTCATTAGGTTAAATGCATTCTTTTGTGCCGACAATAGATGCTACTTTGGATTACAAATCGAAGAATCATTTTGGTTTTGTTTTTTTATGAAATGCTTCGTCATTGCATAAAATCTAGTAACTGTAGGTGTGGACAAAGATGAAAATATCGCCTGTAAGAAGACATCTACTTGTTTGTTGTTGCTCTTGGCTATCAGTACATACCCATCCCCTTCCTTCCATTTTCTAGACTTATCCCTTTGAAGACTTTGGTGGGAGAAAGGCCCTGCTTACTCCCTCAGAAGCATAAAGGGAAGCTATATATACATATATATTCATGCTAAGATGAATATATATATTCATTCATATATATATATATATATATATATGCGCTAAACTGCGCATTCACCACTGGATGCTCCCAGGGGGGACACTGAATTTTGAACGGAGGGATGTGAGCAGGAGGGACCTCTGAAATTCATTCAGAGCAGTATTTTTTCAGGAAGTGGCAGCCAGAGTGAGTCCCCGTGACCACAGTGTCCCACTGCAGTGGCGACCTGGGGCCCAGCAACAACATGCTAATGAGGCTGCGTCTGTCTGCAGCTTGGCCTTGGCTATGGATCCTGCTGCTTCCAGGCCTCTGCTCCTTTCAAGTCCTGTTTCCCAGACTCCCCACCACCTCTGCAAGCCAGCCAAGGGCCTGCTAAGTCACCCTTTCTCCTAAATCCCCAAGAGATGGGTTTCCCAGCTTACCATGCAGAACCTGACTGATCAAGCACAGGTAGATAATGACTTTAAATCACTTTTTTCATTATCAAAATAACCCATGGTAAATTGTAGAAAAAAGAAAATATATAACTAAAGAGCCAAAAAAAAAAAAAAAAGAAACAACCCAGTCCAACCATAATCCCAACACCCAGAAACAGTATGATTCACATATATTATTTTTATGTATGAAAATACGATCATACCCTGACCTACTAATCTATTGTCTGCATTTTGCTCAACAGTGTACAATCAGCATTTTCCAATTTCAAAAACATTCTCCAAAGCATTGCTCTTGTTCTTTTCTTTTTTTTAAATAGGGGAAGGAGGTGGGATGTATTGTGAAACCCTAATTTCAACTGAGGTTCAATATATTTTTTCCTAGCTTTACCGAAGTTTCATTAACAGATAAAAATTATTTATTACTGTGGATGGAGCTAAATGTATGTACCAATAGTTCCGAACTGGGGCATCTCTTGCCCTCAGGGGTCACGTGGAAATGTCCGGAGTCACTTTTGGTTGTTACGATGTGCGGATTTCCTGCTGACGTCAGGGGGTGGATGTCAAGGACGTTGTCAAACACCCCACGAGGCACAGGGCAGCCCCCCAACAGAGTCATGTGGCCCCAAACGTCAGTAGCACAAACACTGATTGGTAGACATATTCACAAAAATTTACTAACCCAACTCTTTATGGTTGGGTGTTAGTTTCTTTCAATTCTTCAGTGTTATGATTAGTAGTGTTACAAATACCCCTGTGTACACACATTTCTAATTGCTCATAATTAGGTAAATATCTAACATCAGAATTGCTAGGATAGTAGAAAATGATTTTTAGAGCTTTTTGTAAATACACCCAGATTACCATCCTACCAGATTGTATTCTCATCATCAGCTGGGTGTCCTGTTACACCCACACCCTCACCAAAGCTGCCTATGGCTAATTTTAAATAATTGAAGATTTGCTGGGCAAAAATGCAATGTAATTTTGTACCTATTCCTTCTGTTAATGGCCAAATTGAAATAATAGCGTTATTATTTTAATATTAAATATAATATAAACATAATGTTATTATAATGTTAGAGTTATTACATAGCTCAGTACGTGGCATATATAATAGAGTTAAAAATTGGCTCCCTTCACTTTAATTATAATACCATTGGCACCAAGTAAACAGGATGATGGCTGTTGATTTGAGGCTTTTTTTAATGCTGAAAAACTCAAAGTTTGCCTTGACCCTTTGCCAAGTGATCTTTTTGTGAATGAATTCATCTTTCATTCTTTGAATTAATGTCAAAGCTCTGAGACCTTGAGCAAATTACTGAATCTCTGAAGAACTAAGTGGGGCTCTGCATGGGTGAAAAGTAGAGACTGGATTTAGAGTTAGTTCTCCCAGTTTAGACACCTAGGAGAGTGTGCAAGGAGCCAAGCAGTGGACGGCCAGTCCGACAGAGTCTGCCTTGGCATTAAAGCATTTTTCTTTGTATCTGTTGCAGCAGCCTGAGGCAGGCAGCCTCGGCGGCAGCCCCGACCCACCCGGACCCGCAGAAGGTAAGAAGGGAGGAAGTGCCACGGGCTCGTCCTTTGGGTGCACGTGGCAGAGGGTTGGGCTCAATCCAGGAGTCCCTGCTGATGCTGGGGATTGCCTTTCATGCCTTCCTTTCCTCTCCGAGTTCTAGATGCTTTGTTCTTGCCCAGATGGAATATATTGGTTCGTATTCGGGACAAATGGAGACTGTTTTCAGTCCCATTCCGAGTGCACCACTTCGTAGCCAACATCACGCCGAGTTTCTTGTTAAGTGTGTAGCCCTTGTATCTAGTGCTGATGCCGACTTTCAGAATTCCACTGGGCATTTCCAAGGGGCTGGAGAGAAGAGTGGCCACTGGTGTTCACATAGCCACCCGACTCCAGAGTCTCATTAGTTGGCTTAGTTTATGTGCTTGCTGGCTTCCTTTTCCCGTTTTAGAATTACTGCAGATTTCTTTTCCTATTTGTTACAGGCATCTTATTGAGGCCTGTTGGGGATATTTAAATGGATTATTTTGGTTATATCATTGTAGACTTTGTAGAAAGCATCTCTCCTTAAAGTATTAACATTCATGCTGTTTCTCTGTGATTCTGCTTTTAATTGGCTACATGTGGTTACATTCTTTTGTAAGTATTTGTCTTTAAGAAGCAAAGACCTACTCCTGCATTGTGTTTAACAACCAGGAGAATGTTTTAGGTGCTCTTGGGTCTCCCTACTGACAATTTGAACAGGGTTGCTTCTTTTTTTTAAAAACTGATACATGCTTGGAAGTAAGGCTTGTGTTATTGTATCCAAGAAGCCGATTGCCCCAGTAGTGCATAATGCTTTGATGAAGAAAAACCGGGACATGGGACTCACTTCAAAGGATGGGTTTGTCCTGCATGTGCATTTTGGCACAACACACCTGGACAATAAAACCTGGGAAAACATTTATGTGCACAGTTGTTTGACCAAGTCCAGAATCCTGTAGATAGTGACTTAATATCTTAATTTTGAGTTAATCTTCTCCTATCCTCACTATAAACCAGTATAGTATATGTTCAGAAACAGAAATCTCCATCACATATGTTTTATACCCCAAGTGTTTCATTTCTTGAGGTGAGATGCCTCATGATGCAGCACACGACCTTCAGTATCTTTATATTTTGTCTTTGGATGGTATGATGATGATGAGAGATAACATATTTAATAGACATGATTCAATTAAGAATGCTGTGTAACTGAGCACATCAATATTTATTGAATTATATACAAAATGTTGGATTAAGGACATGAGTCTATAGGTTGGTTAGGAATTTCGACAGATCCTGGCTAGACTTGGCTGATTTAGGCAAGTTGGCTCGTTCAGCTGTGTGCATGTCTAATCAGTTCAAGGTTAGCTAACTGGAGGGTAATTGAAGCCTTGGCGGATAACACTTCTGTGTGGCCTCTCATTATCTACCAGGATGGACTGGGCTTATTTTCACGGCGGAGGCGTGGTTCCAAGATAACACAATAGCATCCAGCGCCTCTTGGCGCTAGGCTTGGAACTAGCGGGCTGTATTCCTTGCCACATTCTGCTGGGCAACGCAAGTCAGAAGGCCATGCCAGATTCACTGTGTGGAGAAATAACCTCCGCTTCTTGATGGAAGGAGCCGCAGAGTCACAGGGCAAGGGGTATAGATACAGGGAAGGCTATTGAATTGAGGCCATTTACGCAATCATTCCACCGTAACTTACTACGTGTCAGGCCCTGCGTTAAATACTGCATACGTGTTTTATTTAATGACCACAATATATAAGGTCAGCATAATATTTGTGTTCCTATCTGATGATAAATAACAGGCGCCTATGTGTGGGGACGCTGCCCTGGCATGTGAAGAAAGGGTACCTTTGTGGAGGACAGAGCGGGGGCTATTCTTCTTCTATTTTCTGTACTGTGTTTTTCTAAACCAGAGAGAACGTAACAAGGGAGCGTAAAAGCAATTTTCATGATGACAAGTTTTCTCTTTATCAAGTGATTAAGTGTATGTTAGACACTTATTATGCAATGAATCTCTGTTCCAAATATGTTAATTAATGAAAATTAACTAGAAATCCTGGCTAGTAGCTGTGGTAAGATTTTAGCTTTGGTTGGAGTTGTGAGTTTGTATTTATTTCCAGTGTTTTCCCAATACTTCAGAACAATTTTGGACCAAGCTGACATGAAGGACTGTGCATCCGATCCTGTCTAGTGAGTGAGAATCAGAGAATTTTCTCTGAAATGGGCCTTGGCCTTGATTGACAGCCCTTCGCTCCCAAACGCTTCCCTGGTCAAGCTCACTATGTGGTTTGTGGCTCTCGCAGAGATTTTTATGAGTACTTTCCTTTGTTGAGGAAAAATCCGCCCCAATTCTGCCCGTTGTCACCCTCTGTTCACCTCTATGGTCATCCAAACTCATAGGCTATCCCCCTCCAATCTCTATTTCCTTACCTGGTTTTACTTTTGCTATGGTACTTCCCATTTCCTTGCTGACTTTAATGCATTAAGTTTGTTTATTTGCATGTCGTTGTTTTTCTTATCGGAATGTGTACTCCACGAAGTCAGGGACTCGGGTTTGCTGAGTGCTGTATCCCCAGGGCCCAGAATAGAGACTAGCACGTAGTAGGCACTGGAAAAACATCGCCCAATTAATGAAAGTCACTTCTCAGCACATTACTCTTTATTAGCTATTACGTCACTCTTCGATGTGCCTGGGGTACAGAAATGTGGGCAGACTACCTGCTGTGTGTTTGCCAAAACTTGTGAAACAGCATTAAACAGGATACAGTTCTGTGAAGAGCAACGTGAAATGTGTAGAAGCTCCTACCACTGAGCTGTTGAGGAAAATCAATGGTATACGGGCTGCGTTTTCAAGTTATGACTCTCCTGCTTGCACGTTAGCCTGAGCTAGTTTCTCCATAATTAAAAAAAAATAATAATAAATGACATCCAGATCAGATAAAACATGATTAAAGACAGGGACACGTCTAAAGAAGTAATGGGCCAGTGAGGAGGAGTAATGGGCAAACACTGAGAGGAACAAAATGGGGATATTCCTAGAGGGAAATGTCCCTCCCAGGGAGAGGCTGGGAGGGTGGCCCTCCGCCTAAAAGAAGCTGCGTCCTCACCGTGGAGATGTGCGAGTCACGCCAGGTGTGTGTGAGCCATCACACCCGAAAATAGATCTTCTCAACTTCACCTACTCCGACGCTACGAACGCGAGTCATCTCTGATCATTGTGCTTTCGGCGCCGCTTGCCTGCAGGGAAAGGCTGTGTGGCTAACAGGCTGTTTCCCTGCTGACGCTGTTCCTCATTTCCACTCGGTAGTTGCCATTCTGGGAGAGCCCGTCCATCTCTCTGAGCTTTATCAGTAGGATTCAGCATCCGCCAGTCAGACCAGCGCCAGGACGACGACAGGAGCTGGACCTGAGCTTGGGAGGCTGAGAGACCCTGGACCGACTTGCATCCATTTGGACAGACAGCCAAGCAGCCTTCCCTCATTGGAGGGACCGGCCCGCAGCTGGTGTGCAGGGCTGTGCGTGGCCATGTTATTCAAGTCAGGACTCACTTTATACACGTTCCCGGAGGAAGCCTTTGGGCTATTTTCATCTGCAAGTCTGACTTCCTTTTCCCTCTAAAACAAACACATGCAAAAAAAAAAAATTGAAGTGATTGACTTAGCACGGAGCATGTGCCTTGGTTCCAGGCTCATCCCCACAATTTACTTCCAAAAAATACCTGATGGATCTATGAGAGGGGGTCTCATGAATATTTATCTCTGGTTTTCTCTGTGTTTCTATTTACCATGGATTATTTCTTGGAATTTAGGAGTGCTGTTTCCCAAGTAGTGAGCAAAGTGTATACTTACCATCTCTACCTAGCATCCTTCATGCTGGTGTCCTTCATCTGATTGCCAAACCTTTCATGTGCAGATTTTTCACCACAAACACCATTTGTTTCTTTCTTTCTTTCCCTTTTTCCCCACCTTGTATTAAGTGACACAAAAGAGTTGTGATCTGCTCTGGGGAAATGAACACGTTACCTGCTTGATGCGCGATGCACAAGCTTTAACTTTAATGGATTCTTCAAGAAAGGCCCGTTCACAGACAGAATTCTTTCATCCCGCAACGGCGACAGGGAAAGAGGAACCAGGGATTTTCCACAGCGGTGAACAGAGATGTGGGGACTTTTTTTCAAAGAATAAGATGATGCACACGTTCTAAAAATATTTCACTTGCATTTAAAATATGCCCTTCTAGTCTACAGAGACAACGTTTTGTTGTATTTTAGATAATTATTCTGACATATTGGTGCGTTTTAAAAGTCACTGGCCATCTATTATCTGGAAGAAAATAGAATGGATTTAGGTGTAAAAACATGCTTAATCATATTCAACTGAGTGAGAAGTATTAGTCATTTTTTTCCTCAGGCTTTGAGTTGAAAAACAGCAGCACGCTGGGCTGTCTCTACAGCTTGTTTATTTAAAAATTAGTATTTCTCATGCCGAAGTCAGAAGTTTTCACTCACGGATGTTGGCCAACCCTTATTACATGGGGCATCCCCGTGCAGCCCACTCACGTCTGTCCACACAGCGATGCTAGCTGAGCCCCTCGGTAAACAAGTCACTCAGGAAACAGCCGATTCCACGTGGCGCGCTCTGTGAGCTGTGAGCGGAGAAATAAAAGAGGGTAAACGATGGTCACCCCCTTTGAGAGGCTTAAGTCAGTGGTTCCTTGAGAAGCTGGGGGTTTGGCCTCAACAGGAGGGGTGTGGGGAGAGGATGAGCTCCGCCATTCGCCAGTGAGGGGCTTGGTCCTAGGCAGGTAATAGGACCACTGAAGGTTCTGTTGTCCCTGCTACGAAATGGGGTTTCCTAATGCGTGATTAGATTAAGTCAAATGGTCTTTAAAACTATAGCTCAGGACCTGGCATGTATATATATATATTTCACTCAAAATATGAATTATGTAACCACTCACAATTACATTCTTTTATCCATCCAATAGATAGACAGGGTCCGGCACAAGTAACGCCCCTGTTTTATTACAAAACCTTTTATCACAAAATCATAAGGAGGTAACTCTGTAACGTAACAATATCACACTCGAGCACACCATAGGACATCTGAGGTGAAATGACCAAATTAAAACTCTAAGTCGTTACCTCCGTATTATTACCCTACCGACCACGCTCAAGCAGGCCTTGCTTCTGCTGGACCCTGCGTGTACTAGAGAGCGTGTTAGGCAGTAGGGATGCGAAGATGAATTGTTTCCTTCCCTCCACGGGTCTTCCACTGAATGAAGGAAAGCAAAACATTGCTAAGATAAAATTCCCATTATTCAACTCAACGCACATTTATAGATAAATGTTTCTCCGCCTACTGCATCTCTCACATGTCCACGGCATAGAGCAGCCAGAAAAAAATAATGGAATGATAAAAATAGAAGTTAGCAGTTACTGATGGCGTATTATGTGGCAAATACTTGCAGTATCCGATCTCCAATAGGATCTTAAACAATAATGAAAAAGAAATCACCGCGAAGTACATTTGAATTCCCGTTTTTACAGACTGGGGAACGGGGGCTTATCAATCACAGCGGTGGACTGGCCGTCTGGAGCGTAAGCTTGCTGGCCTCCCACAGCAATGCCACCGAACTGCGTGGCAGCCACTTAGTTCTGGGAAGCCACGGAGAAACGTCCAATGGACATGATTCAGTCACCTTTCGTGGAAGTCTTGTAGGTAACGCACTGTAATAGCAAATCTCCAAGGTAGCAGTAGACAGCTGAGAGACTGTATTCCTAGTGTAGTAATTCTTCTGGTAAATACCCTTTGTCAAGCCCTATATATACACGGGGTCCCTGTGGAAGCTGCTATATTCTTACAAGCCTCTGTTATCCTATTCATAATCAGTTGTTCTGTGGATGACATTGGCCCATGCTAATGAGTCTCATTCATAAGGTCTTTGGAATTAGGAGCCAGATAGCTGAGACAGATAAATCTGTAGTATTGGTTAGGACTCTTGGTTATGAGGGACGCAGATCCTATTTACACTGGTTTTAATGGTAAAAGGAATCCATAGGCTCACGTAAGTGGACGTTCCAAAGCAGTATTGAATTTATATTAAAAGTAACTAAAAAATTCAAGATGTTCAGAACCCGGCTTCCCCTGTCTCTGTTCTGCTTCATGGTATAACATTAATTTTCCAAATCCACTGACTAAATTCCTCACAACTTCCAGATACTTTTCTCTTGATCCCAAACAAGGCAGAAATTCCAAACCGCCTGTTCTTGTACCGCACGGTTCCGGGAAGGGGGAGTCTTCCAGTGGTTTGGTGTTCGTTCTCTTATTAAGTCCAAATTAGGCCCCACGTGCCTCCCCCTACCAACCCCTGTGCCTAAGGTGGAGACGGGTGAGTGAGGTGTGCTGATTAGTCTCAGCTTACCTGTGTTTGAACCTGGAGCCATGGATGTGCCCGTATTTATAAAATACCGTATCTGGAAGTAGACCGTGAATGAAACTTGAAAAAAATCGAAGCACAGTTGGTAGGAGAAATTTAGGGGGAATGAATCCTGTATATTTATACCGACACACAAACACGCATGCTGTGGCCTACACCCTTGGCTACATGACCTAACCATAAATAACGTAAATACCAGTCTTTCCAGTCAATGCGAGAGACAGTGCACGAGGGCTGTGCACGTTCCCTGCCATGTGGAGGAGGCCGGTCTGCTGAGAAAAGGGGGGAGAGAGACATGGGTGAAGTCAGCGTGCAGGAAGAACATGGCGAATCACATGTTCCGGAGGCCTGGCAACTTCCCGTCTCGGCTCCAACTTGTGCTCAGGATCCTGTTCCACGCCAGCCTTTCCTGAAGCGTGTTTATTCACGCAGTACCTTAGCATCCTTCTAATTCTTACTGAAGTTAGCTTATGCTGGGCTTTGCTAAACTGCAAATTAGGGAGCTAAGTGACAGTAACATGGGATAAAACCCAGAAATAAATAAGATGCGATCTCTTCTCTTGAGAGAAAAGACCTAAAGGGCAAGACAGGACAGGAAACACGGCTACTTGAAATGTATTCTGCCACCTCAGTACATGTCATCCTTATCTGCAAGCTTCCCCAGCCAGAAGTCTAACGATTACCCTTCATTCCATCCTCTTCCTCATCTCTATTAATCCATCAGCAAGTCTGCAGACTCACCAACTTCTTTCCAACTCTGCCAGGCTATCAAACACCAACTCTTTCTCGGATGCTTGTGATGGTCTCCTTGCTGAGCAGTCACGCTGCGGCGGTTAGCATCCTTCCTGATACATTCATTATCCATAAGAGAGAGTAATGCCACTCTTTAACTTAATTGAATTAGTTTGTAAATGCTTATATGAGTTTGGTGGTTCTTTTTCATATTTCATTTGTTCTCCTTTCTTTCTTATCCTTCTTTCCTCATTGTCTTTTCCCCTTTCCTTACTGATTCATTCATTTAACAAGTATTACGTATAACACATTTTTTGGACATCGGAAATAGAAAGTGAGCAACAGATCGACAATCTCTGTCCAAACGAGCTTATAGTCTAGCTGGAAGGAGAAGGGCATTAAGTAAATCACCAAATGTGCACACGCACATCCAAAAATAATGTAACAAGCAAAGGACACTTAGGTGTGAATATTTAATTCGGTTACCTAACCCAGCCTGGGGACCCAGGAAGGCTGTTTGAGGAAGTGGGGTTGGTATTGAGGCCCGAAGTGTGACGGAGTTGAGGAGGCAAGTTGGATGATGCCTGGGTGAGAGGAGAGGGAAGAGCATCCTACATGGCGGGAAACGGCGTGGACGGAGACGCTGGTGCCAAAGAGAGGGAGCTTTCCCAGGGAGTGGGGCTGAAAGAGAGGCAGGGCGGCTAAGGGTCAGAGCCTGGAGGGAACAGTGCGCACCACGAGGGCCTTGGGGAAGGGGGCCAGGTGAGGGGACGTGAGAGCATGGGAAGCCCTGGCAGACTGTAGACAGGGAAGGTAAACAATCAGACTGGCCCTTTAAAAGCGCTCTCTTACTACTTGATGAAGAACACAGTGCGGAAAGCAGGAGCAGATGCAAAGAAAAACAATGTGGGGGCCACAGCAGTAGGCAGCTGACAGATGACAGAGATTTGGGGTTTAATTTGTCTTCACTCTACAGCCCTGTGGTCAATTTGTATAACTGTTTAGAACCTTGTTTTTCCTATCTGTAGAATGGGAATAAAAAGAATACTTCTCCAATAAGGCGCCCGCAGAGACTGAGTTGTGGGAAGTGTTTACCATGACGCATAGCGTACAAAGTCTTATCACTGTTGATCTCTGGTGATGTTTGTGTTCTGAAGTCTACATTGCATAATATTAATGTAGCTATTCCTTTCTTTTTGATCAGTGGATGTGTGTTCTGCCACTTTTGATCCCTTTAGTCATGTCTCCATATATAAAAGGTTTTATACCCAATGTCTCTGAGGTTCCTGCCCCATTCAGCGCGTGTGGTCAGGAAATTTCCTCCGCGTAGAAAGCCAACGCTTGCCTCCTTTGCCTCCTTCCTCTCGTGGATCACACCCTGCCCATCGTCCCATGTCTGTAAACGGTGGTTTCCTATGTTTTGTCTCATTTTTCAGGGGAACATTTCTGTCCTTGTTGCCGCATGATTGGAAATAGACCATACGTTTGACCAGAGACTTGAATGGTGATGCATTTTATATATTAATTTAATTATAGCCAGTAACTTTTTAAAAATCCTCACACAAGGATATGTTTATTGATTTTAGAGAAGAAGGGGAAAAGAGGGTGGGGAGAAAGAGAGAGATATCAGAGAGAGAAGAGAGACATCAATTGGTTGTCGCCTGTGTGCACCCCAACCGAGAATCAAACCCACAACCTAGGTATGTGCCCTAAAGGGGGGATTGAACCTGCAACCTCTTGGTGTGTGGAACGACGCTCCAACCAACTGAGCTACCCAGCTTGAATGCTAGTAATTATATTTTTACTTTGAGTTTTTATAATCTCTTGAGTACCTACTAATAATAATATAATTAAAGTTATCACCTAAGCAGTTTTAGCTTCCAGTATCACTTAATTCCTCCATTTGATATCAATATGACATTCTCACAATGGCTTCAGGATCTTGCAACTTTTAAATATCATAAAACAAAATGGTTATCCTGGTGGAAAAAAATCCTGTACAAAAATTAAAGTAGAATGTTACCAAGTGTTTCAAAAGTTAATGTGTATGCCCCAACTATATAAAATTGATATCAGGGGAACCATAAACATCTACTTACAAGACATTCAGTTATTTACAAACTACTTATTAACAGCATTTGCTATTGGATGGTTAATAACCCAGTTCCTCAAATATTCTGCATCGATAGAATCCATGCCAGTGAAAGCAGTCGGTGCTGAGTATGTAGTCTTTCCCCGTTTGTATTCAATCTGATATCCCTGACACTTCGAGATAGGCTCAAAATCCTCGGCCAGAGCATGGCCAGAGGGAGCAATTTTAGGAAGCATCTTGTAAAATAGCCAATATTCCCAGCTAATTCACACTTAGGCAGAGAAAGCAATCGCTGCCTGACAGGTGAGAGTCCCGGGGCAGGATGGGTAGCCTGTCTGTGTCTGCTTATTCTGACTTAGATGAGCCACGGACGGTCGTCAGGAACTCTCCAGCAGTCAGGACCGCTGAAACTTGTTTCCTTTCCTACGAAATCCATCCTCTTGCCATTGCGTCGTTGGTCTGTGGACCACACTGTGGCCACGCCCATTCCGCCTTCCACCAAAGTGGAGCTCACTCACCACGTGTTGTTTTGATATTGGTTAGTGTTTATTTCGTAGTTACATAGTTTTTTGGTTTTTTGTTTTTTCATTTGGGTATCTATCACCTAAGGAGAGTGCTCAGTGACCAGAGTAGATACAGCAAGAGTGGAAATTCAGGTTCTCAGGGGCCACCTGTGCCCTTGACGGAGCTTATTCCGGTGTTCCCAAATGGCCGACACCATTGGGCTTTCTTCCTTCTTCACGCGTTGCTATGAAATAAATAAGAAAATATGAAGGGTGTCCTTCCCGCCTCCTCCATCTTCCAGGGGTGGCCACCATCCTTGGTGTGCTTTGGTTGGTGACCCATAGCTGGTTTCTGTCTTCACATGTTCTCTATGTATCTGTCTGTCTGTCACTTCTTCTAAGGGCACCAGTCTAATTGGATCAAGTCATTTCTACTCTTATATGGCCTCACCCGAACTAATTACATCTAAAATTACCCTATTTCCAAATAAGGTAACATTCTGAGGTTTGGGGGGTTAGTAGATCAATATATTTTTTAGGGGCACAATTCAACTCATATCACATATGGAATATTCCAAATTCTGATCTCTGCCCATATAATTATCTTTCTCCTTCAAATATTTTTCCCACCAAAATGCAAATGTTAATGATCATACTATATGCTAAACATGCATTTACTTATAAACTATTATTCCCATGCTAATACATTCAATTTTACTCATTCTTTATTGGTTAAGTGTGGGTTGCTAGGATGACAATCTCAAGGGACTGATTCTTTTCAAAGAGCTCTATTTTCATTTATAACTGGCTAATTTTTCAATTCACTTTTCTTCTTCCCCTCATTAGGAGCTCCGTTTTATCTTCTGTCATTGTCCCTTGTTCAGGTGTTCATTTCCAATAATAATATTCCTTTTCAGTGTGTGCCTGAGAGACTGATAAAGCCAGAGTTTGATGTGATCGTGAGAAAGATAAGGTCTTTCCCAAGGCTATTTTGCAAACTTTTCTGCAGGGAAAAAAAAATCAGAAGTTTTGCAGACCAGACTGAGACTCACCTTATAACCGAAACAGGAATCCTGTCTTCATCCCACACCTAACATCTTATTTCTGCTCTCTTCAAGCCCACACTCATGCTGACCACGGCCATCTGAGGCCACAGTGGACGTGGAGGAAATTCTTTATTTTTCTGTAGACGGTCTCAGTTTGGCATTCTGTTTTGTTTCCGTTTGCGCGGGATTTTTTGTTGTTCGGTTGATGAACAATTCAAACGGAGTCCTGACATTAAATGGAAGAACCTGGAATTGAAGCTTTTACCCTGAAGAAATTTCTCTCTGAGGTGGTACCTCCGCAAAACTTTAAATCTCACCTTAAATGCTACATGGGGGATATTGGAGAGAAAATAACTATTGCTGCTTCCCACCCCACCCCACCCCCGCCTTTTTTGATTCTCATTTCCCTCCGGCTCCCGTGGCAAACACCCTCTGGTGGCTCCAGTTTTTAAGTAAAAGCCATGAGCTGTATCCAGGTCAGGCACTGGTACTTCTGCCTAATCTTGTCTCATGTCCCTGTCCCTATGTTCTTACTTTTATTAGGGGGCGGCTAACACCCTCTTTCTTGAGATTTTCAGGACACAGGTCAAATAACACCTCTCACCCCAGCTGTCAGCTACATCACTCTTTACCCTTCGAAATTTCCTGGGTTCACTTACCTTCTCCATTAGCATATAAGCTACGAGAGGGCAGAGGTCTTCTGTGACTCATCTGTTGCTATGTATTCTCAACTCGGAGCTGAGTGTAGCATGTAATGCATCCTCAACACTGTCTTCTTGAAAAATTAAATGTGCGTTTCCCCCTTTCTCCTTCCCCCAGCAGTTTACACCTACGTGTGAAGAGTGGAGTAAAATTAAAACTTCCTCAGTCAGAATTGGGCTAAGACTGTTCTTCACTCTGCTTTACCTCAGTCTTCGAATATGAAACAAAATGATTTATTCCTAACAAAAAAGGAATTAAGACCTGTGTCCAGGCCTGGGCCAGAGAGAGACAGGTGTGCCCGTGATGCAAAATTTAAGGAGGTACATACTCCCAGGGCTGTGCAAGTGGTGATTCTGCAGTCAGGAGACCCTGCCAGTCAATGCTTCCTTAAGGTCTGTGCCCTGGGAGTCTCTCTTGCTTCCCCTTAGTCTTGACCTTGAAGGTGTCTTTCCTAAGGGTTCTTTGGGAGCTTGAAATGTCCAACAATACATTGAGGTTACTTTGTCTTGATGTAGAAGTAGGGCTGTTTTATAAAAATATAGACTACCCAGTTAAATTTGACTTTCAGATAAACAAAAAATCCTCTTTAGTATGAATAGGTCCCAAATATTGCACAGGACATAGTTATAGTGTGTATCTATAAATAAATAATTTATAAATAATTTGTAATTAAGTTGGTTACATTATAACCAATAATTTAACCAATTAAGGAGGCATTGGTTAAATTATAGCCAATTTAATTATAAATAAAAATATGGTTATAAATAAAAAATTATTTCGTGTGTATCTGGAATTCGAATTTCAACATGCATCCTGTATTTTTGTTGGCTAAATGGGACCACACGTACAGGGAGTTTTTCTGGGGCTCGTCATCTCGTGACAGTCCTGTTGCGGCAGATTTTCCCCCCACACCCACCCACAGAGGAAAGGCCTCGGGGTCCTACGAAGCAGCACATTGGTGACAAAGTGACAGGCCAAGAGTCCCACAAGTCATTGCTGCACTGTTCTCGTCTTTGCGAGCCTCTCATTTTTCTTTGCAATGAAAACTTATCAGATAAGTAAACATTACGACTCAAAGCTTTCATAAAATATTGAACATTTAATTTGAGTTTCGCAAAGCAGCCGGGCCTGCTTTAGCTGTTAGAAAATGTTGTGCATTTGCGATTAACCAGTTCCCCAGAGGACTGCGCTGTGGAGCTAAGGGGCGGATCAAGCAGACATCCTTTCTTCACTACGTTCTTTCCAGGAGGGATCAGAAGGGGCCAAGTATAAAGCTTGAGCACAGACCGCATTTCCATTTCCGGGAAGAGCGTAATGTCCTTTTGGTGTGAAGGAGAGAGTTTCAGTTGGAGAAAGACACTTCTTTCCTTTTTCTCACTGACTGCCACCTTGCTGAGCCTACCTTGGAGCAGGAAATGGGGGTGTGGAGGGAGCCAGCTTGGCAATGTCACGGAGGAAGATGCCTCTAGGGTAACCAGACAGCCACAGGATGAGTTATCTACGATAGGGAAAGAGGAGGAATTTATCAAAACTGTGTGATAACGAAATCTAAACGCCAGAACCGATCATCTGGTATCTCGGGAGTCAAGGTCTAAGACCACTGGTTATCACGGGATGAACCAAGTAACAAATGTGATTGGGGGGAGAGAGAACTGCCTCAGACCCACCCACGTCTGTGTGGTCATTTACCCAAATACTAGATGTTTACAGTGTCATGTAAGGTATTCCACGATGGTAGTGTTTTGAAGCTTTGCCTAAATTATCAGGCCCCCCAAATATATTCAGGTAAATTCTCCTGGGCTTTTAGACCTGGAAATCTGTAATTTTAAGGCTTTGTAATGAATTCGGATAGAACCGCATTTGGGGATACAGCCACCCTTATTTATTTGCCGAGTCACCAAATACCAGAAGGTTTATTAGGTACCAGAACGATCCTGTCTTTCCCGCCCCCCAAAGATTTCAGTTCTCACAAACTTTCATTCTAATAGATAGAGAACAAACAAACAAGCAAAATAAAGACTAAATGAGCAACATGTTACATAGTGATGAGTGCAATTCTAAAGGAAGATGAAAGAGGAAAGGGGGCAAGTGCGCATCCAGGTGATGGAGGGGAGCGGGTGTTATTTTAAATACGGTGATGACGAAAGGTCTTGGACATGAGATCGGAATGAAAAGAGTGATCCAGAGGCAGAGAACATTCCCGCTGGGCTGGATGAGCAGGAAGTCACTGTGGCTGGGGAGGCAGTGAGCCAGGGAGCGGGTGGTGGAAGGGGAGGCCGCAGGGGCATCCACAGATCACACGCCCAGGGCCCTGCAGACCTGCTGCCAAGGTGGGGTTCTACCTGATGGATCATGGAAAGCGCATGACGGGTTCAGAGCAGGGAAGTGATAGGATCGGATTTTATCTGAAGTCTCAGTCTGGTTGTGGAAAGCATGGATACCAGTTACCTGGCTGCGTAGTTGTCCAGGTGTGTATTGATGGTGGACATGAGAAGTACCCAGGTGGTGGACATGAGAAGCGTTTGGTTCAAGACGTGTTCCTGGAGGTCGAGAGTCAGTAGAATTGACTGATCAATTGGCTGTGGGGGTAAGACAAAGGCAAGATTGTGAAACGACCCTGAATCTTCGGCACGATAACTTGATCAAGAAAGATATCAGTAATTGGGTTTGGTGGACATTCTGGAAGTAGCAAGTGTGGGTGTTGAGGGATTTGGAGTTGGTTTTGGACACATGAAGTGGGAAGTACCTCTTAGACACCGATGGGGAGGGGTCAAATGGGCAGTTGAATCATAGGGTTAGTTTCAAGGGAACTTTCAAGACTGTAGAACATTAATTCGGGAATATTCAACATGTAGATAGTGTTTTGAATTTGGCATGATGCACATACAGGACAGTTGAGACATAGAGCACAATTTCCAAATCACTAACTTGTGGGTTACTAGTTCCGTGAGATGTGGTATCTGTTGTCTCATTTCTAGGAGGTGATCATGTTTTACACATGCGTCTCGTTAGGTGTGGGAGGAGCCAGGTGTGTTCATTTGCCAACACCTCCCCCTCCAGAATTAACCGCTGATTTGTGTGGGGTTTTTACACCACAGATTGTTTTTGCCTCTACTCTAATTTCAAATAAAGTGAATTTCATATGAATTTCATCGTCTGGTATACACTCTTTCACAGAAGGCTTCTTTCACTCAATGTAAAAATGTGAAGTCTTTTTCACTCAATGTAAAGTCTTTAAGTCTTTGAAATGCATGGGTGAGGTTTTAAGATTTGGTAAATGTAACAGTAGTTTGTTATTCTTTTATTTATGAGTGTTTCATTATGTATACAAACCACAGTTTTTTTATTCATTCTCCTGTTGGTGGAGATCTGAGCTACTTCCAGTTTCGGGCTATTCTGAATAAAGTTGCTGTAAGCATTTTTGTACATATCTCTTTATAAATATATATTTTCCTTTCTCTTGGGAAAATACCCAGTTGAATTGTTGTTTCATAGGATAGGTATATAATTAGTTTTATAAGAAACCTACCAGATTTTTTTCCCAAAATGATTATATTATTTGACATTTCCACCCAAAACTTGAGGAAATTCTGATTGTTCTACATCCTTACCAATACTTGATGTCTTTAGCCTTTTTAATTTTTGCCAATCTGGTGGGCGTGGAATGATATTTCATTGCAGTTTTTGTCTCTAGTAACTGCTGATGCTGAGTACTTTTTATAATGTTTATCAGCCATTCACATATCTTTTTGATGAAGTATCTATTCGAAAGGTTTGCCCACGGAAATCTCTTCTGCAGCTATTTAAATGTTGCAGTGTGTCTCTGTAACAAATTCACCTTGGAATAGTTACTTGTCAATTAACTTTGAGAAAAGTTTGTATATGCAAAGCCCAGTAGTCAGGGAGAAAGTTATGTGCGGATTGAGTTTAAAAATAATTATATGTAATTTCATAAGTACTTTTTTCTCTATTGAATAAGTAAATTAAGCTAGTTTTCATTAAAATTTAATTAATTTACTGTAACTTTGGAAAGTATTGTTGGATTTTAGTGAATACATATAATTTTCATGGATTTCAATTGTGAAAAAATATAGAAACCCCAAATCATACCATAATGTCCTGTTTAAGCATATTAAACGGCTAATTTATTTCATTTTTCTGCCCCTCCTGATATAAAAATATTTGGACTTTGTATAAGAAAAAGCATCCAGCATACTCCGTTCTGAGAAAATTCTTTAAGTCTGATTTGGTTTGCTTTATTCACCAACTAAAACATATGTAAACAATGATATTCGGTGAAAATCTCATGTGAAGCTAATGTATAATACACGCGCTGCTGGATGTGTTCCTGAGTGGTTACACTTCTCGTTACAGAGGAGAGAGGATGAAAAAGAACATCAGGAAACCCAACTGCCTCCACTGTGTGGTCACAGGGGTCAGGAAAGGACCTTCTGCTTTCAAAAGCCGGAGATCACACATCACATACATATTCAGATAACGAGAAACCGGAGCTCAGTCGGTCCTCCCTCGTGGAGCAAATAAACAGTCTCCGAACTTGGATTTGAAGCAGTCACTGGAGAGTTTTATTTTCCTAAGTACATTTTTAACCTCGCAAATACAATAATGTTCACATAATTCAAAGGAATAAAGGACAAAACAAGGTATTCGACTCCAACTTTGGTCATCAACCATTCACCCACCAGCCTTTCCAGACAATAAAATAGTGATTTATAAAAGAGTGTGTTTCAGCCTTGGCTGCATACACAAAAAACGAAAAAGCATCATCCTAACCCTCCTGGACGGTCAGTTTTTTCTCACGGGGAACCTACTGCAAACCTGCCTCAGGCACGCTGTTGGAACGAAATGACTCACTACCGCTTTAAACGGCTCCCACTCTACATAGTAATACCGTTTTATCACTGGCGTTTGCTACAGTAAATCTCATCTTGGAACAGTTAACCTGTCCGTCCTTATGGCAGGAAGGTCGGCCTAACAGTCAGAGAAGTTTCCTTGAAGTATAAGATCTGAAGGCTTTTTATCAGACCTTCCCATCAATAATCCTAATATGTTCTAAAGAGGTTTAAGCTGAAGCGAATAAAATAAGGTGTGGTTTGTTTGTCTGTTTTGGTCTCTTTTCATCTGCTGCATTTGTTAGTGGAGGGCAGAGCAGACCTTATTTTCCTAAACATGTTAGCGTGAAATTAATAGAAACAAGCTAATGATGCAGTTCCAGAACAGATGAATGTTACAGCCCAAAGATGATAAACTGTTACAGTCAACTTAGAACACTTTATTGCCATTTTTTCCCACATGTATTTGGCGGGTAAAATTGTTCTCCACCAATTCACAATGGAGAAGGGATGTAACTTCCTGTATTCTCCTATGCCTAAAAATTAAATCCTGTTTTGAGGCTTCTTCCTGCCAGACCGAAGGAACGTTCCTTTCAGACAACTCAGGGTTTCCTAATTCCTTTTCTTGGAGGTTGCATCTCACTTCTGGAGTTTTCTGTGGTGCAAAGCCTTGGAGCACAAGTCTCCTCGGTCAGCATCTTGCAGTCCCCATTGGAATATGCTTCGACAACGCCACTCTTAAATTTAAGGGTTGGCAGTACCAATCACCCCATTTTCCCCTTTGTAACAAACTTCATATCCATCATCATTGAATTAGACTCAGTCTGTCTCGGTGGTGCTTGTTTTGTGATCCAAAGTGTTCTCTTGGGGTAATAAGCATCACACATTTTCTAACCCAGTGCTTCTTAAATTCTGATGGGCGTGTGGGTCACCTTGGTATCTCACTAAAATGCAGAATCGGATTCAGTAATTACCAGGTTGGGCTGAATCCCGTCATTCTCACGGCTCATGGACCGAAACTGGAGTAGTGATGTTCTAACCCATGTGTAAGCACGAAACTTCACTTTACTCGTGTTATACCTGGTTAGATGACATCTTGGTTTGGGCTGATGAATTAACACAGCTCAGCTCCCCTATATAAACCATATGATATTTGGATAAATTGTAACTTTTGTGTTCATTTTTTTTTGTCATTACAAGCTGAAAGCATCTGTCTTTTAAGTAATACATATTTTTATTCTCCTTGTTTACCATGCGTTATGATGCCTGTGAGCGGACACTGCCTCAAAGCTAATACATTCAAGTGTACACTGTACCGCACTCAAAACGCGTCCTTGAGTCAAACCGACTTCTCGAGTCTCTTTTTGGTGTATTGGAGGTACAGTCCGCCCCTAGTGTTCTGAGGTTGTGGAGAGGAATAGTGGGCACAGGAATATGCTCGGAAGAAAGAGGGACCATGGAACCATTTGCACTGATCCTCCTTGACAGTTTGCAGCTGTGCCCCCACAGTGCTGGAAATCTCGTTCAAAAAAGTATCGAAGCCACGCCTGCCTTTCTGACTGTGAACACAGTCACTGCCACCAGCTCGTGTCGCTGGGCTCCAGTTCTGTACGCAGAGCATCCTTCAAGGGGGGCCAAGAAAGAGCAGCTCCTGGAAGGCACTGCGTTTTTCATGCACAGCTTCAAAACACTGCACCCGGTGTGTATAAGAACATACCCGTCCCTGCAACTGTCGAAGCCGGTGCATGCTCTTTACACGCAGAAATAGCCTCAATGGGCATCCGCGTGGCACTGCCTGGTGTCCCCAGAGTTTGGGAACCATAGACACAAATGCTCTTTCTTATACAGCGTCTGCTTATTCATGCTAAAGATTTCATGCTCAGGCAAAGCCAAGGTAGGTTTGTATACCTACCCTCATTGCCAAATCAGTGACTGCTGCTTGAGTCTGACAGACCACACTCAGAAAAGCCGGGCACAGCCCATAAATAACCCAAGCAGCAATGAACATGCACTCCTGTCCGCCTGCCACGTCAGACGGCCGCTCAGCTAAGGCCTCAGTGCATAGCTTTCTCTCCCCCTTAAAACACAGAGATGAGAAAATGTCATCCGATCCAGAAACCAGTGTTACAGCTGTTTTTTGTTTTTTTGTTTTTTTTATCAAGAAAGGATAGGGAAGAGGGTCCTTGGCGTTGGGTTTTTAAAAAATGGTCTATTTTCCACCACTAAATGCCCTAGAGCTGCAGTCGGCGATGCCCTGGGCCAGCGGGGGACACCTGGCCCCTCGCAGGCAGACACGAGGTCCTTCCTGGCTGATCTGGGGAAGTCAACAGCTCACCAGGTTTCACAGGAGATCCCTCAGAGATTTCCGCCATTGATTCCATTAGCACCATCTTTACTCTCAGGACAGAATCTGGGCGGGTAGATTTCCACTTCACACCACCCGTTGTCCTACAAGTGCCCTGCCATTCTTAATTTGCTCATCTCGTTTATTCGAAGAGTAATTCATTCAGCGCCAGTATGCCTACATTTATCGACAGGCAAAATACAGATGCTGAGCATGTGACGATGAAGAAACAGACAGGGTGACAGCCTGGAGGAGTACTGCTCTCCCACCCACACCTGGGGGCGCTCAGGCAGCCCTTCCTCCGAGGTGGTTTTTGCAGAAAGGCCGGCCCCTTCTCTTCTCCGCATAGGCCCAAGGTTGTCGGGGGAGCTCCCTTTGAGACCCTGCCTGCATCTCATCTCTCAAATTCTGCAGGCATGTGGGCTCCCTTGACCTCTGCCCATGCTTTTTGATGGTATTTTCAACCCTTTCTCTACCTGATGGTAGAGGTGCAACATGCATTCTGGAGCCTTCCAGTGCAGAGCTGCTCCTGCGGCCAGCCCCAGGGACCCCGGGGGAGCCAGGCCCCGTGTGGATCAGAGGGCTGCTGGCAACAGCTCAGTATGCATGCTCTTGCTGAGCGTTAGCGCCGCCTTTGACACGTTCTCAGTGGTTCAGACAGCTGAACAGATCAGCCGGTGCTGACCCAAGAGATGAAATCTATTTACTATGCTTTCTTGGAATTTGTTGCGTCTTCCTTTACTCCTCGGATGGCCCCCAGGATCTGCATCTGTAACTAAGTACTTGTGGGGGCCCCAGATGCAAAGCCCTGTGATGTTCCGAAGGTCTTACTCATGGAGACCCAGCAGGCCCCATTAGCCAAAGCACCTCTTGGCTTGTCTTAGGATAAATCCAGTCTCTGTCGTCTGCACCCATAGCCACACCTCCCACAACCTTAAGTTCTTTTAAACCTGGGCCCAGCAAAGGGATTTTATTGGCTCACACAGTTAAACAATCTTAGCATGGCTGGATCCGGGGACATGGACGATATTGTCATGAATTTGTGCCTTCCCCTCTTCCAGCCCCGTTTGTCATGTGCGGCCTTCTCTCCCAAACAGTCCGTTGTCAACTGTGACAAGACAGCTACCAGCAGCTCCAGGTAGCCCCCAGGGGAAAGAGGACGTGTCTGTCCCACCAGTGTAACAAAAGTCAGTGAGACAACGCTCCCTGGACTGCCCTGGGGAACTTGTCCACTCATTTAACCACCTCCAGGGGATAATGGGATTGCCTAGGTTTGAAAGCAGGTGTTCTGCCATCCCCATCGAAGCTGCAAAGTGCAGATGGGAGAGGAGGAGTTTCCCACAGGAAACCCTGATTGTTACCAGAAGCCGGATACAACCAAGAGCACCCAGCAAGTTTTCCATCGTATGACACGAACCGGGGAAGAGAACCTGCTGTCTAATTGGAGCGCATGGTGACTTTGCCCCGGAAAAAGTCGTGGTGGCCCACAGTCTGATCGTTAGATTCGCAGATCCAAATGCCTCATCTGTTACTGTAGCAGAGACATTTGGTCTCTGGGATAATGGCTTGTGCCAACCCAACTCCTAGGGACTGGTACATCAGTGGAACTCCGGTTTGCCAATTGTCCCTAAGAAATGTAACTTCTTTGTTGACTAGAAATGGGAGCTCCCCTGACCAGCTCCTTGCATAAAGCTGCCTGGGAAGGTCCATGAAAACCAGGAGGATGTGATTTAGGCATGAAATCAGGCGCAGGGGAATCGGTTCTACGAGGACGTCCAGCAGCAGCGGGACGCCTGCCCAGAAGGCGGTCGCTCAAATGGGCTCATCTGCGCGCTGGTCTCCACACCCCTGTGAGTTCTGGGTGAACTTCCAACCTCCAGGTTCCTGTCACTGTTTCTTCACAAGGGCCGTTTGCTTTCATCGACATCGTAGGTAACTGCTTTGCCTTTGTTTGCTTTTTTGATTAGGTAACAGCCCATTAGCAATGACTGTATTTTGATTCAATTAGGCAAATCATCGGAAATCTCAGCTGATGTATTGATTACAATTAATGTTTACATAGCCACTTATTAGGCTTTTTAATATAATTTCCAAGCATTATGCTCTTTATTTATTTTTAAAGCAATATAGACATATTGTTACAAATGAACACAGACAAAATGAACAGCGAAATTAACTTTGTAATGGTGCACAGCGTTAAAAGGAATATAACCAAAGAGGTAAACTTTGCTCTTTGGGGGAGTTCTTTTTGTTACAGCAGACTAGTCTCTTGCGCTATAATATTTCTGCCAATCTAAAGTTTCCTCGTCTACGCGACTTCAGTCATGCCACTACCGTAGCGGCCATCCTCCAGCCCCGGACGACAAATGTGCGCGGGGATGATGCCAATATTTATGAGTTTGTTTATCTGTCCTGAACGGAGGAGCTACAGCACAGCAGACGAACAATGAAGGGTTGGGTGAGACACAAGGGGAGGCTGAGGCCGCTCGCTGCACTCTGTACCAGATGCCCCCTCCCCCGCCATTCCACACACCCTGAAAGGCAGCTTCAAACTGCCCAGCCTGGAATCGTAGGGGCCCGCCTCTCTCACTTGTGATTTCCTCTTCCCATCTGCTTCCGGTGCCTCTTGGAGACGGCTGTGGTCGTTCCAGATTGATTCCTAATCAGAAAAGCAGCATGATGCACCCTGAGCTGTGCCTTTCTCTAATTGGCTCTTTTATATTAATATGAATCCCTGCAAAAACATATTAGAAATACGCACAGTAACAGCAGAGGACCTGCCACTTCAATTACTTTAAAATGTTCTCGATGCTCTCAATTAGCTAATTACAGTCTGTGTGTGATTGGGGGAATGTTAGAGGTTAAAACACCTTTTAAACGTGGCAGAGGTGCCAGAGAAAATGGAAGTGTTTCTGATGAAATTTTCGAATTGTATCCTCCTTCTGGCCACAGCGACGGAAGAACGCGTTCTTTTAAAAAGACAACTAAGAAGGAGAAAGTGAAAAAAAAAAAAAAGAGGTTAAAAATGCTTCTTTTCACTAAAAGATTTTTTAAAACATTCCAATAATTTTCATGTGAAATAGCTGAAGCGTTGGTATTTTGATGACATTTAAATGAGTTTTATGCAAAATTCTGGTAGCAGGTATACTCAGTGCTGGGTCCTTATTCACGGTGGCCGGCCAAGGCATGGAGACAGCCAAAAGGCCCTTCGGTCGCTGACTGGCTGGAGGAGATGAGGTGCGTACACCCAGCAGAAGGCCACTGAGCCATAAGAAATGCGTGCGAGATACTGCCGTTGGGGCCAGTGTGGATGGATCCTGAGAATATCCTGCTAAGCGGAACAAGTCAGAGAGGCAAGGCTGGGAACCGTGCGATTTCACTCAGACGTGGGATCTGAGACCGAGCGCAACAAGTGAACAAACACAGGGAACAGCGTCATGGACACAGACAGCAGCACGGTGGTCCCCCAGAGGGAAGGGGGTGGGGGGTAGACAAGGGTAAAGGGGTCGGAGGTGTGGTGACAGAGAGAGATTTGACTTCGGGTGGCACGCACACAGCGCCATACACAGATGATGGGTCTAGAATCACACGCTAACAGCCACTCCAAAAATCGTATTTTACCAGCTGTCCGGGAACCCCTTGGTCCAGTCGAGTTGACACATGAAATTAACTGTCATGAATGATGAATATATATATTTTTCATATGCTTATTTACTCTCCATATATCACCTCTGGTGGAGTGTTTGTTCAAGGTTTTTGGCCTTTTTCTCACTGGCTTGTTTGTTTTCTTGCTGCTCAGTCTAGAGAATTCTTTACATGTGCTGGATGTGGGACTTGCAAACCTTTCCTCTCCGTCTGTGGCCTTCCTCTTCCTCCTTGTAACCCAGTTTGCTGTGTGAAGGAGGTTTGGATCGTGATGAGGTCCGAGGTATTAATTTCCCTTTTATAGGTCATGATATTGCTGTCACATGTAAGCCCTCTTGGCCTCATTCTAGGTCCCAAAGATTTTCTTCTGAGTTTTCCTCTAGGAATTGGATAATTTTGCCTTTTCTATTTAGAGCTATCATCCACTCAGGTTTATTTGTTTAGGTATGAGTTTCAGTTGTGGATATATTTTTCGGCCTAAAAATGTCCAGTTGTTCAAGCAACATTTGTTGAAAAGACTATGCTTCCTCCCTTGAGCTGTTTATGCAACTTTGTCTGAAGTCGTACTTGTGTGGGATTATTCCTGACTTCCCTGTTTCATCGATTTAGGTATCTGATCCCTTGCTAACACCATGCTGTCTTAATTACTGTAGCTATGCAGTATTGTCTTAAAAATTAGGTATTGTGATTCCTACTTTATTCTTCCTTTTCAAAATGATTTTTGCTATTCTAATTCTTTTTTGCCTTTCATGATAACTTTTAGATTTATCTATATCTACAAGAAATCCTCCTGGGATTTTGATAGTGATTGTGCTAAATCTGTAGATCAATTTGAGGAGAACTGATATCTTTACTATGTGAAATCTTCATTCTATGAACATAGAATCTCTCCACTTAGTTCGGTCTTCATCGATTTCTTTCATTAGCATTTTACAGTTTTCAGCACACAGCTCCTGTACATGTTTCTTAGACTTCTAGCTAATATTTTTTTATTCCTTTGGAAATGATTGCAAATGGTAACAAAAATATTTTAGCACCGAACATTACATATCTATCTAGTTCTTTGACAATGTATGAATTTCTTCTCCCTTTTGCCGTTTCCCAGATAAAACGTTACAGAAGCATAAGTGTTTGGAATCTGCTGTTCTGAACAGAGATTCCCCATATACGTGGGGTCGGGTCGCTTTCACTGACCTAGTATTGGGTCTGATATGCAGTAGGTGCTGTAAAAGTGTTAAAGGAATGAATTTTTAAAAAGCTTTAACTTTGAAGATGTTTTGATTACCTCTCAATGGATGTGAGTGTGATTGTGGATCACACAAGTAACCCCCACAAACGCATATACATATGACTCCTCGAAATTTCTCTCCAGAGCGGGCCAGTCCTCCGGGAGGGCTCATCACGCAGCCCAGCACTGACTGGTGTGACTGTCCCCGGTGGAGACGGCCGTGTCCGGCGCTTTCAAGGAGGCAAAGCAGAGGTCTAATGGACATTCATTGAATACTTAAAGAAATGTTTGACTGAGGAAAGGAATAGTGAAGAGGATGACAAATATGTGGCTTCTGTTAAACACGGTTTATATCATGCTAGACATTCCCGAGACGTAGAGATATGGTTTCCATTTTTCAAACTTGGATTGTACTATATTCAGAATTGTTTATTAATCTGATGGGTATATGTAAGCTTTCCCTAAATTGTTAAAATTCATTTTAATGTGATGTTAATGTGCAGTTAATACCCATTAATACCATATTTTAGACCATATTCTGACATGAATGTTCTGCCCTTTAAAACATATTTTTATCATTCAGTGTTTATTTTGTTTTCTGATTTTTTACATGTGTAATAACTACACACGTAAAACACATGTATATTTATACGTTTAATTATTTCCTTAGTGTACCTTTGGGGGAAGATATTTACAGACTTAATAGGCCCGCACATTTGAAGACAAATGAAATGCGTGCGAAACGGCGGTCCAGCGAGGGCTTCCGGCCGAACTTCTGCCGAGCAGCGCGCAGGCGCTCTGTGCACCCCAAGGTAGCCCACGCTGAGCAGGAGTTGTTTTTTCCTACTTGATAGTTGAAAGTGAAACCTCGCTATTTTTCCCTTCATTTTTATTTCTCTAGGAACTTGGAAGGATGAACATTTCCTCGCAAGTTTGCTTGTAAACACGTCAGATTGTTTTCCCAGTCCGTGTGTCGCTTTCTCTCTGCTCGCCTCGAAGAGATGTGTTTGCAAATTAGAAATTGCACGGGTTCTCCTTTCTTTTCCTCCTAATATGCGTACAGTTCACGCTCGAACCCTTCCATGGCGTCTTAAGATGGGCGATCCGGTTGCACGCATCCCTTAGAAAAAATGTCTGGCGCCCCCGGGGAGCTGCACCTGAGATGCACGTTGAAAGGTGATTGACAGCTGGCTGAGCGATGGTTGGGGGCTGCGGGAAGAGCAGATGGGGGGGGTCAGTGGGGGGTGATGAGAGGTCACTTATGTCACCAATACTGTGCGCTGCGGTCAGGTTGCTGTGTCTGTCTGTCGGTCCATCTGTCTCACAGTCCGTGTCCTAGGGAACAGAGAGAGCAAATAATATAGGATGCCTCATTTTGCTTTTAAAAATATTTTGGATCTAACATTTCATGGTTTGAAAATATTACTATATTGTTATATAAGAGGCCCATCTTATTTCCCGTAGATAGACTTAGGATTGGTTGGGCAATGTCTATTGGTTTTGAAGACTGAATAATTTAACTCCTTTTATTAGTTTTGGAAGTTCTGTGTATCAGCTTTACTTTTTGCTTTGGATACCCTCAAGTGTGAAAGACTGATGCAACAGTATTCGGAACTTGGAAAAGAGTACAATAAAAACAATACAAAAGTAAATAAAAGAATATTGGGAATTTTTTTCTTAAAATGGAGGGAATACATTAATTTAGGAAGCGATGGAGTTTGCTTTCAATAAATAAAATTTGGAAACCTTAAATGCCCAATAATCTTTTGGATAAATTTTCTACAGAAAATACATATTTATATAGTATTTAAATACAAATATATGCATATGTGATATGTATTCATGTATTCATCATTCATTCATCCAGAAGTGAACCATTCACCAACTGTAATAGCTTTGCTTTGAAGGAGCAATTTTCAGGAGGCGTCCTATGAGAGAAACAGCAGCAAAATAACAGCTCTGGAAATGGAAGAAAGTGGAAAGAATACAACCTACATCCTGGTGAGGGCGGAAGCTTTTCTTCTAGGAGAGTCCTAAGCACTTAGATACCACGAAGAGCCGCCAACAGTTGCCACTTCCTAGGTTGTCTGCCCCAACCACTTTTCCTTCTTTTGTACATTTCTTGCCCTCCCCACGCACTTGTTGCAACGCCTTGTCTCTTCATTGGACCTCTGTATTTCCACCTTTCTTCCCAGGCGGGCCTCAGCCATCCAGACACCCTGGTGGCGCTGGTGGCACTTGAGAAACTCCTCCAGTGGCCGCTGGGCTGGGCGGATTGGTTTGGTGATCCCTCCTTCCTTAGCCTTGGTCCTTGACATACTGCTAACACCCCGGAGGTGGGGACTTTCACAGCTGAAAAGGTCACATGGGGGATGAAAAGGGCAGCATAGTTTATCCAGGGCAGAACGAAAGACTGGCTGGAGGTTAGAAGACCTTCTTCGTTGGTCAGGAGTGTCACTGTTAATGCTGAGCCTTCCCACTCTTTAGATAAATGTGCTATTTCCTTCCCTTTGAGGAGGTAGATCATGGAGGCTACTAGGAGGAAAGGGTTAATGAAGATGATGTAGCTTTTACAATATTTATACGACTGCTGAACAGAAAACCAAAATTGTGCAACTAGGCCAGAGAAAATGGTAAGTGGCAGACTTTCTCTGAGGAAGAGGACAGTTACAAATTAAAAGCAATTAATATAAGGAATGAGGAAACTGTGTAAATGATCAATCATCTGTTCTCTCCTTTAATTAATTAATATTTACTGAGTATCTTTATTGGATAATTGAATAATTATTATAATCCAATTATAATTCAATTAATAACTGAAGAATAGAAAATGAAACCACTTCCCCACATATGGTCTTCTATGGGTAATGATTTATGTTCTGATCTGCCTGCCTTCTTCAGAATACAGGGCCTGGACAGCCCTGTGCGTGGGAAACGATGCCCTCTTTACAGGAAGGAGCCGTGTTCACTCTCAACTTACTAGAGAAGGAAACTTGGGTCCTCGGAGTAGAAAGTGGAACTTGAAAGGCAAGCCCCTTTTCTTGTGTTTTGTGTTCTCCTAGGTCTGCACTTTGAGAAGTTCTCCCAAGAGATAGCTGGAAATATCCCTGGGTGGGGAGACAGGCAGGGAGAGAGGATCCTGCAACGGTGAAATTTAGAAAGATCAACTGTTAGCACAAAGTCAATAAAATTAAAAACAGAAAATCAATAGAAATAATCAGTGATACCAAAAATTGGTTCTTGGGAGAAAAAAAAATCAGTACAAATCTATGAGCCTCTAGCCAGACTGACTTAAAAGAATGGAAAGGACACAAATTATCAATATCAGTAATAAAAGAAGGGCAATTGCTACTGACCCCATAGACTTCAAAATGAAAATAAAGGCATACTTTGAACAACACTATACCTATAGTGAAATGGACAAATTCCTTGAAAGACACATTATGCCAAAACTCCTACAAACCTCAAACTATCTAAATGGATCTATATCTATTAAAATATTAAGTAAAAAAGTAATAATCTTTCAAATCAGAAAACATTAAGTCCAGATGGGTTCACTGGTTAATTCTAGCAAGGAAGAAATCATACAAATTCTCTATACTCTTTATAATAGAGAGACTAGAAACAGAGGGATACTTTTTAACTTAGTCTATGAGGCCAGCATTGCCCAAATACCACGATAAGATGAAAAATATTACAAGAAAAGAAAACTACAGGTCAATATCTCTTATAAACATAGATATAAAAATCCTCTACAAAATTTTAACAAATCAAATCCAACCATGTACAAAAATATTATACATCATGATTATCATGAATATGCAAGACTGGATTAACATTCAAAATCAATTAATGTAATTCATCACATCAACATGGTTAAGAAGAAAAACCACATGATCATATCAATAGATGCAGAGAAAACATTTGACAAAATCTAATACCTATTTTGATCAAAACTCTTAGTAAACTAGAAATAGAGGGAAACTTTCTCTACTTGATAAAGAATATCTACCAAAAACCAACCAAACAAACAAACCCACTAAAACCATCACCATACTTACTGGAGAGATACTAAAGCTTACCCACTAGTATAAGGGACAAGACAAAAATGTCCTCTCCCTCACAATTCCTATTCAACATTGTATTGGAAGTCTTAGCTAATGCAGTAAGACAAGAAAAGAAATAAAGGCATACTGATTGAGAAGGAATAAATAAAACAGATTACATAATCATCTATATAGAACATCTGAAAGAACAACAACAACAGAAAACTCTTGGAACTAACAAGCAATTATATCAAGGTTGTAGGATACTAGGTTAATACATTAACTTCAATCACTGTACTAAATACCAGCAATAAACAAATGGAATTGGAATTTAAAAGCACAATACTATTTATACTACCACTTAAAAATGAAATACTTAGTTATAAATCTATGAAAATGTGCCCAAGATCTGTCTGAGGAACACTACAAAGGTCTGATGAAAGAAGTCAAGGAACCAAATAAAGTGGAGAAATATTCCATTATCATGGATAGGAAGACTCAATATTGTTAAGATGTTAATTATTCCCAACTTGACATATAGATTCAATGCAGTCTGAATTAAAATACCATCATATTTTATGGATATTGAAGTCTATATGAAGAAGCAAAGACCAACAATAACCAGCACAATAATAAAGAAAAGCAAAGTTGGACAACGGATACCCCAATTTTAAAACTTACTGTAAAGCTGCAGGAATCAGACAGTGTGATGTTGAAAAAATTAATACACAAAATGTTCAATGAGACAGAATGACGAGCTCAGAAATAGATCCATGTGAATATAGTCAACTGAACTTTGACAAAGGAATAAACACAATACAATTCAGAATAGATAGTCTTTTCAGCAAATGGTGCTGGAACAACTGGACAAACAACGGATCTTAATATTTTTCACCAAAGTTAACTCAAAATGGATCAGAGACCTAAACATAAAATGCAAAACTACTAAAATCCTACAAGATGGGAGAAATTCTAGATCTTAGGTATGGCCATGTCTTTTTAGATACATTACTCAAGGTACAACTCATGAAATAATTGAAATATGGATGTTATTGAAATTAAAAACTTCAAGTCTTTAAAAGACAACATCAAGAGAATAAAGAAACAAGATACAGGCTAGGAGAGAATATTTGCAAAGACTTATCTGTTAAAGGATAAAATATACAAAGAGATCTTAAAATCATATCTCACAGAATAAGCTATATATATAGAAATAAACATGAAAAGAGGCCCCGTATCATCAGCGAAATGCAAGTTAAAACAACGAGCCACAACTACACGACTATTATAGTGGCCAAAATATGGAACCCTGACAACACCAAATGTTGACAAGGACGTGGAACAATGGGAAGTTTCATTCATTGCTGGGTGGGTGTAACATGGTATACAGCCACTTTGGAAGAGTTCGGTGATTTCTTAAAAAATTAAACATACTCTTTCCATCTGATCCAGCAATTGTGCTTTTTGGTATTTAAAAAAAGGGGCTGAAAACTATGTCCACATAAATAAAAGGCTATACATGTATGTTTATAGTAGCTTTATTCATAATTGTCAAAATTTGGAAGCAACCAAGCGTCCTTCAAACGTGAATGGATAAAAAAAAAACTGTGCTACATTTAGACAATAGAATATCACACAATGTGAAAAAGAAATGAGCTATCCAACCATGAAGAAGCATAGAGGAAACTTAAATTTACATTATTAACTGAAAGAAGCCAATGTGAAAAGGCTACATACTGTATGAGTCCATCTAAAGGATATTCTGGGAAAGGCAAAATTATGGGGACAATCATTGATCCCCAGACATTAGTGGGGAAGGAGAGATAAATAGGCAGGGCAAAGAGGATTTTTAGAGTAGTGACACTATCTTTTTTTTAATCCTCATTCAAGAATATATTTTTATTAATTTTTGAGAGATAAAGAGAGAGAGATAGAGGGAGAGAGAGGGAGAAGGAGGAAACGTTGATCAGTGGCCTCGTGTATGCACCCTGACGGGGCTGGGCTTGAACCTGTAAGATTTTGGTGCACAGGAAGATGCTCCAACCAACTGAGCTACCTGGCCAGGGCAAAACTATATTTCTGATACTTTAATGGTGGATACATGTCATACATTTCCAAACCCACAAAATGTACACCAAGAGTGAAACCTAATGAAAAGTACAGATTTTGGGTGATAATGATTTTATTAATGTAGGTTCATCAGTTGTCACAAATATTCATTCTGGTGGGTGCTGTTGATAATGGAAGGGGCTTTGCATACCTGGAAGCAGTACTGTATGAGAAATCCGTATACCATCTTTTCAATTTTGCTGGGAACTTAAAACTTTTCTTAAAAAAATATAAAGCTTAAAAAAAAGATTTACTGTACTTTTTTATCATAATAGAAGCCCTGGCAAAAGTTTAATGATATGACTCAGCCTGGGCTTGATGCTACAGGGATCTGTATTAAGCTAAACTTGAGCTGGAACACTGCCCCTACGAACCAGCGTTAGGGTGTGTATGTACCAAGAGGAAATTCAACTTCAGAAATAGAAGCTGGAGCAGCAAATCCCAGTTCTCACGCTCTACAACGTCATTCTCTTTTCTTGTCAATTTAACATATTTCTGGGTTTAATTTTGAGACTTTCCTTCATTGAACCATTCACTCACCTATCTTGAGTTCAGCATACATTCACTGAATACGAAAATGCACTAGGTCTTAACACACTCGACAAGAACCCATTGATCTTCGTTATGTGTCAGACACAACAGTGACCAAGACTGTATTCCTGCCCTCAGGGCGCTTTTAGTCTAGCCTAGTTATGTGCATTTAGCCTATATAACTAGGCATATCGCCTAGTTATATTAATAGTGAAGACCAGGATAAAGGTTAAGGCATTCTTAATGAGATCTCTGTTGGGTCCCCTAAGGCTGAAAAGGCTAAGCACACACAATCAATTTAGATGTACAGTGAGCCCACAGAAAGCATTATCACAAAAGACCATTGATGAAATTGAGGCTGTTGAGTACAAAGAAGATAATCCCCACTTACATGGAAGTGACAAGAAAATAGGTAAAATTGGACAAAGATAGGGATATTTATTTCCATACTTACATTTTATGTTAACAGCTCTTGAAATGTGATGTGTAAAGAAATGAATAGAATCTGATTGAAATAGAAAATCGGCCATGAAGTGGCAATACATAGGGAAGAACAGATTTTATTGTAAATAATGTCATTTCAAAGAACTTATTTATGCATTTTCCATCCCTTCCACTACCCATCCACCATTTGTTTACTAGATCAGCTGTTATAAATGTTTATTTATGTGTTCTTCTCTGCCCATTGACTACATACCCTTTGAAAACAGGGTCGTGTTCATCTCAGTATTCCTGATGTCTAGTGCAGTGTCCAATGTGAGGAAGATAAAAGAAAATTTCTAGAATGGCAAGAGGAAGGAGGATGCTTTAGACGCGTGTGTGATCAGATGCATTGCATCCAGTCACCTGGTTGACAATGCAAGTGATTGGCACCTTGGGGACCTGTGGGTAAATCTCATGGCTCTCAGATGCCACCGTGCAGCCATCTAGTGAGGGTGTGTTGCCAGGGAGAGAGGGGAGGCAAGAGGCATTTAATCAACACCATGCGGTGGCCAGAGGGTTCTGTGCTATCAAGGGCTGCTTAACTGATGGGTGTGTGTGTGCCACGGCCAGAAGCAACCGGAAGATCATGATGACCTTTGAGCTTGAGAACTTGGAATAAGGCTTCAGGCTACTTCAAGACAAGTCCTCTCCATCAGTCTGCCATTGCAGACAGTCAAGGAACTGACACATCTGGTTCTAAGGGATGTAGATGTTCTTCATGCCAACTCACAATTTACCAAGACTGAAAGCAAAACACACACTGATGGAAGTGGCAGATGATGACCTGGCCAGATCCCAGCTGTTGATGGACATTCTAGCGCCAGGTCCTTGACGTTTCCCTGCATTTTCCACACACAGCATCTGTGGACCAGGAGAGCAATGGCTGTATCTTTCCAGGGATATTTTACTGTGAAGTCTCTCTTCGACGAAAAACTCTTCTGGCACAGTTTGGACTTGACAGTGCTTCATCAGAAAATGTGATTGCTCCGGAGTTTTCTTTGCATTAACTTGCCTGAGATGGAAGAGTGTGAGGTCCAGCCACTGCTGCAAATGTGGATTTTAGCTCACACAGGAGACTCCTGAGCTACCGAACCCCACGAAACTCTAACCCAGAGAAAGGAGAATACTGGCTATTGCATGAAGAGATACTTTAAAACCAAGGGAAAAAAAGAGAAAATGTCTTTTGAGCAGAGCTAGCACCAGCTGAGGGGAAGATTCCTTACCTCTACCATATTCATTGAGGCTATGGAGGCTCCTGCTTCTTTCATTTTCTTTTTATACAATAAATTGTTCACTTAAATATTCAACATCTTGAGTACCTACTATGCACTATGACCATCACCTCCTACTGCTCCTTAAGGAAGAATAAATGTGCCTGTCTCCCAAACATTCTACACATAGAAGTGTGTCTCTTTCACCCTTCCCATCTCTTTTTTTTTAAGATTATTTATTTTTAAAGAGAGGGGAAGAGAGGGAGGAAGAGAGGGAGAGAAACCTTGATGTGTGAGAGAAACAGCAATTAGTTGTCCCTTGGATGCCCCCAACTGCACCATTTGGATTGTACGCATGAGAGTAAAGCCCTGAGATAGAAGGACGCAGGCTCCCAGGCAGAAAGCACATGTCATCGTTTGATTGCTTTCTCCTGTGTAATTTTACATCGGAAAAGTAAATAGTTTCTTGTTTAAGTCACTGGTGTTTTGAATTTCCTATATGCAGCTGAACATGCCCTAACTAACTTGTATATTCTTGTCCTGCGTGACTCTACTTCATAAGTCTCTTCAGTGTTCGTGAAATCATGAACTGTTTGAGGTGAATCAGACCTTAGAATCACTGGTTCAGGGTTTCAGGGAACAGACACAGAAGTAGTGTATCAGGACGCGTTGTCTCCATAGAGATTATGTAGAATCCATTTTCTCTCTACCTCTATCCCCTTCCATGTTGACTTTTATAATTTCCCGCCAACTCCACATGCGCAAGTTATACATGTACTTATGTCCCTCTGTTCCTTTAAGTCCATAAACTGTGTACGTTCGAAATAATTCTGATCACCAAAATCATCTCCCAATGCACTTGGAGAGCATCCTAAATATGTTGGCCATGGAAAAAGGACATTTTCAGTATATGAGTTTGCTAAATCTAAGAGCTTGAAAATTGAAGATTTATTATACTTTTGATTCTTTGCTCTCATTCAACATCAAACCCATGAGCAAGTCCTCTTAGATATGCCCTCAAATACATGCTGAATCCACCTCCTCCTCTCCGTCCACGCTACCACCTTTCTCATTCAAATCGCCATCATCTCCAGCATGGACAATGACAACTGTGTCCTCAGACGTCCACCTGCGTTCCTGCTCTATCCCTTTCCGGTCCTTTTCCACAAAGGTATACGATTAGTCTACGGTAATTTGAATTTCATTATGTAAGTTTTCCTGATCACAGCGTTCCGTTGCTTCTTCATGACCCATGTTACGCAGTCCAAGCCCTCGGTCATCAGCCACGACGCCTGCTCCAGCTCGGCTTTCAGCCTTATCCCATCCCACTTATTCTTTAGGGCATTCGGCTCCAACTGTACTGGGTGTCAGTCTCTTCCTTGAGTTTTTCAAGTTCATGACCATCTTAGAGACTTTGATTTTGCTGTGACTTCCTCCAACTTTAAATCATTTCCCTGAGGTTCTTACCTGGCTGTCTCCTGACCTTGCAGATCTCAGCTCTTCTAAGAGAAACAAACCTTCAGGCACGACCCTGTCTAAAGTGCCCTCGCAGCCCTAGTCACCGCCACACATCCTGATTTTTTATCGTAATTACGGTAATAATGTACATGGTTTTTTGCCTTTGCTGACTAGAATCTGACATCTTTGGAAATGAGGTCGTGACCATTTTGTTCTTATCTGTAATCCTCAGTATGTAGAAGAGGCCCGGTGACAGAGTAGGTACTCAGTAAATATGTGTTGCAAATAATGAAAGAAGGAAGGAAGGAAGGAAACAGTAACCTGATAGATGGGCACCCCAGATCCTTAACCCTGAGAGGATTTCTCCTTTGTCACTTGTTGGGTAATAACAACAACAAACAATAAAGCCAGTCCAACAAATATCAGAAGGAAAAAACAGAAAAACAAGCAACTGAAAGTACTTTAGCTAACTCTACTGCACACAAAGGCACAAACAAAAAAATCAACAAATGAATGAACACAAAAGATCAATAACCGGTGGTTTTCTCTAATTTAATTACTGTTTGCTTTTCCTTTTGCAAGACCCAGGTACTCCCCCGCCCAGGCCCACTTTCCACTCTCAGCTACCTGCCTCTAGCTTTTCTCTGGTGACCCATGTAGCTGTTGCTTCTGTCCGGAGTAATGCTCACCCCAGAATTCTACCACCACAGGCTTCCTAGCTTCATAGCTGTTTGTCTCCCAACAGTAAGAACGGCTGCCTTCTCACAAGGGGACCCCCACACTTCAAAGGTGGGATCTTTTCTACTTCCCAGAGACATGACTGCAATCTCAGACGCACAATAGAAGCAACGCCAATCAAGTCTGTTCCTGTCAGCCTCCCAAACAGCCTTATTACTGGGTGACTGCAAACCGGATTTGAAGGTGCCGCTTCTGCCAAGCTGAAGCCTTCAAGTGCTGAGGTCGAGTGATTGAAAAGTCTAGATTATAGGCAGGAGGGGAGGAAGAGTGGTTTATAGCTCTTCCTCGTCTGCTAAAAGCCTCTGGCTAGAAATAGCTCTCTATTTGAAGGAAAGTAAATTTCTTCCAGAACTGAAAATAAATGTGTTTTGAGGGGAGTCCAGGCAAGCAGGTGGCAGGGGCATGGCCCGCAGACCTGTGGAAGGCTTGGAGGGTGACAGTGAGTAGTCATTCCTCAGAGTGGGAGGTCCCTGTCTGATGAGGACCAAAGGTGAGAGCACGGGATGCAGCTGCTTTTCTCCACGTGACATGGGGCTACTTACGCCAGTGCAGGAAGAAACCTCTCTAGGCTGAGTGCGGCTGTAACGAGTCGTTAAATTCTATGTGATGTAAGGACCTTGCTTTACCCAACACCTTGAACAACTGGACCCCAAACCATCAGAAGTGGAGGGGCGAGGATTCTGGTGGCATATCCAAGGACATAAGGACCTTCGTTTGGTTACTGCAATCTTTGTATATTGGACCGTCTTCAATTCCAAACTCTTTTTGAATTACAGCTCCAAGTTGGAAGAAGAAAAAGGAATGTGCCTCCCTCTTTCTCAGTGCTCAGCATACGCGCACATATGCATTCAGTCAGTTATTAGAAATCATGACATTACCTTGTCTGTGCACCTGGCACGTGTTAGGTGATGCTTATGCAAAGTACAGAGAGCAAATCAGCGGCGTGGTCCCTGCTGTCAGAGGCTCGTATTCCAATGGGGAAATAGACACTCAAGCAAATAATCATGATGGAGTATGATGAGTCCTGTAATCTAGGTAAATATCAAGGGCTGGGAAGGCCAGGCTTTGGAGTGATTTTGGGCCCCCAGTAATTCTGGAGAGGACTCTACACAGGCAGAAACAAAGGATGAGATATCCCAGTTTAAGTTGGGGGTGGACAAGTGGTTTCCCAAACAAACATCATTTGAGCTTATTAGTTCTGGTGGTGGAGTTGTGGGCAGACCCTTCGAAGAATGTGGTGAAGTTTATAGACTTTCTCCCTCAATAAACAATGCCCATAAACAAACACGCAGATTTTTTAATGCAATTCCAAGGCGATCATGGAAGGCCCTACAGCAGGATAATGTAAGAAAGCATTCATCTAAATTCCCATAATTCCCTTTCACCTTTAACGCGGTGTTTTTCCAGATAAAGGCCATGAGGCAAGGGCCTCAGAAACACCTGAGATGATGTATAACTTGCATAATGATGCCTAGCGCTCAAATGCTGCCCAGCATGAGTTGGGGAGCCTGTGAGCTCCCCTGTGCAGGCCCTTGCTGGCTGGCCAAAGGCTAATCCTCCAGCATGAAGGCAGCCAAGACAGCGAGAGCCCAAAGGCCTCTGATCCAAGGATGTCCGTGACCGCCCCTACCCTTCTAACACCAGGAGGGGAGGGAGCGGTTGGTTGCTCTCCTCCTGCAAAGTTACTGAGAAACCTACGCCCAGGAGCTCAGTGAGGAAGACAGTGCTCATGTTGAAATAGCAGGGTAGGATGTGCTGGAAATTTTATGCTTTATGGATAAAATGGAGTCTATTATAGAGCCTGTAGAATTGGCTTCTTAAAGAAATTTCTCATTCTAGTGAAGCCAGATTCTAAGCAAGCCCAACACTTATGCTCATTACTTCCCAGAGCATGTGGCTCACCACTGTGAAAAAACGCGGTCTTTGAAATTAAAATGGCCTAGCAAAGTGGTTAACAATGGCAGCAGTAAATGGAAGGTTAGCAGTATGCAGTCTTTTGCCTGAGTATCTTTCAAATCACACGATTTCATCCATTTTTATTGCCACGGATTTAATCGAAATACCTTTTCTGCTGTGGTCCGTTTCAGCAGATTCAAAGTAATCACTTTGCCTATGTCCTATCCCCGCCATACTGCGCTCTCCAGATGACAGAGAGATTTCCCAAAGTCATAGCAGGTCAGGTTATTCTTCTCACGAACACTCTTTGGCTGCACTGGGGGGTAGGGAGGGGACGCGTCCAATATCTCATCCGTCATAAGTCCCCACTTCTCTCTGTATGCAGATGAGCCGCTCAACAAAGGGACTACAGGCTTCCACGCAGTCAGGTTTCAGCTACACCTCCCTGTACAGGGAGCACGACGTCATTCTTTACCCCTCACTCTGGCTACCCTACCTTGACCTCCATTTACCACATCGAGTCCTGCAGGAATGCTAATCAGGCAAGATGTTAACAGAGCTCTTTAAAAAAAAATGGTCCAAAGGAATGTAAGAAATTGGTGGAGATTATGAAAGCACATTATCCTAATAGAATCTGGAAGACATCCTACTCTGAAAAAGAAAAGAAAGCAGTTTCGCTTGTTTAACCAATCACTTCCCAAACATAGCTGGGTTCGGGGTACATTTTTGGAAGCAACGCCTCAGTTAATATGCTTCATGGACCAACAGTCTGGAAAATTCGCTTGTAAAGCTCTTTGCATCCGGGTCCCTCTGGTGTACCCTCCCATGCATAAATTGATGAGAATTCTTGTTTTCCTATGGCATCCACTCACTAGTCTTAGCACAGCGTTGATTGCTTTCATATTGGACAGCTTCCTTCAGTATAATTTACAAAAAGCAGATTCAGATTATTTCAAGCACGTGGGAACGATTTTGTAACTCGGTAATTGGCAAGTACAGTGGTGGATGACATTCTTGGTTAAAACTCAACGGTTCTCCACAGAGGATGGCTTTCCCCCTTGATGTCTCCTCCCTCCCCCACTTCCAGGTCAAACTTGACAATGGCTGAAGATGTTTTTGTTGTCACAGATGCAGGAAAGGAGGTACTACTGTAATCTAGGTCCCCATAGAGGTCAGCACGGGACAGCCCCGTACCCGAGCCCCCAGTCCCACCCCCCCATCCCAGTGAAGAAATATTGGGCCCCAAAAGCCAGTCGTACCACAATGTGAAACTCTGGTTGTTAACACTAGATCCAAACACTCACTGTCATTGGGAATTCTTCAGTATTCCTCTCTCGTTTCTTCTGCCAAAGCTCAATTTTATCTTTGTCTTCATCATAGGAATTTTGGTTGCTGTCCATATCAGATTCACTTACATCTGGTTCTGTAACTGAATGGAACCAGATGGTTCCATTTTTAATTAGAACACTACAAGGGAATTCAGTTAATTGGTCCAAGTTTGATCATGCATTTTGATCCTTTTGAAATCACTTCCTGAAAGTGTTACAGTGATTTCAACATAGGCCATGTCCCCATCTTTGGGGAGATGGTACACAAGTTGGAGGGGCAGGCAAAGTGTATCCGACAAAAGCAACATTTATCACACTTTCTGGGAATTAGCTTCCTTAGTTTATTTTTAATAGTTATTTTGAGTTTTATCTATATTTGTCTTTCTCATTTATTTTTTTCATCTTTAGTTGAATTTTGGGGGGTGACATTGGTTAGTAAAATTATACCAGTTTCAGGTGCACCATTCTATCATCCATCATCACTTCCTTACTTTGAAATAGATCATGTGAGGCTTATTTTAACATATGGAAAAAGCCTGACAGAATATTTGAAACATAGGGGATATTTAATAAATGGTAGATATTACGACTGGTAGATTTTTAAATGCTTTTATTGTGATAAGAACCCTTAACATGAGATCTACCGTCTTAAGGAATTTTGAAGTACATAGTACAGTATCATTTCCTCTGGGCACAACCCCCCCGTACAACAGATCTGTAGAACTCACCCATCTTGCATAACTAAAACCTGATACCCTTTGAACAGCAGTTCCCCATCTACCCCTTCCCCAAGTCCCGGTAGCCACTAACCTACCCTGTTTTTGTAAGTTTGACTATTTTAAATATCACATGAGTGGAATCATACAATAATTCCTTGTGTAGCTGGCTTATTTCACTCAGCATAATGCCCTTCTGGTTCTTCCATATTGTTGTATGTGGCAAGATTTCCTTCTTTCTTAAAAGGATAAGTAATATTGCATATCCCACCATATCACAGACCACTTTTGTTTATGCATGCGTCCTATTCACGTCCACTCAGGTTGTTTCTGTGCCTTGGCTATTGCAAAGAATGCTGCAGTGAAGGTGGTAATGCATATATTTCTTTGAAATCCAATTTAAGTTCTTTTGACTATATACCAGGAAGCAGGATGACTAGACTGTGGTAATTCTATTTTTAATTTTTTTGTGAAACTGCCATATTGTTTTCCATTGGGGTGGTGTGATTTTACACTTCCACCAACAGGGTTCCAATTTCTCCACATTCTTACCAACACATGTAATGTTTTGTCTGGCTTGGCGTGGCTTTGAAAATAGCTATTCTAAAAGGTACAAGGTAATATTTCACTCTGGTTTTGATTTGTACTTGACGATTAGTCATGGAGAGCCCCCTTTTCATGCACCAGTTGCCGTTTCTATTTCTTTTTTGGAGAAATGTCGATTCAAGTTCTTTGCCCGTATTTCAATGGCTTTTTGATTATTGCGTTATTGAGTTGTAGGAGTTCTTTATGTATTTTGAATACTAATCCTTTATCAGATATATGTTTTGGGAAGATTTTCTCTCATTCCGTAGGAGGCCCTTTTGCTCTGTTGAGAGTTCCTCCTGTGCTGTGCACAAGCTTGGTAGTCTAATACAGTCCCACGCGCCCAATTCTGCTTTTGTTGCTTGTGCTTTTGGTATTGCAATTATTGGTAGGCATTTGATGATGATGCTGAAAAATACAGATAAAACAATATAGATAGTCACTCTCTGATGTGAAAAACGTCAATATCATATGCAGTCTAGAAATTAGAATAGAAATCACATTATTTTACCTTGAGTGTTCAATTTTATTTTCAAATATAAGCAACTGAGCTTTTAAATTTTCTTGCTTACATAAGTGTATACCACAAGCTTGTAATACAGATCCTGTAGTTGTTGTCTTAGGGTCCATTGAAAGGTTGAAAATATACACAATTTGCATGTCTTTGGCAACAAGGCAGCATTTGAATCCTTGAACCAATTAAGTCTAATTATTGAGTGACTAGTAATACTTTTCTTTAACAATGTGAATGTTAAATTAAAATTCACTTTTGCATAAGAAGGTAACACCTATTGACTGTCAATCAGTGAAATGTTTATTTAAGATTCTATTTAGAAAAAATAGAGATTAGAGGTGCTAACTTGAAGTCAAGCCTTTCTTATATCATGAGCATTATACTTGAATTAGGCAAAAATCTTGCTTTTCTAACTAGTAATGAGGCACACCTAAAACACCTTTCTGAAACTCTTAAACAAAGTTTGGTAAAGTAAAGGTTTTAGTGAACTGAAGGTAACTTATGATCTTGGCATCTCAGAAATATCTCATCCATTGTTGGGTGACTGACAACAAACCACACTGTTCTCCCTAGTGATGTTAAAAATACATATTATTTCTCCCATTTGTAGGGCTACCAGAGGTAAACAGATAGGTAAATACCTGTTCACAGAGATACATGCAGGGGGGAAATTTCCCAATGGTAGTCAACACGAAAAACCATCTTGTTGGGTATAAAAATCACTGTGTAAATACACACAGGGGACAATGTATGAAGAATATTCCAAGCTTTATCCCTGTGCTGCAGAAATATACAGAGAGAGCTAAACTTTTGCTCCCTGGGCTGCAGATGAAGTATGGGGTGTTATGTAGTATGGAAACAAAGATACCAGAAGTAGCCATTTTTTTCTGAGGATCACTAAATAGGGCATAGGCTCCATTTTATACTTAATTATATTCTTTTTTTAAAAGAAAGATTCTATATATTTATTTTCAGAGAGCCGGGAAGGGGGGGGGAAGAGGGAGTGCAACATCAGTGTGAGAGGGAAACATCCATTGGTTGACTCTCATATGCACCCCTAACAGGGACTGAACCCCAACGGAGGCATGTGCTCTGCCCTGGAATCGAACCAGTGACCTTTCACTTTGCAGGATGACTACTAACCAACTGAGCCCCACTGGTCAGGGCTTAATCATATTCTTTAATAAAGAATCGACCAATGATAAAGAATGATATAGCAAGTACTTATGGACTCTACTAACCCACCTCGTCACCCACGTGGACAGAGTCCTCTTGGGTTGCCCACTATAACTGTACCCTCTCCTGCCCTTATTCCCCTAATGACTCAACAAATTATCTCCGAGGTTTATTCGTGTTAATGCATGGAGCTTTAATTCAAAGCACCCAGGACTTCATTTTGAAAACGTGCCGTTACTCTGTCTGTACCCTTGTATACCAGTCCCTGTTCTAAGCCTTTTTACTTTCTCTAGTTTATATAAACTTACAATAAACTTGAGAAATTGCTATTGTATTTCCTACTTTATTTTCTTGCCCATCCGAGAAAAATGAGTCTTAGAAAATATAAATAACTTTTCAAAATCATACTCCATAATATCAAGCACCGTATCAAGTGCAAATATTCAAAATATACTCAATTTTCAAGGATAAGTATGTGCTGTTTCATTAGCTATAAATGCACTATATACATATTTCTATTTTTCTAAGAAATAAAATAAGTGACTGACTATAGTTGAATACTAGAAATTGTCCTTGCACACATTGAATTTGGGGGGGTTTAAAGAATTGGAAAGACTGTATTTGCTGTTTGTTGCATATAAGAAGTCCACCATAGGGATTTTACTGCACAAAGTGAAGAGGAAAGTAAAGATTATTACTTGGCTATTTCACCCTATGAGGTAGTGAAATTAGCTGTCTACATTTTTATGAAGGCTATATATTCGAGTCCATAATTAAGTAGAATCATTTATCATTTAAAAACGTGTCTTATTTAATACTAAAGAACATGATATAGCAACTCCCCCCTTTCCCAAATACAGCCCATTGTTAAGTTGTGATGGCAATTGCTTCTTTTACAACAACTCACCTATAAAAACTCACATATGTCTACGTCGTATGTGATCAAATGTTTTAAAGTCAATAAAGCCAATTTAAAAATGTATCAGTTGTGACAGCAAAATCAACAGAAATGATTACTTTGGCTAAGGTATAAAATTTGAAATTGTAATAAATTTTTATTTTGGTTGTATTAACATTTTCTCCATACCCTTCTTTTTCTCCACTCCTTAAAAAACTGAATTTTTAGGGTGAAGTTTGGGTACAAATGTCTACCAAGCTGTATATTAATACGATGGTATAATTTCACTCTGGGACCAAATTTGTGTTCATAAGATACATATTCAGTTACATGGTCACCTGGGTAATTTCCACCATGTCCTCTGTAAGTTATCTATCCCCTTTCTAAGTCAAACCAATTTTTTTCACAGTATGTATAAAATAACTTACTTTTCTTCATAAAATATGAATGTAAAACATTGATTTTTCCATTCAGATCAATACTTGTCTTTGTCTGAAGAAAATGTCTCAAAAGTCACAGCAGCAAGGAAAAAGAGGATTTGAGTTAGTCTTCCTGTAATGAAACTGTACTTCACCCGCCATGATCTTCAAGCAAAGTCCCCAGTGTCAGGGTCCAGTCCCCAGGGCACCAAAAATAAATCTAACGATGAATACCCAGGGAACTGGGACCCCTTCTACCCCTCTGCCTGCTCACCTGCCCTTGTGTATCATTTGCTACCTACAGGTCTGTTATTTAATAATCTTGTTCTTGTTTAAAGAGTAGGTAGTAACTGGAAGCCTCTGGAGCTCAAACGATTGACAAATGTAGCATGGGAACAGCATTCTTAGCAAAGTGCCTCAACGCACTATAGCTCTTGCACAGGAAGCCTGGGTTGAAGTGCATTTGTAAATCACCCCAGCTGAGGATCACTGAAGTAGACTTGGTGAGCGGGCTGGGCTGGAAGCACTTTCTCACCAGACGAACCATAAGTGCCTGGTGGGCAGGGAGTTGGTCTGTTCCGTTAGAACCCCGCCCTCCATGTAGCAAGTAAGTGGTATGTCTCATTTGTGAGACATACATAACTGAAATGTCCGGCCCCGATGATGCTCTGTTGTTTGAAGTAGAATACTGTTGAGCTGTTTATTTAATATGTTTATTAATATGGTTAGGTGCTCATGAAACAGTAAGTAAAAAAGACAACTACAGGAAGTATGTCTAATATATTTCCATTCTGTGGTATGAAAAAAATATGTATTTTGAAGTGCCTGCAAAAATCGGGGCGGTGCTCGGTGGCAGGGTTGCAGACTATGTGTGTCTTCTTGTACTTAATTATACTTTGTACGCTGTTTCCATTATGCAAAGTTTGGTTGTCAGTTTACAGAAGACATAATGAAGAAGAGAGTAAGCCAAGCATGCCAGAGAAAGTCCTTTCCTCAATCTAAGTTCTGCATAACAAAAACCTCTCAACTCACTCAATTTCTGATCGCTGAAGAATTCGCTGTTCTCTGAGAAAGCTGCTCTAGATAATGCCTGTGTTTCTAAAAATCACTCTGTAGCCCTGGCTGGTATGGCTCAGTGGATTGAGTGCCAGCCGGTGAACCAAAGGGTTGCTGGTTCAATACCCAGTCAGGGCACATGCCTAGGTTGTGGGTCAGGTCCCCAGTAGGGGGTGCACGAGAGGCAATCATACACGGATGTTTCTCTCCCTCTCTTTCTTCCTCCCTGCCCCTCTTTAAAAATAAATAGGTAAAATCTTTAAAAAAATAAATACAAAAATTAAAATCACTCTATGCCCAGTGTTGTCCTGGGTATCATGGAAATCTATAAAGAAATTCAGAATCCCAGTGCAAGTTTAAAATCCAACCTCTGCACAAGACACTTTAAAAACAAGATGGAACGGTCCCTAAGGGGATGTCACAGAGAGCGCCATGAACACTGCGTGAGGATCTCACCGAGAAAGGGCTCCAAAGAACTAGTCCACCGGAGAAGTTGGGGCTTGAATTGGGTTATCCAGGAGAAGAAAGACTCAGATAAAAGGAGGATGGGGAAGGACAACATCCCAAGGGGCGTGAACGACAAATGCCATGAATAAAGTCACAGAGAGAAAAGGTGAGTACAGGTAGAAGGCATCCGCAATGCTCATCTCCATGGAGCAGAGAGGTGTAAGGACCACCTATCAACAGAGATGCAACTGGCATCTTGGGAAGGATGCTTCTTTGTTAAGTCGGAATTTCCCAGGTAGCAGCACAGCTTTTTGCACTGTTAGTTTCTAGCACCAAATGGCAGAAATACCTGTTCTCAGCAAAAGCAGTGGTACATGCACCCCAAACCCCATCGGAGACAGTGGGCCCCTGTGATTCTTACCTGTCTCTTCTGTTTCCCCATGACCCTGTGTGGCACCCAGTCCTTATAACAAGGAACCATGCGCATCTTCCAAGTGCTCTCTAGAGGTACCACCCCAGGCTCCACAATCCAATCTCTGATGGACTGGAAATTCCACTCACTACCCAGTTTCAGGGGGTTTCTGCAGAAGCTGTGAGCCTCATGGTGGGAGAGCAGACTCTTTAACCGGATGGACTGGGTTCAGATTTAGGTTTGCCTCCTTGCTGGGTGTATCATTTTAGTCCACTTCCTCTTTTCTGTTCTCAGTTTTCTCAGCTGTGTGAGTTAAGACTATTAGTAAGGGTGTTATAGGTTGGACTGTATTTCTCCAAAAAGATATGTGGAAGCCCTAACCTTCTGCCAAGGTGACTTTTGAACTTGGACCTGAGGAGGAGGAGCCAGCCATGGCAAGATCAGGAGGCCAAGTCCCCAGCATGGGGACAGCTAGTGACAGGAGGGAAAGGAGCCTGGGCCCTGAGGAGGACACATAGAAGGCCGTCGTGACTCCAGCTCAGGGAGCAAATGGCGGGGTCGCCTGTCATTGTTTCAGAGTTGTAAGGAATCAGATTACAGACGACCTAGGAAGTCCTTTGACACAAGTTGGATTCGATTCTTCAAGCAACACATGACATTTGAGTGGCTTTAAGGTGAAGGAAAAATAAGCCAGAGGAGAGAGGGAAAAAAATCAAGTTTCCAAGGATAGGATTTACTTCTAGGGAGGTATAAGCTTTTAAACTATTGTACATAAATTATTTTCAAACAATTCGGTTGCCTGTATGACCGGAACATCCATCACTTCCGGAGGCTGTGAAGCACAGTGGTTTAGAGGGCAGATCTGAAATCCCACAACCAGCGCTGACCATCATGTGAAGGGTGGTGGCTTTGGGCAAGTCGCCCACATTTAAGCTTCGCTTCCCCATCTGTGGAATGAGGGTTTGCTGCGGTGGGCCGTTCGCTCGGTGCCTGAAACCTAACAATCCCGTGAGCGTTAGTGATGTTTACAATTCCACCCTCACCATCACCTTCAACCTGGTAGACTCCGTCTCCACAGAGAGCTTGGCACATTGTGCGGGAAGGTCTAAGCTACCTGGGGTCCATGTTTAACTTTTCATTACTCTTCTCCCCGGTGCTGCACCAAGTTTTTTGGCCCATAGTAGGCAGTCGATAAATATGTGATAAATTAAAGGCAGGAAGAAAGCAGGTGCTCGGTACACATTTAATGGATTACTTAGCTGAACCATGTACCTCCTGATTTCCAGTGACCTGCAGCGCACAGATGACATGACCTTTCATATTTATTCTCAATTAGATGGCAATCAGGTAAAGGCCTTGGAATAAACCCTGATTTTTTTTGTGCATTAAATTTGAACATTTTCTGAATGAGAAGGCTTCAGATGAAAGGGAGGCTGTAGCTTGTCATGGACAGGTTTTGTAGCTATCCAAGTGAAACGATGTATTTTGGTAGAATGCACCTATTTATTCAGAGCCGTGGCTTAGTTGGGTAAAGTCCCCATGCATATTTCATGGTATCTGTAAGTCAAGGCTTAGAGATGAAAAATGAAAGTTGTGCTGTCAGAATCAGAATTTGGCAGGCATTTTGATACAAAATCTGTGTATAAAGAGAATTAATGTATCCAGAGTGAAGGAGACTGGAAGGGTTCAAAGATATCTTTGGGAAGAAAGGCCGTAAGTCAACATGTTCGTACGCATAGTAGGTATCCGTTAGAATCAGCAGCAGAGAAACACAAAGCACTCTGCTGACAAAGATAATAAACAATTGTTGGTATCATGTGTGTCTGGGGGATAGGATAATTCAAATTTAGACTTTTGCATTTCCAAGATATCTTTTCTTAAGTAATATATCTATTCTCTCTGGATGAAGTCTTAAGCTTCACCTCTCCACAAAGAATTTAACATGACTTACCTCATGAGGCTGTTATCAGTATTGCATTAGAGAATGTATATAAGTACATAGTAATTATTCTACATGCATTATCTGGTTTCTGTTGTTATTTTTATTATTAAATGTTTACCAATTCAACTTTAAACATTATATTCCACACAGAAGTGTGGATAAGGGGTTTCCAATTCAACCATAGTAGAATAATGAATACATATGTATCAGGCCTACCCTCCCCCCTCAATGAACAGAACCCCGCATGGGGTTCGACCTCCAGGGAGGGGAGAGGGGCTGGAGCTTGATTCAGTCAGTCACCAATGGCCACGGAGTTTATCAATCATGCCCATGTTTTGAAGTCTCCATAAACTCCCAAAAGGATAAGGTTTGGAGCCCCTCCAGGTGGGTGAATACACAGAGATTTGGGGAGAGTGGGGCACTCCATGCGAGAGCATCCAAGCTCCCCATCCTTTCCCCACAACAGCCCCTATGTGTCCCTTCCGTCTGGCTGCCTCTGTTGCACCCTTTCATAACAAACCGGTGGTCTAGTAGGTCACATGTTTCTCTGAGTTGGGAGCCACTCTAGCAAATCAGCGATGGGGTCATTGGAACCTCCAATCTGCAGCTGGTCGGTCAGCGGCACAGGCAATAATCAGAAGTGGCAACTGGTGTTCGAAGCGCAGTGGGGCCCAAGCCTGCAGGACTGAGCCCTCAGACCGGGGGAATCTGATGCTGTGTCCGAGCAGAGAGGCAGGGTGAGCTGAATTGTGGGATATCCAGCTGATGTCCAGAGAATTGTTGTGTGGGGGAGGGGGGAACCTTCTCACCCCCTCATGTTTGAATTGAGTGCAGAATCCCTTAGAATTATGCAGTTGAGTTTTGTATTTCACTCCGTGAATTTACATCTGAAACATGCATAGGAAAATACACTGACTACATTATTATTTAATTCCAAAGAAAGCATTCTACAGACAATCCTGAAATTCAGCAGTGCCGTCCTCAGAGAGGATGAGGGCATGCTTACATTTTGTGGTTAATCTTGGATTTCACATGTCTTTAGAATTCATGTATTTTGTTAAAAGGGCAGACTCTGCGCCCAAGATTAGTT